>CM072157.1:9307121-9907121 GCA_036850595.1 Rhyacichthys aspro | reverse complement strand
AGTTGGCAGTGTAGTTAAATACCAATGCCTCACACTAACTCTGTTTTACATATAGCCTATGGTCAGGGTAGAGCTAGGTGTTTCTAGATGGTGTAGGTTCACAGACATGCTTCTTAGCTTCAGTCTCAAGAGGAGCACATTTCATATGAGGCCCCTGCACCAACAGACTGCTGCAATGCATCTAATACTTTTCATTTAGACACAAACAAGAGGCACGGTTTATTATGACCACCATTGTAGAAGATTCGTTGTAGTTTAATGTCATTGCAGATTATTGGTTGTTTACAGCATGAATGGAACAAAAGAGGACTAATTAAGCCCACTGTGAGTCATTCAACTGATAGCATGTGCTACAGGACAGTAGAAATGCATGTTCTCAAGACTCACATGGACACAAAGCAAAGTGGGATGTGTTATAATTACCTCCTGAACATTTCTTAAAATGTACAAAAAGCCCTCTTTTCCACTGACGCACTCACTTCATCTCACTATTAATCATCTTTTTCACTTGGTTTCCTCGATTGAACTGCGCAGTCACCTTTTGAAAAATATCCATCTACGTTATAACCTATCATAAGCCAATCATGTAGGAATACTGATAAATGTCAGTGAGTGCATGGAAGGCGGCTATACAGGAAATAATAAAGACATACAGAGATAACATAACTTAAATGTCTTACACTAAAGAGAGAGAACAGGGTAACATATTGATATATTGTTCTGTGTACTAAAAAATTCTCCATTACTACATTTTGCACTTTTGAGCATATCTGCTGAAAAGGTACAAGAATATTTATATTGTAATTCTACTTAAGTCATTTTTCCATCAAAAATCCTGTTCTGTACATTCTGCTAGAACTAATACCAATTTACTGTACACTTTCACTGGGCTTAGTTTATTAAAAATATAACAGTCACACACAAGTTTTTCACAGGTGCACTGTTAATATTGCTCATTTCTCTCATAAGGTGGCATAGCACTGACTTTTTTTCTTGACTATATTTCTTCTTGTTACACGTCTGAATGAAGCTTTAACTAAAAATAGTGATAATTATTAAACATAACGTGTTTTCTTCAATGAAAATGCCTGTTTTAATCTCATAACAGAAACATATTAAACATAAAAAGCACTGCAACAAGTGGAAACATTTACACTGCCATCAAAATAATCTATCCATTATCTTTCCATCATGCAATTTAACTGATGCTGTTGTTTTTTTTTTTCCACTTGTGACCCCAGCACTCAGTAAATAATGAATGCCCAGTACTGTTGACCCCCCGTGAATATACAAATGATCGAACACACTGTACACAATGAAAGCTTTTGCTCTGATCATAAGCTGAGGTGAATCTCTGGCCAGCCTCTCCTCGGCCTCCAGCCTGACCAGACACACAGAAGGGCCTCAGAGTTGTTTGGCCGCTGCAAATGCTTCATGAGTTAATGAGGTCGATGTGGAGAGCCAGGTGCAGTTTGGCTACTTGAAGGGAATACTGAGTATTTTCACTTTGCGCTTTTTTCCACTGAACTCGATATCAAGCTATCATGGAATATTTACAAGTCTCTACCAGAGGTCTGCTTTGGCTGAGTAAGGCATGAGCGGAATTCAATCTAGACATGTCAATACGGTGTTCCTAAAGTTAAATAAGTGACTTCTCATGTGTTCAGGGAACGCTCTCTTGACGTTTGGCAGGGGATCGGAACACCAGCCCACTCCGAGTCAGTCTTCTGCAATTAGCCCTGGACACAGTGGCAGAGAAACCAAGAACACTATAGCACCAGAAACAGTGGAGACAATGAGAAACCTGTTGGATCCACTCATTCCCACACAGGTATGACACCTACAAGACGCTGATTAAAACCTCACATTATGCTTTGATTTCAGAAAGAGCAAAACATATATAAACCATATAAAGGGGGTGCATACATTTATTGGAATCAGTTACTTTTAAGGAAGCTTTACTGCAGTGTTAATGTCTTTTCTCACACATACACCTTATACACCTATAAGCCTGCTGCATTAAAAGACTTAGCCAAAAGAAATGTTTGTCCATTTAAACATGACATAGCCCAAAGAATTGATTTTAGAATAAAATCAATGCAGAACAATTGCCATTGAGCTTGTTCATCATTACAGTTACCTGTCAACAGCTACTGATAGCAAATTGAAGTGAGAAGTAAGCTTGTTGTTTGTATTGCATCTGTGTTTATCTCTGCTATTGACTGATGATGTAAAAACAGTAAGGGAGGCTGCAAAAGTTGTAGGTGTCGGACCTCGCTGACGGCCACAGTGACCAGCTGGTTCTCAGCGAGGCTTCAGTCATCATTATATTAGCCCACGCAAACCAACACCTTCCACCCTCAGTTTAAAACTCTTCGGCATACGCTGGTGCAAGAGCAACAAAAGACTGCAAGACCTTTACTGTCATTCTACTTCAGGCTTTTTAATATTAAAACTTAAATGACTGCACTAATTCCAGGCATGCTGAAATACCAAGGGGCGAAAGATGAGCAACATAGTAATAGTATAGCAATAACATTTCAGAAATAGAAGATATGACCAGAAAATGAATGCCTCGGTACAGATTCTACAGTGTCCTTAAAATACTCATTGTTTCTACTTAACTTTTGTCTTTACACTTGTCTAGGCCATGGACAATGAGTTATTAGTGGGCCCAGCCACTCTGCCGTCCAACAGCCTCCCGAGCAGCGCTTCACCTCTCGGCCTGAAGCTCCACACAGTCTTCAGCCTTTCACTGTTTCTCCACCTTTTCAGTGACGGACTCTAAACACAGGAGCCAATGCTGAGAAACCTCATACACCGTCAGACAGGAGAATCAGTGCAGCTCAACTGGATACAAACTGTGCAGTGCACCACCTTTTAAATATGTACAGAACAGCGACTCTGTTTTCTAGTTTTGTGTCAAAGTGGTCCAGTTTCGGCGGCCCATGTTCCCACCAAATGTGAGAGACTGGAGCCAGTGTGTACATGTGTACAGTGTTGTCCTGCTTTTTGGACTAACCTTTCTCTCTGCTACCCAAATGTATCCATTTTCAGGTGTTATATTGAAAATATAATACAAACATGTAAAGATTTGTATTATCAACAGCAATGTAAGGGGAATGGCACAACTAGAGCAGTTTTGTGCCTGTTTGGAAAGCAGCTGCAATGTGCACTGCTTTAAAAGCACTCTCTTCGAGAGATTGAGGTGGGAGCATTGTTTGTGATCAATACTGGAGCAGATGGGAGATAATAAAGCTGCATTTTGCTCAGATATCCTGGACTAATACTGAAGATGTCCAGCAGCACTATCAAGAAGAGATGTGGCAAACCAGGATGCATCAGACAAACCTGGACATAATAGACTCCTTCAGGACTGAGGGCCTTTGTTAAACTCTCTCACTCCACTAGCTCTTCAAAAAAACTCACAGCTGTGGACTGAAGGGGATAATCAGTGAAGACAAGTCCTCGGACTTAAAAGGAACCCCTGAAAAAAGCCAGTACCTGTTTACCTGTAGCTGCTGTGCTATGTGTTTGTGAGCATAATACCCTTTGATTTCTCATTGTGTACGTGAACATCGCTATCGGGGCTAAATGTGCTTGTGCCACTGAGAACGTTAGTGGTTTCACTGGTAAAAGTCTGAGACAGATGAAAATCATACAGTATTTTCTGTTTTGGGAAGGTGTCAAGTGGATTCTGAAAAGGAAAGAGGTGCTGCAAATAAAAGTTCTCACATGTTTACTCACTGGCATTATTCAGTCTTTTTAATGCATTTGAAATTAGAGTGGTATGCTGTTATTTTTGTCAATCTATGGATGGATTTATGGTGTAATCCAGCCACAGACAGTCTTCACAACAAAACCCACCATGGCTAAATATCAAGGCCTTAAACATCTTAATAAAAGAATCTTTAAAAAAACATCTTTCTCATGTACCACCTGAGATCAATAAATATTTTTATCTGCTCAGTCTATTACAGCTAAAAATTCAGTCACACTGGCCACTGTCACTAACCCCATAATAAAACACCTAGAAATAAACAGCTGTTTTACTAACTCCATCATTGTTTGTGCACAGTCAAAAGACAATTACCAATAATGAAGTCTCAACAGTGGCTATTATTAACCCCTGATTGTGACACTGAGTGATGCAATTACCTCCTTGTTACTGCGATCAACAACGCTGTTAAGAGAGGATGGGATTTATGAGTGCGGCCAAAACAACTAAAACACACAGCATCACATGACCAGGAAGTCAAAGCTAAATTAATTATGAGGAGTCACATAATGCTTTTACTTCTATTTACAAGAAAACCATCTCATACTTATACTTTAGCCTGTTTGATGGGTTTATATACACCATCTACTCACTAGATATTTCATGGGATGATACAAGAATGGCTTAATGTTGCAAGGTCAAGGATTTCTAAATTATTTATGACAACAACCTGCCTGAGCTTTGATGACGGTCTTTCAAGAATTCTGTTTCAGATTTAATGCTCTTTAATGTTTACGTTTGTCCGTGACCCACTTTGAAGGTTCACAATTGTATACGGCAGAGAAAGAAAAGAAGAGGAGGCTTGTGGCTTATTTATTGACGTTGAACACGAAATGAAAGAGTGCCTTTAAGCAACGAGAAAACATACGATCCCGTTTTTGTCTCTTGTTTACCACATCCTCCTTTCATACCATATCTTTCATCGCTGCGTTAAAGGCTATAATTTGGACTGATTTACCCTCGAAGGCCTCGCTTCCAATTCACTGACGTTCTTGCCCTGTCGGTGGCTCAGACAGGAACTGCGATCAATGGCGACAATCAAATGCTGCTGCAGGCTGTTGAATCCTCTTGTCATTCACCTCTGAACCATTTCACCTGCAACACATCAACGCAGCTCACTCCCTGCATCCTCCGCTTCACGTGTCGTCTGTGTTGTGTCATCTGCTGCTATAAAAGTGGACATCTGTAATCATAAAGAGTTACTGAATGAGAGGAGACATCATTTCACTGTGGGGCAAAATGAAAGCTCACATTCGCAGTCTAATTAATTAACCAAAAATATCATCTGGATGTGACAGTTCTTATTGTCTTGAGAAACCCCAGTTCATCATTATACCAATGAATGCTAATGGATATTGAACTCTTCTATCGTTTAATGGAAATGTGAAAGACACACGGACCACAGAAGCCTAGACAGACCACAAGAAGGAAGACGAGAAAAGTTTAAATAAAAAAATGATTTGATGACATTCGGATAATGGGAAGTCTGTGGAATAAACAAAAAAAGCAGAGGCAGTGAGGAGATAAAATACCCCCGTTGTTTTTAGTTCAATAAAATGTTTACAGGGCAATACAACTAAATAGTCCATACAAAAGACATTGGTAGATTTTTCTCCTGTATGGTTTAATTTTACGGATTTTTTTCCCCTTGCCATAGTTTATATAACTGTACATTCCTGTATACCTGGTGTTAAACAAGCGTATCCATTGGAAGTGGATGATTTACATGTAGCAGAAAGTAAAAGTCGGAGCTTGGTTACGTCTGTCTGCTCACATCTGTTTGTATGGGAATGTGTTTGTCCATGCGTATGCGTGTGAAACATGTAGGCGTACGTCTGCCGACATCTGTTTTTGTGTCTGTAATCGGTGTGTGTCCATGCAGATCAGTGTCTCGGAGTGCAAGAGCATGAACACACAGGCACCAATCTGTCCAGTACAGGTTCACTTAGCATAGTCACTGTACCTTCAGTAATATGAGTGTGAATGTGTGAATTTCACGTTCTCATCTCTGGTTTCTATTATAGTTCCCAGTAGCTTGTTTATTGTCAGGAAGTATGAGTACTGCCCAGCATTCATTAATGCCTCCTGGCCTTTGCCCCGGGTCCTAACAGCAGCCTCATGGGAGCTTACTGGATTACATGATGTCCTTATAACAGAAATGATCCGCATTGAAGCCATCTTCTGAGAAAATTACAGTTGAAAATGTTTCATCATAAAATGTCTGGTTTATGAGTTGGATGGTCATTCAAGGCCCAAAGCATAAACGTCCCAGCTTCCTGTAAAGCTGTGAAAACTGAATGAATTAACTACTCAAAATGACTAATGCATTTGACTTTTAAGGGTGGTTGAGTCAAGTTCTGTCTGATTATGTGCAGCACCACCAACAGAATAAAACTCAATGAGTCGGTCTCTTCAAGCACTGTGTGTCTGCAGCACTGAACTTCTTAAATAAAGTTTCAAACACACATTTATATTCATAACAGATTTACCCGAAACACAAAAACAGCCAGAAACTTCTCCCAAACCTAAGGACAGACGGACCCTGTCCCTCATCCACTGAACACCTTATCAACTAGTCAAGTCTAAAATTGCATTACTTGTATCGAGCATTCTCTATTGAATCAGGAAGTAGTGAAAGAATACAGTCTCATTTGCCAAACAAAACTAAACTCAAATCTTTGCTCATGATAGTGTGATTCTGCAGTCTATGGATGAAGTACAGATAAGCCATCTGGCAGCTCTCACCCTTTTGACATTTGAGAAATGCCAACCCCAATCATTCACCGGCTTAAATCACGTCCCACCACCGTAAAGTCACTCTGCACAATACTTTCCTCACATACTATAAGAACTGCATTCAAAATGGTTTACGTATTAGATATAAGGCAACAGCCACTTGGATCTATGTGAATAATTAGAATAACAATAAACAGAATCTATGATAAGTGCAATTACGAGAGAAATGGTGGCGATCACAAATAAAGTTACATGGAAGATACAGCAACAGCTTACGGTTGTCTTAGCAATGACTGGATGCTCTTTCTGGGATCTTACATTTCGTTACTTATCTACCTCACTATGTAACCATGCTGAACATCAAGAGATTATGCTGAGACTTGTGCTGTGATGCCTATTCCTTAAAGCATTTCTGTATTTCTGCACTAGTGCTAAATAGGAAATCCTAAAAGCAACAGGCTGGTGGGCAGAATTCATAGGGATGCCATGTGACAACACTCAGCAGGGGGGACAATACAACCCAGGGGATGACTTGTTCTACCTCTGCCTCCCACTGCAAAATTCAACAACTTTTACACACGTCTTCTGTCCCAGGTTTAAGTCAGACCAACACATGCCCAGTTGGAAGTATAACACTGGTAGGATTTTTACATAAGCACTCCCCCACACTATTACTGACATTATCACACGCCGACATGATGACCTGTCAGAACATTTAGGCACCCATTTTTAGCTCTATTTAAATGTCTGAAGCTTTAGACTACATTGTGTGGGGAGTAATAAATGCAAAAAGAGCAATTAGCAGTGAAAGTATAAAAATCATGGCACTTATCATTATGTCTTCAACTGTGCAATTAGAGATGCTGCTATTAAGTCACTACAGAATGAAGGCTACTATCTCATCTGAGTCTGCACACTCTTCAACGTCTCGAGGTACAAAGCTAAGGTGAGGTTATACTGCCCTCTACTGCTTTGGACATGTGGTACAGCACTTTTTTTCAGTTTAAATGTATGAGAGTTGTCTTCACAGTCATCATCAAAGTCGCATTATGGCTCGCTGTCAGTGTTTCTGCTGTCATTCTTTAACTAGAAGAGTTCAAGAACCAAGCAGCGATCAGGATCTCTGCTGTCATGGCAACAAATAGTCTAAGCAGGTGTTTGGCACACTTATAAAGTCAAGTAACGCAATCACAAAATGTCAATATAAATGGTGTTTATGATTTAAATTGGCTTAATGTCTGTACAACAGCAGAGTGTGATACTAAAAAGGTACTTCTAAAGCATCTTTTTTAAAAGTTTGACACATTTCTGGGTCATCAAGACCAAATGTTTTGATCTAAGTTCACTCAGTCACCTTATTAGTGCTGCTCCAGTGCACTAGATCCGCTCAAGCAGAAAATACGTCACCCATCTCTGTCATTATGTCCCCATTTTTGAAAAGCTCGCAGTTCACATGTCAACCTCTCTTGCCTCTATTATCCTGTTCAAACTAGACCTGCCCCAGACAACGGTAACATCTCTGGTGGGGTCAATGCAATCCAGGGTCACTCATTACTGAATTGTTGTCCATTAACTTCCAAAGAACCCGTGAACTCTTCTTAATGTTCTTCGTTATCTCAATGCTCATCTGCTACATAAACCAAAAGCAGCCTTTAAACAGATTTATGAGCAACAGGTGAAGGTTAGCCTGATTTTATGGGAACAGATATTAAGCATACAATCTTAATAGCACTTTTACGGAATTAATAATGATGTACAGATTAGTACAGGCGTGTTTTTTATCATTATTATTTATTTTACAGGTATTTACAAAACTTCATCTTTTGACCTTTATCCTAAGAAAGATTACCTCCTTAACTGTAAAATATGTCACATTGAAAAATAAGGAGTAAAGTACAAAACCTGTGAATATAAATGACCTCAATCAGAACAATGGGATTCTAAAGGGCTCAGCAGATGAGCTACTTTTATGTGCAAAGTTAAATCAGTTGGCAGCTTGTCAACACAGTCACATTGTAGACTACTGACTGTCTCTGTCATTTAATGGTATTCATGATTTGGTATTTACTTGAAGTGAATGTACACTTTAATGTCCTCACTTACTGAAATGTGCTTTGATTTAAAAGTTACTGATAATTAATAGAGCTTTATCATGCAAGTCTTCTGCTAGTTGTATTCATTGTGACCTTTGGGTGATGAACATATATGTGAAACAGTCCAGTATTAGACTGTCCAGCCAGACCCATTCCCTTTCTAAGCAAAATGAAGTGCTTTGTCTCAGTTCACTCTCTTTCTTAACTGTTGCTAAGAAAGCTAAAACACCAAAAATAAGAGTTTAAAAAAAAACCCCTAGCTTTTAATAATTCTTAATAGAAAGATTCCAAACAGCATGAGAAGAAGGTTTCTGTTTAAATGCCACCTTTAAATTAACACATGTTTCTGCAGTCAAGCTTTAAATCTATGGGGGCCTGTTTACACCTACATTCACAGTAAGGTTTTAGAAAGGTCTGACAGCTTTTTCACGTTGTGAAATGATCTGCATTGCACATGTTCATACTGTTATGCACAGTGTTATGACACAGTGTTTTACAAGGAATTCTTCTCCATTCCCCAGATTTGTCTTACCTGTACTTTTTTATCAGTTAAATGTAAATGTCATGGCCCCATTGGTTCAGAGCATGTCTAAAACAAGGCCAAAGCAACAAAGGCAGCTCCATCAATTTGGATGTTTCCCGCTGCTGCAAACAAGTTCTCTATAGGTGACTAAAAGGGTAAATACAAGGCTGCATTTGTATAGCTCTTTTTACCAACACTTGCAATCAAAGCTCTTTACATCAAGCATCCACTCAAGCACTCAGAAAATCATACACCAGTGTCGCAAATACTGGAGTCAAGGTGGGGTCCTGTGTCTTGCCCAAGCACACTTGTGTGAGGATTGAACCCCCAACTACTCTACTTCAGCCAGGAGTTAGTTACACAAACATGGTCATATTTCTCCAAATAACATCTGAGTCAGACAACAGAGTTCAGAGCATATTGAATTAGAAAACTACAGCAACATAGATGACATTGCAGATACAGTGTTGACAGCAGAGGTTCAGTGGTGCAATGACAGGTTAGTGGGGCAACAAAGGTGTAAAGTTACTCTTATTTAATATGAAATGAATCATTATCTCTATTATCTCAATATGCTGCAGCCAGACTGGGCCATAACTCAAAGGTAATTAGGCTGCAGAGAATCACTGCACCAACAGCACTGTTACAATAATAAGCATATGAATAAATATGCATATCAATAAACACTTAACTTGCTTTAACACTGCCTACATCTAAATAATCTCCCTATAAACACCACATTCTTATAGGCCATGAGGGATACTTTAAAGCACAGACTACATGTAAAGAAAAAATCTGGACACTTTTTACTTTTTTAAATAGCTACAGTGAGAAAAAAGCTAACAACAACAATAGCATGCAGCATTAGCCTATATAGTGATTTTTTTCAAGTTGATTTAGGGCACACTTACAGTATAACAAAGTTCATATAACAGAGTACACAATGGGGAAAGTATTTCTGAATATATGGTCTATTCACAGTTTGTTATATTTTAACATAATTGTAAAATGGCAGACATCTGTAAGGACATTCAAATGTAAAGCAGGCACTGTAGAATTTAAAACCTGTTTCCTCACATCTTCCTCCAAAGTGTCTTTGTCTGTGCTTTTCCATAAACCCACCTTCCTCATTACCTTTTACTCACAAAGTCAGCTTGACTGTGATTGGTAGGGAGCACCTTAAGGTGTTCATTGGTACCAACCCTGTCCCGTCTGTCGGTGGGCCTTCTGCAGGACTGCTTATGCTGCAATGCACATGCACTCAGGTCTCCTCTAGGCTTCTCTCTCTATACATTGTTTTTTGTTTTGTTTTTTCTTTCTGGGTGTGAAGCTGGCTAAATGAACTAACTGCACACAATGAAGAACAAAAAGGAAGCAGAGGAGATGCCAGAAGTCACAGTGAATCGTTTTGCTGAAGGTAAGTCTATAAACCCTAACACCCTAAACTGTATCTACACATCAACTTATTATATATAGTGCAAAAATAAAACTTGAATGAAATTGCACGTTAAAAGTCAAACATTTGTAAATCAGTATTTTATCTGCATGTTCAGACTGCTATAACAATCAATAATTGGCCAATGAAGAGTTACGTTATGACCTTCAAACACCAAAGGTCACAATGTGATGCAAGCATTGTGAATAAAATGTGAGCTAAAAGTGAGCTCTGAAAATAGAAACTGTCATTATTCATATTTAGACAGTTTCATTAACAGCATTCAGTGAAGACAATTATCTCTCAATCCATCGAGACCATCCAAAATGACTCATAACTATGATTTAGCTTTTATTCTTTTTGAAAACTAAATGAAAGCATTCCTGTTAAAAAATCATTTAAAGTCTTGGCAGCATCACAGTGAGGGCTTTGAGCTCAGGAGGGACATAATTTTCCAAAAAAAGGACATGGTGGTGTCCAGTGTATTATTATATTCACACAATACACTTTGGAGCCTCTACACTGTTAGCGTTTTATTATAATTGATAATCACATGGCTGAGTCCCTGTACACATGTGCACATAACTAATGTTTGACTACAAAATGGAAGACTGTATGCTTTGCTATGCAAGCCCTGTTACACATTTATAGCAGGCAGTGAGTAAAATATTTGCCCATATTTTCAGTAGCTCTATATGTCATCCAATGCTACATTACAAAACTATTGTGAATGTCAGGCATTTATGTGTCTATAATGGAACACTTTTCACATCTTCACTGCTTCATAACCTTCATTTCATTGCTGTCTCTATTTGTGCATTATGTTCCTTCTGGAGTTCTTCTCTGTGTGTTGTCCCCTCATAAGACCCCAGGGTCCTGGACTCAGATTAATGTTTCACAGGTGCCAAACTCCTAGTGTACCCGCTTTGACCCCCTTGAACACTCCACATTAGTTTATTAATACACCATTTTAGTTATGTGGTAGTCACTCTTTGACTTATAGTTATAGCACTGCAAAGTACACTGTGTAGTATGTTTTACAATATTATATATATTAAATCTATTTGGCAGCTGTCTGTACATGAACTGGAAAGTTACAAAAGAAACATAAAAATAACTTGTTTGCATTACAATTAAACATTCACCCCAAAATTGCAGTAATGACTTTTATTTTACTACTTTCTAAACTAAGCCTCTTTTTACATTGAACACTGTCAGAATCAAGAAGGTTTTCAATAGGAGAACTTACTAGCCCATTCACTGTTTCTTTAACTCTGTGTGAAAGTGTGCAGTTTCTTGCTGCCACCTGCTGGCAGACAGTTGTAAAGTCTACATCGCCAAAGGCCAAACAGTGATTAGCCCCAGTTCCTAGCATCTGTAATCAACAAATAAAAACCTTTGCAATCTGGAGCCTGGCTTAATTTTGTTTGCATCCACCATCAAACCTCAAGCTGTCCTACACACATAAAAGTGGCGGAGCACCCAAGGTGCTCACTCTAATTTATATACAACTGGCTTTAATGTGAATTAAGAAGAGCTTATAAAGTTTTACAGGGCTTGTAACTTGTAGAATAATAAAAAGAAGACATAAAGCGAGTAATTACATCCTGTGATAAGGAATTCAGTTGAAATCCACTCCATCTTACATAGGGACTAAAGTCTGTGATTAGTTTTGGATGCAGCATTATTTTCCTGCAAGTCAAAGTCTTACATAAGTCTTGTATAAGTTTAACTTGCTTTAAATTTTGTATTTTGCTGCTTATACTTCACAATATGCCACCAAATTTGTATTACTCTCATTTCAGTTTTGTTTTTTAGAACTGCTCCTGTTCTGAATGTATTACTGACTAACTCAATCAGAATCTTTTTCAATGCCCCCAGCAGTTTAGCTTTTAGAGTCCACACACTACTTAAGACATGGCAAAAACTGCATCTCCAGTCCTCTCCTTCTGAACTGGCAGGTCCCAGCAACTAGTTATTTTTGACAAAGTACAGCATGTTATATGTAGTCTAGTTGTGCTGTGCTGTCCCACAGAGGTGTGTAAACAAGATGTGAAGAGATATGTACCTAATATAGACAGGAAAAAGCCTAGTGACCTTTGCCCTTGTAAGTATGCAATGTACACTCAAGACATTTGGAGAAAACTTTGATGGATTAATATGCCCCTCTGCACTGCTGAGCTGAGCTGTAAATTAAAGCAATTATTTTTAAAAATACATACCAAACCTTACACTTTTTCCTATTTCTGTGTGTTTTCAGATGGTGCTTTCTTTTTTCTTTTTCTTTTCATGCTAATGTGATTACATTCAACATTGTTCGTTTGTAAAATATGAAACAATAGATATCTGTTGTTTATGTGTCAAGTTCATTTGCTTAATGCAAAACTGAAAACAGAGTATGTTCAAGTACCATTGTAGCTCTTTCAACTGCAAATGTGAAATAATTCCTAGGCACAGGGACCCAGCAGAAACAATCCTGCGCCTCCCCTCCACAATCTTCCAACCCCCAGTGCCCATGTGCTGCTTGAGGAGGTGATTTTGCCTCAACATGTGTGTGTGGTTGTGTGTGTGTGCCTGACAGTGAAGTGGGAGCAGTAGGTCAGTGCAGGGTGTTAGAGCTGAGCTGAGGACTATGATGATGGGTTGACCTTTGGGAAGTGTCTCACCTGAAAACCCGGACAACATGGAAGTAAAGAAGGTCCTCCATTTTGTGCCATCTGGTGAGTTTCCCAGGGTCAAGTGGGTGAGAGGGGCTTTCATGTGCAACATAAGCCACTGTGTGTCACACTCACCATGTGACAGAGTGTGTTTTGTGCATTTATGGAATTTATTTTAAAGCATGTTAAACCCAGGATTCTATCTAACATTGAATAATTACCAACATGTCTTTAATGCTGGAGGAGCACCAAAGTCAGAAGCTATTGATTAAATCAGTATTTACAATATGGCTGTAAATGGTAGTTCACAGGTCTGACACAAAGGCTGAACAGGATCTGCACCTGTTCTCTTTCTGTTAGAGATGGAGGAGTCAGAGATTAGATGGAGGTCACATTTTACATTTTTTTAACATTATGAATCCTTTACAAATACATATTAGAACTTGTGTAAGATTTACTATTTTTTTGCTTGACAAGTACATTTTATTATGAATGATTAAAGTTGTTTTGTTTTTTTACTATGGGGTAATGATAATCAGAAAATGTTTTGTTGGACACTGTTTCTTATATGGCACATAAGGTGGGATTAAAGTTTCTTTCTCCTGTTTAAAGGGCTTCAAACAGTTAAACTGTTTCTGAATTTCTTGGGCCAAAGATTAAGAAGATTATCCCCAAGAAAAATGTAACATGGTTTAATCTGGCTATCTTACTTCTGTCCAGTGTTTTTGATTGATGTGATTTAAATCAATCATCAATCATTTGTTCTAAAATTATTTTAATTAATTCTGATGTGATGAAATTAAATAGATACATTAAATGGTTGCATTTAAAAAAAAACTGCAAGGGCAAGGTCATTAAAGTACTGCTTTACACTAAGGAATTAATGCCTTAAAGCAGTAAAAAAAAAAAAAAAAAAAAAAAAAAGGCTCAAACATTTGCTTTGGCCAGTAAAATAAGACTTGTGTGCATGATTACTGTTGGTCCACTGATTATATGTGGAAGTACAAACACCAGGTAGACTTTATCATGAGCCCGTTAAGTGTTGAAGTGGAATGAGCTGCAGTTCCTTCTTCCTGCTGTTTGCTTTATTTTATGTGTACAATGACATACAGAGTACACACTGAACAGGAGAGCTGAACCACTGTGTTCTCATTCGGATAACAGACTTGAATGTGGTTATGAAAGTTTCTTTGCATTTTGGCACTCTATAGAAGAACACGCTTTTACATTTGCAGAATGTTTCATTCATTTAAAAAGGTAATGTCCCTATGCCATTATAGTTTGACCTTGTAATACGTTGCATGCAGAGTTTGCAGCTTTGTGCACATGTCTACAGACCCAACAAAGATTCTTGTATTTCTTTTAGCTCAAGGACATTCTCTGCCCACAGATGGTTGAGGAGCACAGATATTCAAACATGTCTTATGGGCCTTGATACTCTAAAAAGATGATTATTAACATGCTGCATGAGCACACCAGTTTTAATGTTATGTGAGTAAAGATTTCACATCACGGTGGTGGTCTGAACATTTCCCAAATTTCCCCCAGTGATTAAGACCTTTTGTATTCTTAATTATCCATAAGTAGTCTGGAGACTTACTTTAAGATTCTACACAAAAATGAGTGCAAGGCTGATACTAGCACACAGTGTGCAAATCATTTAAATGTCCAAACCAAACTAATGCTCCTAAAGAAACTACAACCAGTACAACACAGACAAACAGACAGACATTAGCAGTCACAATTCACATAACAAGAAGCCCAGATAATGATCATTAGAGATGACTGGTGTTGTTGGTCTTTGGGGGGCGTCGTACTCCACATTAAGCTCTTCTTTAATGTGCAAAGTGTATTTACTATAGAATTAACCTGACCTTTCTCATCCTGAATTCTCAGTTGGGCACACAAAGTCATGATGGGCTCTGGTCCAAGCTGAGTATTGCATAAACCGTGAGGCACCCTGACGTTTGTGCTGCCGGGGAGGCCTGGGAACACTGGCAGTAATCTGCCCTGAGATACAGCAGCACCTGGAGCCAAACTCTGCCTGAGGCTCTGATACACTCTCACAGATACATGAGCGCCTAGCCAAACATCACACGCAGCTGGTCTCTTCTTTGTGGAGCAACAAAGCGGGTGGATGTCTACTCAACTTCTCAGTGTATCGCTTTTTTATTTATTTTTCTCACTAAAGTCCAGCTTTAACCATACCTGTACATTATATTGTGTTAAATGATGTGACAAGCTATGTAATTAGGATAAACAAATAAAGGCATGCACTCACGGATTAACACACCCTAAACATATGAGTAGGGTGTCATAAATCCGTCGGCATGTGCAGCAGGAGCAGCTGACTGTAGAGGAAAAGCTGCTGGTGGTAGAAGTGTCAGCATTTGAATGAGGCTACGGTTGCAGAGGGCAGAGTATTCAGGGTCAAACTGTAGCAGGCCAAATGGAGTTCAGTTTCAGCCATTTAGGGTAATGCCAAGAGTGGATCGTAGACTTCTGTACATAATACACTACAGTGGTTTGATAATATTTGTACCTTGCAATAAATAGATATATCTTTAGACATATGTGGTGCTTTTTGTGCAGTTATTTTTTAGTTTAGGCAATGACCAACCTTATTTATAAAAATATACACAGCTATGTATGGCTGTTTTTGTTCCAATGCCTGTATGCTGGGTGCACAACATCTTTGGTGCCTTCTTAAAAAGGAATATAATTTGAGATTAAACCTGAAGAAACACAAGCTGACGCTCTACTGCTTATTATAAGTTACAGTGACTCTTTCCCCCTGGGAGCGATTTTCACAGATTGTCTGTATTGTGTGCTCCTTTGGCAGAATAAACTTCACAAAGACAAATTGGTTGACTCAAAACCTCATTTCTTTCTCACACAAGTTATATATATATATAACTAGATAAAAATTAATTCCATGACAATGTTTGCATTTGTATTCTTGACTTGTAAAATAATTCCCCAAAACTATGTAGTATACATATTACAAGAGAGAACCACAAACTGAAGATAATGTCTTCTTTTTCTCTCCTTAGAAAATCCATCCACTGGAGGGTCCAAGAATGGCTATGTTTTTCAAGAAATGGGTGCGTATCTCTAAATATCTGCTTGTTATTGTCTTTTGAATTATTGTAATTTGTAGACGTAATTCTGCTTCTCTTTTCTCATGTAAAGTACCATATAAGATATAAATGTGCCAGTTATTTATGCTGCTGCCAGTTTCTCTGATGACCCATTTCACATGCTGCTGAGCACAGCCCGTCCCTTCACTGCTGTGTGGAGAGGTTAATTAATGGGTAAATAATGAGGGAGATGATCTCTGAGTCAGTGATGGCAACAGAGAATAATCACAGCAAGGAGCTTTCACGTGATGGCTGCGGGTTAATTCTTTATTTTACTCTGCTCCTTCTGCGCTCATAAAAGCTCAGATCGAGGCGCCATATTTATCTTCTATACAATGAAGGAATTTACAAGGGGCTGCTATTGTTATATTGCTTCACGTCTGGTACAAAGGGGCTGGTGGGGTTTATTGGCCCGTTCTTTCCCTCTCGCAGTGCGCTCGTCAACAGATGGCACAGTGGGGGAGGGTGATATAAACTGTCCCTTATTGGACATATTGTTAATGTGGCGACCAGGGCATGTTCACCTTGAGTACAGTTTGAACTCACCACAAGACAGTGACGCAGGTTGTTAGTTTGATCTATGAGAGGCTTCCGTTACTACTTCTTATTATTTTAAATCTTGAATCCAGTGAATGCAGTATAGTGGTGTGCAGTTTAGTGATGAAAAGGATTGTGTATAAAGGTGTTGGAGGCCAATCTTTGTTATTTTAATGTAAATATTACAAAAATGATCTTGTGTCCACAGAGCTCAAGGATGGGGAGAAGGAGGACTGTGAGTATGACTCACCCATCAAAGACAATGTCAATGACAACCAGATCCAGATAAGTGTTTTAGGTAGCCTATTTGTTTGGTTTATTGAGTATTATGTTAAATATCATTTTACTGTCCTTTAATGCTTTAATATGTTATAAACATTTGTGTTGTGCTTTGTTGAAGATCCTGAAGGGCCTGGGTTTGGACTTTTAAATACAACCAGAAAAGTAAGTATATATATAGAAAATATTATATAGAAGGTCCTCCATATAGTATTTAAAAAAATGTCATCATGCAACTCTATTTACTGCAATCAAGATTTAGTACCTATCCTTCTCACATTTGACCTATACATACTTTCTTTCCTTCTGCCCCCCTCAGTATGTGAAGCCAATGAACTTCCAGGAGGAGGTGCGAGCTCACCGAGACCTGGACAGTTTCCTGGCCCAGGCCAGCATCCTTCTGGACGAGAAGGCTGCCACTTTGGACGAGGTGCTGAGGAGAATGTTAACTCATTTGGTGGAGGAGGGGCATGGGAGCTGTGACATTGATGAGGTTATGAACTCACTGTTCACAGACGCAGGAGGCCAGGAGTTCAATGGTAAATCATAATATTGAATACTGAAACTAAGTCATATAAAAAGTGCTTTTAAACTACATCTGATTGGGCTTTTACAAAACATTTACTCAGTGATATTCTACCATAGTTCACCTTCTGGCAGAGACCATTCAGGGAGTGACGGCTACAACTACTGGCGTTCGCTACCAGCAGTCATGGCTTTGTATTCTGTGAGTAGATACAGTAAATGACATTGTGGCAGCAGTATGTGAATGTACCAGAGAATCAGAAACATTTCATCCCTATCAATTCATTATGGATTATGGATTTATTGTCTATCATCCAGGTCTAATGTAAGAAGTCTGCAGAGACGTCATGTCTGTATCACCCGTTTAGAACGGCCGCAAAACTGGGGAGTTAACTGCTGTGAGGCTCGATACGTCATTCTAATCCTTGCTCCACCCAGAACGGTAAATTCCAGTGGTCTGGACCCAATAGTAATAAAAATGTCATGATTTTAAACATGCCCCTAATTTTCCTTATAGAAAAGTACCAAGACAGCAATTGAACTGGGCAGGACATTTGCAACAATGTTCTCAGACATCTCCTTCAGACAAAAGCTTCTGGAGACTAGAACCCAGGAGGAGTTCAAACAGGAGCTGGTCTACCAGAGACAGCAGCTCTCTATTGCCACAGAGAAGCCAGTTGTTGAGGAGGTGGTGGACAATGACCCGCGTAAAGCCAAAGTCCTTCAGGTGGGAACCAGAAGCCACTCCGACAGCACAATATCGCACATCTTATGCAAAAGGCTGGTGGCTTTTTGAGTCTGTGCTGGAATACAAAGGCCACATGAGAAATACTAAAAACTGAGTGTGCGGGGCAGATGTGAGTCTTAAAAATATAAATCCAAAAAGCACAAAAGCATATATTGGTGTTGCACATGTAGAACCAGCATTTATACTGTCTATAAATCTGTCCACATGTGGAGACCACCCTCATGTGATCCCACTCCATTCAGGCATATAAAGATGCGGTGTCGTAAAGTAAAGCAGATAATGTGATTATCAGCCAGCTCTAAGAAACGAAAAGCAGCTGGGCAACAAGCTGAAAGAGCTGCCAAATCCACCGTGTTTGCAGCTCCGTGTAATGATTAAGTACTTCATTATGTCCAATGTTTAAATGAAGAGGAAATGTGTTGCACAAAGGGAACATCGAAGGAGTGAACAGTTTTAATCCTCCAAAAGGGTATGTACAAGCCTGAAGGTAAAACTAGTTGTCCTGGATGCCAAACAAGAATCCTATGGGCTTCTGCCAAACCAGCAGGTAGCTTTACATAATACAAAACAAAATGGTGTTTTAGCAGTGTTAGACTGGGTTAGTTTTGGATTCAGACAGACAAATTCTAGTGAAGAAGCAGATTGGAGATTCTACCGTTCCCAGTACAGACTAAAAAAAGTTAAGTAAAAGAAAAGGCTGTAGCCTTTTCTGTTTTGTATTTAGATTAGTTTTAGCTGCTATTCTGCTGTTTGTCTTCTTCCCAAAAACACTATGTTCAGATGCTCTCTTCGTAACCTTTTATTGGATCATACCTCATTACAAGCCTCACAACAGTTTCATTATCCAGTAAACACGAATTAAATTTATGATTTCCCTTTGTTCATTAACTATTTTGCAATCTTATTTGTCCACCGAGAATTGTGTCGGTCTAAGCCACATTTATCATTAACGCTGCATAAAAATGGTCTTGTTTGTGTTAATGAGATCTGCAATGGAACAACACAGTCCCTGAGGGAAAAGGCTTGAAACTAAGACAGATAAAAGACTAAGAGCGGTTACATCCTTTCTCTGAGGATAAGGAGAACACAAGCAGAGATTTATCCGCTCAAAGAGTTACTTTCCAAAAAAAAACAACCCAAAAAACATGTTCTTTTCCCAGCAGCACCTAAAGCTACATCCACCCAAGCAGTCCCTGGTGTTTCATTAATGCCATCCATGTTTGAAATCTCAATGCAAGTCAATCTCAAGACATGATGTTCTGCCATCACTTGAATGATGCAGGAAAATGAACCACTCAAAATGCTGCCAGCAGTCACACAGATCTGAAGCAATTTATAATTAAAGTTGGACCAAACTGTTCTGCTGTTTGAATTTTTGAAATGTTGTCTTTTTTTGATTGCATTTAAAAAAAAAATCTCTACAACTGGTGCTAGATTCTTAAAGCAACATAAAAGGACAGTATTGGATAAGTTTTGTCTAAATTGTGAATTTTCAACCCAGTGTGTAGATTTCTTCAAAGCTGGCAAAGGTGTTTATGATGACCTCCGTCGCAGACTCCCGCTCTACCCCTCAGACTTTACAGATGGTACTGAATACATTTTACAGTTTAGAGTACATTCTTACTCAGTTTATATGTTGGTTTGAATGTTTTAATATGCTTTTTAAACAATCCATCTAGGGATAATTGGGAATGACCGCTCGCTGCTTAAGTACACCACTACGGCTATTTTCCTCTACATTGCCATTCTGCTGCCTAACATTGCTTTCGGGTCACTGAACGATGAAAGCACAAGAGGAGAAATTGGTAAGGACCTTTGTGTAGCACTAAGTCTTAACCATACCAACAGTTCTGATATTTCAACTGCAAGGTCAATGTTATAGCTCTCATCAGTTATTCTTTTCTAATTTGTCTCGCAGATGTTCAAAAGACCATTGTTGGCCAGAGCATTGGAGGAGTTATTTATGCTTTATTTGCTGGGTCGCCACTTGTCATTCCACTGACTACAGCTCCACTAGCTATCTTTATTAGTGGTAAGATTTCAATGACAAGTGACAATAAATGTAATTAAAAAGTACTTAGATGGGAGTTCATTTAACTGGGTGTGATCCTTATCCTTAGGCAGAATCACACCTTGTCACTGTTGAGGTTGATTAATTAAAGGTGCTACATTGGACATTTTGAAGACATTGACACATATTAATCACATTCTAGTACCTATGGGTTATTCCTTTAAAGCAGTAAAGAAGGTGTGAATTACAAGCAAGTTCTGTTCATTGAAATGAACTGATCAAATCGCTCTATACAAAGTGTCCATATGTTTTTGTTTTGTAGTGATCCGTGGCATCTGTGATGACTATGACCTCGATTTTGATTCGTTCTATGCCTGCATTGGTTTATGGAACAGCCTGTTCCTTATTCTCGGAGGTCTATTCAATGTCAGTCTGCTGATGAAACTCTTTAAACGGTAAATACTCATGGCTTGCTCCAGACTGTATTCATCACAATAACACTAACACTTGAATATTCCATGTATAAACCACTAAACATATTTATACAAGATGTGTGCACTGAGCTGAGGTCACTGCCAAGAGAAGTCTTCCTGTTTTGGGCCATAATCATTCACACGGTTAATACACAGTCTCAATACTATCAGTTTGCCTTGAATGCACTGTTATGTCTCCTCTCGTATTGAAAAATATGGTGTTGATAAAACATGAATGATGGTGCTATGGTTCTTTTATTTCCATTATCTCGCAGCTCCACCGAAGAAGTCATTGCTTTGTTCATCTCCATAGCGTTTGTTGGCGATGCGGTGAAAGGCACTGTCAAAAGTGAGTCGCACCAAGGTCGCCCCACATCAAACATGCTTTGAACGCCTCGGAAGGGCGACAAGGCAAAGCAGCATCTCCCTGTTTGTTGTAGATAAAGCGGCACAGCAAAAAGCCAGCGTGATAGCTACTAGCACCCCTGGGTGGTGGTGTAAAATAGACAAGCTGAAAAAGTTAATGCAACGTAGCATCATATTGCATCTGTTTATGTGTTTTTCCACAAGGGTTTAGCGCACAGAAAAGAGAAGGATGAGCATATGGTGGAGTCACTAGAGCTCGCTTCTTTTTTGAGGCCTCGGGCTTTTAATTCTCAAACACACCAAACACAGCTAAGCTTGAATGCAGTAGAAAATGCTAAAGGGCTGCTATACATTAAACATGTTTTTTTTTCATGATGCTCTCACAAAGTCTTATTAGTAATGATTTAAAATGAGCAATAAATAACTATTTGTGGATAGAAGATAGACATGCAACTTCTGTTAACTGCTCAACTACAATAAAATATTTATGGCAAAAGTCTGCATTTAAAGATGTGTACCCTACCAACGATTAGACATAATATGTTACCACTTATATAATTTTCAACTTTAGTACTGTTTCAAACAGTTAGGTTAAGGCAGCTAAGGCTGTGATAGGTTAATCATAATAAGTTTGGCTGAAGTTATGTCAAGACCTGTCAGATCTGGAAATATAAATAAATAAATAAATAAATAAAATAATAATAAATAAATAAGGGCGCTACCTTTAAATGTTATATAACAATTTACTTCTGTACATGCTTCAAGATTGGCAGCATTAAGAAAGTGTGAAATGTTTTGAAGAATGTAATACCCATTTACCCTTTTCTTCTTCTCTCTTAGTTTTTGAACACTTTTATCATGGGCCTACACTTGCGACCACAAACAGTACCTTGGTTCTCCAGCAGATTAAAGAGATTCTGGAGAAGAGTAAAAACCAGACACTAAACACACTAAACTTTGACAACAACACAGTGTCAGTGACGGAACATTCAGAGGGTCACATAGGTTTCCTCCTGCCCGATTCTCTGGTGGAGTGCACCAGAGAGAGACCCATCCTGTGTCTGCTGCTGATGCTGGGGACGCTGTGGCTTGGCTATGCGCTCTACCTCATCAAGAGGAGGTTTGCTTCCTTCATGCTACATTTCAAATTTTTAATTGACTCCATCTAGTTTTGCCCCTTAACTTCCACTTTCTAGCTTTAATATTAATAAATAAATGGTCTCATCCCAGGAGTGGGTTACATCATGCGCAGCGCTTTACCCCTCCAGGTCTAAAATGTAATACATGACGCCGTCAGTGTAACCTCAGAGTGACTGGGGAGTAAAGTTTCAGAGCAAAAGAGTGACAACTGTAAATAAGAATGTATTACATCAGGATTGCACTAGACGAAAGTAATCATTGCTGTCTTTTCCCACAGCCCATATTTGAATGACAAAATACGAGAAGTTGTGTCAGACTGCGCTTTGCCTATCTCAGTGGTGATATTCTCATTCATCGGCTCCTACCTTTTTCTTGACATACAACGTGAGTACAGATCTCTCAAACGAAGCACCCTTGGGACCTAGAGTCTCAACCTTGGCTCAGGGCACCTTTCATAGTTCGTTAAAAACAGATATTCAGACAAGTGTAGCAAAGACAGAACTCAAATTCATAGATAATCTTATGTTAACACAATTTCCAAAAGTATTTGCATGATTTTTATACCATAACAACTTGTCTATTTCTTATAAGTTCCTCAGTTTAGTGTCCACAGCGGCCCAGTCTTCAACTACCCTTCATTTGACAAGCTGACAGGGATGAACACACTAAGCGCAGTGGGGCTGGGCTTCCTTCTTGCTTTGCTCATCTTCATAGACCAGAACATTGTCATCTCACTCACGCATGTACCTGAACACAAGTAAGGCCATCGCTGTACATTTGAGACCAACATATAGGCATTACAATGTATCTGTGATCTTTTTAAGTCCACTTTGAACTAAGTGCTGTTTTAGTCCATCACGAGGAGTCAAGTCTAAGTGACTGTGCGTCTGTATCAGGTTGCTAAAAGGCACGGCATTCCACTGGGACTTAATGCTGACTGGCTTCATCAACATCCTCATGTCCTGTCTGGGGTTGCCATGGATGCATGCGGCCTTCCCACATTCCTCCCTGCACGCCCGTCAGCTGGCTAAAGTGGAACAGCACGTAGAGAACGGACACCTCTACACAACGTGAGTGAAGTCAAACCAAGGAGAAGCACATCCAC
Source organism: Rhyacichthys aspro (assembly GCA_036850595.1). NCBI lineage: Eukaryota > Metazoa > Chordata > Actinopteri > Gobiiformes > Rhyacichthyidae > Rhyacichthys > Rhyacichthys aspro. The sequence goes on along the minus strand of CM072157.1, from coordinate 9,883,575 downwards.
ACTTTAAGAAGTCACCCAAACTTTTAGAGAGAAGAGAGTCTCAAATATAGCAATACCAAATGTAGATGCATGTTAGAAAATCAACGGCCTTCGAAAGACTCTTTAACCAAGGTCTACATATTTATTTGAAAAACCTTACCTTTTATCTGCATGCATGCCTGAAGTGGATTGAGTGGAATGACTGGATAGGACCTTGAAGGCCATGTGATATAGGCAAAAAAACAATAAACGATTCAAGTCAACCTCGGCTCAAAATAAATGTTAACACAACTTCTAAATAATATGTTTCCTTTTCAAAGTAATAGTAAATCAAGCCCACATTTATCTCACTGATGATATTTCTTCTTCACTCTAGAACTGGTGTCGTAGTGGTGGAGTTGTAAGGCACTTCTCTCTTCCTTTTTCCTCCTGTTCAACACTTCCTGTATTATCTTATTCGGAATAATATTAATTTAAAGAGTATGCTTTATCTTGTGCAAAACTTTGAAATACTTGTCCAGCACCTTCAGTAAGAGAAATGTTTTATCTGTTAACATTATGGTTTTTACTAAAGCCATACAAAAAGTTTCTCAAGTCATTCATTACATTTTAACTACTCTATTCAGATCTGTACTTTACATCTTAAGCCACATGTTAGAACACATAAAGCATAATTCAACTAAAGTAAAAAGAAAAAATCTAACTTTAAAACAAAAAGATCTGTCAAAACCAAAATTCCTCTTCAAATTGCAACAAGTTTAACAATAGTGTTTTTCCTGTGTGTGTCCTACAGCATTGTGAGTGTGAAGGAGACTCGTCTGACTGCGTTGGCTGCTAATGTCCTGATCGGCCTGTCAGCCTTTATGCTGCCCATTCCCCTGCAGTGGATCCCAAAGCCAGTCCTCTATGGCCTCTTTCTCTATATTGCAGCCACTTCACTTGATGGGAACCAGATGGTGGACCGCATGGCCCTGCTGCTGAAGGAGCAGGTGAGCACCAAGGACACGAGACACTGGGATTTGACTGTTTGCTCTATTTTCTGCAAGTGACTTTGTAGCTTTGTCTTTAAAAAGTTCTAATACCCCCACTTGATCTAATTCTCTCCATAAGCTGGCAGAACTGAACAAACCCACTCTAAAACTGAATTTCAAGAGCTCACCAAGGAAATTAATTTGACTTTGAAAAACAAGATTTGTTACAACAAGAGCAGCTTGGCATAAAACCCCTTTCAACAAAATGCCACTCAAAGCTGACTTTAACCACATTATCCTCGTACTTGTCTTGTTTGTGTCTAGACGTCCTACCCTCCCACCCACTACATCCGACGCGTACCTCAGAGGAAGGTGCACTACTTCACGGGGGTGCAGATGGTCCAGCTCATCATCCTGTGTGCATTTGGCATGTACCCTCTGCCCTACATGAAGATGGTTTTCCCCCTTCTCATGATCCTGCTCGTTCCCATCCGGTGAGTAGACTCAGGCCAACAGGGGGCAGAGTGGAGCTGTGGATGTAAACAAATGCAGTTAAACTATGCTCACTTTGCATTCGTCATTAATGATGGCACAAAAAACAGGTTTTAATTAAAGTCTAGTCGATTTTCTGTAGAAAAATAGCTGTGACTTTGAGTAAATTTGATTGGAGTAAATAATGCTTGTATCCCTATTTTATCTCAGGACCAGTTTGCTCCCCAAAGTCATTGATGCCAAATATCTGGATATCATGGATGCCCAGCACATGTAAACAACTGTCTGGTGTGTTAAGGGAAAGACACTCAGAAATCAATGATCCTGTTAATGTCTGAAGAAACGTATTTGGACTGCAGCGTTAACAAGTGAGCACTCGACTGGTGGACAGCCACAGTGGTTAGATCGTTCTGCAGTAAACACGTACCATCGTTGGAGCTGACATTAACATGCAACATTCCTGTATCTTTATTATACATACACACAGGAGATATTCTTTTGTTTTCTCATGCTCTTAAATGACATTTTTGTTTATATCTTTAATATTTTATTTAGAATAGCAGAGGTCTGAAGATGTAATTAAGCCGTGTAAGTAATTTTATCAAAGCGGAATTCATATTATCATATTAAGGACACATATCAAGATTATATATATTTTTGCAATACTATGTTGGGGATACATTAATCTGTTGTCAATAAATAAGTATTTCAAATGTTGTAATTAGTTTCATACTTTATAACACAATAAACAGAATATGAATTGACAGTCTCTGCATAGTGACAGACTGTCAGTTGTACAATCAAGCTTTAATGCACCAATAGATGGCAGTATATGCTCACCTTGTGATTGTTTTCATTTGAGGCTCTTATGTTGATGTGTTCTCACCAAGACATTGCAGAAATTCGGCTTCATCTTCAACCTGAGATGATGGACAAAGATTAGACATAAAAATATGAATACAAACACTGCAACATTATCACCCTAAGATCTTTTCTTTTATGTTGCTTTGTTGTATCCCCTTGTGAGAACACCTTTTAACATAAACATGTCATAATCATGAGCATGAAAGCTGTCACTATAGTGCGGAAATTACATGAGAAAATACATAAAAGGCATATATAAATAGCAGTTAGTTACAGCAACAGTGGATAAACGATACAAAGGTTGGAAAAAACAATGTGAGAATAATAAAAAACAGTAACTTCTAGATAGTATGTACAACTAAAGACATTGAAAAAGTCTTCAAAATAGTCAACCAAGCATTTCTTATTCAAACCAAAACAGGACCAATCCATTTTAAATTTATTATTTCTGCCTCAACCTATCCATATTAACATCTTAATGCGAACTTTGCCTTCTTGCTCAAACTCACTATTGGTTTCTATGTCCCATCCACCACCTCAACCTGTTTTCTGCTAGAAAAAGCTAATAAACCATCAGAAAAATCCAGTTCTTGATTACAGTAGCAGTCTTTTATCGATCTGCCATCTCCTGTCTGACGTTGTAGGACAGCTGATAACCCTCGCTGGTGTTAATCTGCAAACAATCACACGTGCAACATTTTTAGGCCACTCAAAGCGATATGCATCAACAAATTAAAACAGACATTCTCACACCTCGGCTTTTCACACCTCTCTGCCTCATTTTCATTATCCTCACACTCATTTATCACACCTCACTTCAACCCAACATGAGGACAAGTACCGAGGGCTGCATGCCTGGATTTACCCTGGCTCACAACATCCAGGCGAGTCGAGGAGATGCAGGAAAGCGCCAGGGAGGTGAGAGAAGTCAGAAAGCTGCTATGGACAGCGCTGCATTAATAATAGGTGCTGTGTGGCTCAGTGCTGGGGTTACGCTGTATTAGGGGGCATCATTGGGATATGACTGGTGTATTATTACAGACAATAGAGCTCTGTGTGGAGCCACCTGATGATCACTGACTATTGTGCTTGTTATTGTGGGGGCTATGCAGTTAAACTGATGTGTGTTTGCTCTGAAATAAAATGTGCATCCATGATGGTATACTTTGACTGAACATCCTTACATACAATCTGCTTGAGAGGCAGGGTAGTAACATACTGACATTTTTTGGCCGAATTGTTGCACTTTTGATGTACCGCCATAGACGGAGACATGACTGATGCCATTTTGTGCTTGCCTGTGACTGTGGTGTTGACTGATAAAAAGGTCACAACTCCTGACTGATTGGCTATTGTTTACATGACTACAATACAGCAATCAATTCATCATCAGTTTGCATGCTACAAAGGCATGATGTGCAGTATAATGTTTGAAAAGTGTAGAGAGTTTGAACAGGAACCCTCTCAGATGAAACAGAATGGTACACACTAGCTTCATTATCACGTGACTGAATGAGTTCCTGGTGGCAAGAAAATAATTATAACCAAAATAAAAAATAAAAAACATTACTGTGGCAGATTGCTTTGCCTTGATCTTAGAAAGCCCCTCAGACGTTCTGTATGCTTAATAAAACAGTAACAGTAACATATATTTTCAAGGAGTCTTCTGAGGGATGAGGTGATGGCACAGCTCATCCCAGCTCTAGTCCAGGACTCAAGGGCAATTTCACAGAGCGAGGAACAACTTTGAGCTGAGGAACTCTGTAAAGTGGCAGTGACAAGCAGCCCATAACCACAGTGCATGAATATATTTATCAATATGTTTTGCAAGTGGGATGTGTGACGGCATAATTAGAAAGCAACACTCTGCCGCGATGGAACAAGAACTGAAAGTGACAGTACAGAAGTGAGCAGTTTTGAGTTTTGAGGAAGGGATTTGAGGCCTGAAATTATTGGGCAAAGAAGATTTTGACCTATGTTTTGAGATCAGGTAGGCATTACTTTGTGTATTTGGTAATAATAAATACATTTGACTTTTGCTTTGTGTAAGAGTAGCTTAAAGGTGGCGCTACTAAAGAATTGCCATCAGCTGTATGGAGAAGTTTAAAATTGACAACATAACACATAACACAATTGTCGTTTAAAGTAATTCCACTTTTGTCATAGTTCTATGTGAATTATGTTGCCTAAAAGAACAAGATATTGGCCACATAGGAGCCTATAGGAGAGATTTGGATGTGCCAAAAATGTAGACAGATGTAGTTCTTGGCATTTGTTCACGAGGTGACTTCTAGAGATGGGAACAGATATACGTTATAAATGCAGCTGCCGCACCGACATGTGCTCACATTAATAAAGGCTAAAAGAGCTCAAAGCTGTGACGGCTTTGGCATATCCACCTGCCAGGAGTCATACATGGCACAGCAGGACGATGGCACACAGCAGGCCCATATGTTAACCCTGCAGGGAAATGTAGTTTGTGTCACCACAGCTCTGATATGTGTCCGCCTGTTACCATGGTGTCCAAATTCTACAGGTAGGAACAGATGCAGTGGATTCAGGCTCCAAATGGTGGACAGGCAGAAACACTGAGATGATCCCTGAGGTTGAACAAACAGACATGTTAATTAAACCATCGAAAAAAGGGAAGACAATCTTTGGCATATAACAGCAGCCTGAAAATGCCATTTATTAAACATGAATATAAACCACGGAAGTCTACTCACGATGGCTGCTTTCATTCTTTCTTTTCTACAAGAAGCCATCGAGTACCTTTTCCCCAACTCCCTACACTGTTAAGAGGCCCTTGTGTAGTGTGGCTGCAGATTAGAAAGAGAGTTTAATGACAGCTTTGATGCCATTCTCTCTCATCAAAGTCACATGCCAATGAAACTACCATATGCTCTCCACTCACTGATAGGACCTTGAGAGAAATAATCCTCCACCTCTGCTCATCTTTACAGCACCAAGAGGCTGACAGAAGAAACAACGAGACAAAAGCATCTGCTCGGATAGGTTGTTAGTCTCATGATGATCTAATGAGAGTGTATTCACAGGCAAGGAGGGACATGAAAGAGAAGGGAAAAATATGGCCACATTGCGTCACCAAAGTCCAATGAGGCAACAAACACAAGCAAATGTTTGCTACCATGTGTAATTTAAATACGGGCTGTGTGAGCATGCTTTTAATTATGAGGGTTGGCTGTGTTTTCACTGTTTATGCTACCAGAGTGGCACTATAGTGTAGCCTAGTACAGCATAATAGAGCACATAGTCTCATATCACATTGCTTTTTTAGCCTGGTCAGCCATCCTAATTATTTTCCTATTCTATGCAGTTAATGAGAATTAATAAGGTCCCAGGGGATTTAGGTTGGATTTCTGGCTTGAATAGATATACAACCATCTAATCAGATAAAGTAAGTATAAGTAGCATAAAACTAATCCTGTTTTTCATAAATGGTTTCATGTCAAATATATCTTTTCAAATCATAGTATACTAGTAAAGCATAGCATAGAATAGCATAGTATAGTATATTAGACAACCCTACAAAGACAAAGTGCAGTATCTGCAGATTTGGTCAAAATTCAGTTAAGAGTGAACATGAGCTTCATACATGTGGAAATCCATGAAATGCTTTTTACTTTCATTGCTCAATATGTTTTAATGGACAGGCAAAATTATTATAAATAGAAATATAAAACATGTGTCCATTTAAGGGGTCAAAGGTCAAATTAGCAAGAATGCTTTTAATCCATGAAAAACTACCGTAGTAAGTATAGCATAATACAGTATGTCAATAGGCCGAATGATCTATTAAATATAGGTACTAGTTTGCCTTGTGCTTTATAAAATAAGTGAAGTAGTAAAAGCTGTGACATTCATCACATTTCTTTGACAGTACTGTCAACGCTGATCAGCCTCATTTACTTTGAAGGAAAAAAAATGATCAAATGTTAATTTTAGGAACATCAGCATGAAGTAGCAAATGTCTACACAGCAGTTCAGTAAAAATGTTTTGTATTAAACATGATTTCAATAGTGTCCTCATATGAACACGATTTATTTCAGAAAAAAATAAAAACCACAACAATGCAAACAAACCCCCTTTCATCTCTGACTTTTTTTTTAAACAGAACCATCTCAAACAAAGATTATGCAGCTGCGTTCATCTACATTCAGCGAGTGGAGTAAGAGAGAAGGAAAAGAGGTTCAACCCTTTGTTTTCTGATGAAACATTTTCCTTCAGGAGCTGAGTGTCCCTTTTTTTCCTACGGCACTCACTTTCACTCAGCATCAAACAAAACGTCAAGAAGAGCGATTCTGACATAAGAAGGTGCCAGGGCCTTTAACTTCAGCCTTTTTATTTGCCTCAGTGAACATCCAGTGTGGGCATAAAAGTAGGACGAGCATCATTGACTACCTAACTACCTGTCCGCCAGTCACACGGTCACTGTCACACTGCCTTGAAGGAAACGCCACTAAATGTATACTTCTGTGTTTTACTTTAACTCACTAACAAGACAGCACAACTTTAATCTTCCATGCTCTAAGCCAACGGACGTCCTTGACAATTAACATTTGAAAACGCAGCCTGCTGGAAAACAGGCGGCAAAATGGGACAAGGCTTTGTTTACTTCTATAAATAATGCAGTTTATTAGGCACATGGGGGATACATGTTGGCTATACTTCCTATAATCATAAAGTCACATTGTGTTATGTAATCTAATGAGCAAAGTGGGCCCTTTCTTTCTTTGTCTCTTCCCCCTCTCTTGCTCTAATGGCTTTGTAATTATGTGTAGTTATTACCTTAAAGCGACTGGAGCAAATCAGAAAAATAGTCGAGGTGGCACAAATGCCACACTAGGCAAAAACCGGAACTGAATTCAAATACAACGCAGTAATCACTCCCTTTGTGAAGCATGTAATGGTACATTTTGTCGGAGCTAATAGAGATGTTAGTGTATTGTTTGCACTGTGGTACTGCGTCCCCTTGAATGAAATGGTTTAGAAAATTGGCCAGCATATTAGGAGCTTGTACAGGGTCATTTTAAAGCAAGGGTTGGCTAAATCACTAAAATATTTGTATTAGCCTACTGTATTTACAATATTTCTTGCTGGAAAATTGTATACATTTTGCTGAATGTAAAATAAGCAAACAAGACAACATAAATGCACCCCATGTAAAAGGTGAAGTGTGTAGTTAAGTTAAGACAATGCTGAGTCATGCTTTCTGCCTTGTCTAAATGTTCCAATGCCACTAAACACAACGCTCTCAGAGATAACTGGAAAAACCATGTTGTTGTAAAAGGTGCTCAATGTGCCACTCAGGTAATAAAATACCAATTTTAAATGTCTTTCAAAACCTCCCTTGTTATCAATGTCAGTAAACTACAAATTGTCTAATCCTCTGATCCTCAAGTTGTCTAATATTCCTTTAAAAACACGGTAATAGTAGCAGCAGTCCTAGTATTGATGCTAGATACTTGTTGTTTTGTTTTAGTTCTTATCTTGCCTCATGTTTGCTTTTTTGTCAATTTCCCTTTGTTTGGTTTGTGTGTCACAGTCATAATGACAATCTCTTCATGTAAATTGTTCGGTGCAAGAGTAATCTAGCTAGAAAACTCATTCCTCCTGACTGCAGGGCACAACTGATGATGCTGTTGTATCTGGAGGAAAATCACATAATAGTTTTTTGTATCACATTGTAGAATGTTGCTAAAACACCCACACTGTGTGTTAATTACACTATCTTAGCAGGCCCTTTGTGTAGTAATAGCCACACTGTGAAGGAGTACAATGCAAAAACACAGTCGTGTACAGCAGTAAGCAAAAAGACAATCTGAATAAAATAAGAAAACTATTCAAAGCAGGTCAGTCTGTCCTTGGGTTTTAGGCCAATGTGACAGTGGCTGAGGCACTGTAGATACACATTAACTAAATCTGTCCTTCACTCTCCAACCCAGTTGTGTCTGAGTGATGGATTTAGAGGCAAGGGCGGTCCCTGTGAAGATGGCCCTTTAATGATATGTCATGTCAATCACACGACACTTAAGAGAGGGGAGGAAAAGAGGGTGAAATATCTGGAAATAAGTCCAAAATTTAGGAGTCCAACATTTCGAGAGGAGTGGTGAGGTTTGCTCCACTTGCACCAACTTGATTAGCGCCCTGTTCGCTCCCACTGTCATCTCGCTTTAACATCTCCAGCTGGAGTCAATTAGAAAAATAAGAGGAAACGTCAATGAAAAACAAGTCAGGCGCTAATTCAATCCGACACACCAACACTCACCCTCCGTCCCGCTCCAATCCACTGCCTTACTCACAGGCACATTCAAAATCTTTCACAAACACACTCTTTGTGCATAAACAAAGCAAATGACATCAGCTAAACCTAATTTTAGTGGGCAAAGTTAAAGTGAAGTCAAAAAGTATGTGGCTGTATGTCCCAGAATAGCAGCCCAGATAAGAGATTATAGGAATCGTCCTGGGCTCTGCAAAGCAGCCTGGAAAGTCACTTATTTAACTTGTACAAAGGATGCGCTCTCAAAGAAAACCCTTTAAATACAGTTCAATAGGAACTCACTGCTTGAGATGACACATTGTCACACTTTGTAAAATGATTAAAGCTGTATCTCTTTCATTGCAGCATGCAGTGATTATGAGAGAACTGTGTCTATGATGAAAGATGACACCTTGAGAAAGGAGACTATGGGATTGAACTACATTACTGAACAGATGCAATGTATTAAGTAATAATGCAGCGTGACTCACCAAAGTCTGCATGCATACAATCAGTGGATGTCTTACAGTTATATATATGATATTCTGTTCAATACATTAATGTGCAGCATAACAAGAAGATCATCTCGTTTAATACTTCAATCCAGCCATTCATTAAAACAGAAAAAAGCATTATATTTTACTTTATATGGTAACTTATGAGGTTGGAGATTAATCCTTAAAGACCACTTAGGTTTTAATGCGAGGGACTTGCTGCATGCTGGTGGGAAAGTCTCAGAGAGGGTTTCCCGAAGGCTCAGGTGTGGGAGTTTCCTGCTGCTGAAACTCCCAGAGGGAAATGGGGACAGTGACGGAGCTCTGATTCAGCAAGCTCCAAATAAAGCACAGAATATTCCTCTCCATTGTTCAGTGACAACGGCGTATGAAAAGTTGTCACTGCATCTTCAGCTTATCGTGTATGCAGCTGGGTTACATTTCTTCATGCAGAAGATTTTGACACAAGTCCCTCAAGATTTTACCTCCACATCATTTAACAAATCAAAATGATCTAGTTTTTACAAGTTTTCCAGTTGTTTTAAGTTTCTAGGAAAACTTTTGGATGCATTAAAATCTACAATGCACTTAAAGGAAATGTAGATGGGCAGCACTATGCATAATAGCTTGATGAGAACACAACTAGTGTTACTATGAGAATTTGGTGTCTTGTCCAAGGACGCTTTGTCAATCACAGTTATGGGAACAATAAAAACATATTACGGCTGCTAAATAGTAATAATAATGATGAATATAAAACTGACAGCAAAAAGGTTGTGGGATCAATCCCCTGTGTTGGCCTTTCTATGTGAAGTCTGCATGTCCTCCTCATGCTGCCAAGGTGCTACTCAGGCTAAGATGGTAAAAACAAAATAAATCCCCTTCCCTCTGTTTACTTTGAGTCACAGCCCAATCAGTGTCATTATTTCATTTGAAGTTTTTTTCTGTGAGGTCTACACAGTCCAGATCCACTTCTGAGAGAAACCAGGGAAAGAGTGTCCCGGCTTTTGGATCTATAAGACGAGTTTAGTAACACACAAAAGCCTGTGGAGATAGCTAGTCTCTGGACAGACATACCTTTAAGCAGCTCAAAAATGACCTGAGAGCAGAGAGCAAGTCTCCTGAGTCATGAGGAATCACTTGACAGTACCATTTTAGGATGATTATTTTCCCATTACTCGGCTGATTGAAGCTGAGTCTCAGAACTCATGTCATCACCTCAGCTCTGGGGCCATACTGAGGCACAATGGACCAGCAAGAAATCCCAAATCTAAGTGGTAGCACGGCGCGCTTGGAGTATATTGAAAAGTGTGCTACCTCTTACTGTGCTGAATAGGACAGAGGCTCTTGTATTTTTTGGGGAAGTTACATGACACTTTGGTCTCTTCACAACGTTTGTCTGCTAAAATGTTTTTCAAGGACAGATCTGTCGAAGCACAGTGCCACCAACTGCTTCACAGACATATGAAAATAGGAATAGGGTAACACTTTAGATTATGGTACTTCCCGGTTACTTACGGTGTATTTACAGTTTAAGTTCTCTAGTAAATGGGACGTACCGGGCCGTAATCTAAAGTGTTAGCGAATAGAGTAATACACAGTACAGAATGGCCTCCGTGACGTTCTCCTGAAAGCTGCTTCTTTTGAGTGGCTTATCACTTCTCTTTTTTACTAAACACTCTGCTTTACTAGATTCAAGCAGAGGTGATAAGTCAAAGAGCTAAAATGGTAAAATAAAGTTAATTTGTGCTTTTAAGCCAATTTAATGCCTAACCATGCCACAATATTCTGGAGACGTAAGTAAAACTGTTGTGCTCCATTTCTGAATTTTAAGTTTTTCCGCAAACGCTAATAGCAGCAATCTCAAATTTAATTCTTGTGAGGGTTACTAAGTGCCAAGTTCATACAATAAAAATCCTTCTTGTTTCATTAGGCCAACATCTATCTTTAATTTGCTGAGTGAGTGGTGCGTTTGAGGACACATCATTAGACATCGTTTTAAATGCACTTAATCCTTGGCAGATGTATAATGACTTTTTCAATATTCATGCACAAAACTCATCACAAATACACTAGTCCCATCTGAAACTCATTATCTTAGTTACACACATGAACACCAAAGGTAATTTATTTGGATGTGTGATCTAACCAGAGATGTGTGCGGGGTTTGTTCATCTTCAGCGTATACCAACGTATCATCACATAGCTACAAAAAAGAGAACTGATTAGTTACTGTCATATTTATCCATTGTTGAGCTGATTTAAAATAAGTTCCTGTTCCTTGGAAAGTCTTCTTGGAAAATATAAATACAGATCCAGTCTACAATTTGTCATCTATGCAGCTATTTGGAGTAAATATTGGTTGTACAGGGTATTTATGGTTAGATGGCCTTACCTCTGTTAGATTCTGGTTAATGTGCAGCATGGAGAATATAAAATTAATCCCAATTGATTCTTTATGCTTCGGTCTTCGAATATTCAGAGACACAATCAATCCAAAAACAACAGCCGTTTTACCTCAAGATAATATAATGTAAAACTGCCCAATATAAGTGGGCTTACAGTCATTCATTCGTTAAAGTCCACTGGATCTGTTCGTTTTGCTTTAAACTGTTTGTTTTACAACTTTGGTAGGCATTGACGAGGAAAATGACAAGAGCCCCAGTATCTGACCCCGTTGTCCAGATATCAGAATGTCAAAGTCAAATTTTTATGCTTGCCCATTTTTCTGCTTCCATGACTAACAAAAACCTCGAGGGCAAAACAGTCACTGCAGCTAAAGATGCTACAGGTCCCATGGAAGCACATTGATGCTAATAACACCTGCTAGCAGTGCATATTTGTATGCTCATCTTACAATTAACACATTGCTGTATTTGTACTCTGTAATCTACAGTGTTCATTTGCTGCATTATGCTTCTTGTTTCAAATATAATAGTGTTGCTTAGATATAGATAAGATTAAAAGGTTAATTTAATCCATACATAGGAGAACGGAAATAGACACATAACCCTGACAATTACGCTGCACAGTCAGCCCCTATAAATATTAATTACGGTAAGGTAACATTTCTTTGGCCTAGATTAGATTTACAGCTGGCTGCCTCTGACACACTCAGGTCACACAATTATGCAAACACCGTCTGAAAGAGGTCTGACAGATCCCATCAAACTGTGTCGATGTAACGTTTTTACCCTGACAGCACATGAGCTGAATATCAAAAGAGGGAATGTTGGCAGCATTCGTGGCCATAAGAAGAACTGATAACATAGACTTGTAGACATGTCGAAGAAACAACCAAAGAACGGTAATTTCAGTGCAGGGCTGCTGAATAGTTATCGGAAAAGCCCAGGGGTGGATTTGCACATTGACCTTTATCCTTCAGAGACAGACTCTAGTCAAAGTGATAAATGCAAGATATTTTTGATACCTCTAAGTGGGAATATGCAGCAAATGGAAGAACCGATGTGCTCGAACATCTTTTCACAGGCAAATGGAGCTCTTGAGGTTAAGATTTTGTTTGCAGCAAAAATTAGAGGATTATTTTTTTTGCATAAAACATTTTCAAATGCTCCTCTTTATAGAATATGTAGTACATAGCTATCTCTAAATACAATAGGTCAATTTGCCATCTTGTAATACATGCCTCATCAAATCAACACAACTTTACATCTTATATTCAAAGTAACATGAGACTTTTTACCAGTTTAGTTGCACTGAAATTTGAATTAAAAAATCTTAACTGTGTGCAAATCCTACAATATTTATGGTTTGAAAACAGCCCAAACACCAGAGCAGAAAATAAAAGGTGTTTATATTTCATAAAATAAAAAAAAAATTCTATAATATGTTAAAAACACTGTATTGCCTTCAACTTGCACTCTTTTGTATTCGAGAAGAGGTAACTGAAAGCTATTTGACAACACAGCAGGTGACCTGAAAAGTGGATTGCTGCCCGAGGAGGTGTTTTTCTCGTTCAATAACTAAAAATCCTAAGGCTAATACTCTTTTAAAATGGCCCGAAGCTGTTCCCTAGGACTGTTTAGCAATACAAAGGGCCTTAAGTACACTTATTATTCACACAAAACAAACACAAAAAGCTAGTGGGAGGAAAAAAATCTTCAGTAAATTTTTCACGAGAGCCCCAAGAAGAATGCATAATTGTTTTCAGGTTTAAGAGGTTGAACGGTACTAACTTCAATCACACTAATATTGTCTAAAAGGACACCACAGTGACATATATTTGAATAAATAATGACAGGATACAAATACAGATGATACCACAAAGTTCTCACATTGAGCCAAGATGCTAAAATGAGAGTAGTACAATCTATCAATGAATACATTTTACATTTATTACATTCTTAGAGTCAGTCAGTTCTTTCAGTTTGATGTCTGAAATAATAATAAGAAGAATACCTAATCTTCAGGAAGTCCCAGTATATTTCAATCAAGCATAAACACTGACATGGTTTTCTGTTTTTTCTTTGTATGAATGTGTAAGCTGCTTCAAAGAACATCTCTTTTCTCACCTGCAGGAATTTTGTGTGAACGGTTCCACCTTGTTCCTGTAGACGTCCAGTTGACAGCACATCTTTCTCCTCCTAAACAGAGATTATATAAAAAGCATATGAACGTTTTTTGTTTTTTTATTTTGATAAAATGTTAAACACTTTTATAATTTTTATTTTTTGGCCAGTAAATGAATTCGGTCACATCTCCTCAACAGTAAAACTCTAATGAACCCCAAGAGACAAAAAACAAAGCTTATTTTTTCTGCATTTACATTTAAGAGGCTGGCAGACATGATGAGAGCCTGAGAGGAAGCCTGTTCCCATACAAGCACTAAAAGACTATCCTTTTGAAAAAACAGCAAAAGTGTCATTTTGCGTGTTTCTTATCTCTAAGTAGGCTTTTTACTTCAATAGGATTCTTTTTTTTTCTCGCTTAATAAATTCTTAGAGAAATGTAATTCACAGTGGCTTTAACAGCTACAAAAAGGAGAACAGAGCAGATTTTAAAATTCTGATAAGAAATCCCCTGATACCTTATTAATAGAGTAAATGTCAGTATTTCAGCACTTCTCAGTTAAAATGCTCAAAATATTGTATATAATAAGTTCAGCATAAGCTTTCTACACATAAACAAGTACATTGCTATTGTGAACAAATCTTGGTGTTTATAAAATTCAGTCTACATTATTGCATCGGCAGAGCTAACCTTCTGTTGTCTGAACCGAATCAAACCAGAATCACAGCAGTAGAGCGCTGTCTTCCCTTCATTACTTTCTCCATTGATCTCTTCATAACACTTGGCCTGACACTGCCATCCACCTGCTGCACACCAGGTTATTTGTTTCGAGGCAAATCTCTTTTTTTTTTTTCCACAGATGAGTCCCTGATGACAGATTTCAGCCAAACCAAAAACAGCTGTTCAGTGAAATTAAAACCAAATTTTCAAATGTTTTAAATTAGACACATTCTGTGATTAGAGACTTCAGTCCATGTGCTGGTTGTTTTCCCCACAGCAGCCTCGGTGCAGCAGGTAGCCATGTGGATATTGATTATCAGGTCTAATTAACTTGCTGTCCAAGGAAAGCCAGCAGTTTGGCCAGATTTCCTTCGTATTTGTCCAGAATTGTCAGAGCGAGCTATGCAATCGGCAACACAACAAAGACACATATCTTCATATCCAGCATGTTAGTCTAAAGTGTAAGTGTAAACTCTGCTTGAAGTGTATAAGCACATATGCTCTCCTTGGCACAAAGAAGTTCAATTAATCAAGGCACTCCAGAACGACAGTAACTGTGAATGTGAAACAGACATTTAACTTTCTTTTGTTTGCATACAGTGGATTAAAATGTATTGCATCAGAAAAAAAAGATTTGCATGTTCCCTCACGTTTTCATTCAACCAAGCTCTGCCTCTGTTTAATTTCATTGGCTTTAAGGTGGCTTATCAGATTTTCACTGCAGAGATTCACGGTAGTAATAATAAAGCGTCTCCTAATATAAAGCCTAAAGGGGGCAGCTCTCCTTAGCAAATCAGATTTCCCAAGATTAGCTCCATTTCCTGCTCTGCACAGCTTATTGGTCTCTTATTGTGTAGTTCTAATATTAGATTACATAATTTACAGGAGAGCTAATGCACAAACCATCTGTGGCTCTTTCAGGTTTAGGTGCTGAATTTTTTTCTTCTTTTTCTTTTTTGTATTATTAATTTGTGTTTTGTTAATTAGAGGCAACAACGTGACTGAATTTTTATTTTTTATTTTTTTTTATGCTGTTAAGCCACCTTTCTCAGTATTTTTATTGCTGCTATTAAACCATGTTTTACAGGAGTGCCTTTGTAATAAATGGTAATATTTCCATTCACAGCCTCATAGTGCTCCGTTTGTTCACTCTGGGAGGTCGTAGAAACAGGAAGTAATAAAACTTTCATTGGGTTCTATAGAGCTTTAAATGGCTTCTTACAAGATGGATAAATGCAAAGAGTGTTCTGTTTAGGGTGAAAATTTGTTACCTACTGTATAATTTCTATAACTTTTAATCGGATCTGACTATGATGGACTGTATTAAAACTGAAAAAAAAACATACCCAAAACATTCCATTCGACACATTGCACCTTTACAATAAATGACCGTAGTGCAGGTATTCTTTAAACTCAAAACTCAAAAAAAAAAAAACTTTTTTTTCGAGGGAACTCAAAAACAAAATTTTTTTTTTTTTAGGGGGAACTCAAAAAATTTTATTTTTTTTTTTTAGGGGAACTCAAAAAAAAAAAAAATTTTTTTTTTTTTTTTTTGGGGAACTCCAAAAAAAAAATTTTTTTTTTTTTAGGGGAACTCAAAAAAAAAAAAATTTTTTTTTTTAGGGAACTCCAAAAAAATTTTTTTTTTTTAGGGAACTCAAAAAAAAATAAAATTTTTTTTTTCTGGGAACTTTTTGGAGTTCTGGGAACTCCCAAAAAAATTTTTTTTAGGGGAACTCAAAAAAAAATCAAAAATTTTTTTTTTCGGGGGAACTCAAAAAAAAAATATTTTTTTTTGGGAACTCAAAAAAAATTTTTTTTTTTTTTTGGGGAACTCAAAAAAAAAAATTTTTTTAGGGGAACTAAAAAAAATTTTTTTTTTTTTTAGGTGAACTCAAAAAAAAAAAAATTTTTTTTTTTTGGGAACTCCAAAAAAAATTTTTTTTTTTTAAGGGGAACTCAAAAAAAAAAAAAACACATTTTTTTTTCTGGGGAACTCCTAAACATTTTTTTTTCTGGGGAACTCAAAAAGAAAAAAATTTTTTTTTTCGGGGGAACTCAAAAAAAAAATTATTTTTTTTTGGGGAACTCAAAAAAAATTATTTTTTTTTTTGTCGGGGGAACTAAAAAAAATTAATTTTTTTTTCTGGGGAACTCAAAAAAAAAAAAAATTTCTGGGGAACTCCAAAAAAATATGTTTTTTTTTCTGGGGAACTCAAAAAAAAATTTTTTTATTTTAGGGGAACTCAAAACATTTTTAAATTTTTTTTTTTTTCGGGGGAATTTAAAAAAAAAAATGTGAAAGGAAAGACACAAACTATATTTAAGAAAACAATGGCGTACACTGCGCCTGACATGAGCACTATGCAAAGGCACATACAGAACAATCACAACTCTAACTAGTGTAAAAATCTCATATTGTGGGATCTGTGTCTTGTTACACTCCCATAACATAGCTACACTGATACACAATTATGGTATGACTATGTATGACTGAATGATTTGCTTCCCTGAAATAGAAAAATGTTACCAGCAACAGCGACTCCGAGTTAAATAGTATGTTAGGCATCCTTGACGTAAGTAATGGCCGTGCTTTGACTCTGTGCTGTCGTGTGCACAGATGGAGAGGCAGTTTGTCTTATCACTGATACAGTGATAGAAACAACACCCCGCCTGACTGACTGCAGAGCGGAGAATAATTCAGGAGCTCATTTACCCGAGAGGATTTCAACAGCATGGGTGTGAACATACTGCAGACTCACTCGGTGCGACCCCAGATACAAAGGCTACTGACATTACACGGGGGAGTTATCAACAGTGTGTAGAGGCATTGCACTCCGCCGAACAGCAAATCAATATTCTGAGGTTAAAGTGTAAAGTGTGATTAATGTATAAAGACTGTAATGTGGACAGCTCCCAGAAGCGCTCGCTAATGTCACAGATCTATTTGTGGAAGGCTAATAGCATTTCCATTGTTTGCAAGGGTTGAAGCAAAATGAATTTGATTCTCTTTTGATACTGTACATTCATATTCAAACTAATGCAGCCTGCTTGGCATTCAACAAAGGCAACATGTTTGATGTGCTGTGCTGTTTGTTCATTATATGCGGATATACCACATTATACATTGTTTGTGTGATTGCAGGCGTCTTGCTGTGTACACAAATCTGGCTCCTGATTACAAACTAAACTACATTTGCATTAAGACCCAGACCTGGAGCATCCGATACTGTGTCCTCCACAAAATCATCAGAGACCTCATTAAAGCTAAGTATTCGTCGTAATGAATGTGGCATTTGTCAGACAGTAAGTTATAATGAAAAGAACAAAGCACTGTCAGGTTCTAGAGAAATGAGATAGCTGACCTCAATTTCCTGCTCAAACAAAACATGCAAACAAGTGCTAAACTTTAATTAGAATTCCACTCCGGGAAGTCCTGACAGATCAAGACCTCTCCCAGAAGCCCATGACCCCATTTACACACAATGTCAACATAATGTTTTCCCGGAGATGGCTAATCTGATCCCAGGCTTGGTTTATCACAATCTATGGAGTGTCTCTGTTTTCAAAATTCAGCATAGACCATTATGCTGTTGATGAATGAATGTTGTTATAAAATGCAGAGACTGTAGTGGTAACTTATGTGGTCTCTCATTTGTTAACTACAGGGTTATTCATTTCATTCAATACGAGAGTGCTTTTAGACCACCTGTGAATTTCAAAGTGATCGGTTATTTGGCAAACTTAGGTTAAATTCATGTGTTTTGAGCAAATGTAAATTCAAACTTTTGCAATCATTTGTCTGACCATAAATCAGTTAAACAGACATTTCATTAAAAAAAAAAAAAAAAAAAATCGGGACAATAAGTACTTTTTACCAAACCCAAGAGGTTATATAGCACAGTCTGGGAACCTTCTTCTTGTATTGATAAACTCAGGGTGAATGCATCAGCTCCAGGAAAGATAATGGTGCATTGATAAAGCTATTTCCCTCCAAAGCATCCATGTGTTTACGCTGAGGGTAGAGAACATTCAACAGTGCAGGGTTTAGCCTTGGAGAAACGGTGTGTATGTGAGACACTCTGTGTGTGAACAGTGTTAATAATGAATGTTCTTTCAGAGTGCTTCAGCTCCAGCAGTTGTGAGATGTGAGATCAGAGCAAGGCCATGTCTCTACACATAATGCCAGCACTTCAGATTCTGCAGTAAGTTTTGTGTCCTTAAGAGATTTATTTATTATTTAGAGACGGAGCTGGTTATCATGAGGATTACAATATTTAAAATAATAATGATCTTCTGTAGATAAACAATCATACTACACACTAGAAACAAGGTCACAAGGCTTTCCACAGGTCAATGTTAAATGTGAACCAAACAATCGTTCTTGACAACTTGAACAAAATTAGCTCTTTCAAATTGGAAATAATTGCAAAGGTGCTGTTTAAGACTAAAGTACTTGTGTAAAAATGTCCAACACAACAAAATGCACACATGAAAAAATGCACTAACTGTACTATTAAATTGTTGAACAGTTCATGCTTGAAAGCTTATTGGAATCTTATGAATCTTGAAGTATGTTGTTATTTAGGGAGTTTTCATCACTCAACCTGTTTTGATGTATGGTTATTTTGCAGAGTGTATGTCTCATTATTTTTCCCATGTTTGTCTTTAATCTTGTAATCCTGGCAATGTCTGGTTTTAGAGGATGACATCTTTTGTTGCTATGACATCCAGCTAAATAATAGGGCCAATTATGAGATACTAATGGTGCATGCACATAGTCCTTGGGACACTCGGGAAAACGATTTTCATAGTTTAAAAATGCACATTAATACCTGCTCAAAACGGAACAGCAGCTCGGGGTTTTTGAGAATCCGTGTTGACAACGTGCATCATCAACAATTTGTCATACAGCATTACATCTACTTTTTGATGATATAATAAGTTTGGGATTTTTTCATTTGGTATTTAATGGTGTTAGCATACTGTAGGTTAACTAACTTGTCCTTCTTTAACCACTACTAAACAGTTATCCAAATGTTTTTTGAACTACCTCAGCAGTACCACGCATCACATTATTGTCTCAGCATCCATGTTGCTTGTTGTCATGGTTTAGAATGTTCTGACCCTGCAAGCTGTAGTATGTGAACACACTGACAACTTAAAGGCAGTACTTCCCAAGGTGACAGTGAATGGCCATAATAATGTGTCCTGAGATGGTATTCTGCAGCTCTGACAAAGGCATGGCCTGATAAATACGGATAGGTCTTATTCAAAGTGTGTAAAAGCAGCTGGAGAGAGCCCTGGCTCATTGTTGACATTTTCAAGGGTGGAACTAAAGCAAGTGGAAGACAAACTCATGAATAGAAATAAGTGTTTGTCTGGATTATTGTGCTGCCTTTGGATGGACTTTAATGAGACGCAAACACAAAAGAGAAGCCAAGTGACAGATAGTGGCCGTCAGAGAAGAATCACACAATGAGAGGCAAAGAAAGCACAGTCCTGTGAGGTTGCAACCCATTTTATCCTGCCCTTTAGAAACCAATACAACAAGTATCAATAAACAAGCTGATGAATATACATCACACAGAGCGGCTCAGTGATAACCGAATCTCAGGTGACGGCCTCCCTGCAACAAACCACTCATCGGATCTTTTGTGTCATGTTTTGTGTCAAATGAAAAGGGAAAAAGAAATACATTGCTGAGTTTATGTGTGCTTCAGACAAACGCCGCAAGAGTGCACAAAAACAACTTGGGTAAAAGTGTTAAATTATAAGTGTAAAGAGGAGAAATGACATTCAGATAGTATATATGTATACTATCAATAGACTCATCCATTTTGTACTACAGAAAGCACAGGGGACCAATTATCTTGGTTAGCAGTGGAGCGCCTTTCATGCACAGAAATAATTTTGATTTTTTTCCAGACCAATGACGTATCCTTGGTCAAAGTGAAGTACTGTTGTAGATATGTATGGTGCTGTCTGATGTAATTTAAACAATAAAAACGGTAAGAGAAGGTTTTGGGTTGGTCTTATGTAGTGTAAATTGACATTCTTCACTGCTGTTGACACTTCTTTGGTGCATGAGCTCACGTTGTCACATCTCCACTCAACCCAACAGCGATCCTGGCAGTCATACACGTATTACACCTCATCTACTTATCACATTAGTGTAAGTGTAAAATCAATGCACGGATATTTTAAAGTATATTTCAAGTCTTAATCTGCTTGGACACTAACTCACTGCCAATATTAGTGTAGTTTATTTATTTGGTACTACAGAAATCTGTTTAAAAAAGTTGAACATCCAGAATTGCTTACAGACTACTTCGTGTTACTTTCTCATAAAACCATTTTTCACACAAATAAAGCCAATCTTGCTACAAAATCCGTATTTATTGAAACCCAGATAGACTGAGACAGAAAAGCTTTGTGTGCTGATGAGGATATGTAGGTAGGAGTTTATTTATGTCATGGAGTTTCTCTCTAGGTATTTGAGCATTAGATATGCTGTGTATGGTGCAGTGACCTGTGATAAAAAAGCAGATTACAAAGTGTCATGGGAATTACTGCAGCATGGCGCATTCGATTGCACCTGTTTTCAAAGTGTAGCACTAACTGAATGGTAAATTCCATAGGATGGTGCTTACAATCTCTGTGGGCTGCTCCACTGGATAAATTGTTTACCAAGTGGATGTATGTGTGATCAGGAGGGACTCACTCGAGGCGCATATCCCACAATGCACACAGTCCTTGACCTGTAAACTCTTCGGTAATATCCAGTTTCCCCGACGGGCGGCGAGGGACCAAAGCCAATTTTCTATGTTGAGACACAATTTGCCAACTAAGGACCAGGTAGGATTCTGGCCATGCCTTTGTTATGGGCCAACTGGGAATAAAAGCACTTACAGTATTCTGACCGAGCCAGCACAGAGTTTTGTACATGGACATTTTCCAATCATTCATGATGGTGTTGATAAAACAGCAGCCTTCAGTTAAAATACACTGACAATTTCAAGAGTAGACCAAGAAAAAATGCTTTCTTCCAAGACTTTTGATGCTACACAAAAAAAAACCCAAGCAGTTGTTCAGTAGAGTAGCAGTAAATCATTTAAATCCAACAACAAATCAGATCTATATGACTTCTTGATTAACTTTACACAATCAAATCATTCCTTCTATTTTATTCTGTAAAAGTCTACTTAATGCTCACACACAACTGTCTTGTTACATACAGCATCTTGCACTTTTTTGTTATTGTGTGTGTTCATTAAACAGGAAAACTTTTCTTTGTTCATAACATTTGAACCCAGGTTAATGTGTTAATGGAGTTAAGTTACTGCGTTCCCATAATAAACCGTTCTATTATGGTGTGAACTGTGAAATATTAAATGTGACACAGGACTCACATAGCCTCTGGCCTGCAGTGCTGAAGTCCTCTCTCCTGACCTGGCGGATGAGACTACTGGAGGATTTAATCACTAGTAGAGTAGAAGTTGCTGCTGTTCACCTCAGTCTGGCCAGGTCAAGAGCGCACTGTGCTTCAGGAGAAGTATTGTCATCTGGAGATGAAGAGAAGAGAAGAGGTGGAGAGAGGGTCAATAGGAGCCAGAGTTGATGAAAAGTGTGCAGGACAAATACACATAATAAACTTTAGAAACTTCCTCAAATTAAAACTAAAAAAAGGGAAGAGGGAAGGACAGAAAAGAAGAAAAGTTAGGATCGCCGCAAACAAATCAATATCCTCAAGCAAACAAGCCTTAGTGTGCATTATATAGACACTGTTTACAAAGCCCTGGTTGTATGGCAGTGCTGATGCTTTGTCTGGTGAATAATCAGATGATGTCAAGGGACTATATTGATTTCTATTGTTGTTAGTCCGTTGCACTTGTCCTTGCCTATTGCGACTTGTGAAGTAAGAAACGCACCCACACATTGATGTCAGTGCACAGACTTTCAACCAGAACACATGCATCATCATGTACACAAACATTACTTAGCATTTTAACAGATAGCACAGCAGGAGAGGGTTGGATTTATTTAAAGCAGGCTCCCCCAATTCCTCTCTGTCACACTCGAGCACACATTTATTCACACACATACGCGCAGCGGGGTCCATCTGATGGCTTTCATGAATGATGATCTATCGCAGCATCACATATTGAATCGACGTGTTACCTCATGAATCCCTGAGGTGCAGCAGTTTGTTTAAAGGACAGCAGGCCTGAAAACACCGCTCGCAGGCAGCAGTGTTATTAATAGACAATCTGTAACAACATTAGTTTAACTCCATCAGTGAAAATGGCCACAGGTCGAGTTTAATCTAATGGCTCACTGAGACATTACATGAACATAAGTGCTTAAATTCAAATAGATAAATGCATTAGTTTTTCTAAATTTGAACAGTCAGCTACACCGCCTTTAGTTTTTGGATAGCAGTATAGATTTAATTCACAACCCACATTTACACACCCCAATAATAGTATGCTCTGAAGCTGCCTTGAAAAAAAAACTACAAAATCCTCCCATACAGAACAACTCTTCTGTGGCTTTGGCAAGAATGTATTTGTACTGAAGAACAATAACAGGAAGCAATAAGCGCCATCTTTTGTTTTATTGCAGATAATATCTCCTCCCACTATAGAAACTGTGACAATCAAACGCCTTTGTAGAGGAGCATACTCACCGAACACAAATAAATGTCAACTAATCAAATCCTACAAAGAATGTCTATGCACACACTATTTGACTAGAATTGTTAACTGTGTCTGCTGCTTGTGATAGTACAGAATGTGGCAAGAAATACAGTTGTGTTTATAATAACAGCAGTGTGTTGAAAGCTCAAAATCCTTATAATAGCTTTTCCTATTTGGCACAATGCTATGTGATTTCTGAAGTATTTTGATGTATTTAAACTGATCCATGATCCCTGGTATGTGATAAATAGGCCCAACACCAAAGTATGAGAAACATCCCCAGATCATAATGCTTGAGCCACCAGCTTGTCAAAAGCAGTGGTTTTACAATGAAATAACAGTTTAGTGATTCACAGGAAAGATGAATCTAGCACATTTTTCAGTTTATACAGTAAAAGTTTGAGTTTGTAAAGAAAAATGCCCACACTGCTATTTTTTAACAGCCTAATATTCCCCTTTTCTTCAATTTCTGCAAAAGGAATGACAAATTTTATCGTTTTTGTTCATGTTTTGATTTGGAATAGAATGCGCAGTGTTTCCAATGCTTTAGCATGGATGAAAATGCAATGATTTTGAGCTTTACTCACTTTTTAAAACACTGTGTTATAAATGCAACTGTATAAATGTGTTAAAGATTTTAACAGCCACATGCAAAAGTACAGTAGAGCCTTGGTATACCTGATAGAAATACCAGTAAATAAACAAATACTGATTTGTTTTCAGGGTTGTGTCCCAAACTGAAAATAAGAAGGATTTATGAAGAAACAAACATAAGCAATAACAAGGAAAGGGTATGAGATCTGTTAATACATAAAGATCACATGATATGAAAATAACAGACAAACACAGACTGGATGATAAAAGCAAAATGTCAGTATCTATCTACTCTGGATGAGTATTGGAAAGAATGATGATAATTTTAAAAGTATAAGTTGAAGGGACAACTAATATTCAACATAACATGCTTAATGAATATATATTATATAACTGTATTTTCTCTTTTTATTTTTCACTTGAAAGACACTTGCTGACTATGAGCACAACAAACATGTTCGGGCATCAGTCTGGGATGCCCTTCGGTAAAACATGAAAAATATAGATGAAAGCTATATAAACAATTTTGCGACGAATGAAGCGATCATTCTTCATCGGCCATTGACTGCTCTTGCATCGTGGCAATTTTCAATGAAGGATAGGTTACTGACAGCACTGGGGCATAAGAGGCGCGGCAGATTGATAGACAGACTGTTGGAGTGATGGCAAAAGGCAGGTATTTATTTTCCCACTGGATTTCTAAATGAAGAGCTTCAAGTCTTCAGACATGGTGCAAAATATTTTGTCTGCTGTGCTGGTTGTGTTAAAAAGGGGCACCATGCCTCTCATGGGAGATGTCTGCTCTGTACACAGTGTGTGAAACAGTGCGATTATAGTGCTAGCCTTTTAAGCCTGTCTGTGTTTGTGAAGGGCAACAACGCTTTGTTAATTGATTGTATGGTGTGCAGTCAAAAGTCTGGGAAATAAGAGCAGGAAACACCAAAGACATACAAACACACTTTCAAAGGAGGATAGAAAAGTACCAGTTGTTTCTTCAGTCCACACTTTCCACTAAAGGTCGGCAGTTTACTTCAATATTTCATTCGGGGAGACCTCAGTGTGTGTAGAGGGCTCCAATGAGGATGTGTCTTTTTTTTTTCCAGAAGAAGCCACAGTTATTTTAAAACGCGGACGACTGTACTGCAAATACATAGACTTGTGGATCTGGGTTTACAATGGGAAGAAGAGAGATGGGATCACTCTAAAACACACATACACACATTAAATAATGTAGGAGGTATTATTGCAAGGGCTGGTGGTTTAAATGAGCTTTGTGAAGTGGGAATATGAGAGCAGCAATTCACAGAGATTTAAGGCTTCTGGCCACAAGAACCTGCCGAATGCAGAAAAAAAACTGTGAACACATAATATGCACTGGTTTTGTAAGTCTAAGCAAGCGTGTAAAACAACCTGCCATTTATGGATAATTACCATAATGAACATTTTGATGTGAATCATCCATTTAATACTCTGGGTTCAGTCTTAAGACATATGCGGTAATGCATTAAATGGCTAAAGTATTAAAGCATAGACAAGGATAATGTAAAAACCTTTCATATTTCTTTCATAAATCTGAAAGCTGTTATCTAACTTTTCGGTGAATATTTACAGAATGTCTTGCCATATTTTCCATATTGAGTAATAAAGGAGGGCAGCAGGATCCTTCAAACTGACACTAATGTATTGTCTCTACATTTCACACCACTGCTCTGCTGGATGTACACAATTAATCATGAGTCATCACTTAAATAAGAGCATCCTGTTAGGTTAACTGACCAATAATTGCTTTGGAGGGCACTAACTTTCCTTCTATTCGTCCATTTATGGCTTTATCTATTTATCCATCTGTCAAGTGGCCCCCAGTAAATGTGTGAGGCAGGGGGATTGTAGTGCGGTGATAGATATCAGGCCTTTCATTTCCATCAGAGTAAAGGTTAACAGCTCATCATTCTTCTTCCACCTGAGGTGAATCAGAGCTGGGAGACCAGAGGGGGCCGTCTCATAAGATGGCACAGGACTGACAGCACAAGTGGTCTCCACAGATTCAATATCGTCTAGCCAGGACTCCAAAGGACTCAAGTGGTTATTTGCTGACCTTTAAAACCAAAACATTTCCAAACAATGCAAGAGGTTTGTGGTGAATTGAGGTATAAAAAGGCACAAATAGGATTGCGTTAACACCGAGTCTGAAGTGGAGAACACTACCTGAAAGCTGTGGGTCATGACCAGAAGGGCATGAGCTTGGATAAAAATGGTGACTGAACATTTAGAGAAAAGAGCAGCTCTGAGTTGGACATTTGCTCCTTTACATGGAGAGGAGCCAGCTAAGGTGGCTCAGACTTCTGTTCCGGATGCCCCCGGATGCCTCCCTGATAAGGTTCAGGACATGTCCCACCAGACAGAGTCCTAGGGGCAGACTCTGGACATGCTATAGGACTGTATCTCCCGGCTCATGCCTTGATGTACCCCTACAAAACCTAAAAGAAGTATCTAGAAAGAGGAAAGTCTGGGCATCTCTGCTGAGACTGTTGCCCCGAGGCCCAGAATCAGATAAGAAAAAAATTGATTGATGAATGGATGAAAGAACTGAAGCTTCTCTCCAGCACATGCAATAAAGCAATATTATTACAATATTTATTTATGTTCTGTATCAAGTTAATAAAGAGTAAAGGCTCCTTTAAATGAATCAAATCCCAGTCACTCTAATCAGGTGTGCCCTCCAGGGTGAGCTTCACTTAGAAGCACTGCACATCTGAATGCTTAACCCATTTGTTACTGGCACAAGATGAAAATGATAACCCTCCACTAGTAAGAGCTTTTTTTTATGAGATTGCATTTTCTGACAGAGAGAAGGTAGTGGTCTCAGCAGTTAAAGTAAAAAAATAAAAGCACAAAATGTAGAGCATGCTAATGTACAGTGCGAGCAGCTGAACTGGTTTTCCTTTGGCTAAAGAGTGTCAGCCCAAATTACAGGCATTTTCATCAATCATTTGCTGGATTAGAAAAGAAATATGGTGCATTTTTCATTCTGTTCTCAAAAGGGCGGACATGAAATTCAGAATTATGTCCCCGAGAGGAGCCATTATCCAGTCGTGTAGCTTTAGTGTTCGAGTGCCTGTAGCAACGTTATGGTAAAACCTATCAACGGTGCTTTATAGCTTTGTCCTCCTCTTGTCACGGCTTGCTCTGGAGCACGGCCAAAATGTTTCGGGCCTCTGACCTTGGCGATTATTATGGTATTAGAAGTGAAACATGCACATATACTCAGAGTGGCTGTCTGACACGCAGACACACAAAACAGCCAGGACAGCAGCAAGGTGATGGCTGCCTCCATTTTCTTTACAGTCAGCTGAGCATTCTGCGCTTCATTGCACAATCAGCGTTCAATTAGAGTTCAGATGAGTGACGAGGACAATTCTATAGGACAACAAGTATTAAACATTTATCCAGTCAAGCCTCACTTTAAAAACCCACATCCATCTGAGACACACCCAAGATGTCAGAGCGTTATGAAATGTATGGCCAGAAGGATAAAATCCATATCAGAGACGTTTTTGAAATGTCTGCACGTAGACAGGAGCTCTCTGAAGGGCATCGTTGGTCTTTTACTTGAGGGTAATTACAGGCAGACATCGCTGGCATTGATGAAAAAGGCTTGGAAAGGTATTGCCCGAGGAAGTGATGACCATTAAAGACACTCACACAGTAATTCCCTCAAGCAGTGAATGAAATGTAAGTTTTCAGCATTAAGAGCCACAGCCCAAAATGACTTTCAGCCTGCATTATGGGAAATAGATGAAGAAAAAGGGAAATAGAAAGATATAGTTTAATAGAACACCTAGTTTGTTCTTAGAAGGGCTGTCCGCTTAAATACACATCTATCAGTGAGTAGAAGTCAAACCCAGGGTCACTCTGGCTTTTAAATAAACTAACCATCTGTGAGATGGTTTTGCTTTGTTTTTCTGTCAGCTGTGACAGACCTACGCACTCACAAAGGTCCGTCCTGTGAAAAAAAGGAGTTAAATGGTGACATACAGGCAGAGGGTAGTTGTTTTAAAGATGCATTAACCTCCACATTGTTTTAGAGGACCATAATTGTGGAAGAAAAAAAGGACACAATTATTTGTTTTTTCACAAAAAACCTGCATATTACTGCTTAAGGCTTGCTTAAAAATTTGCTTGTTTAAAATGAATGTGTTACTAGTGTGTAACATATAGTAATAATGTATGATTTTATTAAACATAAAATCTTTTACAATAGAAGTTGATCATGTCAGGTAACCTCTATTAATAGGCTAAGACTTTTAAGGGGCTTTTGCCAAAATGCAAACGCTAGGCAGTAGAATAATGAAAACTATCTGCATTCAATCCAGGCCTGCAGGGGCACTGTGAACCCTGCCGCTACTAACACTAGAGTCAGACAGCAGACAGACAAACAGAAAAGCTTTTAAAAACTTTGAAGCTGTGTCCTAGACATGTAGTTTTTTAAATTTTTTTTTATAGCCAAATATTACAACAGCAGGTCCCTCAAAGCTTTACAGACAGTACACAACAACACCTCCTGTCCCTTGAAAAAACCTCTATCAGGGTGAGAAAAACCCAGGTATGAAAAAAAAGGAGAAACCTCAGGAAAAAACACAGAAATGCCCCCAGGACAGACAGGCCATGTAATAGACGTGGTGTGTGGACAGTTGAAAACAACACACAAAAATACATACAATGAGTATCTATACATATCTATATATACAAGACCATTATACTGGCTTCAGAAGGTAGAGTCCACAAAAAAGAGTCCTGACAGCCTCAGTGGGATACATTATCTGATATATTATCAGAACATCTGTTTTTAAATCACACAAACACTAAATTTTGTTGCTCTACTTGCCATGTGTAGTCAGCAGCCATCTGTCGGGGACCTGGCAATGACGTCAACATTTTCACTGAAGACGTCGTATTCACAGTTTACATGACAAAGTTGGAGCGAAAAAAAAGAACTCCTTGGACAGATTCAAACATTCGAGTTTTTGAGCAGTGATAAAGCTGTCCTCACATACAAATGACCAAACGCAACAGAATCTGTTCGTTTGGAGTGAAACGCGTTGCTGTGTAAAAACCTGTTGGACTGTTCTTCTGCTGCACACATCTTCTTACTGAATTTGACTCCAGACGCTTCTGAAAAAAAATGCATATAAATTAAAAATGAGCGTTAGCCTTGTAAACTGAACGTGCAAAAAACTGTTAAGCTAAGCTACTAAATCTCGAGGTAATATGATATCTCTGTAACATTGCATAATTCATATCACATTCAGGAGGTTAATGGGGCACTTACTATTAATTTTATAGATAAAAATAGATGGAACAATAAAAAGTTCATAGCACAGTGACAAGTTAGGTAGCATGATCCTTACATGACAGATTGACCTTG
Organism: Rhyacichthys aspro; assembly: GCA_036850595.1. NCBI lineage: Eukaryota > Metazoa > Chordata > Actinopteri > Gobiiformes > Rhyacichthyidae > Rhyacichthys > Rhyacichthys aspro. Next base: position 9,854,526 of record CM072157.1, on the reverse strand, counting down.
TTCATTGTGTCATACTAACAAAAGTCTGCATTCTTGCTCCTATATACCACAAGTCCATTCTCTTACTATGTGTTATGGCATTAATGTGTGTTTTTACAGGGAGCCAGGCAGCACAGCGAGAAAGAGAGAAAAGCCGTGGAGCTAAAGGTCAAAGAGGAGGAATGGTGTTTGCGGGGGTCTAGCTGGAGGTCTCGCTTCCTGTGATAGGCACCATATGTAACCTGCTGCCCACTATGCCCCAACACAAACACATTACCGCTGCCTGACACAGAACTAATACCTGCAGCACTGACTCACAATCCCCCTCGGTTTAAACCTATTGAATATTTTTTTCAAAATGCCTCTGAGAAATAAAAAGCTGATGAAAGCAATATGTCTGTCCTCATTTTCCCCTTTTTCATTTGTCTAAAAACATCCCCTGATGCGCCTTTTTAAAAAATAAATCTAAAATCAGAATGCGTGTCGGCGTCTGTGTGACCCCCTGCGTCGTCTCCCGTGGTGTAGCCTCATCATGCTGTGACCGCCTTAGTAGAGCCCCATAGGTTTCAATTACAGCGGCGCACTCACCAGTGAGCCAAAAAATCTCCTCAATGGCTCAGTTTGAGTCTGGGTGAAAGTCTCCCCATCTGTTCCAACACAGTGTAGCATTAAATTGAAGCAGAGCTGTTATTTAGATTATATTTTTGACTTTTGTGCCTCTTTATTTCTCCCTGCAGAGAATGGCGCTGGTTTCAAAGGACACTTTTGACAGTCCTTTTGGTCTATTTAGAAGGCAATAGCAGCATTAAAATAAGAAAGCCCACTCGTTGACGTTGGAAGAAAATTGCCTTCCTCTAAGAGCAACCAACTTTTCAACTCTAAGACACAATGGCAGCCTTAGCAGGGAAAAAAAGGATGAGATGATGTGAAAAGAGGGAAAAGATTTAGTTGAAGAACTGACACTGCCACATTATATCTATATCCCACTCGATGTTACTTTTATTCAACAGCTTAAACTATTAGGGAATAAGAAATACATGTTTTGACCTTAGCTGTATTTGAGTTATATATATATATTTTTAGAGCCTCTTTCAACTTTTTTCTCATATACAAAATCAGATTTGCAGAGACAGAAACTTTTTGTTAAGGGGCACTTTAACAGACTTAATAAGGCCATGGCTAAAATGAATTCTCTATTTGCCTGGAACCTAAAAAAAACACACTGGTTGAAAACATAGCCTCGGATCCCTGAATAAATGTTGGTGACAGTTTGTGGTGGTGCACAGTCAGGCAGTTAACAGGCCAACTTCTTATTCAGCTTGAGGATTAGAATAAACTTTGTATGATACTCCCAGTTTAACTCCATGTGCTAGTCTCAACACTAGCAACTCTGCAAGTGTCTAAAGGTGTGACAAAAATATTTCTAATTAAAGCTCAGCAATACATTTTCTCCTCATTAAACCATGACAGGGATGGTATTTTTCCTGAAGGTGGACACTGAGCTCAGACACACTCAGTATCAAAGACAGTCTCCCAAGCTGGTTGTATAGCTCTCACCTGTAGCATGAGTTGAAGCTGAAGCGTTCTCAATCTGACATGTGAGGGTGCAGTGGAAAATCCTCCTGACAGACAGTTCTCACTGAGAGAAAGAAGAGAGTTCCTCCCAGAGGGAGTGAACACCAGGATCCTCTTTAATTATTTACAGGATGCAAGTGTGAAGTGGGATTCAGAGCCAAGACTCATTTTACATTTATACAGCCTGTAAATACACTACAAATTGCTCTTCACAGAGTTGAAAAATCCTGTATACTGTATTGTCGGAAGTAACAGAATTCTTTCAGTAAATAGCACTTTTATAGTATTACCTTTAATATCTTCTCTGTTTATAAAACTCTGCTGTGCAAATGTAATGGAAGATGATATAATAGATTTTCTCTCCAGATTGGTATAAACAGAAATGACATTTTATGGAGGCAGAGGGAGGGGCTTGCTGTCTCAGTCAATGGCCCCTGAGGGACCCATACCATTAACACCAGTGGGTCGAATGGTGCACTGCTCTCCTCTGTGCACTGAATACATCACTTTATTATTGCCCACATTTAAATGAGATTTGTTTTATGGTGAACATTTGTTGACCTATGTGCTGTTAACGTAAGAAATCAACAATTCTCTCAGTTGAGACTGGGACCTTGTAAAATGCTCACAAAATAAAGTTTGATATTTTAAACATTTACCATTGACATAATGACAAATGTGCAGCAGTGGAAGACCAAGCAGTGATGTGTTAATTAACTAGATGTGATCCACTGAACAATAGGTGGGGAGATATCTAATGATAGTGTGGAATGAGGAAATGTATTTGTGCTACAGTAGAGCGAGAGAGTGGATTAGAACAGATCCAGTGATAAGGTTAAGATGAGCTCCGAGTTGGACAGAGTCTGTCACCTGCTTGGCCTGCTATATTCAAGACAGCAGCGCAATGTTCTGTATTCACAGAGGTCACTTCTCCAATTATGCATTCATGGACATCTCAGTGTAGACGTGCACATGAACAATCATTGCCCACCTCCCCTAATTCCCCCTCCCCTCCTTCTCTTCTTCCTGATTGAACAGTAATGCAAATCAGCCATGCTCTGCTGCGTGCAGCACAAAGACGCATTAAAGGTGACATTAAAGGATAACATTCTTTCCCATTCAAAAGTCATTCAAAGGATGAATGTGTGTCAATCTGAAGGCCAAGTTTGATAAAGAGAACAGTCATAGATAATGTATGTGAATTACCCTAATATTTTCCATTTTGTTTGAGTTTTATGCAAGTCACAGTCTTGCTTTTCTCAGGCAAGCTGTAATATGTGGGTACACAGCAAAAAGAATGGCAACAACATAAGTTGAAAACATTTAGGAAACAAACAGCAGGCAGCTATGGTAAACATTACAATTAGAATTGTGTCCAACAACATTACTGTCACCTCTCAACAGTACTTTAAAAGGGTGTTATTAATTAGCCAGTTTAAGACTCATTCCTGACTAAAGTGAACAAACTGTTAAAGCAATTAATGTCTGTAATGACACATCCCTCCTGTCATCATGACTTTTATTTTATTATCTACTTTGATAGGCTTTGGCAATCCTAGTTCACTATTAGATAAAAATGTGTCAGAATTATGATGTGCATATGCATTACAGAAGCAGGGGCATATTATGAAACCTTCTCAGGTTGAAGGGACAAAATGTGTTCAGCTTTTGCAATGCATGAGGTCCTTGACAACTGGCAAGTCCTGTGAGAGGGACAGTGAGGTGCCAAAGCCAGTCTGGCATCATGAGATTTATGCTAGTCATCAGTACAGGGCTGGGAATAAAAAAGTGAGTCAGGAGAGAAACATGGGCACAAATCTGTTATTAGTTAAAGCTACCAGGAAAGCGGTTATACTCGCTGAACCGCTGTTACAGAAATTAGCTATGAGCTGTGAACCTTTACCGTGGCATCATTTGAGTACATGCTGGCAGTTTCATGTTCAATTTCACATTGTGTACTTCCTCCACGAACACAGAGCAACAGTTCTGTCAACACCGATGACACACAAGCAGATTATAAATAACTGTCTCTATCAGATACTCATAAATAAATCATCTAATGAATAACATGAATATTTAAACTGTTGACTGCGACGCCATTCTCTTTCTCTTCTCCCGTCTTTTGAAATCTCACAGGAACAGTATCTGTCACAAGCACACTATCCAAATCCCTGCACTCTACAAACCCCACCCTTTTCTCTTAACAACGCTCATGCTGACCTGTAACATAACAAAGACATTGGAGAACACACAGACTCTTTATCTGTAGCGTCGGATTTAGACTGCACCTGGCCACACACAGAAACGCACATTCATCTACAAGCACGTACACAGTCGGAGTTTGTTTGAAATGGAAATGCTTTGCCCTTCTCCCATGAGCCTCTACTGCACCTGCTGCAGACAGCATTAGAGAAAGGCAGCCATTGTGTCTGTGCCTGCCTATGTAGCAATGAATTCAGCGTGCATGCCAGGACTACTTCCCATCAGTGACAAAAACTTGACTGAGACAAAACTTGAATGAAAGCACAACAAAACTGATGCAATGCAGACCCAAGAGGACTGGCACTTCAACTCTGGGTAGTGGAAGGCTTGCAAAAACCTGATGTGATGCTGCTCAACTCAAATGGCAAAAAGATGAATATCTGTGATACGGCAGTGCTTTGCCCGGCGCTGTGTGTCTCCAGTTGATGACCCTGACATCCGTCTTTAGCCAGGTGACAGAGGGAGGTGATAATGAAAACACTTGGAGGCTGCCTGAGCGATGAATGTGTTCCTGTAGAGCGGAGGAGGAGGAAAGAAAGATGGATCATGAAGAGGGACAGAGATAAGTAATGCAGAGAGTGAGGTAATGCAACAGAAACAAAATGTAATGAGATTACTACACAAGCATATTAGCATGTATATTGTTCTTCATAGCAGGTGTCAGAGCTCATTCTCACGATGGGAGCTGTTGTCCATTATATATAACCCCACATGCTGCTCTTTGTTTCACACTTGTCGTCTCCTGGGTTTAAATTTGGTTGACAGTCCCTTCAGTATTCTCTCAAATCCTAAATTTATTGCATATTTAGAATATGATGCTGGTCTATTCATACATTCACTGTATCATTTGACCAATCAAATGCATCATTTAGACACTTATTGTGCCAAACTGAATGGACCTACCACTGGTTGGGGTTAGATAAAGATAGAAGGGCACAGTGTAACTCTGAAAGATTGCAATACAGTACTTGATTAATTCATATTTACACTAAAACACAAAACTTTTAATTTTCAGTTATTTGTGAACTCTCATGTGAGGCACTGGTAAGACAATTCATTAATTCAGAAAAGTCAGAAAACGGTCTCAAGATCCACATCTACACTGAGAAAACACTGGCTTAAGAGACTAAATGTCATTTCAAACTTTATTATGGAGCCTATTGTTCTGTTACTTTTGTTGTGATCAAAATTCTGTGTCTAAATAAAGACAGAATTTTTATTTTCTGATGGACTTCTGAAATATCATTGCAATGTACAATGCAAGATAATATACACGTATGGCTAATTTGTATAAATCAGTTTATTAAACATGCCAACAAGGTTTTTGTCTCTATACAGCTATAGGACTGTCACACCTCTATTATTATATATGAATAAATACAGTGTGACTTCACTCCTCCCCAGATCAGTACAGACCAGTACAGTCTCTTAGGTGAGGTGTAACAATCATGCAAATTCTGTATCTGACAGTGGAAATTCCTTTTTTTATAGTCACTACTGTCTTAAAGCTGGTAGATGTGTTTCTCTGATGAAAGAAAAATATTTTAAAAAGACGGTCAAGTGTTGATAGTGGTAATACTTCCAAATTGGTTGAATAATTCAGTACAACTGATAGCCATCTTGAGAAAGCAGCTTAACCTTGCAGACATTTCCAACGTGTATGAAGTGGAAAAACTCAGATCACAGTCTGTCAGAAACAATGAGTCAACTTTAAATCATTCATACTTGATAGCCGCTGCAGCTCTGGAGGCGTGAAGTAAAGGAAAGTTAAGAAACAGAATAAATTGAGTCAGAAGTGAAATGCTCCTTCCGTAACAGAGAGATGTGTTCAAATCAACTGGGAGAAGACAGGGTGAAGAGAATGGACACAGATGTCATTGCTACTCTGTGCACGGATGACTTTTCAACATGAATGGCAGTTCTAACCAGTGAGGGATATACAGTAGGTAACGTTTCAGAATGGAAGAGTGGCTGTCTGATGAATGAAAACACACATAAAGATCAAATTTAGAGGTATATTCTATATGACCTGGTAAATCACAAAGATCAGACACCTAAGATACATTCTGCTTCCTCCTCAGGTTTTCCCATAGACTGAATGACTAGAACTCTATTATTTCCGCTCTGCTTCCCTGTCTGCTTGTGTATTCCTCTGTTGTTACTTTGTTTTTATCCATGCTAATCCTATTTAAGTCCACTTTAATAGTGCCTTTAAATGCAATAAGCGGCCCCGTTTGTTTCTTGTGTTGTGTTCACAGGTTAATTGTTGATTGAGGGCATATTGACTGAGTCCACCTTAGCAGCTAATCTGATAAGCAGCGTGACAGATGCACCTCATTTAAAACCGTGTTTGTGTTAAATATTGGTTTTGGCATATCTTCAACTTATCAAGATGTTAATCAGAAACAAGAATTAAATATTGCATAATCACTAAACCTGCTTAGAATTAATTACAGCAGATAGTAGATTGAAGTTCTTTTTTTTTTTTTTGATGTTTTGAAGGCCATGTAATACTATCATAAAGATGCATCTAAACTGTGAGCTAAAAATATTCAGTAATGTCAATGTTTTGATCTAAATTCAAGAAAGTGGAAGAGTACTTTCCAGACTTTTCCTTTTGCACAACACTCATAAACTGTTAAAAATACACCAGTGTCGTGTCCAAAAGGCTCATCATTTTATATATATATATTTTTCTCTAAGTAAAGCTTGACAGGCACTTTCTCCAGCTCTTATGAGGATGGGACAATGGCCAAATCTTGTTTCTGGTTGAAAGCAGGGCAGACGGATAATACTCGTTTGTGACACGTCAGAGTCTGCATCTGCGTTTTCTTTCCCTATAGCGCTACAATTCAGCACCATCTGACGCGCCTGAAGGATGATGTATTACAGTCAGACACAGATTGCAAACAGGCTGTTATTAGAGCCATTTTAAACTGTCTAGAAAGCAAAGAAATCACTGTTATAGCTCACAGTCGTTTATGGAGGTAGGCTGGGGTCACATCCGATATTTGAGTCTATCCAAAAGTTGCACCACAGTCTGGAATAACGATGTCTTGTTAGAACAAAAAGAAGAGTGATCATTAAAATATAGTAAATGCTCCTATTACAATAAAGTATTTACACTGCCACTGTGTACCCTTGTGATTCCAGTCGCCCCTAACAACTTGTTGTTTTCTTCAGCAGCATCCATCAGCCTCTTCTCTCACTGTGAAGTGTTGTAAGGGCAAGTATGTGCTGAGATATTATTTATCGTATCCTTTTCTAGGAGATGTACGCTTTGCATTGTTTCCTTCATCTCTATGGTAACAATAAAAGCTTTAGTTCTGAAGCCATGTTTTTGTATGTTTTGTTTTATGCTACAATGACCCAGTGTTTGAGTGGATTCACTGCAAGAGGGTCTGTAGTGAGATACTCCTCTGGGACCCAAAGATCATGAAAGTGTCCTTAAAGAAAAACATCAAGAGAAACCTTGGAGTTCTCTATCCACCCACACACGGCTCCAGTCTGTCTGTTTATCTCTGATCTCTTTCTCCAGCTCATTGTTAGGATCCAGCATTTGATATATTTCTCTGTGTGCTTTTCACTGCTATACAATGGACGCACTGCACAACTATTTACACTCCTGAAGGCACAGGGGAAGTGGACCTCATCACGATTACTGTAAAGTGTTCATCAATTGACCCTTTATTAATCTAATTTACTCAGCTATACAAAGGCTATTTAAATTAATATTAAACAAACACATATTTTTTTAGGAATATGCAACAGTGTTTGGTTTTTGGCTGTAAATGGCTCTTAAGACGCCATCCCCAGATCATGCACATGTATTAAGATCTGCATTTTTACAAAAGGAACTGTGCAAATTGCTTAGATGAATATCAGCTGTTTTGCGGCAACAAACAAAACTTCACACAGTATTCAGACAGTATTATTTCAATTTTGTAACAAAATTGCTCCTAAATCACTCCTAAATTTATGAATGGATACAAGCCAGAATGGACTGCTGTTCATGACTGGATCAGAGAACAATCACATCTGTCTTTAAAGCTAAAGAGATCTGATCTCTTCAGAAGCCGATCTGCTATGTCACAACTGAGCATAACCTACGCTAACGTATTATTTTAGTATTTTACTTGATAATGAAAAAAGTACAAAAAACCCCAGAGAAAACAGATTTAAAACAATCCAAATGTTAGCGATGAACTATAAAAGGAAGGTGATTGTCAAGTTTTTAAATGCATTTTCAATTAATTTAGAGACACTCCAAAGCTTTATGCCTCAAGAGACAAGCAGACTGCCAATCACACCGTTTAATAAACAACCACAGAGTGCATTAGCAAGCTTTTCATCTCATAAATGGAGCAATATTTCATAGACCATGTTCAAACACACAGAGCTGACAGATTTTTAAAAAGCCAGTGGTTATTTGTAGACAGCTTTTTAAATCTATAATATCTAGCATTAATTTATGGTCTTACATTTTCAGACTGGCTTGGGATTCAAGTAGCGGTCCCTTGATTATACACCATCTTTCCATGAGGCATACTTAATGCAATAACATTTCAGCCTTGCTTTCAATAAGAGGTGCAGAGCTAAAATTAAATTTAATTTAAATTCAACGAGCTCCTGGCGATCACTATCCCACTCCTCTTTCTGCCTTGACACAAACCCTTTTTCTCAGAGCCACAAAGAAAATGTTCCCCCTCAGTATCGTCAGCCATGAGTGGTGGTCAGGGGGACATGGACAGCTGCTGTGAAGCATGCTGGGTAATATGGGTAATATTTTCTGATGAACAGACAGGATGAAGCCTCCTGGACCTGGGCCGTCTACTCTCCCTGCCAACTGTCCTCCCATCTGCATCACTATTTCCCTCCTAATGTCCCCCAGATATCTCCTCAAAATCCATCAATCTGTTTGAACTATACACAGGTCTTTATTACCATTTCAATTGATGCAGACAGATGTGGCCAGATCACATTTGTTCAGTCTCCATGTCATACCCCAGAAGTAAATTCTCATGATTATACATTGCTTACACATCGTTATACAACGTGACATCATTAAAATGTATTTTTTTCAGCTGATTTGTGCCATACAAACACAGAAAGCCAAAGCACAGGAGACTATTTTTCATTCAAAATAGAGAAGGCTGATGGAATCCATTGGTGTGCAGCATGTGTCTGTAGAAGGGTATGCATTTGACAAAAAAGACCAAATTCTTCCACATATCTTCCTTAGTCTCATCTGCAGCTGCGTTATGACCTCCATCTAATAACCTCGTAATCACAACTCAAACCAGGCAATCAATGCTGTTATTGCGTGTAATAGAAACATCCATTTCCATGAGTAGGGCCCATCACAAATAACCTTGTTCCGCTGGAGTGCGGCAAGTTAACGCAAGTGTCATTCTCTGCCGTAATGATACATTCACTTCCCCTGGCTACTTATTAGCATTTACTAAACGGCACAGCCTGCACTATTCTCACCATTGTGGACCTCAAATGGTCTCATAAACAGGCTGCAGAGTTTACCTCACCTGAATTTAACCTCACACCAAGAGAACTGACTATATTTCTTGTGCTGTTACATTATGCTGTTTGTACAACTCTTAAAGAAATTACTTTTTTTTTTTTGGCATTTAACATGAACAATAAAATACTCTATAGCTGTCTATGGCAACCAGAGAGTCAAATTAACAAGCAATTAATGCCTTTTTAATGTTTGGGGAATAGAATTTAGAGACAAAAGCTCCAGCACATTAATGATTGAGTGCAGCTAATTAAAGTGTGATAGCTCTGAAAAGGCTGAATGAAACAACAAGAAAATAGGTTATGGGGCGTGAAATAAAAGCTATAAAGTGATGTTTAATATGCAATAATTAGGTATCACTGGATAAGATGAAAAGGCAGAAAAAAAACTCTTCCAGCCTTGGTTTAATAAATAGCAACGGGCAATTAGGTTTTAAATGGCATTTGGTTATTAGCAATAACCCACGCTGACATAAAAAGCATGTGCCAGAAAAGGAAAGAGCAGTGCTAAAGCAAATGTTGCCAATCATCATTTATTGACACTAAATATTTTATATTATTACACATTTTATTGCTATAATTTCTAGCATCAGTTCAGGGCTAAGACTAAGGCTGTGTTCACACATCTTTTAGTTTGGACAAAAACAGGAAACAAGCCTTCTAGTTCAATTAGCTCCGGCTTTGCTTAGCGTCTGTGGCATTTTTCAGCACTGGACCAAATGACACAACAGACTATTTTAGTTTTTCCACCAAAAAATCGGCATAACCTTCCAGCAAACGCTAAAAAACCTTCTCATTGCTCCGCATTTGTTTCTGCTTGTTTTGTTTTATTCAACCATCGCACTTTCCGTTTCCAGTTTTAAAGTCATGTGATTTTATTTATGATCTGGTTGGTGTAGGGTTCCCATTTCAATCGAACTGTGCCAGAATTCAGCTGGAAGTGGACCAAGACCCACATTTTTGAAGCATAACTTTGGTGTGCACTCTTCCTAATGAGAAAAAGCTTATACATCAGTCTATGATGTTTGTGGTCCATGTTGTCCTTCATTTTTTATATCTCTGATCATACTTAGAAACGTGTGATGAACTTGGTTTACTTTTTTGTGCTGTTTTGATTGATGATTTTGGGTCACCAACCATTCTTTCTATCTTCAGTCTCCTTTTTCTCAGATCATTCTTACATTATGTGATTGCAATAGTCACAATGCAATGCACAGTAAAGATTTCCCCAATTAAAAGAAAAAAAGCTGCACACTGCTCATTTAATGGTCCTTGAACACTTTGTTTGTTTGTACATCTCTGTCCATGATCAATACTTGACTTTATTGACTCGACTTTATTTATTTTAATACTTCTAGGCTTGTCAACAAAAGCCATTTGATGACCTTTACAACGCAGCACACACAGGAAGCCGCTGTCAATTATAGATGAGGAAGACACACACCTACAGAGTGTGAGGAGACAACGAGGAAACAGCATGACTTCCCGTATAATTAACTAATGAGATGGCAAAGAACAGCACACTTTAATACAAGAGACAAAGCTAAAGTCACGGCAGACATCATAATAAAGAAAATCCTCTACAGGAAAGGAAAAGGAGTGAAAAATGTAATGCTTCAAGAGTTCAATACAAGTTCAAAACTGACAAGACATGAATTCTACAGTACACGAAAGTTCACGGACACAGAGAGATCGCTTCACAAAAGGAGAGTGATTCAAGTCAAGGCCGAACAAGTTTTGGAGAAAACAAATTGTCTGCTGTGCCTGACGAAATGTATTCGTTATAAAGCATTTGAAAAGCGATCCTCCTTAACTTTTAGAGCACACTTTTGACCTTGAAGACTGTACATTTCTCACAGTGAAAAAGGAAAAAAAAAAAGGGAGTGATGCCTTTGTCTTCCTTTGAGCACATTGTGAGTTATGAGATGAAAGTCGCATGAAAACAACCCTGAAAAGGCAAAATAGATGTAGCTGCCAGAGTGAATAAATCCTGCCCATTCCTGAGATGAGAGACAGCGCGTGTGTAATAAGTGGTACCTTGTAAGGTCAAAAGGTCACAGAGAGGCAGACAGACAGTGCAGGCAGACAGCAGTAATAAGATTTGACAGAGAGCCTTTTCCATCTCTCTCACTGTATTCTGCCGTCATCACTCTGTGGGCGTATGAGTCAGGGAAATAACTTCCATTTCACATCCTAACAACAAAACATTCACCAGCTACTATACATCTTATCAGATCAATAAACTTCACCCTTTATGCTAGGCACAACTCTACCAAGTTTACCTACTCCCTTTAATATTACGCACAATGACTAAGCTAGTGTCCAACTTTAGAGCCGGATAAAAAAACACATAACACAGTCCTTCATGTGTAATCTGTGCTCATTCCCGAAATAAGACTTGTACAAAGTGACAAATGGCTCCCGCCGTGTGACAGATGACACCAAATTGAACAAAATTAGGACTGCTTTATAACTGCTGTAAAAAGGTTAACAGCTTGACTGTGAGAGATCAGCAATTCTACAGCAGTAAAACTTACCTATTCACAACAACAATACTTGTCTGTCGGAACTGATTAAGTGATTCACACTGTGCGGATGTGTTTTTATATTACCATTTATATATATATTTTTTCACATAGCAGCTGGGAAAGTTCACAGTTTGAGGTTGTATTTCATAATTCAGTCATAACACATTCAAATAAGTGATTTTTTTATGTGCTTCTGTATGAAAAGAGCAGGATCCAGTATTCATTTATCCACTGGCAACAAATGAAGTAAACACTCACACACTTTAGGTGCAAAGTGCACAAACTTGTTGCTGGAAATGCACCTAATTAGCTGGAGTGGTGTCAGGGACAGAACAGTAAACTACCAGTGTCTTCCCTGTATGTGGGTGCAGCCGAGCATATGTGCGTGTTGAGTACGTTCAGAGTGGCTTAAAAGGTTCAGAAGGTTGACGACTAACAGACTGGAAATATGAGCATGCGTCTCTGGCAAAAGTCTACTGAACTGATGGATTATGGATGGGGTTCAGCAAAGGTCAGCATTTCTGCTCAGAGGCCTCGTTTGGAACCGTCTGTGAGCATGCACCGTCACTCCAAGACTGCACTTTGCCTCAACTTTGGTTTAAGATTTCCTGCTCACAAATAATTCAAAAAGAATTGTTCTGCGATACTGGAACAGAACCTGAGCTGGTAAGAGTACTTTAATAAAGTAATTTTATTATAACTGATTGATACATGTCTGATGTAGATGGATGGTACTCGGGGGGTGAAACCATACATTTCTGTCTACTTCTGTCTCCTGAACAAACAAAGTCAATACAAAGTTAAAACACCTCATTTAAATATGTAAAAGGATTTTTGTTGTTTGTGTGTGCTTCAGGTAAGGATCTTAAAAAGAGATTTCCCATCTATTCTGTCATAGACTATCAGGAGATAAACCAAGTTTTATTATATGGAGTGTCTAAAAAGTCAGTTCTTTACGATCTGCTTTTTAAAGTGTGACAGCCTGTAGGCTAAAACCGCACTGTAAAAAGCAAATGAACAGCAGGGGTTCTAGCGAGGCGGTGGGCTACAGCGTCTGACTCAGCTGTAATGAGACATTAATGAAGACATCGGTAATTTGTGGAAGCTGAAGGAGGCAGCGAGGACAGGAAACGGGGAGGAGGAAGAAGCAGGCGAAAAGGTGTATGGAAACACCAGCTGCGTTTCCAGATGATCCACAGGAGCAGACCCAGATGTCCTCTTCACCCGAGTCTCCTCCCTCTCCATTTCATTCTCCACCCCCTTTTTTCCCTCCTCCTTTCTCTCTCTAAACGACGCTGTTCTGCAAAACCACTTTAATGAAGACAGATTACCAGAACTAAGGCTTAATCCATTTTTCACAGCGCCGATCAAGTCCCCCTACGCACTGCTCCCTCGCAGTGTGTGGGCACCGCGATCTCCATCAGGCAGGACAGCTACACTCTGTCGGCAATCTTTGTGATACTTCAGAGCAGGAGAGCCGTTCAGAAAGCAAATGAGCAGGGGAATACGGGATCCACCTAAACACAGTGTACTCTCAGTCAACAGTGAGGGCATACTTCTAAATAACTGGCTGCAAAGCTTGGCATGATTAGACTAATTGCAAAGAGAGCAGCTGAACCTAATGGAATAATGAGTGGAATTTGTGAAGCTAAATCTAACATTATCGAGGAGTAATGCTTAACAAGAAATGCTCTCCACGACATTGGAAAATAAAAAGAACTTGATAGTATTGGAATGTGTTGGGACTGTATGTTCTCAGATAAACACATACCAGTGTCAGAACCCACTGACTGTGTTCATTTACGCTCACGAGGCACATTTTGTGAGAAAAGAAGAAACTCACACGCAAGCCAACATACACACGATATCATATTTCTTCACTATTACCTCCACGCTCATTAACATCAACATGAAAAAGCTGCTGTAATTCATCATCCATTATTCAACAACTAATATGAGCTGAAAAAATATGCAGAAAAGTGTTTACTCTGTTTATTTGGCATGTGGCTTATTATGAAGTCTGGCTCAAACAAGAGGCCGGCTATAGCCAACTAATAAGACCCAGCGACTGTACTGTGCATGATTATGTGTGTGGATGAGTGTTGTGTGCATTAATTCCTATTTCCATGCCGACTCAGCACAGAATACTAGTGCAATTTTAATGAGATTGCAAATTTAAACAAAGACACACAAAGGATCTGGCCTTTAGGTTTCATGATGAGATTTGGATTAAATGAGATGCTGTTTGAGCACGGCTATAATAACATAATATACCAGAAACATGCTGTTATTACAATAATGTTTGTTTTATGCTATAGCCAACGGGGACATATGATTGTGGGAGTTTTTAGAATAAATGGTTTTCATACATGCTTTCAGATTCCGATCACTGAACACAGTCTTCTTGAAAGTAATTTGAGGAGTCTTTGATGGCGTCCACATACACACAGCAGAACATAATATTCCTGACTGACAGCTATAAGTGGCTTCACACTGCAAAAGCTGTAAAAATCCTCATTATGAAGTACTGAAGTAACTTTCTTTAGCCAAGCGAACCAATCAACACCTCATTTGGCTGTGATATATATACTGCTTCGAATAACTGCATGCAATATTTATAACAAGGAGGGATCTAATTTACAGGAGGCACTATTTAAACACCTTAAATAAATACATCTTTCCAAATGAGCACATCTCAGACTAAACTGTTTGTGCTGCTGAGTAAATATCCTATTTTTATGTTGTCTATATGTTGCTGTGCTGATCTATTTTAGGCCTGAACTTTGCCCACTGAGTCATAGTCTTCAACAGAAGCTTATTGTTGCCTGGAGTTGTGGACCTACATTTCATGAAGAAGGCCAAACGTTACATTGATGTTGATGTGTTTACATGTGTAACAGAAATGATCCGCACACAGAAACTTCATTTGATTTGTCACTTACCACATATATTACAGAATAAAACAGTGCTGTCAAACTCAAAGTGGTGAGGGGCCGTGATAGCTAATACAAATCCTTTCAGGGGCCGAAGATGGGGATGTTTTTGAAGCTATTATTACGTTTTTAATGCAGTGTTTCATCTTCATTTGAGTTACAAAAGTTATCTTTAACATTAAACCAGTTTTTTTTAACCGAAAACTGTTTTTAGTTGGATTTCAACTGGTTTTAGATGGATTTGAAAAGGTTTTATTTGGATTTGAACAGGATTTAGATGGATTTGAACAGGTTTTATTTGGATTTGAACAGGATTTAGATGGATTTGAATAGGTTTTACTTGGATTTGAACAGGTTTTAAATAGATTTGAACAGTTTTTATTCGGACTTGAGCAGATTATGTATATATCTTAGTCCCAAGAAATGGTTTAAGATTTCATGAACAAATTTAAAAAAATAATCAGATTCAAAACCTAGTGTCACCTACTAAACACCCTCCAGGCCACATAAAACATTGCGAAGGGCCGCATTGGGCCCTGGGGCCTTGAGTTTGACATGTGTGGTATAGAAGCATATTCTCAGCCTCTAACCCAGAATGACCGAATCATGTATTGTAGCTCTAGGTCTGTGATTTTACTGTAAACATATGTGTATATATAGTGTTTAATCAATCAGGAAGAACCAAGTTCACTCTATGGAGGCTGGGTGAGGATTAGTAACACTTGCTGACTCACGAAAAACAGCAGGGAAACTCCTCAAAGTGGCGACCTGAGTTCAAGTTGGACTTTAAACAGCAACAGGCCCACACAGGGATGAAAATCGACCACAGTATATGGCCTTGCGTGACTTTTGTCATACTTAACAAATGAGGCGAAAGCTCGATAGTAAGAGCTCGAGGGAGAAGATAAGGAGGATGTGGTCGGTCCAACTCTGACGCATTGGGAGCTCCACAGAACTATGACTACAACCGCCTCAGTGCTTCAAGTTGCTCAAGGGTTATTTGAAGGCAGTACAGGAGGGTGATACATTGTTATTCATCTTTCCTCCTACACATGTTTTTTATATGTTTCCCTCTGTGAATATAAGCCAGGAGGCGTCCTTTTCACTAAACACAAATGTAGCTACACCTTGGCCTAACAGAAATTACAAAAACAAATTGTACCTGGTGCCAAGGTTTTGGAGTCTTGGCTGTCATGATAAATCTAATACATTCACATTTTTATGGGCTGCGGGATAGAAATTCCCACCTCAATATATTCGTTGTACAATACAATGGGTTTTGTGTGGCTCCTTGTGACCTGTAGCAGTTTTTTGTAGTACCTGGCATGAGTTGTTGTCCAGCGATGCTTGTCTGAGTTATTCCCAAGTTGTTCATGGCTGCTGCACAGAATTTGGGGTCTGACATACGTAATGTCATGTAGATGGAGTAGATGGAGTTTGCAGTCATGTTATGGTTCCCATCTGGAGGCACATGCAATGAAGAAAGGAGAAGCGAAGAGAAATGTTCTCCTTTAGGGACCTTTATTGGTGTCCAGATAGCCATTGATTTATATGGGTTAAAGGTGCACCCAAGGTTGGACCCAGACTTATATTTTCACAGTGACCCTGCTGTTACTTTGACAACATAATGACTTTTACAGCAATATCATTCTGAAAATCTTCCTCTGCTGTTTGTTCACTTTTGTGTCAGGTTCATTGACTTGACCCCTTGGCACTTCCTGTCTTTTTGAGCAAGGACCTTTACTGAATGGGTGCAGCTGCTGAAATACTGTCATACACATCAAAAAGAAGGCACAGCCACACAGAAGAGCCTAAGGTATGTTTCTACTTTGAGAAGAACAAAGTGTACTCATCTAAGTGTGTACTTGCTGTACGTGTTTAGCCTTTACCATTTAAGTTCAACCTAATGCAAAACACATTAAAGCTAAATGGAATATATGTGTAACATAGCCCAGAGCTGGTTTAAGAACCCATCTTTATGAGGCTTAAAAAACACTATAAATCCTCCAATCTACCTCTACAAATGTACATATCAGCTGCCACACAAAACCTCAGGCTCATGGTTCTCAGCCAAGTCCTAAGTTGTGCAGAGCAAAGCAAACATATTCAGATCCCCAAAGAAAGAAAAGCCTGCAGTAAAGTCAACAGGAACACATCATACATCCACTGGCGGCTCATTCTCCAGACCGAGAGTTCATTTCACAGTTCTAAATACTCTTACTGCTCTTGCTGCATGAGCCTGTGCTGGCAGACCTGTAAATTACTGAGCAGCAGCAGCTGCTGGGTGAGCCACAAGCCTGTCCTGCTCTTCACTGACACCAAGTTTAACTGTGGTAATACTAACAGGCACGCTGCAGCACTGGGATTTTACACTTCCAAAATGCTCCTTTTCCAGTCAGTGCTTATCTTCAGAGTATATACTATGCTGTATGGTATCGAAGCCACACATTTTGTTGCTTAATATGTTATTGTAATGATAATCTTCTGTAAATATATGTGGACAAAGGTAATAAAATGTATGTTCTTTGACTTTGCTAATTAACATGCTTCAAAGTCCTCCTACCATAACTACAGCAAAGTGTTCATTACGGGTTGTCTATGTGTTGCCATGGAGAGTCCTGATAACATGTTTACAGCTGTTGTGATGTTATGTTTATTCGCACGACAGGAGTATTAGACCTCCTAACAACCTATACCCCCATTGCCATCCTGCTGAATGTGCACCGTGCACTAAAGATAAATCAAGAGGAGTGGAGGAATGGTGAACATAAAGGTTTACTACACTACTGTCATTATCAAGTAGTTGTACACAGCAATCGACAAGAAGTGATAAGACTCTGTTGTAAAAAGAACAGAGGCCGTAGCAAAGCACACCTCCCACTGTTCTGTTGGCAGCCACACGCCTCTTTGGATCGGGAAGGCGGTCAAAAACTGGCACAATTGGTCCGGTGCCTGAAGACTGTTTCCTGATTACTACTGTTTCTCACTATGTGACACTGTTCTTTCTCTGCATACAGCCCACTCTTCACTTTCTGAAATCTTTTTTAACAAATCAGATAGCGTGCCAGCTCAGAGTTAGTCAGCGTGCACAGGGATTCATTTGTGTGGGCTGCTAATTTGAATTACAAAGTGAAGAAAAGCATCAGTTGCGCATCAGGTAAAAGTGATAACATTAGGTGATTATAATTTGTCAGCAACAAGGTGTTAGGAGTTTTCAGAAGCATCACCCACCGTCAATAATGCTCAGGTGTGGAAAGTATAAAACGCATTATTACATTTAAGAGAGAGTGAATGGATCATAAAGTATTGTCCAGTGTCTATTTTTCTATTCTAAGTTTTTACTCTGTCTTATGGAAAATACATACTAATTCCATGCCTTTAGGTCTATGTGTATTTATGAAAGCTGTATAATCTTTTATAAATGTATCACTGTGGATATTTCCTTTTTGTTCAACAACCTTTTGACTTTAAGTTGGAAAAGACGCTGTATAAATAAATATACTCCACTTGCTTGGATGCTCTGTACCTTTCAAACAACCTCTGAAGCGACTCTTAGTTGACTGGTTTATTTATGAACAGTAGCGAAGGTCAACAACAAAAAGAAGTCAACAAACTCTGATGTATGTATCTATAGAAACAACAAACCGACTTGCCCTTACTTCCAAACACGTGCTCAGCAACGCTAAGGCAAAGAGCAGACAACTCTATTTGATGTGAGGTATTTGCTTTACATTTCATCATACCTGCTTTGGCTCACATCATCATCTGTCATGAGCAGCCGGTCCTGCATGTAAAACTAGTTCATCTGAAGAGAACTCATTAACACAAGTCACATGTACCTACTTTTATGTGACTCGGAAGGGACAGGGCCAAAATAAAGGCAAAGCATAGTTGCTGCTGAGTCTAAAAGCACTCAGAGACAACTGGAAAAATCTAACCTGGATCTTCTGTCTTCAGCTGGTCACCCGTGGCTAGGTTTGTATTTTCCAAAGACCAATTTATAATGTACTTTCATCTTGTTTCGCAATAATTAGCCTCTCTACAGAGTTGTGATTCAGACACAGAACAAGGCCTTGTACGGCAGGTATTAATGCTGACTCACAGTTGAGTAACTAAAATACATGGAAAAAGGCCATCTTGAAAATTCATTCACATTAAACAATTTACCTTTAGGTATTTGTGTGAAAACTCCTCGCATTCTCTTGCACTAAGAAAATGAGTGCCATTGATATTTAACACAATAATACATGATGACTCACAGAGTTTTGAGGTCAGTTCTGAAAATGTTATTAAGTAGAATCATTCGAAAAATCTACTTAAAGCTACCCTGTGTAACTTTTAGCCGGAAGAGGACTCTGTGTTGTTTTGGACACCTTAAACCTATCCAAACCGGCAAGTTCGGAAGTAAAAGTAAAAAAAAAAAGTATTCTGTAACAGTAAGTTTAGTAATTTTAGTTCTTTTTAACAAACATGACGCTGCCAGTCATGTTTTGCCTGTTTCTGCACCCTCTATTTGAGTGCCACAAAACATGTCACTCACATAATGTGTGTACGTCCTGCCGACAGGAATTATATATAATTAATTTTCAGCTGAGGGTACTACTGTGTCAGTGAGACAATGACAGCGGCACAATTCTACCGATCTAATGTCTAAGAACCATTATATGATTATGAGAATTTATTCAGTGCTACTGGCTAAAAGTTAAGCAGGGTGGCTTTATCTAGTAGGATAGGGGAGTATGGTATTTAATTTGGCTTAGAATTACCAGTAGAACAAGTACTGATCATTCAATGTAATTATGCACACTCTACACAAATAGTCAACAAACTGCAGTCAACAGTGCAGTTTTTTGCAAATTTTAAAATTTCATTAATGGATCCAACTGTGGCAGATTTCACAAAATATGTGTGTTCAAACCAGCATCAGCATTTTTTTAAGATTGGTACTGTGAAAAGGACATTGGGTTCGTGGTGAGCTGTTTTGTTCTGAGAATTACCCACAGTATATTTCATTTAATATTCTTGCCATGAAATTTGAAAGCCTGAGTGAACCCTCTGTTAAAGAATACTTTCTGTCAGTCTGTGCGGCATCTTAGAGCTAATTGCTTTAAATTCATTGACATTTTCTTTTCTGATAAAAGGTAGCCTTTTAAAGTTAAAAAATTGATAGGAACCTTTAACAACTCTTCAGCATTGCTCTTATTTAAAAAAATATGAAGGAGGCCAGGTTTAATAAAAGGAAAGAGATGGAGGGTTGAATTCTCATCATGCACATAATGTATAAAGCAGGTGTCTTCAGTGTGTTGTACATGCAGCCTTAGGTCATGTTTTCTCCAGTGCTGACAGGACCCAGTGCCTCTAGAGGGAGCGGGTCACAATGAATTTGTCGATGGAAGTTGATTCCCCCTGTGCCCCCAAGTCATGAGCTCATGAACTCTCAGGATTGATTTCAGACTGAGGATTTACCGATCTCCTGGTTTCTTCTGATTGGCCTCTAGCTCCACTAAACGTTTTCCGCAGGGGGTGGAGCTGATGGGGAATGAAGCCATTTTCAGACCTGCCGTTAGCAAGCCTGTCTGAGAGATTTCAGCTACCGTGACAAATCATCCTTATACAGAGAGAAAGTCTAAATATTAGCTACGAAGATGAAAAAAATATATAGAAACATACACACAACAACCATTAGGCTCTCTAAAATAAAATACATTATTCTAAAACATCATTAGATTACACATTCTCACATGCACATAAATTAATGTACAGAGCAGTTTATATGTTGGATTATATAGAGTTTCCTCTGTATATTTCAATTGACAACTGGGTAACACTTTAGATTACAGCCCGGTACTTCCCGGTTACTTATGGTGTATTTACAGTGTAAGTTCTCTTGTTACTTAAGGTGTAATTAAAGCGTAAGATTTTCTAGGACACAAATTGTAATTAAGGGGTATGGCCTGTAATTAAGGGGTACAGAGTGTTCCCCAAAGTTCCCCAGAAAAAAAAATATAGATTTTTTTTTTTTGAAGTTCCCCAGGAAAAATTTTTTATTTTTTTTTTTGAGCTCCCTAAGAAAAAAAAACATTTTTAAGTTCCCCAGAAAAAAAATAAAAATTTTTGAAGTTCCCCAAGAAAAATGTTGTTTTTTTTTTGTTCCCCAGAAAAAAAAAAGTGTTTTTTTTTTTAAGTTTCCCAGAAAATTATTATTATTTTGGAAAATTAACAATTACATTTACCCATTACACTCTGTACAATTAATTACAATTTGTGTCCTAGAAAAACTTACGCTGTAATTACACTTTAAGTAACAAGAGAACTTACGCTGTAAATACACCATAAGTAACCGGGAAGTACCGGGCCGTAATCTAAAGTGTTACCGACAACTGGTTATTTACATGGAAAATGAAACTCACAGCATCTTCTTTTTAAGTGCGTCCTTAATCATGAAGGCATGCAGCAGGCACAATAAAATGCAGCGGTGGCAGAACTGCCTTCGGTTTCTGGATGGCCTTTTGACCTCACTGAGTATATGCATGGTTGTCTGTACGTCACACACGTGCTAACAGAATACATCAGCAACAAGGGAACTGAAACTACATCAGCACAATTTGACCAGAAGAGGATCATCAAAACCAAGTGCAATAAATCAGAAAATAGGCAGCTTAGTTTGCATATGTGTGCAATGTATGTAATAAAGAAACATGGCCTGAATTAAAAATAGGCAGTACTAGGTGAAATGCTGAGAACTGATAATAAATGGTGGTGGACTCAGAAGTGGCAAGTGTAGAGGCTTCACAAAGCCTGGCTCATTGACTCACAACAAAATAAAAGTCAATATTTTTATTGACTTTTGTCAAATCTATTTTTTCTGGTGGTTGAACTGTAGGATGACCCTAACACTGCTTCACTAAGGATTTTAGAACAAATAACTCGGCCAACTAACCTACCCTGCACAAGGGACTAATATTATGGAAAAAATGTGCCTGATTTAGCATGGCTTCTAGCTTTAAACCATACTCTGAAAACCTGTTTTTATATCAACACCAACTTTTCAGCAGTTGCACCTTTTGACTATTTGACTACAAACAAATGTATTTTCTATGTATAAGATGTATAGAAAGCCGTGTCTACGTTAATGTGAGAAACCTGCCTCTTACCTGTGAGTTACATTGTGGAGTGTCTGGTCAATTGGGGGCTCTATTGAAAGAGATATTATTCTTAATGATGTGAAACATAAAAACATAAACATAAAAATTATTTAAACTTTTTTTTTTTTACATATATAATTGATGTTATTTTTATGATACAAGGTTACAGAAAGTGTTGCTTTAAGTATAGGCTTGTGAACAGTGTCTGTTGTTAACCAGATCAATTTAAGAGATTTAAGAGAATCACATTTGCTTTCTGAATTTATTTTCTAAGCAATGGCAATAGTAGAGAGCAGCAGCTGAGTCTATCAAACTTTGACCTTATGCAAATATGATCATTTGTATCTCCAAAACATTGACATGGCATCTGACATTCCCAAAAGCACCATGAGAACTGTCATATTACATTAGACTACTTATTTTAATATTTTTCTTTTCAAAGTCATTGTTGACTTTTCACAGTCAACCGGTTACATTTTCTGTAGTCATTATCAGCCATTTTCTATCATTACAGGGGAATTACAGACATCTTTGCTGTCAGGTATTACAGATTTTTTTCTATTTAGTTAAATATATAATGGATTTTTGAGTACGAACTTTTCTTACTACAACTTACATCAGTGTAGCATTACGGGGTAGAAGATGAAGAACATTGATTAGTTCTTGCTCCTTCTACCCCTCAGGCAGCAAATATGTCTTCATTCCCTACAATTACTCTAATCATCCTTAATAAAAGCATCAATTACTGTGACAGCACTGTCGATGGGCAGAAGCAGAATGTTTACTGTTGAATAATCATAGAGGAAAGACCTGACCGGTACGCTGAGGCAAACAAGCTCCGATGTTTCCAATGAGATTGATTTTCTGTCGGTAATCAACCAGATACTAAGATACTTACCACAACTTTTGACTTTATCATCTATTTGACATTTGATGTTCTAAAGGCTGTGACATTAAACTTGAGGCACACATTGCCTTCTATATAGTTCAAGTAATCTAATTTCTTATTTAAACCCTTGTGCCTTAAAAGGACTCAAGTTTGCAAGAGTCTTCATTTTATTTCAACCTTGGTTGTCCCTGCCAATCCATGCCAATCTAATTGAAAACTAAAAGAACCAGACAAGACTTGGTGTAGACAGTACGACTGAGAATTTAAAAGATTTAGCAGAAAACATGTCTGCAGCTGCAGGAGCCCGGATTATAGCAGTGGACATGTGACTGAAAGCTGCTTGTTTGAGTTTTCTTGCCAATGGGTGAGAATTTGAGAGAAGAGCCCCATGTAGTGACTAAAGCTTGTGAGTCTGTTAAGTTGTATTCATTAGGCTGTGAGGAAGGACCTTCATGAGAAGCCCCTGGGGAGCGAGGCAGCACGGCCGTTTTAGATACAGCAAAGATTACATTCTGCTCTGGTACACCTGTGAATAAAGCAATCTCGGACACCCTAACAAGGTTGTTGTATGAAGACACTGTGACCTTAACTTGAATTCAACTTTGAGGCCAAGTCACCAAGTGAGAGAAGCAAACCCCTCAAGGCAGTTCTAATATATCTTGTTTACAAGAACAGGACAAACCTGTGGTCACAGCAACCTTGATCATATTGACTTTCATCCAACATCCAACAAGTACATATCTGCAATTTGGAGTCATTCTGTTGTAGCGCTTGTTGAGTTCACAAACATGTGTCCTTCAGATGGACTGTCCATTTGAAAATATAACACACCCAGCCAAAGACATGAAACACACTGCCATCTAGTCTTATCTGACAAGCCACAAGAAGTGTTCTTTACTCTGTATTGTATGGCTCCACATGAGGTCAGAATGAAAACAAGGAAATGCTATGAGAGGCCACTGCTGGGAAACAGTTCTTGCTATCTGATTGAATGGATTACATGCAATTAATATGACAAAGAATTTAAACAAAACCCCATCTCCTTTTATGCAAATTTATAAGCCTTCAGAGGAATAAGAGATTAAAATTGAGGTACTTACCCCTATTGACAAACAAAGCATTAGTTATGAGCTGTGAGAGAATTCACATTTTGCACATTAAATGCAAGCTGCACAGAGCAGGTGCAGTATGATTTATTTTATGTCCTCCTAAGAATTGTAATCTAGTTTTATTCATCATGTACACCTGCTCAAGTGTCTTTTATTTCTTTTCTCTACTGGAGCTTTCGTGATTGCCCCCTGTCTATTAGTAAAAGTAGTCTCATTATCAGAACTGAGTGTAGGCGAACTACACAAGTGGTTTTGTGTACATGGGCATCTGTGTGATTATGGGGTCACAGAGGTGGTTGGTAATTAAGCGCGGGAGCGGTGAGGTCCCGTAGCTGGTCAGCGTCTGCCCTGACAGAAGCCTGACACCCAGCAGCAGGAACAGGAACAGAAGGAGAATTAACGGAGACGGTTTCTTGCTGTTGCTGCCGGTCACCGCTCATTCCCCTCCTGTCCTTCAGCTCCCTTCGGAACAAGCTGAGATTACGAGCCGTTCCTGCTGACTAGCCACAGCAGATCGCTCTCTGTTCTGGCACTAACTGCATGTTTGCAAACGTAGTTTTCCCTCAAGCAACAAACCTACAGCTGCACTTCAAACCATGAAAGCAGTGAGAGGAGACATGTAAACAAACCACAACACATTCAAGTCCCATTGCATTTAGTATAGCCTCCGACGCTCATCTTCTGAAGTAAAGCTGCCCAGTTGAGAATACAGGGCTGTATTTATAGAAAGTTTGTTGTTGCTACCTACTAATAATAACTTAAAAATAATTAGTAGAATGAATCAAAACCATGGATGAAAACTGCAGAGTAAAAAAACCTCAGTATAATCACCGTTTTGCTTTTAAAACAATCTTTAAAACTGGCACCAGAATTTCAAAGATTGGACAATTACATAACACAGTACTTGTAGAACTGGAGCCAACCCCAACCTCTGCATATGGTTCTCTGCAACAAACACATCACCTGCTCCCATACCTTATTATTTTCACTACACACTCATACCCTTATTATGTGCATGATTTAGGTTGTCTGGCTTGACTTAAACACACTGCTCTCCTTGATTTCCTTCCGTTTTCCTCATAAAGATGATGGACAAGTGAAAATAGATTTACTTAGAGCCAATAAAAAAACTCCTTCAACGCATATCTTAAAGATGGTAAGCATATGATACATCAGATACTAATCTAATCCTGCAGAAAAGCAATAAAATATGGTTTTACTATACCTATTAAATGAGTCACAGCTCAGTGTGAGAAGATATTGGATGAACAATGATAGGCGTGGAGGTAATTACAGCTAGAAAAGGCCTCCTCTAGAAAAAGTAATTGAAAAAGTTCCTGTTGTGTTTCTGTAATAAGGGTAATATATTCAAGGCCAGAATGACAGTGGGGAGGAGATTTACATTTGGAATGAAAAAAGTCATTTTTATTGTATGTGCCCCTGATCTCAAATATGAAAGTTAATTTTTCATATCCACATAAAAAAAAATGAACGGTTCAAAGCTGTTCAATGTAAAAGTCGAAGGAATAATGGCCGCCACAGAAATCAGCTGTAGGTCTGTCAATCAAAACAATCCCTCAGAGACTCGAACTGTGCGAGTCTGGACTGGATCCTCAAGCTGCTTACTAATAATCTAAAAGAGGGGTGGACTTTGATCTAACACATCATGGTTTAAATTTAGTCCAACAACACTCCACATTGACCACTGAAGGTCATCAGGTCGTCTGAAGTGGCTGACAGGGAGAATAGCAGAGATATGCATGTGTGGTCAGAGATATTTATCTGCCTCCCCTTCCGTCAACCTCCTTAACTCGCTCTCACTCTTGCGGTCTCTTACCTTTGAAGACACGGAGAGGCTCTCTTCAAAGTCACAGGTCATCTGAGGCAGAAAAAAGGCCTGTGCTTTTGAAGTCTCAATTATGGCTCCCATAGTCTGAAAGAAACAACACACACAGAGACACAAAAATACAGGCAGTCTGATAAATTAAAACAAGGGTTTATTTGAATGGCACACATTGAATCAATAGGCACTTAAACTAAGTCGGCAGAGAACTAGAAAAAAACATGCAATATCTTATAGTTTTTGAATTAAATGACATTAGAAAATACAAGGAATACAGGGCTTCAGGCTAAAGCTTCCACTGGTCACACTGGATTAACGGTTAGTATTTTAAACCTCTGATTGAATAATGATTTTGATGTGAATTCCTCACACATCAAACATGGCATTATAAGGATATTGCAGATATAGACTGATTACAGTATATTTTCAATATATAGTACAGCTAGGACATACACTAACTGCTATAATGTTAGGCTTAAAACTGCCTCAGGTCACAGTATATATTTCAGAAGTGTATCCAGAGGGCAAGGACATTGTTTATACAAGGTCTCTATTAAGGGCTGGCCTTTTACTGTGATTCATGTCCATTAGAGAAAAAGAAAAAAGTGTTTATTAAGGGGCATCACGTAACTTTTAACCCAAAAATATACATTCTCAAAACCATTGTGATGGTTCTTAGACATGAGATCAGTAGAATCATGTCTCACTGACACACACCCCACAGCTGGATAGAAACCTCCAATGTAACTTCCCTGTCCTGTAAGAGCTTTACAGCACTCAAATAGAGGGAGCAGTTATAGACCAATGCACTGGACCCTTGCAGAGTCGTATTTGTACAAAATATGCTAAAATGACACATTAAAAATAAATCTAATGTTTTTATTTTTTTCCAAACTTGCCAGCTTGGATAGTCTCCAATTAAAAACAAACGATGTCTGTAAAAATGGAGATATGTGCCCTTTGCTATAATCTATTTATATAGAAATTCAGGCACTGTTATATATTATAATCTATAATCTACTTTTAGCAGTTCCTATATGCATGAAATGGCTGCTGTTACATCCATCATTGGAATTTTTTCATAGTATCCCCTGAACATTGTACGAAATTTATATACAGTACATCAATTGACTGTATGTTGCTCTTTATGGATAAGCACATTATTAATTACAAAGTGAATGTATTAATATCAGTCAAATGGATAGTTCTTGTTGTCCCTTACCCAGATGTTGGGCATAAAAACAATAAAACAAGTGAACCCCAGTGGTGCAGAGAGCAAAAAATGCAAGCTGCATGCAAACATAAAAGTCCCCACTGAACGCATTACAACCAGGCAGTTAAGGGTACAATTACACAGAAGGGACATAAACTGACATATACTGACTAAGCAAATTAAAGCAGAAAGCCAAATGTGCTGCCAGCCTGGCTTTAACTCAAGGTTAAAATGTCACGTACAGAGGATAAAACGAATGGCTGCATCTATTTGAAGTTAATTCCAGGCCTAAGCAGAAGCGGGATTTTTTGTATATTTCGGCAGCATATATTCCATTTAAATCCACAATGTACAATGACAATGTACACAGTCAAAGTTTTTGAGAGACAGTTTTGTCAAGAGTCTTTCCATTCAGACTGATATTGCTTCATCAAAGGCCAGAGTGACATAAATCATCTTTTATCAGTTGTCAGTGGATAAGTGCAAGACACCTTGGAGAAGTGAAATCGACTAGAGTATTCTCCATCTTACTGTCAATCTTGAAGGTAACAGTGCACATTGATGTTCAAAGGCTGCGTGAGACCTTGGAAGAAGTTACTTTGGTGTTTATCATGTTTCACAGTGCAACATTACAATGAAAACCGTGCAAGAGAACAGACTATGCATCTGTTTGATCCATTTACCGCTGATTTATTCTCTACCAGGTTTTGTGGGTTTCCCTGGAGTTTGCAAGGAAGGCCAGAAAATAGACAAGAGTGATGAGTTGCTGCCAACAATATTGATTCACTGCAACATGACAGTCAGGAGCCACACAGCAACCGAAACATCACTGTGTAGTATGTAGCAATATAGGGGCTGTAATGACTGCATTTCCCACCAGTCCAACAAAGGCACAGTCATAAATTTGAAAGAGCCCACCATCACTCCACTCCACTGTCTTGGACTGAAATCTGACGGATCTCTCATTTCTAATGGCTTCCTCTGATCCAGTTACCAATAAAAGACATTTTAGCACTTTTACAAGACCAATAAGGATATATTTAACCAATCAGTGGCAACAGAGAAACAAGATCCTTGTGAAAAGGGATTACATTTGTACCAATAAAACTGTAAATGTTAAGAGTAAGCAGAAAATGTTCTTCTCAGTAAGCATCTATTAAATGTTTAAATATATACTGGAATATTTTGTACCCAGAGACACAGCATACTCGCTAGAACGCAGAATTTAGAAGCCCTCAGAAATAATTCAAGCATTGAAAAATAAATACATTCCTTCTTTCCTCTTTCACATTCCAATATCAAAAATATTTTTTATTTCTCCTTACTGTCAGTTGAAGAATTTTGCATTACCTCTTATACTTCTGTGACAAATCCTTTTTATCTCAACACAGTGACATCACACAAATCAGCCAATTAGGATGAAGGAAATGTGTGTGAGAAAATGTCAGTAGCTGAAAAGAGCTCTCAATCAGGGCTCTTGTGCAGCTGTAATCCGATGATTGGAAGTTAGGACTGAGTCAACAGCAAGCAGCCCAGTGTCTTTGGGTAATTCAATACAGTGGAAGTGCTTTGGAGATGTGCAAACCTTTCACAATAATAAGAAGCTTGCAACACACGGACTTGTCTTCATTTTGTAATTAGCAGCTGTGCCAACATTTGTTTATGTGAATAGGAGAATGAAAACAGGAGAGCAAAACATTTACCAGTAGTAATTATTTATCTTTCTCATGTTTCAACTAATTGATGTGGATTTTGTGAAAAGAAAGCTTTACAATAGATTTAATGATCTTCTATTGTGCTTCAGCAAATGTGAAATAGCTGTTGTCTTTCTCTTGTTTATGCAAATTAATTGATGTCTTCTGAATATCCAATTTCCAAAAAAATAAGCCAAATTCTTTCTACTGGTAACTTGACTAAAATCCCCCATCAAACCTGATTAGCCAGAGTGCATGCAGCTCATTTTTTTGTGGGTTATATGTCACACTGAGGCTTCCACTGGCAGCAAAAGGTCGCATGTTTTGCTTCACGAAGTCACAAGATTTTTAATTGGCACTTACAGCGTGGCTTTAAAGGCGCCGTCGCTCTTCCATTTAAAGTCGAGGCTGAATAGAACAAGTGGCACTTTATGGTCCTTAAAGGCGCCAGCAGCACAAATGGACACACACACACACACACACACACATACATACATACAAGTGTTCATCAGCAGCGATTGGCGTGATATGCGCTGACACATGTCATCAAACTTGGAGCAACCTGACAGCCTGACCTGGTGTTCTGCAAGAAGGGGCCTCAACAAGATAATAGATAAAAAAGAAACATGGGCGTCACCTCCAGATTCTCCATCACAGAGTGGCACGCCATCCATCTAGTGCACCATCATCTGTCAACATGCAGTCATCCACCACCTGACACGAGCGGCTGTATATACTGTAGGCTCAGGTGTGGTATACATTAAAGCTGTCACAGACAAGGCCATGTGTATTTTTTTTTTAAACTTGACCCTTCTTCTGCCGACACAATGTGAGTGGTGCATTGACAACAGAGGCATGACATTGATAGAGGGGTGACAGGAGATTATAGACAAGAACACCACAACAGAAGATTTAAAGCGACAGTGGCTGAAAATTCTTCTTCTACCTTCTACCTTAAAGTGCCTGCATACTATGACAGTCCACATAATATATTTGTATCAAGTGTTTAGTGTAAAATAAATAAATGCCTTTTAATGGTAGCACTGACGCTTTAGCAAAGACATTTAAGAGTTAACTGTCATATGATTTCACAGCAAAGAGGTTGGATTAAATGAACAACCGCTCCTTATTATTAAAGACCAGAGGGAAAGAGAATCCATAAACTGTAGCAGGGGAATGTTAAAAGGCTGTGTGACACTGTATTGGTGTAAACATTGCAATTATGCCACAATGCCCAACGGCCCTGGTAATGTCTATGAAGGGACTCATGTCACTGCTAACTAGTTTGACTCTGACAGATTACGTTTGGTTACTAAAATGATACATTTGTGACTTGAAATTGCTAGTACAATGTGAGTAATATAGGAATTACTGCTGTAGATACACTGCCCAGCCAAAAAAACCTACCTAGATTTAACTAAACAAATAGGCAAGAGCCTCCCATTGAATAATTACTGCATGAATTCTGCATTCTGCATGCTTCTGGACTGGAATAACATTGCATGTCACAACATTTATTCCCATCCAGAGTTGCATGAATTTTTTGCTAAGATCTTGTTTTGATGATGGAAGAGTCAACCGCTGCGCAAAGTCTTCTCCTGCACATCCCAAAGATTCTCAATGGGGTTAAGGTCTGGACTTTGTTGTGGCCAATCCATTAAAATGATGTGCCATGCTCCCAGAACCACTCTTCCACAATTTGAGCCAATGAGACAGATTAAGGACCACAGGATGTGTCTTCCAACATGGTGGTTAAAGAAATGAGAAACTACTCACTGAATCAGCTGGCTTCTGCTGGTAAAGTTTAAAGTTTTTTGCCAGCTGAAGCATGTTCAATCCATTATTCAATGGGAGGCTCTTGTCTTTTTACTTAGTTAAATCTAGGTGGTGACTTTTTTTTTTTTTGGCCAGGCAGTGTATGTCTATTATTCATTAAAATGCCCTTTGCTAATACTGTTGGTCGTTTGGACAAAGAAGGAGGGACTGCAGATCAAGTCTTTAAAAAGTGGAAGACAATACAATAGAAGATGACCGAGCAAAAAAAGCAAGAGATATCTTGTAGTGGATGTCTTTTCTTTGTAGGAGAGTTGTTGATGAAACAGATTACATTTTCCCTACAGGCATGTTGTCTGTTGTCAGGAAGACCTCAACACAGCAACAGGGACAGCCAAAACAGAAAGAGAAAAGGCAAGAGCTGTTTGAATGCTCCAGAAATCAAATAATTGTCATCATCGGTGTTACATTTATCTTCACATTGGCTGATGTGGAATAATCTATTAATATAAGTGACCAAATCACTACTTAAAATTAAACACACTCTAAACACTTTTTATTGAAAATTGAAATAATAATCAGTCAATATCTTTTAAGTCTTGCAATCCCACCTGAAATGGCTTTTTTGCCTGAAAATCCCACTGGCCTAATATAAAGGAGCACTCACACTGGCCATCCCTACCATGCACGTCACATTTCACACCTAATGTGAGTGCTCTCAGTTGTGTTCAGGCACTGTTTTATGTTTTAAGTTTTAAAAGTTGGGAAGATGTCATTATTCAATGTAAACATTATTCTTGAATGCCATGGACTATCTTTGTCTACATTTGTACAGTTGTGCTCTCTATTGACAGGCCAGGGTCAGGCTTGTGGCAACGTGAGTGCAGAGCAGTGAGGGGACTGCTTCATTCAATCATTGATTCATTTTGAATCAATTAAAAGCAAAAAAAATCATTTTGTAAAGTTCAGTGAAACTGCTTGGAAATAGTCACCTTCTAAAATATTGAGTTTGACAAGAGTTTGTCACTTTTCAGAAAAAAGCATTTCCCCTTGTGATAATAAATATTTAAAGAGGTGACTTTAGATCCAGGATCTTTTATAGCAACTGCTTATTCATCACTCTAACTTGAACATCAAGCTTTCTTCTCTGTAAATCAGAAAGAATACAGCCTTTGAATCATCTCCAGATGATGAAAAAAGTAACAAGTGCAAATGCTAATACGTTGGCTGATTCCCAACAGAGCGGCACTAGCAGTAACAATGCGAGGGGTGAATGGAGGAAGAGACGAGACGAGCCACGGCCATGAGCCTGCTGCCAAACAACAATAAGAAGCACTTGTGTGAGATAGATCAAGCTGTGAGAGGAAGATGAAGGGCAAGGCAGGGTCAGATAGGAAGAAATCCTCTGTGATCTCCCTCATCTTTCACAAAAAGCCGCGGCGGTGTTACAGGAGCCTCCGACGGGAGACAGATGGCGCCGAGGGATGAGCAGAAATACAGGAGAATGTGTCAGAATGAAGGGATGACACCAGGAACTAAAGGGTCTTGCAGGACATGTGGGAGACAGCTAGTTGACCCCTGGAGATTTGAAGCTGCACGGCCGGCTGAACACATAGGACCCTGGTGTCGGGGAGGTGGACAGTGGGCGGGGGGTTAGGTGTGAAGCGAGCCTTTCTCACATTAATCATGCTCTGGATAAACCTGCAGCGCGGCCCTCTCTCCTCTTTACCGCAGCTTTAAATGTGATGGAAGGCCACGAGTCACTGAGGGTTTTCTGGGCGAACAGTGCAGGACGATATAGATTACTCGAGAGGAATACGTAAGGGATTCAGGCTAAAACTCCAACACTGTTTCAATTGCCTCACAAAAGTCTATGGCTTTTCTCTGCATGCAAATCAATTAAAGAACAAGCCTTATAGGAATGTGACGACTGATGAGTATTTAAAAATCTCTGCGGCTCCCTGCGTGTCTCCTCTGCCAGGGATCAATAACTCTTTTATACTGTCTATAATTGAAACGCAGCCTGCCTGAGGTGATTTAGCTGGCTTTCATTTTCTGCTTCGTTATGAATACAAATATAAGTCCAAGGACATTAGATCTCCATTCATCTGTAAACGCAGCACTCACACTCCTGGCACTAACTGAGACATGCCCCAGTCCTAAAAACATCCATAAAGCATTTCTCACTTTTAAGCATCTTATTGATTTTTTTACAAAGTTAAATTAGGCCAATTTGCCATCCTTAAAGTCTGGCTGGGATCCTCCAAAATCGCTCTGTCCAGTTTCTATCCTTCCTTCACATTTAGTTAGGCACCTGCAGCCTCAGAGCAGGAAAGCGGGGGAAAAGTGGCGACAGCGGGGTAAAATGAGGAGGAAGGAGTAAAAGGAGTGCAGAACCTTGTTAAAAGCCCCGGTGTGACAGCCACGCAAAGGCTAGGCTCCAGCCATTAAACGGGCCTGAAGTTTTAAAACAGAGTGACTGAGAAAGAAAGAGACAGCTGCTGCTAAATACGGAAGAAGGAGTAATGCCTGGGGAATAAAAGTACAAAGTAAAGTTGCTGACGCTAAAAATATAAAGGCAATTACAAGGTGCGAAACGAGCAATCAGATCTATTTTATCACATCTTTTTTATTCCCACATTGAATTAAAGCTTTATTTCAGGAAATTCAAAAAATCTCACCTCAAAACTTAAAAAAGTGAGACATGCACAATATAAAGAAAACTATGTAATACTTAGCAAACTAATAAAATGCCTGGAGTAAAGTTGACAAAGAAAGACTCAACAATTGGATGATTTTACTTTTAATGTTTTAGAGAGTTAGAACAGAGCTATATGCACTAGCTCAACTGCAGCTCACCACAATATCACTCTTAATAAACAACACATCCCCAGGAGGAAGAGGAATTAACTGGTGGGTTTAACAGCAAATAGAGCTCCACCTAAAGCGTACCAAGGTTACTCTTATAAGAAGCTTTTACAGTGTGACCTTAATCTCTCAGGATGCTAAAGACGGATAATGTGCAAAACAATACAATTAATAACATTTAACTGTAATTTTCTTCAAACCTGCCCCTTGGAGTTGCCACAGGATTCCGACTAATAAAGCTTTACGCAGTGAAATCAAGTAGACGTTTTTGCAAATACAAGTTATAAGAAAATAATTATTATCATTTTATTACCCCTGAGCAGATTGTTTAATAGATACACATGCAATAACACATGTATGACCCAAATCTAAATTGGAAAATGGCCATGTGAAGTTGTTGTCATTGGCAGTCTGATTTCATGGAGAGATGACCATATTTGGATACAGGAAGCACACTGCATAATGGTTAAAGTTAGTAGCTTTGGTCTATGTCGGTAGAAATTCAAAGTATTTCATTTGATTGAGGGTTCAATCATTTATCCTTGATATATTTGTAGTCAGAGTTGGACTTTAACAAACAGCACAGTAAATAATACAAAAAGCGAAACTGATACCTGTGGCGTTTGGAGAGCAGCTCATCTAGCAGAATAACTCCGCCACCTGACAACACTCTTAATGAATGAGTGTATAAAACATCTCAGCAGCATTCTGATCCTTTAAAACTCCAAGCACCGCTTCGGATCCAAGCAAAATGTCTCTTTTAATTGAAGTTTAGAAAAGCAGCTGATTTCTCAACAAGATTTTTGTTCTCAAAGTGTCTGACACAATATTTATTTTTTCTAACTGTCAGATGGGAGTAATCCTTTTTTTGATTCTGGCATGTCTCATACTAAAAGTTAACATAACCCTTCTAATTATGTCTAATTTACAACATCACATTCCATTTTACTGCTAGAGAAAAAAGATGGAAATGTTCTGAGATGAAAAACAGTTTAAAGACACGATGTTCTTTTGAAGTACATCATTTGCAGCACGTGTTCCTACTTTGCTAAGCAATTTTGATGAAAAGGTAAACCAAAGTATGTTCTAGCTTTATGCCATGCCAAAAGTATTCTTTCAACAAGACTTATGGAAAACGTTAACATTTCAGAGTGATCCTATAAAGGAGGGAAAGCAAAAGCAGATTCGGGACCATAAACACTGACAACAGAGGACTCTTTAGTTCTACAACAGTCATGTTCCTCTGGCTGATGGATGAAGGCACAAATGCACCTCAAGACTAATTATTTCTCTCGTCTCCAGTGTCTGGGGGTTGGAAAAAACACAAGTCTCTGACCACATAAACAAACTAGAGTGATGGAAGGGACTGAGCTCCTTTGTCCCCAATAACACCCTGGAGAGTGAAAGCCATACATATATGCCAAAGACTGAAAGTGACAGGTAATACGTTTTCTCCTTTCTGTAGGCGGGAGCCTGTGAGATTAGAGGCATTATCATTTTAATGCCCGTGAATTCCGCTTTCTATAACCCCACTAATAACGCATTTATATTTATGCCTATATGAATGAAGTCATATGCGATGCAGTTTATAGACCTGACATTTGTCAATTTCTGACTCCCATATGTTTTTATTATTCCAAGGCACATAATGCCAGGATAGATTTTGCCTTAAGAAGGTTGCTCTGCACAATAAAAGGAACTAAATCAAAAATAATGTTTAAATATCTTAATGTGAGATTTAGATACAACTAGTGTGATTTTTAATGCCCCTTTAGCAGATTTTTCTTCTAAAAAAAAAATCATTCATTTATCTTTTTCAGGCTGTTTTGTCTTGTTTAATTCAATGCCCTGCTATGTGTTTTCAGGCAGTGCTGCAGTCCGCTGGTGGTGGGTAATAAGTTCTGATATTTGATGTTGCTGAGGTCATGCTCCTGGGCAGTTAAGTTTTCTCACACCAAACTATTTTATGGAGTTATCATGGTGTGCTGGGGCAATGTCATAGTGAAACAAAGCATAAAAGTTTGGTCTGAAATATCATCCATTGCACTCTAGCATAAAAATGAGCCTTAACTGGAGCATTTTGGCGAGCTTAAACCACAAAAATTGAGGTAATGGGGGACTTCCTCCTCAGGTTTGGCAATGGGACTTACTGTAGGCTCACACTCAGTTTAAAGCTGATCAGACACCTAGCAGGAGGCGTTCACGTCTAATCGGGGAGGTCTGTGTCCTCTAGCTCTTTGTGCGGGTCTAATCTCTTATTCATGTATTCAAGGTGAGTGAAGAGAGGAGCCGTTACAAGTGAGAGTCCAATGGGTCACAGAACAGGATGAAGGCTTGGGATGTGGGAGGAGAAAAAGCCCCGACTCCTTATCCTCTGATGAAACCATCAGTGGGCCCTTTCCACAAGAAAGGCCCAGATAGAAGCTCAACAAAGAACCGCATCAAACGGAATTTCCATCTGATCCAAATGCCGCTTGAATTTATTTTAATGGTACTCGAGGCACTGAGCAGAGGTTGAGTAAGATGTGGCTCAAGAGACTACGGATCAGAGGTGGCTGTCATTTCTCCAGAATACCTTAAAACAGCCTCAACAGCCATTGGCATACAGTATGTGTGAAATTCTATCCAGGTATCTATATGTGTTTTATTATGTAGATGGTTGGAGTTTCTGTCCTGTTTCACTTACATTGTGTCTTAATAGGGGCAGTCTGTAAGTCTATTAAAGGCCAGTGAAGCTTCACCAGAATGTGTGTAAATTAAAACCTGCAGGAGGAACTGTCTATTTGTCACTGAAGGAGCAACAATAAACTGCTGATCAGCTTCATCAAATCCATATGACATTGATTTAAAACCTAGTTCCATCAGAGCATAATGCAGAATGCACTGAACAAGATTTTACTCTGGACAAACATGTGCACACACATCTCATTTTCATCTCATTTAATTTCAAGGCTTTCCAAATTACTGTGGACATAACAACAAGCAATCAGCTGACTGCAATGAAGAACAGAGATAATCAGTAAAAGATGAAAGAAACTCATCCTCAAGAGCCCGCACATGAGACTTTGAAGTTGTTGTTCTGCTGAGGAGAGGTTTAACAGGCCTTAATGGAAATATTGGGTGTGAGTCACATGGGAATGATGCCAGTTATGGGTTAATGTGTGGTAGTGATGAAAGGGGAGGGACGTGGCACTCTGACGTCACCAGTGAAACAGAAAGTACAGGAAAGAACCAGCTTGCGTTTACTTTCGATTCTGAAAACCTCGAAAAGCCAGGTAATGCTGCATTTTTTTCAGTTTTCATGTGAATAAGAAATTTACTAGTTTATTGTGATTTTTCCAGACATGGCTTCTGCGAGGAGTCTTGTAGATGAGAACAACTTTATGTGTTCCATCTGTCTGGATGTGTTCACGAAACCTGTATCAATTCCATGCGGACACAACTTCTGCATGGACTGTATCACATGCCACTGGGACACTAGAAAACCTAGATTACAATGTCCACTGTGTGCAGAAAATTTTCATACCAGACCAATGCTTCGGGTAAACACTTTCATTGAGGGGATAGCGACAACGTTCAAAAAATCAGTCGAGGAAAAGAGTTGTGTTAAGCCTGACAAAACAGGAAGTGGAGGTGTTCTGTGTAACATGTGTGTACCTGCAGGAAGAAAGGTCCCCGCGCTGAAGTCCTGTTTGGTGTGTTTTATGTCCTATTGTGAAACCCACTTGGAGCCTCACCAGCAGATTCCAACCTTAAAGAAACACAAGCTCATTGACCCAGCTGAAAACCTTGAAAGCAGAATATGCAAGAAGCATGGTGAGGCTTTAGAGTTTTTTTGCAGGAATGATCAAATATTTGTATGCAAGGCCTGCAAGAGCACTGACCATAGAGGACACAAAATGGTAACTTTCACAGAGGAGGCTGACATGAAGAAAGCCCAGCTGGACATGGAAAAGACAAAGATGGATCAGATGATTCTGGTACGTCAGCAGAAGATCAATGAGATTGATGAGTCAAGGAGGACTAGCAGAAAAAACGCAGACAAGGCAGTGTCATATAGCACGCACGTGATGTCTACTCTGGTGGACTACATTCAGAGAAGCCAAGCTGAGCTGGCTAAGGTAATTGAGTTGAAGCAGATAACAGTGGAAACAGAGGCAGAAGGCTTCATTAAAGAACTGAAGGAGGA
Source organism: Rhyacichthys aspro (assembly GCA_036850595.1). Lineage (NCBI taxonomy): Eukaryota > Metazoa > Chordata > Actinopteri > Gobiiformes > Rhyacichthyidae > Rhyacichthys > Rhyacichthys aspro. The sequence continues at coordinate 9,816,994 of CM072157.1, read as the reverse complement.
AATTATGCAAATAAGTACGGAAAACAGTGATCTAAATGTCTCACTCTCTAATGATCCCTTCATAAATCTGGAGAATTTGCTCGCTCTTACTATCCCGCAAACCCAAGTTAAAGACTGGACTGATGTGACCGTTAAAAGTGAGCAATTCAGCATAAGCGAGGCAATGGCTGCACTGGCTGTTACAGTCACAAGAGAGATTCAGATGGTATGTGATCCTGAGTGGAAGACCTTGCAGGCATTCGCGGTTGATGTAACTCTGGATCCCGACACGGCCAACACTTCACTAATTGTTTCTGAGGATGGTAAGCAAGTGTCATACAGCGAAAGAAGGAGGAATGTCCCCAACAAACCAGACAGATTCAATCACGTCCTCAATGTCTTGGCAAAGGAGGCTTTCTCAGCAGGGAAATTCTACTATGAAGTACAGGTCAAAGACAAGACTCAGTGGGACCTTGGAGTTGCCAGTGAGTCCATAAACAGAAAAGGAGACATGAGGCTGAGTCCTAAGAATGGCTACTGGACGATCTGGATGCGGAAGGGGAACGAATTTACAGCCAATGCAGGCCCTGCTGTCAACATCCCAGTTAAACACAAACCTGAAAAGATTGGAGTGTTTGTTGATTACGACGAGGGACAGGTTTCCTTCTACGATGTGGGCGCCAGGGCGCTGATCTATACTTTTAACCAATGTAAATTCACAGAGAAGCTCTTTCCGTTCTTCAGCCCATGTGCTAATGATGGCGGCAAAAACCTAGCCTCTTTGATCATTACTCCTGTCCAAAAGCGCTGAAAGTGCCTTTTGTGAGGAGAACAACAAGTCAGGAACATGAATGTGCATAAAAACGACATTTCCCATGTGGAAATGGAAGGTGTCATTCTGTTACACTCATCCATCAGCATCACTCCTGTGTCTCACTGTATGTCGCCAATAAAACAGACAGCCTTAGATCCTGCCCTACCAGCAGGACACTCTCTGCACAGATTCACAGGACAATAATATAACCATAAATTTCACTGGGTTAAAAGGAACACAGAGAATTCTTTGTGATGTTATTATCATTAATGGTTGCTTTTACAATACTGGGAGTCTGTTTCCACTGCACTTGTCACATAATTAGTTTGCCTCAAAGTTACATAAAGGAATTATTCTGATGTACAGGAATAAATCCAAGGACAAATTACCCAAGGTGACCGGAGCTGAGCTGGAAATGCATAAATTATTGATATATAAAGGTCTCTTTGTTCTTTTGGTTCATAAATTAATGATTTAAGTCAAAAAGAAGTTAATGGATCTGTTTTTAAGAGGAAATGGCACAGAATGGGTCTTTATTTATATTGGATGATTTGCTTTTAGGTCAATGTGATCAAATTGTATTGTTTTTGTGTTATCAAGAAGAAATATACCATTGCTGAATTTGAAAAGCAACATTAAAGGAGAGAACTATCAGCAAAATAGCTTGCTTTTCTGTGTAATCCATTGTGTGTGTATTCTTATTTGGACATAGCTAAAAGGAAAATTACAAGGCATTGGCAATAATGGTTTCCAAAAAATGCCTGAGATAAATACAAACAGGATAAAATGTTTCAAGAAAATAAATAAATCATCATGCAGTAAGTATTAGTGACTGAGTGAGAACTATAGTCTGTCAGCAGGACTGGTTTTTATGACCACTTTTATAATTATCAATACAATTTAAAATGCATCTGTGTCTTATTAGTATAGCAACAAATTGGAGACTCTGAGATGTCCCTTTGGCAATTTTGTAGATCTCAGCAACACAATGCATTGTTTTCCCTGCTGTGTATTGAAAACCAAATATAATTCCACCTCAGAAATGAGATTTTATTGATTCAAAATAATTGCATGGTGTGTTCTCAGGTTGAAAACAGGTTGCCTATAAAAATACAACACAGATACTGAATGAAAACTGAGTCACATTATACAACAGTATTGGTTTACTGCTGTCGGTTTGTCCAAAACAAAGAGGTTTCAAGGAGTAAAACATGGGCCCAGTCAATAAAGTCAGTGAACCTTTTCACTGGGTGCTTGCCATGGGTCAGGCCTGAATGGACATGTCTAGTTGTTGACACGTCATGCTCAGTTTTTGGTCCTTAGATCTCTGCTAGATAGATACTCAATGTATTATCACATGTCTTAGCTACCTTTTGGTCTTCACAATGGTGATGTCAAAATTGTAAGAGAAATGTCTGGAATACAATGAATGAAATAGCAAACATGATTTTTGGAGTGTTTTTCAGTGCGGGTAAAGCTACAATAACTATTTTTAAATGTGGTATTTCAAGTCTGTGCGCATGAAAAACAAGCTTCATATAAAAAAATGAGTTGGGTTTCATTTTTATACAACACTAATATTTTTCTGCTTCATCCCCAAGCCTCACATATCTGCTTTTAATTCAACAACTACACTCATGTTTCTTCTCACAGCCTTGACGCAGAAAAATCACTGGTCAGAAGAGTAACAGTGAATAATCGAAGGACGTGTAATATTAAAAAGATAATAACAAGTAGTGTATATGAATCAGGTAAGGTTAAGGGCTACAGAAGAAGTTCTTTTGCAGATAGTCTGGTAGTCTAGTCTGGACCAGAGCCTTACAAGACACAGATTGATCTGGCATGAGTCAACTTCCATGAGGAGGGGTCCACAAAAAGAAAAAGAACAAGATCTAGTCTAGTCTAGTGTCAGAGTGAGAAAGTTGAGCCAAATATGGAAAGAGGTGAGTTGGGTCTTGTATTGTACAGTACAGAGTCTACAGTCAAAGTGTACTGTCAATGAAGAGATGAGGCAACAGGCAGTAGACAAAAGCTTGGAAACATATAGTTCAGGCAAAGGTCTGAGGCAGAGACTCTGACTTACTGGTACAATCTGCTTGGCTGCATTTAGATAGAACAGGTAGTCCAACAGGTGGAGATGGTTACTAATATCTGAGGGTGCTTCAGACTAAAGGAAAATGCTGACAAACTGTAAGAAAAGGGGTGGGAGGTGGCTAAAACATAAAAAAAAGGGAAAACAAATCAAACTATGAGTTAATTTTGGCTATAATACTATGTTATTATCACGGGTGTATTATACATATAACAATTTGTCTTGATCCAGTTGGTCAGTGTGAATTTGGACTGCCTTGATTTATTAAGAACAAGTTCACTATGATGCAGTATTATTTCAAAAGGAGTATTAAGTGATCCAGTCTGTCATCCAGCTGTGCTCAGTATTTGTGAATGAACATTGAATATTGGTATCACACATTTGAGGCCACCTGATAACGAGTCACATAACACTACTCAATAATAGTCTTATGGTTGGCTCAGGTTCTCTGGTTGCGTCATGCCCCTATCCCTCTATATATGGCACTTCTTAATATATACACTCTTTATTCAGAGATGTTTCATTTGAGTTTGATTTATTGACATTTTAGCAATTTGTCCTTTGGTCTTCTTTCAATCATACAAAATATATCATAAAAATATAAAGGAAACAGAGTGAACAGGCAGTGATATCATATGGCATGGTTGGCTGAAGATTGAAGATTTAAAGTCAGTCACGCAGAAACTATGGATGGGAGAAAAAAATGATAGGAGGAGTAAGCAACAGTGCAGAGATAACCTCATCCCAGTGAGGGTGGTCTAGGGCAAACATGAATAGGGCTCAGGATGTCAAGGATCCTAGTGCTCCTGTGACCATGTCAGAGGGCAACAAACAAAGCAACATGAGGTCATTTGTTAGTTGCTCTCTAAATAACGGGCATGCCATATTTATCAACACCAAACTAGTCGTCCACACTGTGATCATTCCTTAGATCATAAACACAGCGTCTTCTACCCCACTCTGGGTAATTGCAACGGCTAAATTACTGACTGTCTGTGAAGAATACAAGTCCATTACGTGGTGCGAGTATTACAGTCCTTATTTCCACCGGTGAGAATGCTTTTGTCCTACTGTACGTGCATCTAATGAAGTGCCAAATGTAATGAGATAAATCTATCCATTAGGGTCCCTTAACGAGACTAAATCCACATGCCTGCTAATGAGTCGGCGCACCATCAGTCGTCCTCAGACAGCTGGAGGACCTGACTGGGGCAAGAGACCAGCGAGTGCAGGAGCCAGAAATGAGGCGGACCCTCGGAGCCGGTTAATCCACAGTTCCAGCTGCTGCAGACTTCCATCACTTAGCGGTCAGACCTTTAGGGAGTAAAGCAAGCAAACAACTGATGATGTACACAGGAGACTAGCAAGCAGTGAACACTCGTCATGTGGAATCACCAACGTGCCATTACTGGGCCATACTCATTAGAACGATGGGACAATGCTGTATGGAGCGTGGCCTTTTTACTGCTCTATTATTAGCACTGATTTATTACCCACATAATGTAACTGTATCACTGTAAAAAGAGAATGTGCTTGGAAGGATTCCTGAGAAAAGTTACCTTCTCAATTTAAATAGTTGGTTGCTTTAAACTTAATTTTATCCCAGGAAGCATTATACAGTGAACAAACTCATGGACATTTATCAATGTCAGAGCAAAAGCTGATGCTGTGAGTTGGCCTTGCGAGTAAAAAATTGGGTGAATAAATAGGGTAGTGGAAAAAGCTGAGAGCAGAGCTGACCACAAGCTTCATAGCTTTAAAAGCGGCTGCAGGTTGGCTTAGAATATATACACTATTAAGCTGGTACTAATCAATAAATTAATAAATGAACCATTCAAGTGGAAAGATGTACTGCTCTTATGAACTAAATAGCACTAAATTAGGCCACTGCTTATATTTTCTTCATTACTATGCATTTCAAGAAACAATTAATATTTGGTCTTGTTTATAGATGCAAATATATTCTTCAATTACTTGATGCCACACTTACTTGCTTGCATAAATATTAATTAAGAGAACCTTTAGTTAAAAATAACTCACAGGTTCTCTGCAAAGGAACTAATGGCCATTATGAAGCATTAATGCACTGCTCAGTTCAAGGAGGGATTTTGAGATAGTTTCATTCACTATTCACTTATAGATTTATAACAGCGTGTCTAACTTAACTAAGTGACGAGGAGGAAAGAAAAAGATGAATGGTTCTCTTTTCAGAAAATGGAAGAGAAATTGGTGGCTTTTCCAGTGACAGATCAGATTTGTGCTCCACAAAGACTTTGATCTTAAGGCTTTGTGACAGGCTTTAATCTGAGCAGACCACACACACTTCACAAAAAATACTGTAATAGAACTTTGAAAATCTTCACAGTGCTCAGTTCTACTAGATGGCTTTTTGGTTAAAAGAAAATGTATTTTTCAATAGTAATTGCTGTTGCAGTACTAAGAGTTTCACAGAAAGTTCAGAGCTAGAAAAAAGTTACTGTTTGTTGAGTTTTTGACTGAGGTCGGCTTCCTCTAAATTAATTGGGTTTTTATGTAATGATGGAACCAACAGTCATCTGTCAACTGTCAAGATTTTACTGTGTCCTTTTTATCAATTGAATAACAGCTGTGAATGATTTAGGTCATGCGGAGCTGTGTTGCAAAGTATAAAAAAACAAGTAGGCTGATACATGGTCGGTGAAAATTAGCACATTCACTGAATTATGTTCAGTACTCTCTTTGTAAAATTTCATTAAGTGTCTGAGGATCATGGCATGCTTGAGAATGCCATATAGTCTTTTCTTTGCCGTACTTGTTTAATTTGAAACAGCTGGTAATGTTAGATGAGAGTGGAGAAGCTTATAGTAATTATCAGAGTCTGACGCTGAAAATGTGCATTTACAGTAAACAAGATAGGGACACTAGAACGTTGACTCATACAAAATGTATTTTAAATGTGCTTGCTGCAAGGTCATAAAATGATTTGCTTCAATAACCCCCAGTTTAGGTTTCCATAAGGCCTAAACAACTAAAACTGTAATGCTGCAAAACTGGGTTGTTAAACGGTGACAGATCCATTATGAAGAACTGGCAACGTTGAATAGCAGGATACACAGTGAATACATGAGGTAGATAACACTCACCATCTATGCACCGAGCTTAATGAGACACGTGTTGGGCCACATGAGCTGGGACCACCCAATACCTATGAGAGAACATAGACAACTCATCTATTTTGCCCTTTTGCTGTTAAGTGCAAGGTTTCACAGGTTATGTTGGAGAAGCACCGCCAGCTAGTTACCTATGCCCGACAAGTACTGGTATTAGTTCATTTGGAGCCCTGTGTGTCTGTGCCAGATTGTAAATCCAGACCAATTAGTGTCACCCCGACAGATGAGAACATAGAGCAACACCTCTCTGTCTTCAGGGCCCTCTTCTTTGCACTGCTCATAATGCAATTAATTAGAAAGTCCTTTAATTAGACCGCACACTGGCCCTGATCAAAATAAGGCTCGCTGGGTGAGCTGGTGGAACACACACATATAGATAAACACAGCATGGGGTAGGCACAGCTAGGCAACGACACAGTATGGATCAGTACATTATGCGTGCTTTAACTGTGCAGACGTCTTTGCAGCTGAAGGCCGGGGAGGTTTGGATTGGCAGAGCTGATGCTGGTGAAAAGCAGGCAAATGTAAAATATTTCCTGTGCTGCTTCCTGTTTTTAGCAGTGTGACCTCCAAATGGTCCAGACAAGCAGAACTGCGGGCTAAAGCAAGCAAATCAAAAAAAAAACTGCAAAGACTAAACACATTTACCTCTTTTAGTCTGGCTCAGAATAACTTGCTTAAAGTTTATCTCTCATCAGCAGTTATTCCAAATTGGTAACATTTTAATTAGATTGGACACCAAAAACATAAGTCACCAATCATCAAATCAGTTATTTAAGTTCAAGGGGTTCTTAAAAACATGACAGTCAGACACATTTTGACCCAACACTGGCAAGTATTATATCCTTAATCCTCAGTTTAAAAATCTCTGCTCATAAACACATATTTGTTTGAAGTTAGCATTTAAGAAGTTACTGTGAAATGGAGCAGGAGCTAACCTACAGCTGTTTGCACTTACATGTGTTTTTGATTGAATGTAGCAGGTCTAGCTGATGGCGAGTGAATCCTGCTCCCTCGGGCTCTGTCAGCGTTATTGATCGCTCACAGGGGGTTCAGCAGCAATTTCAGTTATCAAACCCAGACAACACTGGCTTGTTTACTTCAGTCCGGGCTTGTTTGTTATTTGGGAGCCTTTTCTCCACTGCCTTTAGCTGTGTGAGCAAAGACTGAGTTTAATAATTCATGAGAAGCCAAATTCTAAATGTGACGCCTAAATAATATGTTTACCTAATGGTTTGTTATAAGCTGGTCTGACGTGGTACCTCATCTACAGTCTACACAGCCTGTTTTTTTTGTTTTTTTAAGTCTGTTGTCAACAATTTCAAATTGGGAATAGGAAATGCCAATGACAATATCTTTAGGAACAATTGTAAACATAATATGGCCTGCAATATTTGACACTCCTCTTTGGGGTTAATAAAATTTTTAAAATGAATTCTTACATAAATCTGCTACAAATTATGCATGCAGACCTCTCTTAGAAACAATTGAATATAAATGTGTTCAGTTGGGTCTTGACTCCCCTTCATCATATTGTGTTGAGTGTAACTATAGCCCATCAGGATGCGGAGAGAGTTGCCAGCAGGTGCTGACATGAGATTGGCTTCATGCATTTATGGATGCAGCCCGGGCTCTATATCACTGTTATGTCTCGGTTCCATATATTGGACAAGACCAGGCCTATAATGTGTTTACAAGGGATTTTAATAGCCACCTTCATTCAGCTGAGTCTCTTCCTTGTTCCCTATGAGACAAGGACAGATGGAGCCTCTCTATGCGTGGTCTTCCCTCAATCTGTCTTGTGTTTTATTGTGTGTGTTTGTGGCCTGTTTTCTTCATGTATGTTCTATGTGCTAAGTGTCTATGTCCAGGAAGTTCTCTACTCTTCAATAAGCAGTCATTTCTGTCCAGTTTAAGACATTTAAAGCAGGAATACAGAGAGTTAAATAAGAATAAAGCACATGTCTACATTGGATAATTAGGAATATGTTATAGTAATTCCTCTAATAATGTAGATGGTTAAAAAAAGTATTTTATTTGTCAGTTGATAAAGTACATTAGACATGACTCATTCAGTACCTGCTGTTGCCTTGCATGTAATTATTCTGTAATAAACCAAACATAAAAATAATATAGACACTGTGCAAAGCGCCATAGAACAGACCTTTAAAGAGAGCACATTTAGTGGTGTTCCAGGAAGAGTGGAAACAAGGTTCAATCACGGACTAATCTGCAACGGACAGCCTCATTATGGGATAAGTGGAGTCCACTTCAGCCTCCCCACAACTAAAGTGTTGTTGTCTAAGGAGTGCACTTTTAAAGTCTGACTCGAGGATGAATGTCTATAAACAAAACAATCAAAAAGTTCTTGAATTCTTTGGTACCTCGATACTCCACAGCTGGGAAATCAATGAAAATTACTTTGTACCTTTGATATAGGCAGCATAAACAGACACAATTTCATGCCAAAATGATTACCTAAATTGCAGTTAATTTCTCATATCCATTTACACCAACTGGGCTGCACCTGTTTGTGTAGCACACAAACCAGTAATTATAAAAACGACTACTTTTTTGTCAACTCAAAGCCAAAGCTGTAGTCTGTGCCACCATAATCATGTTTACCATCATTCCTCTCTGTAAGGAGTTCTTCAAATTGACTGTGTTGTTTGTTTGTTGGGGAAACAGAATCCTTATCAAACCCTCGCTGTGACAGTACACGGGAATACTAATGCTTGTATTCATATGTGCTTGAGCCTGCACCTGTTTTTCTCCCACAAAGACCTCCGTTGCTCTGCTGTCTGTGTAACACAACTGTCTGGAGTTACATCAAACACACCTACACGCACCTCTTCACTCACTGCATCAGTCTGTCTTCCCGAGATGTCTGCAGCCCATCAACTCCCATCTGTCTGGCCTTTTGCTTGCGCGCTCTCTCTCTCTCTCTCTGGTGCTGCATGGCAGACCTAGAAAAGTGTCAGTTCATCTTCAGTTGCTCATTTGATATCACGGCTGCCATTCTGCAAGCTGACAGTCTTTTATCCAAGACATTCAAAAAGCTCAACAAAGGAAACAAGGCAGCTACGAGATCAGCTGCTGTGGAAAAAAAAAAAAAAGAAAAAAACGGGTAGACTTGTAAACAGATGTGCTGCTCAATATTCGGGTGCTCAAAAAGACCACGTGTGACCCACATGGTGAGAGTGACATCAAACAAGAACCCTGTGCCGCTCCACACACCACACAAATAGGTATAGTTTTAGGCATGTCCTACTTCTTCTTAATGCTTTATTGTCCATATGTTTTTGCTAAATAACAATCTGTGTCTTCTCTTTCCATGTGTGTCCAGGCAGATGGATATGTGCACGTTTTTCTCCAGAGTCCTTAACCTGCCTCCCATTTTCCTTTATTTAATAAGCTTCTATCTTCCAACTTTGCTTCTCCAGTCAGTCGATACCTACACCAATTTTTTTTATTGCTTGATGAGGAAAAAAACAACTCAACTAATCTCAAGATCAAATTTAGCCATGAGGAGGATAAACACATTAGCACATGATTATCCTACTGTCAGACAAACAACAATCAATAACAACAAACAATAGAGCTCTTCTTCATGCCAATAAGCCAACAACAACACATTTCCAATAAAGCTCTGTCAGCCACATGTAAGCTTTACTTTGATGATGGTTTCCACAATAACCACACAAAAAATAATAATTCTTCAAAAAAAACAAACCCCGGCCATTGTTGAGACTCTTTATTGAATTAAAGCTCAGCTGTGGGAGCTGATTCCCAGTTTTGGTCTGCCACTCAAAAACGTTAATGTGAAGCAGAACTTGTCAGAGAACAGATATGCATAATGCCACTAAATTTCAGGCCAAATGTTGAGAGATGAAAAGAGTACGGACTGAACACACAGAGGCACACAGAGATTTCTCACAAGTAAAGGCCAAACTTCTAGCAGCGAAATAATGCCTGTAGCGACAATGCACAATAGGCCTTTATGAATGGTAGATCAATTTATACAAGTGATGAAAATGTTGTTTAGAGCATTATTATTATTATTAGCAACATATCTTTTATTACATATATTTATTACATACATCTGTTGCACAAATACAGTGAAAATGTGCATAATGTGCAACTTTAGACTGGCTCCTCTTCTGTCTTACCCTTCTCTTAATATTTCCTTCTCCTTGGCTCTATTTATGTGAGTGATTTAACTTAAACTGAAACTAAACCAAAAAAAAAAACAATTCATAGTACCAATGGCATAACTTTTTCTGTACCTTTGACTAACTTAGGTGTGGTCACTAACCTTTCCCGCCCTGGATTAGTGTCTTCACCAGCCTCTCTCTCTCTAATACTGTTGGCAGTCAGAGTGGCAGGAGAAGTTTTTGTTCCATATGCAATGTCTCATCAACCTCCTGCAACCAAAGAAGACAATAGATGGCTCTGGTTTAGTATGACACAGTCTTTGCTCATTGCCACACGGCTTATAAGTGTTCTGCTCGGATCAACATTCACAAACCACCTCCACCCCAGCTCCTTGTATGTTACATGCCTAATTTTTATATTTGAGAAAAGTGGGTTCATGTGATGATCACTAACACTCCAGTTCAGTTTCGGCAACAAACACATCAACAAAACACAGATCAGTTGATTCATATAAGACATAATAAATGTCCACTGGGAAACATAAATATTAACATTGGTCTATGAATTCTATTTGTTTTATGGTATTTTGTTTGTTTGTTTTTTCACAACTTGGTGCATTTTTTGTGTGTAACTATTTGTGCTAATGTGTTCTTGCAGATTACTGACTGCTATAACATTTTTTTTAATTAGGGATAAAGTAAGAATCTGAGTAAATTAACTTCTTTTAACATTTTTTTTTTACGAAAAATTAATGAAAGGTTCTTTTTGGCCCTAACACACACAAATACACAACAACTGATTTAAACCTAGTTTAGTTGCTCCATACAACGTCATAGTAATTGGTCCAAAGATTGGTCATGTTTGACTTATTTTAATAAAGTAGGAAAGGTAACTATGCAGCAGGTGAGGTGAGTGGTGGGTTGCAATGAAATAATAATGCATAGCAAATGAACATGACTGGTTTTAAAATCAAATGCATGACGTTTCCTATTAAGGGCATGTGCTTTATAAAATGTAGCTACAAGTTTTTCACTGAAGACATTCTCTTAGGAGGCAGGAAATTACAACTTTTTGGATCAACTTTACTCAGCCAACTCTCCTCTTAGGGTCATAACCTCTAACAGCAAGGCTGATGTGAAACTCAGCCATCTACGACTTTTTGCCATCACTTGAATTAGGTGCTTCATGCCTACTGAACAAAAGTATCCAAGCAGAGGGTGACAAGGCGGGTGACAGTCTTGTTTTTGATAAGAAATTATATTGGTTGCTGAGGTCATACGTCACACTTAAAGAGTTCAGGGGGCAATGATAGTGCAAACATTAATCTTCTGACTGATAAGCCATTCAAGGTTGGCTGGACGCAGTTTAGTGGCATGTTTCCGATTGCTTTGTGGCAGAATCCAAAATTAGCCTCCTGTCACCAGCACCGGCTCTGGTTCTGGTTCTTATAACTGGAAGTGGGCCTGTGGCATTTGTCTTAAGACCACAGAGTCTGTAGCTGCAAAGAAACACCAATCGCCAAGTCAAGCACTGGAACAGGCAGTGCTCTATTCATAGCCTGGGCTCCCAATACAACATTAACGAAGGTCACACATACTTGGCCTTAAATTCACAAGAGCCATAAAACTAGCAGACGATGCGTAGAGACGAATGGATACTGGCAGATGCATAAACAAGGTGTTTGACTGATTTGGCTTTAAAGCAGTGTATACAGCACATCAAGCATGTGAGGAATATTAAGTTGGCTTTTAACTGGTCTTTTTGGTATTTTTAGCAGGATCAACAATAACATTTCATTTTCAACCGCTTACAAAGGGCACATGTCTTTCACTGAGAGCACATTGCTTAACCTTTCAAATAACAGTCATCAATCCTATCTAGAAATAGGTATACTTGCCAAACAAAGCCACTTTTGCCTTATGCATTTATACTCCTTCTAGTTTCAGCTAATCTTACAAAACTACTTGCAATGACCTTCTGAGCTTTAAAACTCCAGATGTACCTGCAAACAGACGGACAGTGTTCATCTGGTTGATCTCAGCACAGCAGGGTACTTACTGTGAGCCAGGGCCAACGAGGACGTGTGAAAGAACATTCATCAATAGTTTCTCAGTCGGCCCACACAACATCTGCCTCCACTGAAGACATAAAAGGCAAGCTTACCACAAATGTAACGCAAGGACAGGGTTACACAAGTTCCTCAGCTTTACATCACACAACACAGTGTAAAATTTCAATAATAAGACAACTTTGGAGAAGACTTGCCTTTCTGAATAGATCTGAAAAAGAACGACTGGTAACCCTATGACCATATTTTGATAGATAACTCTAAGAATCTGTGTCATCAACGGAAAAAAAACAACAACATTTCTTTACATTCATAGTTCACACAAATTTTAAAGTTTTGGGAAACTCAAAAAAGTTTTGACCATTGCACTTCACAATTTACTTTAATCCAATTAAACAAAGCAATCAAAAAGTGCTGCATTAAAGAGAGCCATATCTCACAAATATTTGTAATGCATGATGTTTTGCCCATTTTGCCTTTGCAGTAGGGGTGAAATGACAAAAATCTATCACAATTTTTTCTTATCGCAAAATCCTAATTTAAATTTTACCACAATTTATTATTGCCTATGTTACCTCATAGAGAGGAATGCTAGTATCTTCTACCACTTCAAGTAAAACATAGATCTTTACTGACTATTTTGCAAGTTACTAGCAAAAAAACAAACAAAAACAAACTATGAATGAGCCTACACACCCCAAATAATATTAAACAACTAAAATAATATTAGTTTTGAGTCTAGAATAAATCATTTTTACTAAGCAAACGCATCAGGCTTTTATGGAGGCTGCAGTGTTGCTCAATGGAACAAATCCTATACTGGTTAAATACATGTGTCATTAAACAAAACCAAGAAGTATTGTTCAGTAATGACAGCAAAGTCAGAGATGTGTCATGCTGGTTTAGACAGGGTCTTTGTGGGATATCAGACAGGCCCGGTTTAACGACGGTTTGAGTGGTGTAGAGACCACTTCAGAGCCGTCACTCACAAGTCACCACAGTGTGTAGCTACAGTATTTAAGTCTTTCCCAACATCACCATCTGCATAACCCCAAAGCGTGAGAGCTGAATGGCTTGAAACTGTAGTGTTGCCAAGTCACTATTACTGACGTTCTCTGGACATAGGCACTCCCACATTTCAAGGACAGCAAATAGGGTGAATGTGTGGGAAACACAGACTTCACCTGGGTCTGTGTTTGAGCGCAGAACCAATAGAAGTGCACTGTAGAACAATACAACAATCTCTCCAAATTAACAGATCGCCAAAGTTCAAATAGTAACTAACTAACTAATAGTATCTAATATTCTTATTGCACAACTCTACTTTAAGCTGCAGAGAGTGAAGAATCAAACCAAGCTTGTTTGGCATGTGTGGTACTTGCTCTACCAGGTGAGCCAAGGCATGACTCACTTTTACTATCAGGGTGTAGAAAGTGAGGGAAAGTCCTTCATTGCAGTTTGACAAAAAGAATACCACAGTTTAACAAATTTGTAAGTTCAAATATATAGTGTGGATGTGAAAATGCCGTAAAATACATGCAGCAAATTGTCAAGTAGACAGTATGGATTGGTGAATATATTGCGATACCTGAATATGGGCGGTGCCAGGATGAATTAAAGACTAGTGTTAAGGATGCAAAAGAATGTGTCTCCAAGGTGACACTGTAACTCGTGGTGACACACTTGGCAACTGTACCAGCTGCTGTTGTTCAGTTTCACTTTTTCCGAAGAGACCTGAATGAAGAAAAACTGAAGATCTCAGCGGTGGCAGCTGTCAGCTTTGTGTTGTACACACATAGTGGAGCTGAGGGACACATAACACACCAGCGTTCTCCTACACAGAGACATACACCCGTGTGCGGGCAACCAAGCAAGCCGAACGTATATAAACACAAACACACCCACTCACTCCCTTTGTTGGGTCTGTATCACCGTCAGCCACATGCACTTTAGCATGCAGCGCTAAAACAGCCCCACATATCCTGTGCCAGCTCTGAGGACTTATCAAATTGACACCTTTCTGTGAAAATTGCTTTAAAGAACAGTAAAAGCGCTTGGGCTGCCTTTCTATAAGCCACTATTTTGTGTTTGGTGACACACTTGTACAAAGAGGCCATTGGCAGATTTTATGGTATTAGGCCCTTTATTGAGATAGCTGAGTCTGTGTGAATGAGATTGCTGGAGTAAAGACTGCCTCGTGCAGATTTAGCAGAAATGTAAAGTAGGGGAGTTTGGCAAATGCTAAAAGACAACTATTTTTTATTCAATTTCCCCAAATATTATTTGTGAAAGAATACATCCTGCACTCAGAACTAAAAACAGCATTATTGAATGATCTAACAAACAACGCAAAATGAATAAAATAGAAAAAGAATCAAATAGAATGTAATTTCATTGACATTTAATCCCAGCAATAATGACATTCAGATATTTAACTTTGGCTAAACATTAACAGTAGTCATAGTCTGTCTCGTTTTGACTTTGAACATTAGGACACTTCTCCATTTTACCATGTCTCTTCATGTAGCATTTAGTTTCAGTTTGATGTTTTTATAATACCAGAAACCAGTTACAAGATTGCTTATTTGATTTTTAAGCCACGCACACGCGCACACACACACACACACACACACACATTTACACAAGCTTTTATTGTGCATCATCTTCACAATTTCTATTCAAACACAGCCACATACTCGGCTCAGTAAAGTTTTGTAAAGAAAATCACAGCAAATACAAACAAGGTGTGGATAGCTTTGTTACTCGTTTTTCTATTTATTTCTATTGCACTCACATGTTATCTGCTGTGGTCCATACAATTCTACGTTTGCACAAGAAAAGAGAGCGTTTAGGTCAAAATCATGTCATCAGTATTCATTACATAGGTGAGAAGGAGAAAATTCACTCTCAGCCCCCCTCAATCATTCCCCAGACCGCCACGAAACCACTGAAGGTTAATTTATTTAAATCCACCATTAATTCATCTCTATTCCATTAAACTCTGCTAATAAATATTTGCTTTGCATGGATTTAATGTGTTTTTTATTGTCCCAAGCCAAGGTTTAGCTGCCGTTTACAGAGATGCCTGTGAAAGTGTGAATGACAGCTGATAAGGTCATGTTTGATGCCATGTTCAAGATGTGTGTGTAACTACAGGCAGACGTCTGCCCTTTGAATGGGACCAAAAAGCCTGGTCTAATTAATCTAAGTGCAGCTCACAGTAGGGGGCAATTAAATCAAAGAGCTCAACTCTCTCAAAGCCCTTACTGTTCTACTGTCCCAAAGGTCCTGTAAGGTTTAAGCCTCTGGTCTGAAACACAATTTCCCATCTGCCCTCTGTCCTGTTTCAAGCATGTAATAAAAACTCCCGTCATACCTCTCCGGTCATGATAGCATCGATTAGTCTGAGCTACAAGGGGACCTTGGCTATATGGACAAGCACTGTATCATTATTACAGCATGTCATGTCAGCATCACACAGATGCCGTTGTGATAATGACGTTTAAAATGCTCAGCTGTCGGTTTAATAGAGGGTGAAGCCATTTGCAGTCTGTTGGAGAGGACGTCTTCCTGTGTCAGTGCGTTTTTGTGACTTAAAGAGGTTTTTTTAATAGAAAATGGGAAACAAAGGTGTTATGACCACTAAACTGGAAATACTTAAGATAATATACTGTTGCTGCTTCACTTGTGCATACAGTTATAGCTGCTCCACCATATGTTCTGTTGATATGGGAGCATTTTTGTAAAAGAGAAGTCAGAACACTGCTATGCCCTTCAAGACTATGCTACTGGAGAAGTGTTCTTGTGTTGTTGAATAGAACCAAGACAACAGAGAAAAAAAATCTTTTCTCATATTAGCTACCCACCTATTTCTGTTTCTCTCTGTTAGTAAGCTATGTAGGATATAGAATGTGACATAGTTTGTCCACCTGCACTTTTTAAAAATAATATCCCAAAGTTCGTCCCCACACCATTTGTCACAGTTTGTTTTATCAGTTCAATTCTTTGTTTTCTATTCTCAATTCTATTTCTAGTCCCATCAGGCTGAAAGCACAATGAGCTTAAGTTCTTTCTTCAATGGGACTGTCATGATTGCCTCTGATGAAGTCTGCATCTGAATGAAGTATAAAACCTCAGCAATGACACAAGGGAAAGCTTTAGTGCCAGAAGCCTTCTTTCAAAAGAAGAGCCTATCTTCTTTCCAGTATGTAGTCAGTGAATAAGCTTGGGGAGAAGGATGGCCAGATGGCTGCTTGTCATTTTTTTCCCTCAGCTTTCAATTCAGTCAAGCAGAAATGGCACTCGATTACATTTCACATTTTAGTATGCAACTTTTTCACATAAAACAATAACATTTACTTTCAGAAAAAAATGAGACTGTAGTTAAACGCCTGACTCATGAGTACTGAGAAATATATTATCAATGCATTCAAAAATTACAATCTGCTGTTGCTAACATTATTTAGAACCAGATGTCATTATAGTTTCCATAACATCAGTATGAAATGCTTTGGTTGGTATGGTACCATGGGAAGCAGAAGTTTCTCCAAAAGCTTGGTTTGCTTGTGATGTTTTTTTCCCTCGATCAAACAGAAACATCCAAGGAGCTCTGACAGCAAAAAAGAAGGCAAACAACTATGAAAATTAGAAAGACAAATAAAATTCCCAATTCTGTTCTTTCAAATTTCTGCTATAATGAAACAAATGTAACGGGCCTTTCTAAGAGCAAAATCTCAAAAGCATTCCTATTTTGTTACCTATAACATTCTCCACACTGAAAGGTATGGTACCTTAGTTATTTCTTTACACCAGTGGAAGAAACAGCATGACAAAGAAGCAATGTGCTATATCAATACCTTTAAATACCCTTAGCTACAATCCTCACGTGTTCAATTCATTTCACTTTTGCAAAAGTAAATAATGATGGAAAACACAAAGTCGGGTTTAAAACTGGTGGAGTGGAAATGTGTTACACTTCCCCCTCTAGGTAGATAAAAGACAGCTGAATTGATGCACGGGATGTTGTGCAAACAAACGCCCTTCCAAGACAGGAAATGACCCTGTCACAGACACCATTACTGCAGTAAAGAAGAAGGATAACCAGTCTGTCTATAGATTATAACTGAACTCTTCTAGAAAAGCAGCTGAGCCTGTCACAGCACATTTAGTTAACATGTCAAGGGATCTCACAAAGCAAACGTTTGGCACCATCAATATGCATGACTTGATCTTAGGCTTCACCTGCTGTGAATGAGCTGACTGAAAAAACAATAGCTGTCATTAGGGCGAGTCTGACATTTCACAGCTGCATAATTTGATTTTTGTAGATACGACAGTAAACTTTGCATCTAGATTCAAAAGGTATTTAGCTTCATTTAAAAGATGTATTTGCTCAAAACTGCAGGCACTAAAATGTATTTGGTAATAGAGAAGAGTTGGTTATGTGTTGAGAATAATGCCACCCTATTACCAGTAATCCAGAAAGACACTGCTGGATTGAGTCAATCAAAGCTCAGCCCTCCTCCAATGCCCTCCTGTAGCCCACATTTCTGACAGGGGCAGGGAAATAGCTTGGGTTATTGCTGTGTGCTGAACCACAGAAGGCCCTTCATGCTATGCAACACCTTACAAACACATCTGACATATAGAGGACCTGACCTGCACTAACTGTAAACATGAAGCGCTGGGCCTAAAACTGTAAGCAAAGGGCATAGAGGTTAGCACTGGTTTAGCAACATCAAATGCCAGTTATGTAGTGGAACAGTGCTACATGCTGAACTCACATAAGCTTTTTCAGCACTTTATAGTACAAAATACATTTTATCTATTACATGAAAAAAAGTATGTTATGCTTTATATGTTGGAAATGCCTACTTCGGCCTGGGAATCTGAGCTGTGCAGTTGCAATCAGTCTGAGGATTACTCAAGGACTATTTCTCATCTTGTCTAAACAACACAACAATAAAAGTGTGTTGATACAAAAAGAGCTTAAGCAGCTAAACCTCTTTTCACTCAAAAATGATTACCCAGGAACAGGTCCATCAAGCAAGAAGATTGAATGATATTAAAGTAACTGTACATGGTTTATGCAATATCAAAAAGTCAGAGTATGTGGAGCAGTTCAACTATATTGCATCTGTACTTTACTGTAGTGGTTGCCTAGCTTGGGAATGCCTCGGAGGGAGTTGTGTATGATCTTCAATGCAAACTAATGTAGCAGTGACTCATTGGGGTTCCTTGTACTATTTTATGACCAAGTTAAAACACAGCTTCTACTCACTTTAGCTTTGCCTGCTTTATGGAACAGATTATATCCAGAACAAAAATTAAGGTAGTAAAGAACTTTTTATCTGGCTCTGTCTGAGAAGCTATGTACTTTTTGTCAAATCCACAGCCAGAGATGACTCAAACAATGTGCGTTCAATGTATTTTATATTAAGGATGATGAAATTGTGTGGGTGTATCTGAGTCTGTGCATTTATTATATTTGTATTTTTCTTTTTTTGTATAGTTGTGGTGCTGTAAATTATTACATTTTATATTCAATAAAGGGTAAATTTAAAGGGAGCTGCTCAGCTGCTTTAATGTCACTTTTTTTTAAACTAAATGCACAACAAAGGACAATGTCTGACATGCTCTGGCAAGGTTGTTACTAGACATTAGACAGAACAATAATGTTGTTTTTGCTCCTTCAAGTTAGTGGTAACACATTGACCTGGTTTTGTCTGAAACTGTTCATTTGAGTAACCACAGTAGGAAAAGTGCTTTGGGCCATTTATGCTGTCGTGTGAAAAGAATAGAGGAGCAGCAGTTGGCATTAAACCCCTGCTTCTTTTTATTTTGAGGTGGTAAAGCAGCGAAAAGCAAGATAATTAAAAGTGACAAAAAGCCATCTAAATAAGGAGAGGCCACAGAGACTTGTCAGGTAGAAGCTCACTTGCCTTACTGATGCATCTTTGCTCCAGCTCACAACACACAACACAGTTGATGAGCCAGGCACATCAACGCCAGAGGTGGCACACAGTGAGGTCCACACAACATGTCAACAAAAGACGTTTAAAGTGAGTGAAAAAGGCACATGTCTGAGCCAATTAAAGAGGGTACGGATGAGAGCTTCCTGCTGCTCACAACATTAAAGTACAGAAAATACTAGAGATCATTCCTTATTTGTGCCAACCAGAATTTTATGCTAGGAATTGCCTTGTTCTTCAATGTGATTGAAGTTAGAGAAGATGAGTTCCAATTAGTGTCATCTCATTAGCCTACATACAACCTACAAACATACATAGACAATCAAGTGCTTGTTTAGAGCAGACAAAAAGGGGGTAGAACTCTTCATCCTGACACTAAAACCTCTACCTCCTTCTGCTTAAGTTAGTACCCAGTTTGGATGTAAAAACAGACTGAGCACAAAATGACTGAATAGTGTATCTCTCTCTTAGATCCATATCTATGTTTGGTTAAAGACGTACAATAACAGTCACTCGCACCTGGGATTTGTCCCAAGACAATTATCCTGTTCTTCTTATTGGCTCCTGAGCTGCACTCCTTTGTAGAGAAACAAAGGCTTTAAAGCTTCTGGGCTGACTTCTGAAAAAGAAACATATGAAGTCCTTACCAGGTCTTAATTTATTTCTTTTTACCATTTACTGTAAAGAATGGTAGGTGTCGACTTCATTAATAAGTTGCAATAAACTTCCAATAAAGTTCCAATAAAAACAAAAATAAAAACTACATTTTATTTTTGTATTTTCTCCAACATTACAGATTAAGATTGGAAAGTGGACACTCTCAGAGTGCTGCTTTCGATGTACCTGTAATGAGCTCTGCCTATGTAAAGCAGCCATAGCTACACCCAAGATGTTTTTTTCCTCTCCTGCTGGGTTTCGAGGATCTATGCATCCTCCTGTTTTTACTGATATATTAAAGGCTAATGCTGTGGTACCTGACAGCTTATCTCTTCAAAGACTTTTGTCAGCAATTGCTCTACAGAGGGATTTGAAGTGCAGCAAGCTTCCCTAACCAGCAAGTGTGCCCTGGGCAATAGGGTTGTGACAGTGAGGAAATTTTCCCATCGTTACATGACAACACCGGTAATACCGGTATCACTGTGAGTGGTGGGGAGTGGATGATCGTAGGAGTTTCCCTCTTTTCCTTGCGTTCCTTCACTTTAAAATGCCTGTAAATGCAGGTGCACATTTTACATTCACTTTTGATTTAGCGGCAATTGCCAATTCGGTGTCAACGCCTGAATAAACTACAATACCTGACAAATCAGACTCCTGCTGCTGATCTGCGATTTGACTGTCTCTGGAGTCGCTTTAGTTTTTAATTGTAGCGTCTGTTCTCTTCCAAACTAAATGTTTTATTTTACTGACTTAAATATTTTAATAAAAAACGAATATTAAAAAAATCTAAACAATGAGTGATGTAACCGGGGTTGTGACTTAACACTGGTATCACCGCTGTCTATCGCAGCAAGCATACTGGGCATATCCCTCAACTCAACACTAGTTTGTTTACCTGAAGGCTACATGTTCAGCTCAAGATGTCCGGTACATCCAAACATGTCACTGACCAAACATAATGAATGAATGAATAAATAGCTTTATGAAAAGGAAAAAGTAGTGGTGTGCTTGTTGTATCTATGTGAGGCTTTAATGGTAATGTTCTGTTTAAAAAATTATGGTGAGAATGATGAAAAAATGTCAGAATCAACAAAATAAGCTTTCTGTTAGAGGTTAGTCCATTACCTGCTTTGCATTGAAACAATCTTGCAACAACTACTGACAGTTTGGTTTATATGGTCATTAAAAAGACGCAAGGAAAAGATGCAAAAAAAATTAAAATAAAATATGCTGAATACATTACATTAACAGCAGTACACTGCCACACTGCCATTAATTAAGTGGTTTTGCAAAGACATTTTATGATTGAAAACAACAAGCTACATAGCCCAAAGTACTGCCTGCAGACCTCGGGTTTTAATTAGATACAATACCTCATGATGCAACATGACTCAACAATTTATGTCACATTGTTTCTTCTTTTTATCACTCTTGTCATGAAACAAAGATTTTTTTTATGTTGCATGAGCCTCTTTAAAGCCTTATGGGTAGAAGGGCATTTGACTTTTGTATGTATGTGAGTATGTTTGACAGGGTGTAAATGCTTAATTATTAAGCAAAGAACCTTTCAATTCATTATGTGAAAACTTGACAAAACTTTCTAACACTAATAAATTGTAGTGACTGGATGCAACTGGATTTGTCCATTGCATAAAGACAGACAGCAGAATGTCTGCATGAGACATGTCAGCCGCCGATGGAGCCAGCCAATCTCCACTAGCCATATCCATATAGCCACTCAGGAGCCCGTCAACCATACTGTCAGCACCAGACCAGTGTCGCTGTAGAGACAGTAAGTACATAATTTAACAATTCTCTCTTCAACAAGGAGACCTTCAGTGGAAACTACCAGGCATATGCTGCAAACATCAGACTCAGTACCCACTTCCACTTAATTTCACATGGAGGGTGTGGCACATTAAGGGCTGTCTGAAACCAGTTAGTGTTGTTGGCAAGTGGCTTATTATACCCTCAACAGCAAGTCTGCACCGATACATGCTTACTCACTACATGTAGTGCGTGATCCACACCAAGTGCACTAAGAGGAGAAGTAAAAGTGGGAGGGGAGTCATATCAGAAAGGCCCATAGACAGCAAAGCCTTACCAGCATTCACTCTTGCGGACAGCTCATCACCACTGATAGCCTGTCCAGCCAGGATGGACAAAAAAGAAAAAAACACTCTGCAAGCTAACAGGATTTTAGAAATGACATAACTAAGGAGAAGGACAAACAAGGGCTTTAGTGGAAAAGTGAAGGGAACCTACCTTTTACCTCCCCAGTGTTTCTGCTGCTCCTCTGGGAGCACTTCGGTAAGCTATTGTGTTTTTTAAAATGAAACAGTTTATTATATAACAATTTACGACTAAATAAACTTTTGCTTGAACATGTTTCATTCAAACCTGTTGTGTACAGTTTAAAGACGACCAAAGTTCTCCTCCAACAACTCCAGCAAAGCATTACTTTTATTGATTTATTGTGAGAAAAATTTAGTGCACTACATGTCAGTCACTAGATATTTGGATACCACTACAAAACGGTGTAATGGCCATATAGAGCACTCTATAGTGATTAGTGTGTGTGGATTTGGACACACTGACATGCCAGGCAAAGGCATATGCAAAGCTAGGAGGGATAGAAGTGCAGTCACTGCTGACATAATGACGTTCTTCCCAACACCAAACGGTGACAGCAAATGGGTGAGTCCTTATGTTTTATGTTTCTAACATCTACTTTGCTAGAGCACAAGGCATAGAAGTCCCTTTGAAAAATACTCTTCAGGGCAGAGTGGAAAAAAGCAGATGGGTGGGCTAATGCCTTATATGTACGCCAGTCACCCTGCACTGATTTGAGCTATGTTCATTGATATTGAGGGTGCCAAGGTGGAGAGTAGGGTGGTAAACAAATAGCACATAGAACAAAACCGTTGTCCTTAGTGTAGTCAAGTGTGTCAAAGCAAATTAGATTCTTAGATCTCATCATTCCAGCATTATAAGAAGCATTATACTATAATATATCAACTGCCATAAAAAAATCTGTGGTATAATTTCAGCCCTTTTAATAAACTGGTGAAACCATTCATTATTAAAAACTACAATCGATTGAGCCACCCTATTTGTTATAAGCTCTGCTTTTTTATTGCAAAGTGAGCAGATGACCTGGCAACAGTGAACATTTATTATATTTCTGATGTAATAAATCACTGTGGTTCTGCTCATCTCTAAAAATGGCTGCTCTGGAAACTGTCCTCATTATTGCATACTGGTTCAATAGCTTTGCCCTTTGCAGCTGTGACACTTAATACTGGCCATATTGCTTATGCAAAGTGTGTATTTTTTTGGACACACTTCTTCAATACTGTTACATTGGTTTTCGTGATTCTAAAAAAAAGACTTTTTAATTCTAAAAAAAAAAACTAAAGAACACAGATGTCTAATACCAATGTTGAACAAATGTCCTTCTTACATTTCCTGACACACACTGTCAACAGAAAAGTCACTACCGCTCTGTTGTTGGCAGATAGATGTTGCTCACTGTAGAATTGCATTTAAGTGCAAAGTGAAAGGTGAAGTATGACTGAAACACCAAGGAAATTCAATTGTTAGGTCTCTTCAAATGAATACAAAGGAAATGAGTTGATACCTGCAGAACCTACCAGTAGCAGAAGTAATAGCTGGGTTGTCAGGTAGATTTTTATTGTCAACACATTATAACATTGTTATAATACATAGTACAGCTACAAATACACAACAGATTGTCTCAACTTCCACTTTCTGCTGCTAATCTTTAAATAGACACGTTTAAAGGGTCCACCCCCTATATCCACAACACAAAGAAACTAACATTAAAGGCTGAAGTACAGTATGTGATTGATGTAATGTTGTGCCATCCTCAGCAGTACGCTTCCCAGTTCAGCTACTACAGTAAACACAGCAGCATATGGCGTGCTGAAGGTCATCGGCAGCATGGTGTGTGTGTTTGTGTGTATGAGAACACCCGGATAATTGAATGTAAGGAGCTATATGAATACTGATGTACCATGGGGAGTAACAGATGTGAGGCTTCAATCCAAAGTGGCAAATATTAAGTTGAGAATGAAAATGTGTGAATTGGCAAGCAGGGCCAGTCTTGTCCCACTGACAATTAGACTTGATCGCTCATCTTCTGTGTTTTCTCCCCCTCGCTTCTTTTTAATCTGACACACATAAACAGTGGCTCTTCTGTTTTCACATATAGAAAATACTCTCACTGGACTGAAAAATTATCAGTCCAGTTCTCTCCATTCCTTTCTTAACGCATACATTTTTTGTCATAATACACATAGGTGCATTGGTGGTTTATTCTGTGCACCTTTTTTATTCTGAAGCTCAATGTCACAAGGTACTCAAGTGCCTTTATGTCTTTAGGTCTCATGATCTAAAAAACTGTCAAAGGCGCATTCATTAAAAAGTGCTGTATCTGCTCACACCACTAACATAGATAGATATCTTTTATATACTTTCTGTTCATAGGAGCCCTGAGCTCTTCCATAGAGCAGATAGCATGCAGAGATAAGAGTGAGTGTTCACTAATGAATGCTTTGATGTAAATGTAAGAGACAGCATTACAAGATCAAACTGAAATAAAACAATCTGTGCTTTTAAATATTTCATGGATAATACTGCACATACCAAGACCATACATAGTTTCCAGCTCATCCACTATGTTAGCAATAGCCTACATATTAACTTTATATCCTATTAGGTTCATGCATCTCTGTTGGTAGAGCTACATAACTAGTTTAGCGGAGAAGTGTGATATAAGCGTGTGCCTAATGTCATTCTATATAAAACTGATAAAAAGGAACATGTAGGCAGAGATTAGTGTGGATGAGAAGATTGTTTTAGCGCGTTTTCAGCACAAATCCCCATGGAAAGGATTTGCTGTTTGTGTCTTGCTGAATCTGCATTGGCTTCGACAGTCCATCCAATCAGACAATCTCGAGCACACCTACAGTGACATCACCTCTTCGATATCTGCCAGCGGGAACAGCAGATATCATTCACGAGCCCATCAGTAACCAAACTCCTCCACTCACATTGTGTTTGGTCTTTAATAAATCAGGACGCCGACACCCACATATTCCAGTGGCCTTCAGAAAGGGAATTCATCACTCTGCTGTTGACCAAATCTGGCACACCCTGAGCAGTGCTGGCAACAGCGGGGGAGGTTACACATATACTGGTGATTTATTGGCATGATATACTAGACATAGCAAAATAAAATATGTTCCACAGGACATAAGCCATCTATCTTGGAACTGTCACAAACCAATCTTTACAGCAAGGACAGGAAGAGATTGAAAAAGGGAAATAGGGTTGCAAGTTGACCAAGTAAGCAAAGCAGTGGCCTCAAAGCCTCACTACACTTGAAATTGCATGCCTGTGTTTCTGAAGCAGATGTAGGTTTCTCTTTTCATTGACTTCCCCCGACAGAACTAATGTTGCTTGCACAATGGTACAGGAGTTACCAAAGGATTCATATTTCTAGAGATACATTTTTTGATTTATTAATTTCATGAGTCCAGGAAACTGGCATTATAGCTAGATTAGACTTCAAAAACATAGACCAACGACAAATTACATTTCACGTCCTGTTGACAGAATGTGTATTGGCTTTTGTGTGTGGAGTAGGAATTTAATCATCACAGTAAAAGGAGAAAGTATGCTGCTGTAGGGCTGCTCAAGAATGACCAAAATATGATCACGATTAGATTAGTTAAAAGTGTTAACAAAATGACTTCAAATAATCAATTAGCTGAGGGCATATTACTTATTTCCATTCTGATTAATTTTATATTTTTACAGTGCATTTCACAGCTCCACCCTGGCCTGTTCCAACATGGCAAATAATCATTTTGTGTGTTGTATCTTGTCATCATCATGTGGCAAGCCCACATTGTAACTGAATAAATTGAGATTAATCATCTTGCTCCATGCTGTATAAATACTTGGATGTACATTTTTTTTCTCTTATGCCTTGAAACATGAGCCAACATTATTCCCCCCGCAGCTTGCTTAATTAGGAGCACAAGATGGAGAAGAAGGGGGAAAGGGTCATTTCGTGCTGTGCTATGCCACATTCTAAGCTGACCCCATTCAGTTGAGTGGCCTCAGGTTTATAGCAAAACACTCATATCTTTGAAGCCCAGTCTGTGGTGGCTAAAGCCAGTCAGTGCAATCATATGAGCAGAGGAGCAGACATACATTTATAAAATTTATCAAATTACTCAGCCTTTGCATTTTAGCCGGTATGTCAAAGGTTTAATTGCCTTCAAAAAGACATTCATATTTACACATTAATGCTAGACTTGCGCATCTGTGTATAGTGCCTTTGAAATTAATGCTCATCATTCATTTTCTTATGTACACTCAAATACAAAAAATAATCCAATGACCTTTCTTTCTCTTCAACGGGTGTGTTCAGCGCTACAATGTAAGTCAGAAGCTGGCATCTGTCAGTCAATCATCCCTTTGCACAAGAACACCATACAGAATACAGCGACAGAAAACCAAAAACTATTAACAGCATTATTTATGTAAAATACAGCTATAAGAGACAACATACAGGAATCGTTTACTATCTATACTCTAGTCAGTGTGTTAGATCCCATTTTCATTTTATCAATCAAAAGCAAGAACTGACGAGGTCTGCAAAAAGGTTTGAAACAATGGCAAGAAAGTGATGTTATTTGTTATGTGATATTACCTGAAATTAGATATATTTACAATAAATGGTGAATGGTTGTAAACAGTAAAAGGCACATAAATGGGGCAGATGAACTTCTGTTCTCCGTTATTGCTTTGGTTATCAGCCAAATGCTAACCTGATCAGCATCAATAAAATCATGTCTGAATATATATATGGTATGGAGGACAATCTAAACGCACAGTTTGACATTTATAATCAGTAGCCCAGAAATGTAGAGATGAACATTTGTTGACAGCACAGTACGTGTGCAGAGCAAAGGTACACAACAGTTGGCATCAGTTGACATCTGAGAGAGACAAGCTGCTGACAGAGAGATTATCTCCACCGAAGCTACAGCACAGTGGGAGCTGTCCACTGCAGCTGTGAGGCTCCTTAGGGAACAGGGACTCCAGGGTCTGTGGAAAGGCTTCACACAGTGGAAATTAAGGTGAAAAAAGAATGCTTACTCACTTAGCACACAATGTCAGAAAGAAAGACTGAGAATACAAGGGGAAGTCATCCATCAAAAGGACAGGTAAAATGATATGCAGAAAATCAGCAATGATGACTCAAACCTCAGGGGGCTGAGTTACCTGCGGGAGGCCATGGTCAGGCCAATTTAATAAGAAATGCTCTGTTAGATGAAAAGCAATAACAACAACTTTGACCAAGGAAAAAATGAGGTGACTGCAGGACATCCATCCTTTGTAAGGTTTGAGCCTTAAGGGTTTCCCAAAACTCTGGGACTATAGTCTTAGTTCGGGATGTTCCAATACCGATACTAGTATCGGAAATTCCACCAATACCACGAAAAAATGTGGCATTGATATTGGCAAGTACTTGATCCCATGTATTCTTCGATACCATGTACTGTGTCTCCCTATTGGGAGGCTGTGTCCTCTGAGGCTGCGTCATCCATTGGGCGCATTTGAAGGCTGCATACGTCATCAAAACGAATTAATTTCGGTAAACCAACCACAACATTCTAAAATCATAAGCAAATTACACTAATTTATGCTTCATAAACGGGACAAGTGGCTAGTTATGCCCACTAGCTTTGCTTAACGCTGTAAACCGGAACTCAATTCTTCTTTACTGCTCAGAAAGCAAACACAGGAAGTTCTATGCTGCCAGTGCCATGAGCAGCCACTATTTACAACAGCAAAGAAGAAATGCTAACACGCCAGCAGTATTACTCAAGTATCTTATTTCACTGCATTGTGGTTGCACTTTGTGTTTTTAGAAGGTTTACTTACTGTAGATTGAGTTAAGTTAAGTTAAAGTTACTGTTGCACTTTTTTTTACTTTTGTATTTACAAACTGAAATGCCTTTTACTTATCCAAAATTGTTTCTTGACTCTAAGTTTTAAAGATACCTTTATTTGTTATATTCCCAGATTTATTTGTTGCAGTGTGTTTTATACAGTTACATTGTGAAACTACTATGGCAGTTTACAGTGTTTGTGGCAGCACTTTTCATCAAATAAAGATTACTGTCAAATGTATGTCAGATGATAAAAATACTAGTTCGCAGTATGTATTTGTTCATGTTTTATTAAGGAAAAAGTCTGAAGCACACCATTAAATAATTCTAGCAATTCATACAGGGCTAGTAGTAGTACATTAGCCTGGCCAGCCAGACCGACTTTCTCATTGTATTACATACAGAGAAAGTTAGTCTGGAATCGCCCAATCTGCCTCCGATTTCTGCTCCGGCGCTTTCTTTCCGACCAATCGTAGCGAGGGAGGCGGGATTTTGTTTCGCGTCATATTGAGCGCGAGAAAACAGTAGCAGGTTTCGGTAGCTTACAACGATCGAAATAAGCACTAAACTCGATATTACACCCTGTGTCCTCAGATTTTTCTGACAAAAACAACAGAAGTCATTCACCGTCACCGAAGCATCTTCTCTCTCGAGCCACGCTGGTTTACGCTGTGGTTTGTTGACAACTAGAATAAGTGTCGCTTTCCTTACGTCACATCCGTGGCTTCTCTGATTGGTTCACTCAGCGAGCGTTAGTTCTGCCCATGGTCCTGCCTTGAAATCCTGTTTAAATCCATCGATCCCAGACTAACTTTCTCTGTATGTAATACAATGAGAAAGTCGGTCTGGCTGGCCAGGCTAGTAGTACATACAGAAGTAAATACAGATGCACACCCAAGTATCGGATCAGTTCTCAGTATCAGTCAATACCCTGAGCCCAGGTTTTAGAATCAGAATCAGGAAAGGAAAAGGGGTATCGGAACATCTCTAGTCCTAGTACTATAGTTATGTTTTATTTCACTTTAACACAGTTTTCCCTTCAGTGTTTAATATTAGTGTGTGGTCATCCTTTTTTATCCTGCCATCACTCATCACTGCAGGCCCTTCAGATGTCTAAAGAGCATTTTTTTCAGAAAAGCAGCCTTTCTTCTCATCATGTCATATGTAATTTGTATTATATTATATTATATATAAGTTTTTGGTTCCTCCTGATCAGAAAAAAGAGAGATCATCTGAATTGCAGCCATAGATTGGGCTAAACCAGGTGGAGGTCTCTTCAGTTCACAAGCAAGGCCAATCAATGAGGGATGCAGTAAAATGGAGGCAGCAGCATCCAGTGGGAAAGTGTTTGGATGCCAGGCCACAGGCAAAGAAAGCATGCGACTGTAAATTAGGTTCATGAGAGAGAGACCCACATAAGCATGAAAGGTGAGGAAATGAGTCCGGACTTGTACCATACAAGCATTTTGGTTTCCATCTTTAGGATACATTTTTATCTCAGAGCTTTTGAAGTTGCTCAGCACAAAGTACCATAGTGTTTACACAATTACAAGATTTCTGATATAATGTAAATAAACTTTACCTGTTAGAAATCTCACAATGTGGTTGTGTACTTGAGGTGGTCACAAGCACAAGGAAGCCATTGCTCGAGATATACTTTACAGACACAACACAAAACCACATTTGTAAGGATAAGAGAAAAATTCCTACTAAAGTAAAACATGACAAGTATGTATGGTCACTGTAAGATCAGAAACAGCAGTATACCAATTATAGCGAGTTTTGCTTTCCTTCTAAAAAGATACACAAGTAATGTATCACTTATGTACTAAATGCTGACCACAACCCTTTCCAAGACTTGAAAAAAGCAACCAAACAAATTCTGGTCAGTAGGATGCTGACCAAACACACACAAAAAAGAAAAAGTTATCCAAACAGCAGGACTTTGACGCTGACCAAACTCAGCAAAGTAAACATTCTGTTACAGAGCTTCCTTTGAGCTCACACAGTGAATCCTTCATTGCTTCTAAATAACTTATTAAGAAGAGTTTCTTCTGTGTTTATTCAGTGGTCTCTACACACAGGGGGTCTGTCTATGTTTACAGCAAACAGGCCAGGCATTGCAACATGTGAAGCCTCTCAAAGCTCAGGTAGTAAATGGAAAATTACAAAATGCGCCAAAACATATTCAAATAATTCTAAAACAAAACAAGCCGCTGTGTGTCACATGGCACACCCCTGATCACTTCTTAGAAGCAGATGAATATTTGGTAATAGAATAGAAAATATCCTGAAGAATACAAG
The DNA here is from genome assembly GCA_036850595.1 of Rhyacichthys aspro. Taxonomy (NCBI): domain Eukaryota; kingdom Metazoa; phylum Chordata; class Actinopteri; order Gobiiformes; family Rhyacichthyidae; genus Rhyacichthys; species Rhyacichthys aspro. The sequence continues at coordinate 9,786,814 of CM072157.1, read as the reverse complement.
CCTCTGAGTTGTGTTTATGACCGGTAGATTTCATTCTTGGTTTTATCACCTCGGCCTATTCTCACACATTGTTTTCTCCTTCCACTCTGCTGCACAATGCAGGCCAGCTCTGATGTACTGTACTTCATCCCTACTGTAATCCATCACAGCCTCTGTTGTGCTATTTCCAATTGTTTATCCTAGCATTGCTGTGGAGAGAAAAATGCCAGAATAACAGCAAAATTTCAGCATCATACATGTCTCTTGAGAGGTCACTGTGCTGTGAGGCCTATAGTCACAGTAATAATGCTTACAGTATTACTGGCACTGCAAACCAAAAGCTTTCTGCCACCTCTGCCACGATCCTCAAAGGTAGTAAGACACAGAGGTAGTGTCCAGCCAGTTTAGTCTTTTTTTATTGATACTAGAGTTACATTTCTACACAAAGCCCAAGTCAACAGTAGGTCTTTTCTTTGTGAAATGTTGTCCATTATACTGTGTGGAACACTAGGTCAGGAAGTCCCAGAATGATTTTGTTTAGTTTGACTGATTAGCTACCTACATTCTCCACACAAGCCATCGGTCTTCACTAACTACTATTGCAGAGCAGATATCTAAAACACTTGAAAAGTCAGCATTATTTATGACCGTCTTACTTCTGTGTTGGTCTGCTGCATTATTACTACATTCTAAAATTAGTGGAAAACACTGATAAACAACTGCTTCATAAGCATAACACTGCAAGATATATATTTAACTGCACATTTCTTTCACACACACTTTTCCATTGAGTTTTGGGTCTGAAATCCATCCCTCTGCCAACTTTTCCTCTGTTTGCTCCCACAATGTGTTCAGATTGGCCATCCAGATTAATTCACCAAGCACTAGTGCAAATTATGAATAAACCCTGCCAATGAACTAAACAGAATTGTCTGTGAAAATAGATAAGGCTCCAAATAATACTGATTGTTCAGCTTTGTGAGCATCCAAACCATCACAGAGCTGAATAATCAGGCATCCCCAAGTAAAGATCCTGGCAAACGCATCCGAAAATTATTGAAAGCAAGAACAAAAAACAGCACAAGTGGTAAATGAATGTATCAGTAAGTTATTCCCCTAACTCTGGTCTTGCATTCACGCCTGCTACCACTGCATCTGCGGCACCAACTGAAATGTTTTTCAGATGATACTTTATCTCGGATGTGATTAGGAACAAGCTGCTCCATCAATCAGGTGTTGGAGCTATAGAGAGCCTGTGCTGATCCAAAAACACCTCGAGGCTGCCAAGCTGCAGCTGATTTTGCTGACACTCACAATGTTCCTCCACACAATCCTTCACACTGCTTTTTAACTCAATGCGTTCCCACAGTGCTTATCTAATGAAAGCCTCACCTGAAAGACAAGACCAGCCATCAAGTACAGCACAAAGACACACAAGGATATTCAAAAAAGAGAGAAAAAGAAAGCTGCCACTACAATATAAGGACTGGCTGCTGTGTTTTAACTTCCTGTTCAGTATTTCTTTGATGGCAACTTTCATTTGGTGTTTTGAAATATTAAGCAAAGGTTTCTCATGCTAAAAATATAGACAAGCAACATTAGAGAATGGGAATTGTTTATCTGTGTGGGTTTGTTAGCGATAAAGCAGTAGCAAAAGTAAAAAAGCTACTTTCACCAGTAGAAACTGAGGACAATTAAAAATATCAATCAATTAATGTCACTGAAACTGTCCTGATACTGTTACTAAAATATATCAAATTATTAGGAAGGAGAATTGTAAGGACACAATATGATAATGATGAGAAAAACAGCGGTTCGTTTTGTACTTAGTTACTGATATGACACATTCAGGCATACTAAACTCCTATTAGGCTTATTATCACATGTTATTCAGTGCACCAGGTATTGTGCTATTCATGTGCAGAAGGTTAATAGACACAGTCTTCTTCACTGCAATTTTATTCGGCCTTCATTTTGCTAGGAGCCATGTGACTTTACACAGTAAGAGCATGCTTAAATCCATTACAAGAGAGAAAGATATTATGTATGGACACTTGAGAGAAGATATCTTTCTTGGAAATTGATTAAGTTGTCATTCTTAAATAGAGGCATTTACATAAGCAGCCATCTTACCACACTGTACACTATGTACCAAGGAAAGCAATCAAAGCCACTACAGCACTTGTTGAACTGTAAAACGTACATGAACAGGGTACATAGATGCAATCACAGCCCCTCGTACCACTTATAATCAGGCAGGAAAAGGCATGTAGCCCATCAAGCGTTTGAATGCACAATGACATCCGCAGCACAGCTGTCCAGGGTATTGGAAGTAATTGTAGAAAATCAACATTATGCACAAATTCTAATGTAAATGTGTTAATCTGACTACTTATACAAACATCACTTCCAACCAAAAAATAGTGAGAAACAAGTTTAAAAAAAACAACAACTTCCAAACAATTACTTGTGACTAACAAAAATACTTCACTTGTTTAGTGAGGTGTACAAATGCAAAAAAGACAGGTGAAAATTACAAACACATTTACTGCTAAACAAGGCATGAGCAGCGCTCACTGCTTCAAAACATTTTTAACAGGATGCCACATCTAATGAGCTTAGGGAAAAGTGTCGAAGGGATCAGGTTTCCAACATACACCCTTCCTAAATCTTACCAAGAGGAAATGTTTGAGATTAAGCTCTTTGCTTGCTCAAAAGAGACCTCTGTTCATAATTAGATTCAAAGTGCTTCAAACTGCATTCCTCATTGCTGCCTTCACACAGATGATTGAATTATGAAAACGTATCCTCGAGAACCAAATTTGACGATGGCCCTGCTTTTTAATATATTTTTAGTTCCAAGTGATTCCTTAGATTTAAATAATTACCATTTGCCTTGAGGGGAAAACCCACCAAGAGTTGAGGCTGCATGAAAGAAAGTTGGAATATGTTTCTATTAATTAAAGAATATCATTATGCTGACCATATGAAATAATATGTGATTTCAAAAGACAATGTGTATAATAAAAGCAATGGCACTCAAGTATGCTGTCTCGTGACCATTTATTATATTCATCAGAGAGCGAATAAAAATGTATTGCTGCTGTGTCTAATAACTTAAATTGTTCAAGAAATACTACCCATCTAAAGTTCACCTGTTAAGAAAACAGCCTTTGCTGCAGCTTCAGTAACTTACTATTGTTTCTCTATTTCCACATAAATAACAAAAAAAGCTAAGCCCTCCTGAAAGCTCAATTAGCGAGAAACAAAACAAAAAATGCCTGCTGTTTTAAGCACATATTTTGTGATCATCATTTATTTAGCTACACCCTTTGGCACTCGATAACACCACTGGCAGAACTCCAGAAGTATTGGACTGCAGCGAGAAATGAAGAGGGAGGGGTAGAAAGCCAGCTAAGGATTTAAAGAGCCAGGAGACTGCAGGCTTTCTGGGCCTCCGAGGCGCTGCTGAATGATCTATAACCAGTTTACTAGAGCTGAGCATCTGAGCCTCACAGCAGCACACCCTTCTGAATCCTCCTCTCCCAAACTGTGATATAGCCAGCGGTACTCAGCCTCCTTTAACTCTGACTCACATTTTCACATTTCATTATGCTGCCTCTTTTCCCAAAAGCCATTGTTACAAGACATGCTGCTGAATTGTTAGCAAAACTAAGCTTACGTTTCCTCATTTAAAAGGGAGCCTTTTTCAAAGCTGACAAATCTCTTCACACTCCACAATCTCTCACTCTGAATTCAGTTGTGCTTTAATTTAGCTACTACACCACCATCATCCTGGGGCCAGTGTGGATGAAAAAAAAGACATCTACTTTGTCTCTCTCTCTCTCTCTCTCTCTCTCCAGTTCTCTTTCTAGCTCTCTGCTTTTTCCTCAACCTAGTCTGACAGCCCCTCCCCACTAAGGGCGATCCAACAATGTCCCGCTCATTGATCAGAGCGGGGATCGGTGCAGTATGGAGGTAAATGGCTGTCAGAGGGAATGATAGACTTTAACTCAACCATGGTCGCTCCTGTGGACACTCAGCTTCCACTTAGAATGATGGATGCAAGGATGTGACCCATCAGAGTCCTGGGAGAGGGGAAACTTACTCTGCTGTTTGCTGACTGAGGAGACACTAGCATCAAACAACAAGATAATGTAAAGAACAAATCCTTATGTGACCACAAACTTCACTCAGGTTAGTTGGAACGTAAATATAATCCGAAAAGATAGTCCACTAACTAGACTGAAGAACGGAAATATACAGGCAACACAAAGAGAGACGAGACAAGATTATGCTGCTTCTGTTTTAGTGGCACAAGCCAATTCTGCAGCTGCTAAATTTTCACATTTAGTGAAAATAAGTCCTTCCTGCAGATATGTGTTAACAAGAGCATTAGCACTGGTTAATGTGAAACGGGGTGGAATATTCAGTAGAAATCAGTTGGCAGCAATAACAATTTCTTATTTACCTGTTCATCCCACAGTTCATCTTCATCGTCAGCAGTCAGATAGACTTTATATTCTGCACACTGTCACTGTTTCTCATCTGTGTATGTTCTGGGTAGTTGGAGAAACAGTGCATCACATTATGAGCACTTATCTGTGAGGGACCAGAAGCAAGATGTGAAAATTTTAGCATAACATTACAAATTTTACAGCAGTATAAAGTCACAGGTGGCCAGTGCACTGTTGCGATGACAACACATACAACAGCAGAAAGTCAGCAGCTCACCACTTAACAGTCTAAATGGCTTTAATCCAGCAGTTATCAAACCAATCTCTGGAGGCAAACTGTTCTCTTTTGCTCAAAATTAATTACAGTCTGATTTGAAACTGTGGCACTCTCTGATTAATAAGCAGCATGGAGTATACATTTCATTTAGAAGGACTGCTTGATATACCTCACACTGAAGAAATTATGCTGGATGTGAGATCGTATAGATAAATATCATCAACTCTCTTCACACTATTCTGCAAAAACACAACATGAGGTGAGCCGTTTAGCACAAAAAAAAAAAAAAAAACCTGATTAGCCATGCTTGGTCTAATTATAAACATTACCACAATTAACTTAGCTTTCTGAAAACTGTAATGAATGACATGCATATTCAAATACACTTTAAATATAAGTATAACACTTGAAAGATCTATGTTAACTTCTCTAATTTGTGCATCATTAAATTTGAGCAGCCTACCTGTGTCGTCTGTCTCATGCACCCAACCAAAGGCGAAACATTTTATATGAATTCCCAATTTATGCATTTATGCATTTTTTTATTTATTCTTGTTGTCATACCGTTATTTGGTTGCAATGTGTTGCTTCTAGCTTGCTAGCTAACAGCGACAGTACATTATTGAGCACGCTGGCAATAGTAGTAGAGTTAGCATCTCTCTTTAACAACTTCCAGATAAGTTGCATCTGGAATAACTTCTTAAAACGGCACTGACACACTTTTACTATTATGCACTAATAAAACATATGCCTAGTTATATAATAAACGATTGCATTTTGCACATTTGTGATTTTGGTTTAATAGAAAAACAAGAAACTTAGTTCTTCTTTACGTTTTATTTTGAAGGTAATGGAGGAAAGCGGAAGTCCTATTTCAATCACCTGTTTTACAATCAGTGACCATCCATGTCAATACTATACACACGTGCTGGAGCTAATATTTAATATTTAATTCATTTAGCCTTTACTGTTGCTGTAACAACAGTAAAGGCTAAAATACAATACATTAGGTAGAAAATTGCATGTGCTTATTTAATCCATAACCAAAACAAAACTGCTTTCTGTACTAGTGTGTATCGGCTATAGATCTACAATAGGCCTATGGTAAATGGTACAATTCAACATACGTTGTATATAAAGTTTCCCTGTGAGATTATGAGTATATTAAATTCAGTTACATTACAACATGTCTGTGATGCATACACACCAATGCAGTTCTTGTAATATACAGCAAAATGTGTACTGTTCAATAATTTTAGTGAGATTTTTTTATGTGTAAAAGGTCTGTAAGTGAGTCTGTAAAAAACAGAAAGTGTCCTTAATAAATTATGTTCAGACCACAGTGATCTATTGATGATAATGCACAAATAGGTCAGTAAAGTGTAGCTTACAGTGTACACAATATACTACACTACACATCCGTCACAGCAAGGAAAACCAGGAAGTGTTTTGTAGTGCTGTCAAATAGGCTGTGGCAGGATATCATTATACTTTTGTATTCAGTGAAGTGCACTGAAGTCAGTATTGAGCTCTGCCTGATGCACCATTCTTAAATACAGCAGAAGAGCACAAGAAGAATAAAAAAGCCATTTTCCCCTGTCACTGTCTTTGTGCCAAGATGAAATTCTGCGCAGCTCAGACCAGCATTGCGCTGAAAAATATTTTGAATAAACATCTCCAAACCTTTGTAAAAGGTCAGATGTTGCCTAAAATTATTAGCCGTGCATGCTCTAAAGTGGAAATTTATTAGGCCGCTGAACATGAGTCATCTATATAGCACAATGTTTTCACTGCTGATTTTCAGACAATTTTAATGTAATTGCAAAAATAAATGAGGCATCCAGAATATCCACTGCACCAATGATGACATCTCAATCTGCACAGCCATTTTGCAGATATGGAAATGTTGTGTTTACTGCCAGCCTCTGTGGTCGTGATTATACGTCAGTGCTGACTATAAAATGTGGTAAGGTAAAAATAAAAACATTGATACATGAATACATTAAATGTCAAAGAGTGCTCCAACTTAGTTTATTGTGGAAACAGCGAGTCGTTTGTCATCTGCCAAGGGACTGCGGACAATTTAAATTGAGTTTACCTTAGTATGCTATAAACAATGTGGAAAGGTCAAGACAGATAGAAGAAGAGGGTTTTTAAGCTTAACTCATATTCACGTGAATGTATTATTAACTTGTGACCTTTTACATTTGGGAGTATTTTGCAATGGTAAGAAACTTTTTGGCGCAGTATGCGTTGAATGCTTGCAGAAATCACTGCAGGGGAAAGACTTTAATGGATACATTTACTTGAAGCAGTGAATGGAATGTAAACTGAATCACACAAACAAAATTAATTATCATAGCAAGTGCCTTAAGGTAGAAAAGACTGATATTCAAGTGCAGTAAGTTAGTGAATTAATTGGCTTTTGTTTTTCTTTTTGCTCATCTTCAGTCCTTGCACAAAAATAATTTCCACATCTCCCCTCCTTGTCATGATCCTTTTTTGTTTCTGCTAAGCTGTCATAAAAGTGAAGTGCATTTTTTCTTGCTGAAGTTTAGAAACAGGAAAAAATATTCATTAAAAATAACATCTTTTAACAGGGTTGTAAATGATTTCTCACATAAGTATGGGGGGTTGCAGGGAAGGTCCAATCCCTCTCTCTGACTCCAACATACATGTATTGCTCCCTGAATGACTTTTCCATTAAGTCTAAGTATTCTGCTTTGTCCACTGTTCCTTGCTGCTCTGTCTCTGCTTCTTCAGCACAAACCCAAACCAAAGAAGATCAGATTATTATGATGTTATCTTCTATTTTTAAGCTGTAGACTAGTTTTTATTTTATACATTTTTACATGGTATTTCCATTTGTTGAGAAATGTACAGCCAAAGAGGGCATACTTTTCACTGTCCGCATTTCCTCTGAAGACAGCCACTCATAAATAATCCTAATGGTCTCCAGACTTGAATTCAATTACCTCAGTCACCCCATATGAATAAAAACCACTGCATGCTCTTATTCCATTTGCATGTCCACCGGGACGACGTTTGCATTTCTCCAATATTCAGACAACGCTTTGTTTTCCTTAGTCAGGAAAAATATTTAATCTGATGCTAATTTGACATAAGACCTATCTGAAGTAGAGTGTGTGGCTTTTATAGATGGCACTGTGCATTAACGACACAACAGTCCTGCCCGGGCAAAATGAACAGTGTGGCTGCAAAGTGCTGGTGTAATAAATCAAAGTAATTCCTTCCAGAACATTTCCACTTTCTTTAGAAATCAGGAAAAATCTTTACCATCAAAATAAACGACACAGTAGTTATTTCTCAACTCAAAGAGGCATGACTTTGACCCACTTCAATTTATCACCAGGCAGAATGTATAGGGCATCTAATCGCGTCTTGACGCTGGGATGTAATTATGTAAATGTAAAGCACACACTACTCTGAAATCTATCCAACCCACATCTTGATCTAATTCCTCTAGTGTGCTCGTACCATTGTGTGGAGATTGTCAAAGTGTACATGTTAAAATACATGATTGCAGCTCTCTTCTCCTTCATTCTCTCTCGCTCATTGTGTTCAGATCAAATAAAGTTCCTCGTCGTACACTCAGAAAACATAGTATGGCTTCAAATCACAGCTGGGTTCCACTCTCTCCACAGGCGCTTCACATCCTCCTCACATTCTTTGCCTGAGCAGACAGCGCTCCGATTTGTCGTCAGCAGACGTTTTGTAATGGCCTACACAAAGAACGGGAAAGAATGTACTGTTTGCTGCATTCGGTCCAGCTGAAGGTGAAGGGGAGTGTAGAAAGTTTTTAAAGCCCATTTAAGACCCCAATAACAATGCATTGAACTTAAAAAAGCAAGTTTTTGGTAGGTTGTCTTATTCACCTTCTGTGTTCTAGTTTTTGTAGGCTTCCTGTTTCATCCTCCTTCTAACTTAGTCTTGTTCCCACCGTTTCTGTCCTGTCTCTGCGCTGTCCTTCATGCTACACCATCATTAATTCTCATTATTGCCCGTCGTCTGTTCTATGACTGCGCCCCGTACCTTTTCATTCATTAGTGATTAGCGAGTGATCATTTGGATGTGGAAGGTGGAGGTGATTTTCCAGCCTGTCAGAGCCACATCTCATTAACTGAGCGCCACATTGTCTCAAAGAACACTCTGGGATTTACCGGTCCAGGTGATGTAATGTCCTGTCGGAGATGATAACACAAAGGCAGAGTGTGTCGAAGGTGCCGGGAGGAACCTTGTGTTGAGGTCAGTTCATTTGTTCAGAAGAGGAGGAGAGAGATTGGCATTTGGAAGTGGCAGCATTCTGTAAATTGGATTAAATCCACATGGAGGCAAGCCAGTCTCCAGAGAGCCCCTTCGCAGCATGAATATTGATGCTCCGTACATAATAACAACTCTTAACCTCTTGCTATCTGTAAATTCCTGTGAGCTGCAAGGGCTTTGAAACCCCATTCACAATATGGAGGTCACTTGACTATAAGTGTTCCCTGCATAAACATCATCAATACAGCCAAGAGGACAGGCAAAATGATTTGTTTTCTCCATGAGAGAGGCCAAATGTGCATTAAAACACCACAAGAGCACTGCACCCCACTCTCACCAGCACCACATGAGAGTTTCCACTTAAATGCTTTTGGCAGCTGTGTGGCACAGCCAGCTCTTCAAATCTGGCAACGAATATGCCATCTGGGCAGATAAGCATCACATACATGTGCCCTTGGACAGCGTTAACACAAGGCTGACAGATCTAGTGTTTGCTGCGCTGAGGACAAAACACTGTCATCAGACAAGTCACCATAGCAACTACTGTGGTGTCACAAATCAGTAATATAATCATACAACACAAGATTATGCAAACTTACTGAATAACCAAAACACATCAACAAACAATAGACTGCACGTCCAGCACAAGTAACAATTGAATATTGTAAGTAAATGTCAGGCTCAGTAAGGTAATGATTGTATCATCAATGACTTCACCTTGGGACTCTGCTGCAGTGATAATAGTGGGTAGAGTATGCCCTTCCATTTCACATGCAGACCACAAAACACTTTCTGTCTGCTGGAACCAGTCTGGTCAGTCTGTCAAGATTCATTAGATTTTCACCATATGCATGTCTGTGTTTGTTTCTGATTTGATGTCAGAGAGCGCAGATCGGGTCCAAACGATTGAATTATTATTTTTAGAAAGTCTTATGTCATTCAGTTATAGATATAAGCATTTAGAACACCTATGCCTCTATGTGAATGCTTTTATGGCCAATGTTGCTCTTCTTCTGCCACACTGTTTGGCTCATTTTCACAGTCTCATTAGAAATCACTGTGGATCCACTGTGGGAAAGTGAGCATTAAACGTTACCATAACCACCCTTAAGACCTAGGTTTTAATAAACTGAAATTCACCCTTTTTAATGTGGAAATATATTGCCATCATGAACACAGCCTTATTTAAACTCACATCATCTCTTTGCTTAAGGCGCTGCATGCTCATTCTGTGGCAATTATGCAACAGACGCGCTCCGGCTTCATTACCGTCACTTTTCCTCCACCTGCAACATTCAAGTGCCAGTCACAACTGACAGAGAGCAAAGCGCCGAGCATCTAAATCTGACCGTCGTGCGCCCCTTGCCCCCCGGCCTCCACCTCCAGCTCGCACCAATTAAGAGGGTGTGGTGAGCGGCCCTGAACTCCACTCTGCTTGTCTTTCTGCTTTAATTATGTCTGAGTCCCTAAAGGGCTTCGAGAGGACAGGCTCCAATTAGTCGACAGAGGAAGGGGCCGGTGACGTCACCCACATGCCAGAATAGATCTAAAGCACCCAAACAGGCAGTTCAGCTGTTAGGAGCCAATCAAAAGATCAAGTAAAAAAGGGTTATGGATTAGGGAAAGGGGTTAGGATTACAGCTAATGAAAAAGAGATGACAGATACGAGGCTAAATGTGGCTACAATAAATAAAGATGCTCATCGTCGCTTCCTATGTTCACTAATCACTCCCAAGGAACTTCTCATTTGATTCCCAGCTTATCCTCTCTTGTATTTGGCAGCACTTTGCTTTTGATCTCGAGAGCAACCCGCTCCTCTCACGTCTTATCCTCATATTTCCTATTTCAACATCTTTTCAGTCTCACACAATCTCCCTTAATCTCGACTGTGCCCACGCAAGTCAGCCTGCGATTGTTCTAAAGCACATCTTATATATATATAAGTTTTTTAGCCTGGTTGAAATCTTCAGAACACCCTGTAGTTTTCCACTGAGTCTGGGTCTGTGTTCGGAGCGATGAATAAGACGTGCCCAGCCTTCATGAGTTTAGATCTCTGGACAGATGGACTCAAACAGGAGTGCAGATTGGATGGATTTGCATTTTATTTAAAAATAACATAACGCATAACATATTGGCTTGAGACATTAGTTTCCCAAACACACAGCTTGGTAAATGTTTGCATTTAGATGACTTGATTTGCACAAATCTTGACACATACATTTTGAGACCCCTTTCACACAGTTCTGATTTGCCAGCAATGGTGAGTTCAAGGCTTTTGGGAAACAAGGAAATGCTACTCCAAGTACGTCCTCATTAACAGGCAATGTTTATGAACTTTATCCTCATGTCACACAATGTAACTTTTCTCAGTTTGCACCTATTGAAGTACAACTACTTCCCAACACTGCTGCAAATTTACATGAGACTGTTATATCTTAAAATATGTCTCGTAAGAAGTGCAGAAGATTCCATTGATATGAAACATACCCGTTCTCATGTGACATTATTTACACATAAGTTAATAACACAGTGCAGTATATGATGAATTTTGCAATGTGTCTAAAAATGGGACACCACTGAAGCCATATTGTAAAGATTTGCTCCATTCCGCTTCACTTTATACACTACAGATTTTAATTATAACTGAGTCCGGTCACATTCAGAAATACGCGATACAGCAATAGCAAACAGTAGCTAACCCTGTATCAGAGATGGACTGGAAAAGGAAAACAGGAATCTCATTTAGAGCTTTTATCAATGGGGCGCACGCAGGTCTCACACAACAGGACGGATGCTGTACTGAACAACATGGATCGTCCCCTGCACTGGGCTTTTGGACAACATAGAGCAGCCAGTGAACATCACAAGACTGTTCAATCAATCAGTCTATGGAAGATGTTCATTTGAAGAGACTTAACAAGTGAATTTCCCCAATGAATTGAATCTGAATGTATTTATGGTAAAACAACAACAAACAACTGGCTTTGACAATGTGAAAATAGTAATAATTAATATTTTATGATGCATAATGAATGTGTGATGCATATTACATGATTGAAGTTTTACAGTTCAATTCTCAGGGACATTGCCTGAGTTATTTTGATGAGCCCTTCACGTAAAAGAGGGAGTCTAACCCGTGCACAGCAACAGACAGAGTCACTTAAAGTGCTGCTGTGTGCTCATAACCTGGATAAACCTACACGCACAGTTTGTTTAAGAGAAAAACAAAACATTTACAGTATCCTCTTAACACACAGGAATTCTGATTACGGTAATATAAATGCAGGAGCTGAGACCGGAAGCTCGAGGGGTTAAACCAGATGAAAAGGATCTCCTCTCTGATCTAAGCGTAAAAAGGTCTTCAGAGGCGACAATGACACCGTTATCAGTAGGAGAGCAGAAACGTCGCTGGCAAAATCCTCTTTGTGCTGTAAAACCTGGACAATCCACCTGTCGTCGACGGAGTGGCAGGAAGTGAAGCAGAACTCGACTGCAGCTGCATATAGAAACTTTATTTACCAGAGCCGTGGAATATATGCAAGAAAATATTTCCAGGAAACTTTTATTTATCTACAAAGCCACCAGTTTGAGAGAGTCAGGATGGGTTAATGCAGGTGAGAGTGAAAAACAGTTGGCAATGACATGGGCAGCTGGTCATACCAATCTAGACTTTGACTTGATTTTTTTATTCACTCTGGATACACTCAGGTCTCAGTCATGACTCCATCTCGGTTAGTGTGGTCTTGACACAACACTCGAGAAGTGGCTGGCGGATAAAGTTTATTTTGAACAAAGCCTCCAGACACAAAGCCTTTCAGTCCTTTCCCCTTTCATTCTGAGGGAGAGCTACACAGAGATCCTTGCCAAGATTGTGTTTTGAGAGATTATAGTCGAGAATAACTGTGAGAAAAAAGTGAAAATGAGCAGACACCGATCATGGGAAAACCAATTAGCAACTCCACAAGTGATTCTGTAAAGAAAAGGTTGAGTACATCCATCACTCAAGAAAAACAGTGCAGCCTGATTGATGTATCAAATTTAAAACTAACTTGGGTAAAAAATCCAGCTTCTAATTAGGGCCTATCAGATAAAAGTTTCTCCCAAATACGCCTGGCGCTTTTGCGTAGCTGGCATCTTTGTTTGTTTGTTTCTGGTCTTGTCTCTCCTTTCTCATTGCTGCATTTCAAAGGATTTGTGCGAAAATAATTAACTTCTCAGTTGCTGACCAGGCTCGCAGCTGTCTAGTTTCTCCGCGGCTCCTTTCACAGCCTCAGCACCCTGCCTCTCGTCTCTGTTGTATACCAGAAATCCAAGCAGAAAGTTAATGGTTCAGGACCATTGATCAATAACCTATCTTTATCTCAAATTAGGCCCGGGTTGGCTTGGGCTGTAGCGCGGAGGCAAAGTTGTTCATTACACGTTGCCTACTTGTCACAGTGAATAATGGGCTACAGGTGAGGAACACGAGCTCTGCTGTCAAAGTCCTGACTGCCAACAAGTCTCCTTTGAGAGTGTAACAGGTCGCATACACAAGTTCAAAGAATGACACTGGCTTTTATGAGCTGCATGTGCATTTTGGCCACAGGAGTAAAGCAGTCAACACGCATAAGTAAGTAAAAGTAAATACAGTTTCTGCATAAACATGATGATTTTGGTAAATAGTAACCGACAACTGTATTTGTGTGCTGTCAGGGAGTGGGCAGAGAACATTAGCACTTGACTCGATATTTAGCTGTGCAATATATACTAGGATTTAGGCTACATCAGCTAAAGCATGGGTGTCAAACTCATTTTAGTTCAGGGGCCGCATACAACCTAATCTGATTTGAAATGGGCTGGACCAGTAAAGTCAGTAGGTTTGTTTTAGTCCAAAGAAGTACAATTACATCATAATATCAGTGCTGTCATCAATTGCAGCAAAAAAAAAGTTAATGTTGGCAAATCCCTTCAGCATGCATTTTTCACAAACTCACCCTCGATATATGTCTTTGATGCTAATGCTGTTTGGCTAGAAATAAAGAAGCAAACTTTCACATTCACCTCTCAGCTACAGGTAAAAACAGACAGTTTTCTCAATATGTAACAATTCATTTATTTTCTTTCTTTTGAGTTGTCCTTGCAAGCTCTTGTATTTTCCCCCATGATGAGTTTCATAGTGGTGCTTTTATATCCCTTGAACACAGAAACTTGCTGCATACACACCAAGCACATCGGTTTCTCATTCACTTCTATGAATAAATAGGAAGTGGTCCATTTTTCTTGGAAAACTCTACACCCTCTGTCTACTTTTCGCTTTTTTGACAGAGACATTTGGGTAATGAGGGTGCCACAGAGAGTCATTTCAACAGCAGAAGAGTGGGGCACATCTACTGTTCAGTTCTGGGTCTCAGACTCAGGTCTTACAAAAACAGTGCAGCCCCAGTGGACAAATTATGAATAGTGCATGCTGTAATCTAAAAGTTGCATTTAATGTCTCCTGTTTAATTTTTACACTTTCCAAATGCATCACAATGGCCGGATTGTGTCCTCTGGCCAAACGTTTGACACCTAAGCTAATGTTATGAGCTGCATATCAATAGATGCTTGGAATCAGTTTACACAACACATGCTATTGTCTTGCCACAGAACACAGACAAACTTCTGAAACTGTCCAAGGAAGTTTCATTGCACTCTTTCCATTGTTGTGTAAAGAGCATGGCATGACAAACAGTTGTGTCCTAGACAGCTACAGCTGCCAACTACACACAGTAGGTAGAACAACAAAGGCAAAATACTGTGCTTTTGTGCTAAAACAAAGTAATGTTCATGAGAGATTAGCATAGACATTGGTAAAGCTCCAAAGCCTACATTAAGGTCAAATGCATGCACATTAGGTAAACTTCAACTTCTTAGAATTCTTGCTCCATCTACTTATGGCCATCAACACAGCAGACAACATACTTGAATAAAAGTTCATCAGTTGAATATTGGGTCCAATAAACCCAGGAGATGACGCAGATGAGAGGAAGTTTTTTGGCTACCTGTAAAAAGTGTAATTTCATTTTATTTGTTCTTATGCGAATGAGAAATCACTGCTTTTGTTCACGTGGCTCTTTTTGATTACTTCACTTGTGGAATTAACATTGAAGACAGAAAGATACAACAACAGTCTGTTTTTATTAAATAAGAGGACACAAACATCATCATGGGAGAAGAGAACACTTTGAAGCATTTGTCACAGTTAGGAGGCAGACCCATGAGCTTTAAACTGCGGGAAAACAATGGCTAATATTTATAATAGAAAAACAAGGACTTTATAAAACTTTTAGGCAGCATTGTTTTGTGTATTTTCTCAAGCTGTTTTGTCATTTCTTCCTGCACAAACCATCTGTTTCAACTGTGCATTGTCAAAATTAAACATCTGTCAGCGGCAAAAACATTATTTATATTCAGCTTTTCTTTAAGGCAGAGGCATCCAAATGTATTCATCACTACTCCGATTCAAGGTAGCTGACATTTTCTTTGTCCTGACTTACACAGCCACATTGTTGCACTAAAACATCATCCACGTCTTTGTCAAAGTTTCTGGTAAACATATATTATCCCCAGACACTCCTGTTTGTATCATCTTCCATTATGTGCAACAAAAGATCGCAATAAAACAGCGAGCAGCAGTGAACATCTTCGGAAAATCACAGCCGTCCAATGTCGACTTTAGATGCAAAAGCCTGTTGGGTGCAGGATAAAAGTGGCATACAACATCAGCATCCATTTCACAACCCAAATAGCATTTTTACACTGCATTGTAGCAACCCAGTGTAGTTTCTTTCTTAAAATGCATAGCTCCAAAATCATTGAATACATGGCCTCTAGAAAAAAATTTGAAGGGCAGAGTTTGCTGCAAAATATCGCAGTGTTTGCAATTCCTAACGACGTCTGTCTGAGACAAATGCTTTAACTTAAATCATTATGAGCTGCAAAGGTATTAGAGAAAAATTCAACATAGCTTTGTGACTCAAAAATGTCCTCCGCTGCAGCATATATTCAATTCAAAGCTGTATGAAAGTGGGGCAAGTTCTTTAGCTCCAGTGAGAATCCTTTAACAGGCTCTCCATAGAGCATCCAACATATTACATTAAACATGAAAATTAGGTAAGAGCAGAGGATATACGTTCCTCTGAATGTCCCCAGCTTTGAAATTCTAACAGCATTACACTGCTGCAGGATATGGGGGGAAAAAGGCAGTATATACCATACAGTATGTCAATTCTTTGCTTCCACCCTATACAGCTCACAGTGAGAGCAAATGTTATTTAAGCCGATTTTTTTTTTAAAGAAAAAAAAGGAGGTGAGTCTTACTGGGAATATGCTTTTAAACATATACGGTTTCATATTGAAAAAAACGCATGCAGTTTTGTTAATCATGCCGTATTTATACGTGACACGCGCTTGAATGGCTTTGTAGGATTTGCATGCATTCACAGAAAGGCCTGTTTCAAGCACTGTCACATAACCCGAACTCAGCCCCATGATGAAGGATGGAGCGATTTACCCCGTCCTCTCATTGGCTGGCTGCACAGTGGGAAAACAGCAGCCCGCTAAGGTGCAGCGTACGCCTCTACACACCAGCTCCCCAGCCTTGGATTAATCATGGCAACTTTACCAGAACTAATCCATACTTCACAAGCAACTCTGCGCTTCTTTTCCTTTCCTGTAGCGCTGCCTCAGTCTGTATTCTTATCTGCGTGATGAAGTACCTCATCCCGTTTACTGTGCACCCAGAAGGGGCTTGCCTTTTTGCTTCCTTGCAGGAGTATAGGGGATTGTTACTGCAAGCTGGATTCATGGTGCGGTGTGTGGGGACAAAATGTTCATGTGGCATTCTAAGATGAAAAATGTTCAGCAGCGTAGTTAAACAGTGTGTGACATCACTTATTTATGTCTCCAGTTTGTCTGGTGTAACCATAAGTGTCTTTGTAAGTGGCAAATGACATTATAAGTCTTTGAAAGAGGTTTCCAAAATCGTGGAAATCTTGTCCTTCCTGGGCTCAGATCCAAGTGGCCAATGTTAAAACTTTAGTTGAATGAAGCCTAAATGTGATCACGACTATGGCTTTGTGTTGTCAAAGTTATACAGACTGCAGTAAACAACCCAAAGACCAAAATCAAAGATGCAGACAAATTAAGTTTCGATGGGGCAGAAGGAATTAGGCAAGGTTCACTGCACTAATGGAAAGGACAGAGTAAGGTAAATAGAATACTGGTGAACACAATCAGGTTGGTAAGTACAGAAGTGTCAGGGTAGATAATTGTCAAAGGAAAAGTAAAGTTTTGTGACAATCTCAACAGCAGGAGAATTAAAACTGACAATGTAATGAAACATCAGTGAAAATATGGGTGATGTCAAGTAACGGGAGCAAGTAACAAGCAAAAATGAAGGGTTACAAGACATTACCACCTTGATGCCACTGTCCATGAGAACAGTTGGTCCCTTTTCCACACTCCTCTTGCTCACTGAGACTGATACACTTGTTGTTCTGTGGGCTATTGCACAGATTTGTTTGTTAATGAGTCCCCGCTGACACATTTACGACATGACAGGAGCTGTCATGCTTTCATTTGCTCAAGGAAGCAGCAGCACAGTGCCAGAAGCGCAAGTCTGGCTGAAAGCTGGCAGAGGCCCCTCGATGCAGAGCAGATGCCCACACGGAGCAAATGGATACCCTCAGAACACAACAACACGGGCACTGGAAAATCAACTACAGAGGGAGAATACTTTATGAGCAGTAATAAATCTCACTCGTTTATCCTACTCACTAAAATTCACATTAGTGCCTTAGACCAAATGAAACCGATTGCCTGATTGGAATAGCAATAATTGAAGTCTTTTCAGTCGGCCTGCAATAGCAACATCATGTGTTTTATGGTAACACTGGATATATATATATATGGTGCTCTTGGAGTAAGAGCACGCTGCATGCTCTAAAGTTCTCTGCATGGGGTCAGTAACGCAAGTAAACACAGGAGATGAAGGTAAAATTGGCCAGAGCTTTAGCAAGATAGAGACATTTTTGGACTCATGACAACACAGATGCTGCCTGGCTCACTGCAGGATTTCCTAAAACACTCTTAGTTGTACTTTTAACTGTCATCTAGTGAATTAGATGACTACATTTACTTGTGACTTTATTTCAAGTAACAATATTAATGCTGACATTAATAACGCTTTCTTAGATACTTGAGTTGAGAGTTTGTTGTAAATCAACAGGAAACTGAAAATTAATGCACAAATTCTTTCGTCTGTTGGGTCTTTTTTCTGGCTGCAGGAGCCAACATCGGCGACCAAACAGATTCTCTGAATCCGACTTGGAAAGAGCTGGCCTCGTGTTATTTATGAGTCCGCCCGGAGCCAGTGCACCTTGTTTAACAGCCCAGCCACATGTTCCCTTTGCATTCATCTCCAGTTAGGAAGATGGGGAAATCATTCCAAGCCTTTTCCTATTTTCACACGGGCACATAAACATTCATCACAGGTGTTGCAAAGAGGATGCCATTTGGCAGCACCTGCCCAAAATTTGAACACACAAAGCAGAAGGAAAGAAATAAATGTCACCTACCAAAGAAGAAAAGGAAACTGGTGTGCAGGTCTAAATCATCTTCAGCAACAGCTTCAAGAGGAAGAGAAAAGAAATAAAAGTCACTATGAAGCGCTGTGTCAGTTTTACTTTCATGTTCAGTCTGATTACTCACAGACAATAAATCCAAAACAATGACTCTTCCAAAGTACTTTACTACTCACAAATTTGCAACCTAAATAACTCAGCTAACTTTTGATGCAATTAGCTTCCTCTGTTATTGACTGCTTTAAGCAAGGAACCATTAGCAGCTCTCATTAAACCCAGAAATGTTCCCATTTAACACAAGGTGTGGACCATTAATACTGTAGTTTGGAGATGTGACTACATTACTCTGATCAATCAACAACAGTTATTAAACATATTTAACTCAGAGAGATGGAGTCAGCGCCAACATTCTACTTTCTAAAATACTGACAACTGCACTGGATTATACAGACAAATTGGTACATATTAGATACAACTAGGCTTCTGTATGTATACTACTAACTTGAAATGACTGTAACTGTAAAGTAAGCAAAATTATAAATCATTAACTGAGCGGTCAACAGCCTGTTAGTCGAAACTCAGGGCAAACCTTTAGTGACACGGCAGGACTGTAGATTTATCTGTATACAGAGCTTTCTGTTTAATACTTCAGACTTTTGTGCATTTAAAGTTGAATCATTTAACACATTCACACATCACTATGTGTTTTTGCAACTACGGCTTTACACTTTGGTTGTGACTTAGCGAGCTCACTCTCTTATTACTAGAAAAGTGGGGTGCAATACAATAACTGCCAGGACTTAAAAGTGTGGCTCTGGCAGGGCCTATCAAATCTAAAAAGGTCTTTACTGAGGCAACAGCAGACAATCGATCAGAACAAAGAAGAGACAGATAGAGATAAGCTTCAAAAACAAGAGGCAAAGTCACAAATGGGCAATAAAACACTCAGAATAAGGAGCATTTCATGGACAAAGATGAACTGGGAGTGTAGACCGCAAGACTCAGGTGCTGCACACTAGGACTGGACGAACTGAGAGAAAGAATGAGCACAAACAACTTGTCGTGATGTATGTAAGAGAAAATATATATCTGCTGTTCAAAAATAGTGCTTATTTCAGCTCTCTTGAGACTTATTTCCAGATAGGCTTTAGTCGTCGGTTCCCTGGAGAATTATCAAACTGATGTGCACCAGTTTTGTCCGCGCATATCCAATGAAAGATGCTCTGAATTTAGCACTATTATAATGTGTTTTTGTGCATTTTCGGCACGCTTCACAGGCCTCCATTTAAGCACACATTGTTTCCCATCCTAACGGTCTGCTGTGAGCATATGCCCACTTAGCATTTCATTGTTATGTTGTTGTTGTTGTGTGAATCAGATGAAATTCTAACCTTTTCCAACCAGAGGGCAAACGCACCAGCTTTCAGGTCTCCCAACCTTTGGTGCATGCTGCTGAATAGAGCCTGGAGACCCTTTAGCCTTGGCTTGGTTGGCTTTAGATGTGCTGAATTATAATGTGCATATGATGTTGGTAGCCTTAAGGCTCATTGTGGACCACCGCAGCATAAATGCATAATGATATTCAACTGGGAATGTGTCCCAATAATAAAGTTCAGCTCACAGGAGAGATAGCGAGTGGGTAAATATACACAGCATTGTGGAAATGACTTCTTTATGTTTGATCTTCATTATAGCTTAAGGAACACAGACCTTGCTAAATGAATATTTCTGATGGAGGTTAATGTCTCACAACTGAAAGTCATTTAGTCTGAAGGATAATAGAGATAAGCCGTAGCCGTAAATGATGGGTGAGATGTTTCACTATTTGCCCAACAAGACTGTGGTGAGAATTACAGATGAGGCTGTCTTCTTCCTTTAACGCTCTTGTGTCTCTCTGCTGCAGACATTCCTCTCCACACCGAGTCAGCGGTAGCTTCAAGCAAACCATAAATTATTCATTGTTTGAAGCGGACAAAATGAATACCAATTCTCTCATATAGCCCAACGCCATCATCAAGCCTGATTGCCCTACCTGAGGTCATTAACTTTATTGGAGGTAATGTGTCTGAAAACCCGAGTGCTTGGTGTGGAGCCCTGACACCGAGTTGGAAGAGGAAACCTATACGGAAAACACACCCTGCTCCAAATAAATTAGTGCAGTGCATCGAAACAGTATCATTAAGTCCGTCTCCTGCATGGTGAATCCATCATGGCTGCCCGCCCGCTCACTGGCAGGCAAATTCAATTAGAGCAGACTTTATTTGCTGATGGTTACATTTCTAAAATGGAGGAGTCCGGGCCAGAAGGGAATGGGAGATCAGTGACAAGACTGGCATTAACTACTGGAACGAGGACAGTAGCAGAGCTGGCAGTGGGTGAGGACAGCCGTGTGACGGGGGTTTGTTATGTTTTATTACCGATTTGAGATTTGAATAGGAGCATATAAGTAGTATAAGTAGCATATATACGTATAAGTAGGCATTCATAGTATACGACAGGGAATGGGACGTCAGATGAGGCTTTAGCAACAACTTGGACATCAATAAATACAGTACAGCCATACCTCTCATTCAATATTTTACTAATCTGACCAAAATGATACCATTGTGATTCATTTGTTTGGCATGCTTATGCTATATGAAAAACATCCAAGCCATAAAACTGCACTGAGACATTTTAGGGTTGACATTTGAAGTGGGAAGCTTTAATAAAGTTGCAGATAATGAGTTTCTATGGCCCTTGTCTGGAGATGCATTTACAGACTGTCACTTTTCAGATCCAGACAAACAAGTTACCGACTTTGGAACTGAAGCAGACAGAAGATATGAATGAAACTTAATGTTAGCTTCATAAAAACACAGCTAAAATTATTAGCCTCTTCTTCTTATTGTTCAGTTTTCATCTAAAAACATCTCCCCACCAAACATTGCTATTAGTTAACCTCAGCTCTGGTCAACAGCTCTTTTCCCCTCCTGCTGTGCATTCATGACATTTTAAAGACCATTAGGCTTTTAAATGATATGTTAATCTCTGTTTTATCATTCTCCTCATAATCTTTCTACAGTGAGGGGTTAATGTGATTGGCCTGTAATTTTCTGCATCCGTCAGATCTTTTCATGGTCTGCACAAGAGAAGACCAAAGTGCTGTGTCATAACAACTGGAACAATATGATCTATACTGCATAGATTACTTTCTGCTTGCTGTTAGCCTTTACAGATGGGCACACATGCCTTATCTGCAGCACTTGCAAGGGGAGTTACATTTCCTTTGGCGCTCTCACTCTGCTTACCATCAAAAGGTTGTATCATCTTAAGTTTCTCGGCGTATATGTGACGTCCTTTTGATACTCGACACTTTAATCCAATGAATGTCAAAAGCTGGACATAATCTGTGGCACGTGAGAGAATCAAAGTCAAAGAGTGGCATTTAGGCAGATGTGGACCAGGAAGTGTACTAGAGAACTGTGTTAGTCTAAAAATGTCTCAAGCTGAAGTAAAAAAGTATTACATGATCAAATATACATATTCAAAGTAAAGCAGTTTATTGATTTTATTGCACAAATAGGCAAAGCATGGCACATTCATTAAGATGTTTACATCTCATCCGATTTTCAAAGGCTTTAGAGACCCCAAACATGATGATAAAAAATCCTCCATGTAACACTTTTGGTCGTATAGTGTCTGATGTACAATGTGAACGCATTATGTCACTAAATCTACAAAAAACATGGTGGACTACAGGAATGTTCAAGTTTACACTGCTTTTTATGGGGTAATAGAAATGAGAAAGGTCCTGGATTACAGTAAATCTGACAGACTTTCTTTTTACTCTCTGAAAAAAGCATGTTGTGAAAGGGTTGTGCCGCTGTAATACTGCTTTCTTTGGTAGTGTTTCACTTTGACATGAGGTAGCTTTTCAAAGCAACAATAGCCTTCTTCCCTGTTCCAAAACGATTAACCCTTGACAGAAATGTTTTGATTTGAGCACCTCTGACTTTGTAACAAGCAGATTGGACCAGTCATAACACGGCACACAAGAATCTTAGAAGATAGTCAAAGGAGCTCCTGGGAGAATCTGGGCTGTGTTCCAAAATTGGAGAGGTCATATTATCCACTTTATTTATTTATTTATTTATTTATTCATTCATTCATTCATTTATTCACATCTAGTTTGAAATCTTATAATCTAAAATAGGTAATTAGATATGACAGGTATGCAGCGCTTGCTTTGGGGAGTCAATTCTAAATTTAGTTGACAGGTTTCTGTGGAGTAGAAAAGTAATGACAGAGATTTGGAATTATTACAATTTTTCAACAGTAGCACAATGGACTAAGTGAAACTATAGTAGAACCATAACACTGAGCTCCTTTTGAAAACATTTAAACAAAAAGAAAAGCATCCTTTGCGTTTAGTCCTTCAGTGGTGATATCCATCATTGTATCCACAGAGAGCACTTTTTTGTGTGTAGCATTTTAAATTCAAAGCAGATGTTACAGGTAAAATAAAAGTATGTGAGCACATTTATTTTTAAAGAATGTGACTTTCAGAAAATCTACTCTTAACACAAAGTATATTTAATGAGTGAGCTGAATTGTGTCTGCACCCATCCATTTAGTCAGAAAGCAGTCAGATGCTCTGAAAAACATTCTTCAAAGTTTAAGCGAAGGCTTAAGAAGAAGAAGTGATTCATGACTTGGAAAACACAGAATGTCACATACAGTCTGAGACTTTGAAGTTCCTGTCCAGTAACCTCCACAATCAGCTAGCAAGTAAATCACCAGTTTACAAGACAAAGCATGGGGTAAAAAAATTGGACAGAGGCAAAGCTGTGTGTCAACTTCAGCACATCTGAAACGTATTTAGAGACTGAGCGGATCAAAAGAAAGATTCAAATTTGCTCATAATCCAGTTGAGGTATGCATCCAAAAGAGCTATACTGTGATATTCTCCTTCAATGTGACACAATAAAGCACTTTTCTCAAATGTCTCACGTCTTTTTTTCTGGCTTTTATATCCTTAAGTCATTACCATTCTCAAAGACATCAGAAAAACTGCACTCTCAACAAGTTGTGAACGGGATCGTGTTATTTTTCATCCACCTTCATTAAAGCCACACACTTGGATATCCCAAAAGTGTTTTGTTTTGTCTTATCATCCCCTGCGTTGCTGTTATATCTATACCCTGACAAGATAATAACCTATATTTGCAGCGTGTCGACATGACAGACTACTCAGACATTCCTCAATACCGCGAGGATACAATAACACACTTCCTGCTCTCCCCGGTGAAATATGAATGTCTCCCTGCATCAGCACAAAAAGCACACACACACACAAAGGCCAAAACACAACATTCTTAAGAATCGGCTCCGTCAGCACCGACCACAGGTGGCCTCGGCCCCGGAGTTGCTGTTGTTTTCCTGCGCAGCCTGCGGTCAAGACAGGCTTTATGTCCGAAGGTCGCCACAAAGGGTAAAGCTGTTAAAACCAAATCAACAAAGATGTCAGTAATTCATGGAGTTTTTAACATCATTGGGCACGTTTTTTAGATTGTTTTGTTAAGCTACTTCATTTTGATTTGTCAGTCAGAAAGATCCAATATGGCAGCACGCATTGGCGAAGCAGCTCTCTTTATTGGCGTTGTTTTTTGATCTACCACATGGATGATGGTGCTCTGATTATTTTTTATTATTATTTATAACAATGAGAAAAAGGAATTTAATGGAATGACATCAACAAATATGAAGGCATATCAAGAAAGTAGTAGAAAGTAAAGTATTTTTGGAAGTAGTTATATCATCCGCTAAAAGTGATTGTAATTCTCACAAAGAAAATGCTGTGTTTCTACATTTACATTCTAAATTCATAGGAAATATTTTCTGATTGAATAACAATTTCTTAACACTTCACATCATGAGCATCCTGGTAAGTTATATATAGAAATGTACTACTATAGCTCCTTAATTTGAAGTTTCATCGCACGTTTAATGTTAGGTGTTAATTGGGAAGAGGAGTCACATGAGCTAAAAGTGCTAAATTGCCTGCTCCAAAATGTCATGCTCCAACGTGAAAAGAGTTTGACGACTGCATGTCAAAGCTTGTGCGAGACTGTATTATCTCAGAGTGATGCCATGCAGAGTGCGACCTAAACCCACGCACTGAACCCGACTATTGTTTCCTCTTCCACGCCGCTGGTGTACCTGCGTGGCCCGCTCATCTCAGTCCGGACCAGTGACGGATGGATTTCCCAGCTCTGCATCAGCCGAAGCTATTAAGTGGTCTGCTGGAGCGAAATGGCTTCACCGTCGCTGAGGTGCCGCAATTGGCTCAGCGATTCCTGCCCACTATTGTCTCAGACCTCTGTGACTAAGTTCATTTCTTGCCAGACAAGCACAAACACATATGTGCTGACAACACTACAAAGAAAAGGCGAGGAATACGGCAAATCCAATTCCGTACAACATCTGGCGCTCCTCTTGATTATGAACACAGAGATCTAGCGGAAGAGGTTATCTATGAGTGAACTAAGCACAATGGAATAAATGGCTTTTTGTGTTGTCAGCACCGAATGACAGCTGTAAATCACATTGGAGGATTCAGGGCTAGTTTGACTTAATATTGAAGAGCAAATGTGACACTGACGTTACATTATTTATGACAACATTTAAGCCTCGAGAGATAAAGCCACCATTTACATTCGTGGTGACAGGCTGGAATGGCTTAGGGAAATGTGGACCCACTGTGATTTAAGTGGCTGACATGGTTGGTCAAACACAGAACTGGATTTCCCAGAGCACACTGAATGCAACATATTCCCATGAGACCTTGTGCACACACCAGGGACTTGCAGCAGCTACAGTGAGACAAAAGGAACATCCAATGAATCAAGCAATGAAAAGATGCTTTGTTTGATTTACCTGTTGGTTTATGACTGACTCAATTGATGGAATCAGGCAGATAACAACATTCAAATCTGTAAATGCGTAAGCTCTGTGTTAAAGGTCAGTGTAAAACTTGAGCAATTGTATCCAAAGAGTTGGGTCAAAAGTTAACCATGAGGAAATGTTAGGAAAAACTGGCTCTGACTGGAGAATGCACACAGACAAAATAAACTTGATTCTTGAAAGGCAGGGAGTGTGTGAAATAAACTATTACTACAAGATACAAATGAGACAAAATGATGCAAGAAAAGAGGCACTGCATCTGTGAAAAGAGTAGAGGAGCTGGAGTATTACAAATATGTAATTTCATGATACAGCTGATCCTGTTGCTAATATGATACCTGGACAAACAGAGAAATGGCAAGTCACTAAGGCTTGAATTATTGCATAGTCTTTTGGTTTTTGTATATAATAATAAATGTACAGTGTATTGGAAATGGTTGCTATTTCAGTTTAATGAATGTCACTGAAATAATAAAATCTGTAAGACACCTGGTTTGAAAGCTATTCATTGTAGACCCAATTAATGAACAGTATTTTAAGAAACAATGATTTTTCCACCTGAGCATGAGCCACCATTAATGAGCATCCCAACACTGTCAAACAGCACAAGCCTGTAGGGAAATTAAGAGCGATTTAGCAGAAGTTGTTTCGAAAGCACAGAAGGTGACAAGTGAGGAGGAGTGTCTGAGTTGTTGCTCACGTATCCGGTCTGGGGTTTGTTCGCTCCATTGTGGGGAGTGGGTCTAGCTGCAGTGCACTGCTCCTGTCTGGGGGCCTTATCTGGCTGTGAAGCGCACAGCTCTGTGCTGCTGTCTCTATTGGCATGGTGATAGAGGGAAAGCCTGCCTTCCCAGATAAACCTCCCTCTGTTCTCCCAGCAGCCCGACAGGCTTCCTGTTTGCTGCAGGCGTTGTACAAAATGCTCCCACAGCCATTAGACATCAACATGTCTACCGGTGACAAGTTGGCCTCCACGGCTGGGGAAGATAAAGGACAGAGACAGGGGTGAAATGGAAGGTAGTGAGTAAACAAGGGTAGGGGTAGGAAGCAAGGTGATGGGGCACAAAAAAGTATGCATTCTTTTGGTTTAGTTGTTTACATAGTTGTCCATCCTAAAACTTTTCTGACCTTTTGTTCAGAATGTGTACCACAAGGTGAAACAGCAGCATGAGACAAAGAGACTAACACTCCAGTCACCCAGCACATACTGTTCTATTAATATTGACTTAATAATTCAATTAATTTAAATCAGTTTCAACTTTGCATTTGCAACCATGGCAACACTGGGTCATAATTTAAGACTTCCTGGACAGTCTGTAGATGAACCACTAAAAAGTTTTTAAGGAACTGCCTCAGCCTTGAATATTATTTCTTCTTTATCATGAATTCTTTATCAGCGCTTCATTTTTCTTTAAAGCTGAATTCAAAATTTTACCCTCTTTGATTCACAAACTGTGCATTTTTACACTGTCTTCAATTGACGGAGAGTATAACTACTGCACAGAGTCTCATTATCACTTCATGCAGTGCAGCATGTTTTATCTGAAAAGACCCAACATGTAACCATCAAATCTCTGTTCCTAAAGGCATACCTTGTTTAGTTTCATTAAATACAAAGGCTACCATGAAATGCTGTATAATTATGATACTTGAGCATTCTTTCAATTAACCTAAGAGCTACATGCTGACAGTTTGTCAAAGAACTGTGGACATCTGTGGACAATCTGAGGTCACACTGATTGTAGGCAAAACATCCACTTGAGTGCCACAGAACTGTGCCAGGCAGCAAGAGGACAGTGGAGTGGACAGATTAGACCACCTGGCCCTGCCAGACTGTCAGCCTATTTATACATGGCAATGCACACCAGCCATTTGCACCACAGTGGCTCGGTGCCATTGACAAGGAGATCCAGAGGGACACTGTGTGAGGAAAAAGGTGATATAGATTCTTATGGATTCTGGTGACCTCTGGAGAGATTTTTATCCATCTGCCAGCTGTCATGTCCTCTGTAAGCACAGGACAGCCAACACAATAAAAGAAATAGTTGTAGCTAATACTCTAGATATTGTGAGAAAAACAACAATATATGGTTGAATTCTGGCTACATAGTCATTTTAACTGTTTATTCTCATGGCAGTCAAGAGGAATGACATTATGAAACAAGGCTAAAACATGCTTTTTTCCTTGAGTTTTAGGGGCTGAGCAACGAGTGCTGGGGTTTTTTGTTACAATTTTTTTACAAGGTTAAATTGAATGAAATTATATGAATTTGCTTCACTTGTAATAGAGGGTTCCAATTAGGAAAAGAAATTGCAACCCAGCATGAAGTGATTGGGCTGACCTCAAAATGTTCAGTGGGCCATAATTGGGTTTAATGGATCGTTTCTCCAAAAATAGTATATGTCTTCTATTTGTAATATTGTTACATTGTAAAATCTGAAATGCCCTCTGAGTGGCAAAATGTGCATTAGCAGCTACATCAATGTCACATTGAAAAAGGCATAGGTTTGGCCTCTAGGCGCAGACTGAGGTGAAATTACATTCAAATTGCACGAACAAGAGTCACTTAACATGTCAGAGTGAGAGACTGAAAAGGAAACTATCTGCCAGAGCTACCATTAGTCAGCCTTTTTAATTAATAGACATGCCGTTTTTTGGCTGGCGTTGAAAGGAGGGAACGGCAGCAGGTAGAAAGCAGACGGGGGATGCTAAAGACATAGTAATTAGTTATTGAGTGGGATAGGTGCCTTGCTGCAGCGGACAATGTCAGCTAGTGTAACGTGAGAGATTCATTGGACGGGTGACATTAGTGTATTTGCTTTCTGTCACCTCCGGAGACACCCGTGGCAGTTTTAGATAGTGTCAGGATTTGGCTGTCTATCAACAACATTCTTTAGTCCAAATGGGGAAAACACAGCTTAGCCTTATACCCTTCACCTTTGCGATCATAAATCAATCACCGCTCCTGCTGCTATAAAGGAGTCGTTTTATTTCTCAGACCACGCAGCAAAGACATCCGAGACCTTTAGGCAACGTTTAAGCTTTGGAGAATACCTTGATATTTGAAGGATGAAAGAAATTGCAGTAAAACGTTCAGGTAAATGTTAATAAATACAAGCAGAGAGAGGTAGTTATGTGACACTGTTAGCTGCAGTATTTTGTCAGCCATTCCTAGTGACTGTGTAACGGGAACAGGTGGGAGGCCTCTTGATGTGTGTGGGCACATGTGCAGAGTTGTGACATACGTTGACACTTTTATGTTCTGTGTGTTTGCATGTGAGTAGGGGTGTCACGGCATATGGGCCCCGGTCGTGACTATGTGTCCAAGAGAGTGCAAAGGAGAGAAATATGAAGGGTTGGAAATTGGTTGGCATGTGACTAACACTTTTGAAGTTAGCTCTGGTTTTATGTAACTATGTGAGAGAGCGGAGTGACGGTAGAAAGTAGAAAGTAAGGTAATAGTAGGTAATTGTGTCTAGCCTGCTATTACACATTTTTTACTCCCAGAAATGATGATGAATTATACATGTCTATAAATCCAGCCACCTGTCTCCCTGAACTCAGAATTGCCTCATTAAATCTTAACTGTTCTATCTTAGAGAAACTGGTGCTTCATAAATGGTAATGTTGGTTTGTATGGAGTGCCTTTATTGCATGATGGTCAGCCACAGTACCTTATGCTCCAGTTAGCACAGCTGCTCGGATAACATTATACCATAACATATTAATGACTGCAACTGTTGTATTAAAAACATGTGAATAGCATTTTTCAGAGTGGATCTCATTCTATCCTGCCAACATACAAAGTAATGGCTTGAGGGATAACTTTGTTCTTTGGAGAGAGAAGAGACTCACCCATTCCTAATTCCACTGCCTGACCATAAATGAGATAATTCAGCACAGAGGACAATCTGTGAGTGTCAGGAAACTGTTTCTATTTATGACCTCTCACTTTCCTTTCAAACCATGCAGAAGAGGAGGTTATGGATTGTATTGGTCAACACTTTGAAAAAAACTTGGCCAGGACTCACCACAAGAGCTGCTTCTTTTGAAATCTCCGGTCAATAGGAGAAAGCCTAATTGAAAGAGACCAAAGGAACCGGCCGAGGGAGAAGTGCCATGTTATTAACTGATCTGTAGATAGACTTGTTGGCTTTTAAATTGAGAGGGAAGGGAGCAGACTCGATGCTAGATAACCTATTGTTCCCTCCGGACACCAGACTGGCGGCTTGGCTTCATCCACCGTTTGAATATAGCCAGAAGACCTGCTATCACACTACCTAACCTGGGAATAACATTGGAAAAATCCAACAAGAAACAGCTCAAAGTCACTCTATGACTTGACAGTTTGAATAAGTTATAAACTGATGTAAATGCCCTATGGTAATCTGACAGTTAGTAATCTAGTGTGATACAGACAGCCGCGTGTGTCTCTTTCCCACGTCAAGTGAGATAAATATCTCACTACCGCATGCACACATGGCTTTGTTAGCATCTTGTTTATCTGCTGCTGGAGACTTGGATCGACTCGCAGTGATACATGAGAAAAAGAGCCAGGGGAGCTGATATCGGCACAGATGGGACTCTGGTGCATGGAACACTAGCAGGACCTTTTCACCTTGAAGGTATTTGCAGTGAAAAATCCACACAAGCACCAACTGCA
Organism: Rhyacichthys aspro; assembly: GCA_036850595.1. Classification (NCBI taxonomy): domain Eukaryota; kingdom Metazoa; phylum Chordata; class Actinopteri; order Gobiiformes; family Rhyacichthyidae; genus Rhyacichthys; species Rhyacichthys aspro. Next base: position 9,756,606 of record CM072157.1, on the reverse strand, counting down.
AAAGACATGCATCCTTAATTTAGCAGAACTTTAATTTCCCTCCTTGTAAAGCAATAAGTGGAAGACATCACACTGCTGTCGATATTATATTGAAATGTATCCAGGGGAAAATTAGAGTGCAGTATTAATCAGTAACAAGCCAATATGCAGTTCCCTGATTCTATTTTCTGTACATACGGCTACATAAATCATTGTGAACCTCATTAAATGCCCCGCATGCTTGAGGTGATTTCCCTGGGAGGCCGCTTGGCTCCAAGCTCTTGAATCTGCATGACGGTCTCAGGCATCTCCCTGTAGAGATTGAGGGAGACTGTGAGACAGATAGAAAGATATAAAGTGAATCAGATGGAGGGACAGAGAGGGAGAGATGGATAACTGGGCCTTGAATGATGAGGCTCTCCTGTATGGCCCTTCTGTTTCTGATAGTGACCATGAGAGCAGTGCATTGAAGTGATCTCACTCAGCAGCTGACTCACCTCAAACACTTACGCTATGTGCTTTTAAACACTCATAGTGCCTGCTCATCAACAGTGTCATACAGCTAATGTTCTCCATTATATTATATTACATTATACTATAGTAATATTTGAAAGTGGCTCAATGAATGATTAGTATTGTTTTTTTCGTGTTTTCTTTGTGGCATTATTTAGTGGAAACTTTTACTCACTTAACACCTGCTAATACACACGCAAACACTGGCAAATGCTGGGTGTTAAACTGAAATGTGCCCAAACAAGATCACAGTCAAGCTGATATGTTGAGGTGGACAGAGTAGTCCAAATCTGTACTCGAGTAAAAGTACTGTAAATGTATCGTACCACTATACAACTATTCATAAATCTACTATTATAAATAAAAGTAGCCATCAAAAATATTATGTTCAGTGAAAATATTCAGTCAAAAGATTACGTAAGCTTAAAGTTACTTTTGAGTTATTGGACAAATAAGTAGAGCAGAACAATAACTGTTACTATTGCTACTAGGGCTACTACTATTGCTATTTGGAGTGACACTATTGCTACCAGGACTAATACAATTGTTTCAAGACTACTACTGTTGCTACTGGGACTACTACTATTGTTATTAGGACTACTACTGTTGCTACTGGGACTACTACTATTGTTATTAGGACTACTACTGTTGCTACTGGGACTACTACTATTGTTATTAGGACTACTACTATTGCTACTGGGACTACTACTATTGTTATTAGGACTACTACTGTTGCTACTAGGACTACTACTATTGTTATTAAGACTACTACTATTGCTACTGGGACTACTACTATTGTTATTAGGACTACTAGTGTTGCTTTTAGGACTACTACTATTGCCACTGGGACTACTACTATTCTTATTAGGATTACTACTGTTGCTACTAGGACTACTGCTATTGTTATTAGGACTACTAGTGTTGCTTTTAGGACTACTGCTATTGTAATTAGGACTACTAGTGTTGCTACTAGGACTACTACTATTGTTATTAGGACTACTAGTGTTGCTACTAGGACTACTACTATTGTTATTAGGACTACTACTGTTGCTACTAGGACTACTACTATTGTTATTAGGACTACTAGTGTTGCTATAAGGACTACTGCTATTGTTATTAGGACTACTACTATTGCTACTGGGACTACTACTATTGTTATTAGGACTACTACTGTTGCTACTAGGACTACTACTATTGTTATTAGGACTACTAGTGTTGCTATTAGGACTACTACTATTGCTATTGGGACTTAAATTATTCTTTATAAGTAAAGAAGCCCTGAAAACAGTTGCAGTAATAGTTCATCAAATAATATATAATATAAGAAATAAAAAAGAACAAAACATTTTGCTGTGTGGGGTTAAAACACAAGGCTCAACAAAAGTCTCACTAAACCCACATCAGTTCCCTTCTGGTATTTCTTATCTGAGCACAGTTTCACCCGATACAAGCTTTAATACTTGTGTGACATGCAAAAGCTTTTGAATAAATCCATAATCCTGTTTTTCATTACTGTGTGAATCTTGATTTGTGCTCAACTGTTTTTAATCTAAAATATATATATATTTTTGCAGTCTAAATCCTATTTCCCTGCTTTTCAGCTGTGACATGAAATTTGTGTCTTGGACTGTTGGATATGCTTCAGTGACATCAGCTCAGTGATTTCAGCTGGAGTAAATAAGGGTTTTTTTTGTTTGTTTTTTTTCGTTGCCAGTCTTTGCCAGTCTTTAAATGGGCCTGTTTTATGATATTGTTCCACAGTTTAAGCTGATACGCATCCTGAGGGCAGAAAAGGGTGTAGTCATGAGACAGTAACAACAACAGAGCAATTGGATTTTTAAAGCTAATCAAAAAAAGCTGGTGCTGGGATAAATGAAAACTAAATGGCTCCAGTTTACAGTTTAGCAGAGATCAGACCACAGTATAAGCCTCGGGGAATTGTTTTCAGTGAAGTATTTAAGCAATCAGCACATCAACAGTCAGCGTTGAGAGCCTTGTATGATTTATGTTTGTGACCTTTTGTCGATGAGGGCAGTGTAATGACATCTCTCACGCTGCAGGTACCAGATTTAAGAATTGATCAAAACTGCTGTAATGGAGACGTGAAGATGTATCATTAAAAAGTGAGAATTCATTATGGAATTGTGAGGCAATTTCAGTTTCATTGAGGGCTCATTAAAAAACATAGTTTCATCAGCAGTTAATATCCCGTTCTGTTACCGAAGCAGCGGCGCAAGGTTATTACAAGAAGTATAGGGATATATATTATGTGTGAGCGATGTAATATGTTATGGAGTGATGGTAATATCAGGACAATGGGCTCTAGAGATGTCGATGGAGAGCGTGTGTTCCCAAATGACATTCAAAAGGCAGTGCAACACATTCCCCAGACCTTTGGTTATTTTCTCTTTGTCCTGATCTTTTTAAAAACAAGCACGTGGATGATCAGCTGCTCAAAAATTCACTAAGCTGCTCAAGGTGAAGCCACCCTTGACAGTCATCCAGCGGAAATGTCCGTCCAAAGCGTGTCAATTTCTCTTTAAAATGCAATCTTCTTCAAACTGGTGAAATAATTACAAATCCACTGAAGACAATGTCACTTTGAAAAATGGAAACAATATAATAATGTCCCTTGGGAGAGAGCATTGTCATTTTTTTAATTAATATTAAAATAGACAGAAAAATGGCTATCTAATGGCTCAGATTTGTTTTTGTCATCTGGTGGCTAAACTGCGTTTTAATTGATTTTTCTCATCAATCATTTTGAAGAACCAAGTGTCACTTTCAATTTTCTCTTGGTTGATATCTGTCACCGGAGCACACTCATCAGCTGGTAATTGCTTTGTTGTGAGTGACAGGCTGTATTGACCAACCACGGAGGGACGACTCAGGCCTGCTGCCTTTGTGGGGACTGATCTCAGTGTGTGAACCGGTGCCATGACAGCACTAATGACAACACGTCATGCACGCACGCCCTGCTGAGCTGGCAACAGGCCCATCCCGCGTGTCTCTCATCACCGAGTGACCTCCTCGTTTGTGTCACCTCCATAGCGTCCCTGGAGCAGGAAGAGGAAGACGAGAGGATGAGCAGGAGGTGGTGCGAGTTAGATTTCCGCAAAGAACAGATCCATGAAAAACGCTGATCACATAAATTGGTGACTCAGATTCAGGGGGACTGTATTGAGTTTTTAGTAATGCTTCATGGTACTACCTTTATTTCTTAGCCATGAAAAGTGCAAACAATGCAATAAACCTGTGCTTTACATTACAAACCTGTCAGCTCTGACTATTCAATGGTTGGGTGCTTTCATTGTGCCTGTGCATACCTGAACCAAAGATGTCATATCAGTGTCCCAGATTTGTGCATCAGTGCAGCAGTGTATCATTGTCAGTAGATTTCATGTTACGCTCAAAACTTTATCCTCCAAAAAAGTAGTTTTTAAATGTCTGGGGACATATTATTGGGAGTATGTGCATTTAAAGTCAAGAAGTAGTCAAGAAGTCAGGAAGTATGAGACGCTGAGGTTCTATCCTCTGGCTCTGTCCGACTTAACTCTTATTACAATATACTTTACATTTCTGCTTAGTTGTTTGTTGTTTACACGTTGTCCCTCTGGATTGGACCTTGGCTGTGTCCCATCTGTGATCCTTTCCCAGCCCGTGCACCCTCCTGACCCCAGTTCCTCTCACTCAGATGGATGCTGAAATTATCATGGACTGTATTCATATTCATTTTCATTCATTTGTACATATGATGGACTATTTGTGTCAGTAACTGTCCTGGACACATCTACTGCACGGCCTGTCCATCCCTCCTTCTGTGGTTCTCCCTGAGGTTTCTCTTTACCCCATGGCTGGGTTTTTGAGTGTTTCCTCACCCTGATGGAGGGTCTACGGACAGGGGATGTTATTTAGCACTCGCTGTGTTCTATCTTTGTAAAGCCCTTTGAGACAATTGTAATTGTGACACTGGCTATATAAATCAGGCTGAACTGAACTGAATATACGAGCTTAAAACCTTGTGCAGATATCTGTACTAATACAATTGAAAAAGAATAAAAGCAACGCCAGAATCCGTTTATTACTGGTGCTGTGGATTAAGACATTTTTAAAACCTGAGAACTTTCCTTTAATGTAGCTACATTTAAATATAATGTATGTTCAGATGTCCCACACATCATTTGTACACATTTCCGCCAGACTTATATCTATGTTTCAGTAGAGATGTAGTGCTTTGAGTATCTAAAAGGACAAATATACATAGTGCTTATATCATCAGCCATCATAATGAAAAGGAGGATGTAATTACAGCCATCACTTTTCCACTGGTTAAGACGTAATTGTGCAGCGAGAGCCAGCAGTAACCCACAGGTGCACGTAGACACTAAAATATGTATTTGCATGTGACTAGTGCTGATGTAAATACAGAATGACCTTGGGATGTGGAAAAAAATGCTAGTGGTGAACACGTTAAACAGCTGTTAGCATGGAAGACGGATGACGGCGGTATAATGATGTGATAGAGCTGTGACAGGGGTGGGAGTGTCCGTGGTCACAGGGTAAATGCGGGGGCAACACCGAGCTGTGATTGAGAGATTCCTGCTCATGTCTTTTCAGGTGATGGATCTGGGGACTTAATTAACCAATGGTGATCGGTAATTTGTGATACATGAAATGGAATCACTGCATCGTGCCATATCGGAAGCTGATTGGAAACGAGTGATGATATCCAAGGTCATACAGATTGCTCTCTGTGTACGAGGACCTTAATGAATACATCAGTGATTTTCTATAGGATCTGCATCAGGACAAAGGTGATTAGTAAGTACTGTGGTATCCATCAAGGCCGAAGTTGGGTTATTAGCTTATTGATGCAGCTTGTGTGTAATGAACACAGGTCATTGTGAAAGACTGATGACACAGAATTTGCAGCTAATAACAAGGAACAAGGGCAGGAAGGCAATAAGAGAGGAATTACAAATAAGAGGAATGAAATGCAGATGGCAACCCAAATACAGAAAGCAGAAAATGTATTACAATCTGTGAGGACGGAAAAAATAAAAATATAAAAAGAAAGGATTTTATAGGATGGGATACAAGGTAATGCAGAGTTTAAGGACACTACAATATTTGGAGTGTGGTTCACAGGCGCTGGGGAAATTAGTGGAGACAGGGCAGCCGCAGAATTGGAAATCCTGTCAGGGGCTTTGCAGAGGAGAACAGTTGTAAAATTACAGATGGCATCTTTTCAATTTCAACAGTTGTGCTCTTTAAACGTAAATGGTGATGTTATGGCTATGTTACACTTATCCCACCATTTCTCATTGATAAAGTTTGGTCAAGCTTGCACAGTATTAATGAGGGACAGTAACAGTGCTGTTTGCATCTTGTGTTGGACACCGGGTTGGGCAACGACGACTGTGTCATCGAGCAGTCTGCAACAAAGCACGGAAGGCCTTGGATTACTGTGACTTTAATTGAGGAAAACTGTGAACTCACCTTACAGCACATTGTATTGATCTGTGAAAAATGAAGATGTTATATAGGCTTTATTATCAAGGATTTTTTGAGGAAAGTGTCCAGCGCTGGTTATATTTGAGTTGGTTACTGGATGGTACTCATACTATTCTAGCCACGAGGTGTAGCTGTAGCCAAAATATATCAAATTTTAAAAAGGCACAGAATATGCACAAATCTCAGTAATAACATAAAACAATATGGAGCACTGGCAGGTTGCAAATGAAATTGAAAACTTGCAGATTAGGTAAATTGGTAGGAGGAGCGCCATTGTACACTAAGAAGCTCTCTGCAGGGCTAACACACATTCCCTATTAGGCCCTGTAAACCAAAAAAAAAAAAGATCCTATCATCAAAGCCACACGTCCAGATGACAATAGCTGGAAGTTACCTGACATGAGAACAGGCATCTGCCCCTTTGAAAATCCATTTCCTCTCAGAGCGCGCGCCGTGATCCAGTTACAAAACAAAGGACAGCTCAGCAGCCATCAATCAGGCAGATCCTTTTAGTAAACACGTCATGCATCACTACAGTACAGCTGTGTCCTCACTCTCTCGGCTGTGAAACCCAAAAGTGGAGCCCGATAATAGACTTTCCGCTGATTTCTCTCCCCCCGGCGTTCAATAACATATGCCTCCGAGTAACTACCTTCCACTCAGCCAGCCACTAATTGCAGCCAAAGGGTTAAATGTAGCCACTATGCAGAGCTATTTATTCCAGCAGAGAGAGGGAGAAGACAGGTTGCTTTTTTCGGGCCGAGATATCACACAGCAACACTTCCAAGGAGGGAGCTGACAGTTTTGTTTGGATAATCCTACTAATATGCAAATCTCGGAAGGCTTCCTCATTATTCGGTGGGAGATAACCTCAAACTCTGGCTTTAAGTCTTGAAACCATGTAAGATATCCCTGAACATTATGTTGTTACATCAGTGGCCGCTGACCTAAACAAAATAATAGCAAACCCGTAATGTAAATGAATTAAAATCCAGTTTTTTTTCCTTTTAATCATACCTCATCCGGAAAACAGTGGTGGGAAAAGTGTCTATTACTTTGGCTATCAGTATTATACATCTGTTTGTTTTTGTGTTGCCCCTTCTGTACTTCCTTAAGCCTCCTGCTCCATTGTACACTGCCAAAAGACATCGGCTCTTTACAGATAAGCTCTGTCCAACTCTCCACGTGAAGCCTTTTTGTTTTCATCAGCACCTCTGCCAGTCTGTGTCCCGGCGCGACAGCAGGTAAGACTTAAAACCCTGAACTGATGTGAGAGTAAAACGTATTGATAGCCTGGCCCAGAGGTCTCTCCCTGGGCTTCTTTTTTCCGAAGCCTGTGAACCGAGCGCAGGTCTTCAGACTGCCGGCTCCAAATGGCAGCGCATTGATCAGAAGGTCACGGCGGATTGGATTCAACTATTTAATTCAGCGTGTCACTCCACATTCTGACTACAGCAGCTGTCAATTATGCTGAAGGTAATGGAGGCCAGCAGCAATGATGGTGGCTCATTGTTAAGGTTACATTTCAGAGGGAAAAAAAGTGGAAATGGACACAGAAGGAACCTTGGTGATTATTGAAAAGGAAGGACATTGTCAGAGTGACAGCCTTGTGCCACTGTTACACCTTCCTTTTTGGACCACTAGCAACAATAAAATGTTTTATCTTCTTGCTTAAACCTGCTAGTTTGAGCAGACTATGGACAGAGCAGCATGCAGCCAATCTAAAGCAACAGGTGGTCCCTTGATTCTTGACTGAAATGACCTCTAAACCTCAGTTAGATCAGAAAGATATTTATGTCATAAATATACAGTACATACTGCTTCTGTAAAAGATAAGCATCTGACATTCCTGTAGGCCTACAAGTTTATAACAATAATGGTTTATATAGAGCTCTTCAAGGCACTCAAAATGCTTTACAGTCCATTACTAATTAATAAATCCATTCACTCCAAAATCACTAGAGATGTGGCAGCCATTCTGTCTGACCACCACTAAACAAGCTCATCTGTGTAGGTTTTTGGTCAAGCTCATATTTATAGACCTGTGCCACAAAAACACAGCAAGGTGGATGAAATATCTTGCCCAAAGACGCAATGACTGGGGAGAATGGGAATGGAACCACCAACCCTACAGTCTGTGAACAACCTGCTCTACCTCCTGAGCTACTGCTACCCAATTCAAGGACATTCACTCATCCAGCCATAGCATCAATAAGCAGGACACTTTAATTTGATTGACATTGTGTTGCAATAGCTTTGGAAAGCCTCAAAACAGCCCAAAGTGGATTCCTAAGTCTTCAAATGTCCAACATCAGGATCATGTATCAACTTGATGAATAACATACATATATAATACATCCACTGAGGCTAACATCGATCTTCTATCCTCATTTCTGACATTTATTTTCTCCTCTCTGCAGGACACTGTAGTGTGCCGGGCCCCTGAGGGATATCCGCTGCACATAATGGGCCCCTTTCATCAGGTGTCACAGTGTTTACATCCACAAAATAGAATAGAGAGTGTCCAACGGTCGTGGAAGCCAACCGTGTTTTCTATCTTTTTTCTCAGAAGATTAAAAGCAAATAATCAATGATGCATGATTTTCTATAAAACATACCTTTGACCCTCTTTTTTCCAGTTTGGAGGAAAAACAAAACCTTACTGCAGATTAATCCAGATGGCTGGCTGCAATTTCAAAAGCCTCATTGTCATTCTCTGACATTTCACAAGTGCCTTTGTTTATTTGAGTCATGCTGACTGAGATGTGGATTGGTGCAATGTGGAATTCAAATGCCTCAATGGACAATCAGCACTAACTGTGCTCTTGATGCAAGTATAAGGGTTTCTCTTTCCTGATGTGTGTGTCAAATGTAGACAAATGACGAGTATAATGCAATTCTGACGGGATCCATGCTACAAGTTTTTACATCTTTTACTTCTTTATGTAATGTCTTCAGCCTACTGTAAATACAATATGTGTGGAAGACATAAAAACTGGGGATATGTGTGGGTCTTGAACAAATGATGCCAAATTGTGTAGCAGTGTAGAGTGATTAGCAGTCCTGCCTCACAGCAAAAGGGTTGTTAGGATCATGCTGGCCTGCAACTGCCTCTTAGTGTGGAGTCTGAATGTGCTCCCCATGCTTCCATAGGGTCTCTTTATACACTCACACTACCTAAAGGCATGCGTCTATAGCTGAATTGGAGACTCTAAATAACATGCAGTAAAAGAATGTGAATCTGAACGATTGTGTGTGAGTGTAGTGATTAATTTTCTTTCAAAAACTCCAAAAGGACAAAAAGTTAACTTGTTATGCATGTTTTCCACTCATCGACAGGTTGCTATTGTGTAATATCCAAATCAATATTTTCACTTCACCTGTTATTGCTGAAGCTGTCACTGTGTGGGCAGTGATTAGTTTGTGACATATGCAAATGTACAGTTAATTCAAGTCTACTACCTGACAAAAAGCAAAAGACAAGCCTGAATGCAGGTTGTATTAGTCATTCTAATCTAACATTAAGAAAAATCTTGAGACTGTGACAGCTTCACATCCTCATTTCGTCTGCGGTACAAATGTTGTGATCACATTTACAGACTGACTCATCCGTTCCCGAGGGGCCGATCTACCTGCCATTAGCCCGAGCTGAAAGGATGCCCTTCACTTTATTTATGACTGAAAAGATTGGCCAAGGTAAGAACCTGCAATGATTTCCTTGTCACTTTCACTAGTATATATCAGGCCGTGCTTCATCACTGCCAAAGCTGATGGCTCAATTCCAGGAGCAAAAATACAATCAGCACCGACATTGACCGGCTGTCTGTCTGAAAAATATAGTGCTTATGAGAGAGAGGCGAGAAAGATGTTGATTGTTGGGTGAGAAGTAACTCGGTTAAGTAGAACAATCATGGACAAATGAACTGTCAACCTCCTGTTCAGTGAGTTGAGTTTTCAGGCTTGACCAAGTTCACTTCAGGCTTCTCCTCAGATTTCATGTTGAGATCAGCACAAACCAGAGGCCATTTAACTCTGATGCGCGTCACGTGGGCGTCTGCAGCAGATTTCATCGAGAACTGTGTGCTGGAGACACGGTATTGGCAGAGGTAGAGGAGATTTGGCGTCTTTGGAACAATTATATGTGAGTGTGTGTGTGTGGTGATGCCAAAAGAATGAAGAAAGGCTCCAGATGAACTCATGTTGTCATTCTTGTCAGGAATAGTTCCATGCCACTGTGACGGAGCACGCCCCTCAATAAGTCGTGAGCGCATGCGGTCACAAAGGAACCCACGAACTCGCGCTGGCCACGCACACATTTTCACTCACACTCGCTAATTCCCCGTTTACCCCGCTGGTTCATTAATACGCCCCCGACACACGACCAACGCCTTTTTCCCGTTTTCCTGCCGCTTTTATGCTTCCAAGGGTGCACACTTGAGAGCATTAGCTTGAGTCATTCATACATGCTAGCTCTTACCTGTTTCTCTGTGTTTCCTGATGCTGCGCGTCTGAGCAGAACCCGAGCCATAACTTCCTGGTGGTTTAAATGGACGCTGTTGGCGCGCTGGAGATGATCATGTGATGCGCATTAGGTAACCGACACATAAAAACCTATAACCGCCCTTTCAGTCATCCTTTATGAATTATTATTTATGGGTTGTTGTATCCGAGAACAGCCCACATGTTTATGTTTCAACTGTTTGTTTAGTGATTTATATTTTGTGTAGTAGTGAAGCCCAATGGGAGGGGCCAGGGGTATTTACAGGAGCCATTTCAGGCCTGTCTTCAGTCTGGTCTTGAGCAGTTACAGTGCAGGTAACGTTGGCTGAGAGCACTCTGAGCTCTGTGTTTGAGTTTTTGACAGAACTCTGACTTTAGACTCTCTTTGTTTTGTACATTTGTAAATACATTTTGATGACCGATATTCACTGTATATATTTTTGCACTTTTTGGCTATTTTGCACTTTGGACACTGGCACAATAAATATCATTTGAACACGCATTTCCAGCTTTGCCAGGGTTTGACTAGAGCCCCGCCACAGCCACTATGTTGTGTATAGAAGCATGCAGTGTTTCTGCCATAGTTTTGTTTGCTCATAACTAGGTCAGGGTCTTGTCATTGTTACTATTTTCTCTTTCTGTTGCAACTTAAGACTGCAGCCCTTTTATAGTATTCCAATAACAAAGCACGTCCTATGTTGTTTTCACCCTTTTGTCTAAGTGGTGCTGTTCCACTACTGCATTACTCAAAACCTGTATCACGTATCCGGGACGCAGGCCTGATAATGATTAATTAAAGCACTTTGTATCACTTGCTTTGTTTTTACAGGTTATGCAGGAGTTTAGGTCCCCTGTGTGGCTTATGTAACATGCCGCTTTATCATCCGTTGATTTGGGACTCATTCATAACAAAAGTATTAATGACTTTGTCCTGGCGCTGACCATCCTTTTGAAGTCAACTTCAAAAACCCCTCATTCAAAAGTTAGACTAGTTGTATGTATTGTATTATATGTGTATTACTACAGCGCAGCACATTATTTTGACATTTTTAAGGCTTTGGTTTGACTCAAGGTGTAACACAAAAGTGAAAAGAAGTCAAACGTACTACATTTCAAGTCAAACAAAGTTCTGTCAGACACATTTAAAATGATTTCACAATGAAAAGTCAACTTAATATCCATGGGCAAACTCTGGAGCAACAATAATTTGTGAAGTATACTGAATGTGCATCCTTCAGTATGACATAGAATGGGTTGTTTTATCACCTTTAAGCTCACACTTATAAAACACCAATTAGCATGTTCAAGTTTGTTTGATAAAGTATGAATTTATAGCTTTTCTCCATTTGTACATTCTCTGTGGCACCGTACTGGGAACAGAGGTGTCAGTTCTGTTCCTGTTGAAACATGCAGGCTATAGGACGGTGTGCGGCTATGTTTTAATTGGAAAAAGCCTGAATTGTGTGACAAGCATGTGTCAAATATGTTCACATGTTTGAGTCTAATAGTTTCACCTCATGATGAAGATGTTGGGGATTTTGGAGTGTGTATCTGGATGTTAAATACAGATGCAGTAAACTATAAATGAAGGATCTATAACTGGAAGAGTTTTGTGTTGATTGTTGTTCATTTACAAGAAGAACAAAGATATCAATGCTCTGAAGCTAAGTACATTGTGTTACTGTTGGGCTTTAAAGTGTTTTGATCAGATATCCCCTAAAATAACATAAGACCCCCTTCCTGAAACGCCACCTTATCATGGTAGAGGGTTGATTCTAGGAGCTATGTTGTCAGAGGTCTACGTGCCCCTGGTAGGGTCTCTAGGAAGAAGGATCCAGGTAGAGGGAAGCCTGGGTGTCTCTGTGACCCGGCCCTGGATAAGCCGAAAAAGATGACTGGATAATAAAAGAATGAAGAAAAGTTGCACAATCACACAAAAAACTAGATCTAAATCTGGTGAAGCTCTGGTGAACTCAGAAAGAAATGTGTCCGAATCTGTATGGTTTGGTCTTTTCATTACAAACAAATGAGATCTTATAACTTTTTGAGTTGAGTCTGAAACATGATCTTAGTCATGGTGTTTTGATTGAGTGAGAGTTTAAAATGCGTAAAGCGAAAGTAATGCGAAAGTAGCTGTTACATACTAATACTTTCACTCCAAACAGAAGCTAAAACCATATTTGAGAATGAAAGAAACCCCACGGTGGGCTCTGGAGCTTGCATTGTGCGCAGTGATTCATTTTGTATCTCTGATGTTTTGCAGGGGCTAAAGATACTACTGTTCCTCTGACAGACAGCACAGCCTATAAAAAGCCTATTGATTGAAGAGAATGGGACCTCCTCACATCTACATCTTTCCTCATCTCGCTGACGCCCTTGAGGGTCAACAGAGAGCCTTTTGTAATTGGAAATGCAGCCGAAGCCTCACTGTGAAGGACAAAAACAATTTCAGCCCGGATGGGTAATAAATGGGACTAATGTCGTTGCTGTACAGATGCTGTCTGCAGGCTAAGTTTTGTGTAGAAAGCCTGTGGCGCAGAAAATGTTGCTTTTCTTGGGTCAGATTTGACAAATCTTTGATCTCAGCCTGTTTGGAACCTGAAGGAGAAATGAAACAACAGCAAGCAATATAGAAATAGGCACCATGAAAATAGCCTGTATCAATAACATGACTAAGAGATGGAATTTTTCTAGCATGAGCATTTTTTTTGTTTATGCCAGAGGATACATGAGAATAAACTACATTATGAACGTCACTGTTAGCCAAAAACAAGTGGAAATGAAAGTTATGTATAATGAGGTCCAGTTAGATTCAAGATCAGTCAAACAATTACTTTTAAAAGCTGATGTTTATAAAGTTCATCTGCAGACTAAACATGGTTGTTATTAAAAAGAAAAAAGAACTGCTCTTATTTGTCTTGGGAATAAATCGATGTTTACTTAGTGCTATACTGTAATTATACATACTTATTACTGGCTGCAATTCTTCTATGCAGTCCTTTAAACTACTAAAGAAAACTATACAAAAAAATCAGATTGTTAATTTATTTTCCACCACCAACAGTAACTCTTCAGTAATATGGTGCCAAATAACACAATTATTCACTGAGAACAAAAAAAGGCTGAACAAAAGTCCTCACTGCATTGGATATAAGCTAAAGCCTGACAGTGAAGATTAATGAGACTTATTTGCAAACTTTAATTTACAGTGCAATTGTCTCATTACAAAGCTCTGCAAAACCCAAACTTCTCTAAATTTAAGAAGCCACTGTCTGTCTTCCTCAAGCTTTCTCACCATCCGAGAGCGAGAACAGCTCAGCTCTCCACCCCCTTGTCTTCTCTCCAGGGGGCCTCAAATGCAGTTACAACGCCTGCAACATGTCCCGGACTGCACTTTGTCCACTACCTTGTCCATCTTCTCCCATTAATTTGAGTTTGATTCACATCCAAATGGAGCTGCTTGGAGGGCATTCTAAGCAGCTGTCTGAAACTCCTAAGATCCACATTTTGTCTTTTTGAAAACTGCCAAACGCATCTAATGGTGTACGATCGCATCAGTGCCCTTGTCCGGGCCTGAGCAGTGCTCACAGAGTCTCTGTGAAAGAACTTTAAATTGAATGTCAGGTCACTTTCTGTGTGGAAAGTTTGGTTTCATGTAGGCTTGTATGAATGGCTTAAAAGTCGGTGTGGCTTATTCACTGTAATAAAAGGCCTGAGTCGGTGCCAATTTGAGTAATAAGCAATGTCACACAACCTTTTACCTTAAAATATGTAGCTTCAAAGTCATATGGATGCTTCCTGGACATGAAAAAGGGACGATAGCCCACCTTCTCAGAGTCATTTCTGGATCAGCCGCTGAAAAACTGCACTATGTAAGTTGTTTTTCTTCTTTTCATGTTAGCATTGTTAGATCAAATGCCCGTCTCTGTTGTAAATGAAAGAGAAAACCCCAAATGTCAAAAATCAGACACATTGTTTTAAGGTAATTGCAGTCGATATCTTCACACGCTGATTCAAATGTATTTTCAAAACTAGCGTGTGAATCTAATGCAGTACTTCCCGGGCTAAAATAGCCCTTGAGATTGTACAAACAACTGTGCAAAGCATGCTTTCCATCTCACTAAAAGCCTCTCCATCACACATTAAGTAACTGCCATTGATTTCTCTGAGGAGCGCCTATAGACAAGGCTGGCCTATGCTGATTCACTCCTCTGCTGTCTTCTAGTGTGCAAAACCAAAAGCCCTGTCAGGCCTATGCAAACATCCTCAGGCATCATTTCTTGCAGTGTATCAGATCTACAGAGCTCCCAAATCTCTGAAAACAAAGTCCTCATATTCACTTGCACCCTTTTGATTAGTATGTAGCAGCAGTTTAATAAATGAGAGCGGCCTTATCTGTAATCCGCAGGCAATGATGGTAAGATTAGATTGTTTATTCAGTCTGTGAGTGTTGGCTTATATTCCAGGTGTGTAGCGGGAGCGATTTTTGTAATTGCTTTTAGGAAAAAAAAAAAAAAAAACATTGGGGAAGTACAAAAAGTGTGATGAGTTATCGGCTGCTAGATCTGTACCTGTGCCAGAGACTGTCTCAATGCCAAGCTGTTCAGAGGAGAGATGCATAAAAACTCCTAATCACATATTACCGAGCGTACTAAAGTGTGAAATCATTTACTCAGGTGAATCCAATCTCTTTAACCGTGTAATCTTTTTCACCTTGGAGTGGTCCAAATAAAACCCATTCATCTAGATCAAGCTTTTGTTGTCAATAAAAAAAAAGGGTGGGTCAGGTGACGTGGGTAGCAAGGTCATCCAGCCACATATGCAGGATCGGTCCGGTAGATTAATGAAGGTAGGCCTGCTGACATGACACCTCTGGATGCGACTACTACATCACTGTCTCGTGCTCGTCTACCTTACCGCCGTCACCGTGTGGTGGTGGAGGACTTTTCAGGTGATAAACAAGCCTTGCCATGGCGGTAATAGTCGAGTATCCTCCATGCACACGTTTGAAAGCTGGACAAAAATCTGTTTATATGTGGCTGTGTCCGAAACCTCAATCACTACATAGGGCTGGACTACATAGTGGAGCTAATTAATTGCCGTTAGTCATGTGATTCTGGGTTACGTACTGTATGTAAAAAATAATAATTAAAAAAAGATCTGTCTTTTTGCCTGGCAGTGTTCAGTGTCTGAAGCATGTGAGAGAGAGGTCACATGACTTCTGACACCTTTACACTTGGCACTAAATGTGGAAGTGGTCATCAAAATAATCAGATTTGTGGATCAGCCAGTTCACATGACACCAGTGTTAATTTTGACAGCAAATTTTGATTTACTTTTAGTCTTAGTCTTTTGGCAACACTAAAGGGATGGACCAGATTTTTAAATTAGTGTTTTATGGACTATTCAATTTTAACATATTCATCTGTTTAGTTTACACTGAGTTTACTTCCTGTTCTTCAGACTGAAAACAATCTACAATACAGCAATAAATCGCATAACCAAGTTTCCATTTCTGACCTTTCCTTTAAAAACCCAGATTTTTTTTTTGTATATCTAATCAGATTTGAGGCTAGTGTAAACAGAGATTTCTGGTTTAAGTTCATAGTAACTCCCACAAACCTTTTCGACTTAGATGCAAGAAAAGTCTTTTTCTGTGATAAATAGTGTTTGGTAAAGCAGTGTATGATGCGGTGTGGCACATCTGTCTAGAATAATTCAATTTTACCATCTTTTATAGTGCTTTTCCTCATGGTTACAATCATTTTACTGCTTTGCAAGCATCAAGGTCTGTGGAAAACTGTCTTGAGCTAGTAAAAATGAATAGTGATAGGTGTGGAGCCATGAAAATATGTCAGAGATATATCAACACTTTGGCTGTTTATGTCACTCAGAATATTGGATTGTGCTGCAGAGTGCAAAGGAAACAAAAGTTTTTTTCTGCTTTTGCGTCAATGAAATCTTTGATACAACCAGAAATCACCTTGATGTTCCTGTTTGTCACATTGAATTTGGAAACGCCCTCTCAGCCATTCTTTCCGCGTGGACATTAATGATGATGGCTTTTATTACAGCTGATCCGAGTGTCAATATTGTGTACCGCAGCTCAGACGAAAGCTGTCAAAGAAAAACATGCTTCAGCCAATCTCTCTGACAAGCCATCTTTCACTAACTTCAGCAGGCGAGCACAAATCTCTTTAGTGCCGCAGATAGAATCTACCTTGTGATCGGCCCACTTACTGATAAATGGGGGCGCTGCATAGGTAATGACCTGTCATGTTTTTGTCTAAGTTCAGGCTCTGAGGCTTTACTGTCCTCAATCAAAGACTTATCTCCTAGCCATTTGGGGGAAGTTTCATCTTCAAAAAAGCGCTTTTGCTTTCAGATTCCTATATTCCCATACTCCGGCATCAGCACATTATCCACAATTGGACACAGCGCTTAAGGATCCCACTGAATTTATAAGAGTGTGTTCTGAAAATTTCACGCCGCACTTTCTTTTTTCTTATCGCACTTTTTTTACAAAACGCTGCACCTGACTGTATCGTTTGCATTTTGCATGCTGCAAATTCCTTGTTTTCGCCTTCTTTGCAACATGACAAATGTAGAGTGTTTTCAGTGTAGCTCACAATTATGTATTTTACCTTTTTATATTTGATTCCAGAGTGTGAGCTGTAGACAGTATCATCTTTCCACCATCTGTAAAAAAAAAAAAAAGCTGACAGAGTTCCTGCACATTGGCGGATACAATTACATTTACCACATAAAGATTGAGCCACAATGAGAGCAGCTGATTATCATATCAGTGGTGTCAGGACAGAAGCATATTTTTTTTTTCTGTCCAAAGGGGATAAAAGTTTTTGCTGCAGCCTGTGAAATTAACTGCAAGTCTGCAACATCTACTGCATTTCAGATGATGTCTAGAGTCATGCATGAAAATATATAGTAAATTACAGTTAATGATTATGCATCCAGCGGCAAAACACTTCATCTGGCACTCGTTCACCCTCTGCAATTGCAATTATATGCATTTCTAAGCTGGAATAAAGTGCATGTCATACGAGCAAAATGCGGTCTTGATACAGTGTATAATTACTCAATTAGACGCAGAACCTCTAATGATGCAGTGTGTCATATGAATCGATGCCAACCAATTTAGATCACGAGAAAGAGGCCTTGTTATGTTTTGTTGAATCTTTGCATTGATGTATGTCCAATGTCTTTTTATAGGGACTTTGCCAAAAAGAATTGCTGGTCTTTCCAAGTGGGTTTTTGGGCTTGAGTGTTAATTCATCCAATTCATTCCAAAAATATAAAAATGTCAAGTACAGGAAGTGGGTCAGAATAATCAAAAGTGCAGATATTGAGTCCAAGAGATGAGATCCAAGGATGTAAAGACAGGGAGGTATGGTGATAGAGTAATAAACACAGGGGGGATGCCAACGGACAGGAGCAGAGGCATTAGACGAAGAGCTGGAAATCACTCACTACTCCCCAGATACTGCAATTAAAAACCACAGAAAAACAAGATGAAGGTATAAATCTTTAATCTGAGGCTGTTTTATGCATGCATTGATTTTCTATACAGAAGCGTTAGAGTGTTAAGGCCTTAAAATAAGACAAAATAAATAAAACAAAAACACTGCCGTCGACTTTTTCCTTCTACTTTCCCACTTTCTGAGTCAGGTGGCTCTTCTGGCATCAGCCCAGTATCCAGACGGCCAAATCCATGCCTGATGTTGGCTGAAAAGATGAAGCTAGGCGACAGACTGATGTACGAACGGATGGACGGATGAATGGACGGATAGACTCGCCGGGCAGCTTTGTGTATTAGTACAGCTGAATTTCAGTTTAGTGTGAAAGATCCACCCAGCACATGTTTACCAACCCATCTGCTCAGCGTTGGCTGTTTGCCAGAGATAACCAAAGGGACAAGAGGTGGCAAAGATTTAATTGGTGAGACCAATTTCTGAACACCTGCTAAATTGCTGAGATTTTTGGAGTGCGTTTGGATTTGAAATTCTATGTCTGGTTTATAACACTGAAGTATAATCTGAAATAAACCAGAGGCAGTTCCCATTGCTTTACTCTCCTGCAAACAATTCCAAGCTTGTTGTGACCTTAAAAGAAAATGATGCTTGCTTCCTGCCACAGTGGCGGTCCCTGGGTCTCGCAGGCACAAGCCTCTTCCGGTAAAAGTTACTGTCTCATGATAAATTGAAAGCCGTGCCTAAACAGGATGTGCGTGGAAACTAATGAGATGATAGATGAATCGACTTCCCTTGAAGAAAAAGTGTTAAGTGTCACAACCTGCAGAGATAGCTCTACAAAGAAATCATGCTTGCTTTGAGATCATCATAAAAAACAGCCAATCAAGGAAGAATCAGATACATGGATGAATTTTTAAATCTTTGATTGTAACCCGCCGTTTCTCAAAAACATGATTGGTTCCATTTATTTTTTTCGCTATTGTACGATCCTGTCTTTGGGTAAGGAAGATAATACACGCTTTGGCCCTTGTTTAAGACAAGAAAAGAAATGATACCTCCGCTTCTCTATGAGGTAAGGCATGAATGATTAAAGACGACCTCTGATTGCATGTAAACACCTCCTCGTCAGTTCATAGAGAGGCCGTACTTTTGGTTCTTAAGTTCGCAATGGCCACAGGCAATACCCAATCAGAGCTGGCTTTTATCGGCCGTTGCTAGGATACCAAACTTTCCATAGGCTATGTGAATCACCCTGGACATGATGAGATTTGTGGAGGCTTGACACTTGAATTGCATTGCATCATTCCACACACACTATGCACTTCAAAAAATACTTGGGATGCATAAGAGGCGTAAATCTAATGAGGAAAGCTGAACATCCTGAAAGAGGGACCACAGACAGCGGCTTGGAAGGAGATTGGATGCCTGCAGGAGGGCTGATATTGAACACTCACACGTACGCTGTTGATCAGAAGCGACATGTTTTCTCTTGTCAACAGCAACTTATATTGTGGAGGTAATCTCTTTTTTGGGTGTTTCTATGGGGTGTTTTAGCATCAAAGGCATGTAGCTGACAGTTAAATACTTCATGAAAAACCATGAAAGCAGCCTGTCCATCATTTGCGCCCAACTGCTATCCTGAAGGTGTCACAAAAGTTTGGCCAAGATTTTGTTTTTCTTTTCAAGTTTAACTACACTGGCACCATTCAGCCATTCACCACTGACAGGTGGAAGTGAATCATACTCATTTTCATAGCACCAGTGGTGGATTTAACAGTTTTAAGACCCAAGACAAACACAGGCATGAGGCCCTCTGCATCTGAGCATCTTTTTCTTTCATCAGATGATTCCGGTCATCAGGGGATGCCTAAATTATAGCTTGTTGAAACATATAATCTCCACTAATTCTAGTTGTCGGTAGATAGTTCGTGATGGATATCCAGATTATAGACTAGCTCAATGGAAAGACATCCATATAGCTCTTTTGTATGAAAAGTAAAGATGTGTTGGACAGAGACTCCAACTGATACCCACAATGGAAATATGAGTCAATTTTGAAATACCTTGAAGTATGTACCAATTTTTTTGTGATAACACTGGGGCCATTCTTACCAAGGCCTGTTTTTTTTTTTAGAAAATAATGATTATACTATCAAAACCAGCCTTTGCAAATACTGTCCCACATATAGCATGCAAAACTGTATTTCCACGCTGGCTCAGGATTGGCCTAAAAATATCGCTGATGTCATAAAGCCTTTTAGATATGAGCATTTCTCAAACTCAGGAGCACTTTCTTCTGCAGCTGACAGTCAGACAAGTACAGCAAGGGAACATGAAAAAGTGCTTTTCTACATTGAGCCCTTTTAACTCCAACCCTTCAAGCTCCAGATACACCATAATCTAAAAAAGTTATTGCCTTATGCACAAACACCTATCAATAGCAAACTTTAAACAGAATATAAAAGCACTGTATCAAAAGGATCAACTATTTCAACCAAAGCAAACACATTCTCTGTTGTTAAATACAGTCTTTCCACATTCATCAGCGTTGTGCTGTGCAGCTGGGACTTTGCCGTGGGTTTCTAATTGAAGCGTCCTGCTGTGAACCAGGTAACATTACATCCCTCCAGCTGAGAGGTACACGTTAACTGGGATTATCACTCATTGGAGAATATTAATAGCTCATTAGACATTAATTGAGCTCTCTGATCAGTATTTGTGCTGCACCAATCCTGCGCTCTAATCAGAGCTGGTGCAACATACAGCGGAGAGGTGTCAAAACATCTTCTACTCAGCAAATGCCAGCAGCTCAGATTTCCCTTCAGTCAAATCGAGGAAGACATAAGTTAAAGCATATTTGGCAAAACATGTCATATAAAGGATGAGAGAAAAACATTATAAATACTGTAATTGGCTGTAACTGGTCCAAAACACTTAATGGGATGCTTACTGGCACATGTGATAATCCCACTGTAATGAGAATTCACAAGATATTACGGTCTTTGTTCGTGCCCTGGCATCTCCAAAAGAGCTTATAGCTGCCAGAACAGTAACAATAAGGCAATGAACATATGAGGTGATGTGGGAAAGAAAAAATAAAACACAAAAAAACAAATGAAGTGAAATTAGCATCCAATATAACATGATTAGCCTAATAAGGACAAAGTGGAAATAACGAGTTTATTATTAGTCTTCATTCTGGGTAATAAATAACGGAGACGGAGGGCAGAGGGTAAGTGATGCTGTTGTCATGACTCTTGAGTTTAATGAGAAATGTGTTAATCATAGTAATTATGCCTATTCTGTGCACATGTTAATAGAATACTAAAAAAAATACTGACTCATATTTACTGCTTTAAATCAACATATTTAGTTATAAGGGGGATCCAATAAGTGAAAGGATAACAGTAATTACAGGTGCAATTCCAAGCAGTTACAAAAGAAAACAATGTACTGGTATTATCCTAAAACTATGCCAGGTTTTCATGTCTTGAGGTATAAAATAAAGCCACCCAATGTTTTTTTTTTCATGAAACAATGGCTTAGTTGAAACAGAATATTTTGATCAAAGCCCTTCCTGGGGTTTGTGGGCTGATAATACTTAAAAGTGAATTCACTAACAGTGTGTGGCAAAGAAGTCACAAGCAGAAGAACAGAAGCAAAAAGTGGATTGTTTAAACACTGCAGCAAGTGTCAGGTGAGCCGGCTAACAAAATATACTGCAGCACCTATGAGTCAGTCACACAGTTACCTATGTGACATAAATGTATCACTTCAACTTCCAGTTAATTCTTCTATTGATGCTAAGACTTTACTTCTCACCTTCAAAGCCATCCACAGCCTTGCACCTCCATATCTGCATGACCTCCTCAAGTGCTGTAGTGATGTACAGTAAGATCCTCCACAGTCCAGCTCCTGTCCTTCCCGTCTGTCCCCCAGAGTCTTCAGCCACTTTGGCAAAAACTCTCTGCCCATCTTCAAAAAGATGCCTAAAAACATCTTGCATCAGTCTTTCAAACTTCACCTGAATCCCTCAGCTCTGTGTTTAGGCTGTAGTGTTCTTAACTGTTTTTATTTATTCAATTATCAGATGAACTGTATAGCACAATTCCCTGTTCTACTTGTCTTATGTATTTGTTATAATTTGTTTAAAACAATTATTAAGGAATTGCCTTGATTATTATATATGTTAATGGCCCATCAGCAAAATATGACACAGCAACGGGATATTGTAGTGAAGGTCTACATAAGAAAGTTATAATTTAATTGAGTATATGTACTTTAAGTGTAAAATTATTCATAAACTAGAAATGTAGAATGTTTGTAGTAAGTAACATTTGTATTTCTCTGTAATTATTAGTAGGGCAATTGATATCTGATCGATTGACATGGTAAGTTCCGTTTTTACATATTATGTCTTTGCTTTTTATGCACCACAAAACTCATTTGGTATTGTCCGTACATTCTCAGTTTGTGGAAGGCTGTCACATTTACCGGGAATGCTGTTTCTTTATGTGCAGCTCAGTCCGCTGTCCTGTTTTGCCCATAGGGGGCTGAAAAACGTCAACAAAAAGCACGTGTTGCCCTCTCGCTTGCCGTAGTTGGCTCCGCCATTGCGTTGACAGGGCTTGTTATTAAATGATTAACCAGAAGCTTTACTACTTAGCCACTTCATGAAACTGCAGGAACAAGCAACAAACTTTTCATATGGATTTCAGGAGTGCCTTTCAGTGGGACAGGTAACATCAAACGAAGCAGACCAGGTAATTGTAATACTTTTAGGCTAATCGTTTTTCTCTTTCGCTTCCTGGTTGCTAATGCCTATGCTAGCTGCTATGTATCTGCAACGTAAAGTTAAGATAAGGATTCGTCATGTTTACGTAGCATATATACACACATCTATTTAATAGCTGTAAAATATTGCTCAGGTTTAACGAAACTTTTCAAAAGACAAGTGTTAGCAATATCGTAATTTACACTGCCTCGAAATTCTACTCATCTTTCAGATAATCACTCACCAAATTGATTGATGGGACAGTTAGCTACGAGTATCGTAGCTGTAGGCTAATGATGCATCGCTGTAGTTCCGTTTTTTCTCCATTATACAATAAGATCTTAATATATTTATTTCCTTATTATTTTACCCACTTAAAAACCACCCAGATCAGCGCGAAGGAACAGAGACTCGGAAAGACTAGCTTTTCTCACCATGAAATGGGCCTTATTAAAACTTTTCTTAACTTATTTTTTTTAGTCACATTAATAACAGACAGGTAAAACAGTTTTCATTATGTAAGCCACTCTTCTAAATGTTCACTTTAATACTTCCTACTTTCTACGTTTCATTACATTGCTCTATTATGCTTTTGCACAAAATGTGTTCATTCGTTGAATAATAGTTAGATTAGATTCGTTTATTTACAATTTCACAATTTTTTAGGCCAGAATAGCCAAAAGCCTTGTCGATAGAGCTTGCGTTAAGAAATTACACCATTTGAAAGACTAACCTAGCTGGAAGAATGTATCTATTTATGTGTGATTAGCTTAGCTGGTATATTAGCACCTGTGTGGAAGTGCACTGGCTGTTCATGTAATGTTCATCTAACTGTGACCGTAATGTTACATATTATAGCGTATTGATCTTACTTGCCCTTTCGTGAAAATTAGTCATATCACCGACATACTGTGATATCTTCTTATATTATGTTCAATGCCCATTTGTAGTCTGTGGTTGACGTCATGTGCTGTTGACAAACAAAATAGAATTGTAATGATTGTGCTCCTCTAAATGTATTAAGTGTCTCTGAGGAGTGCACCAAAGTGAAGTGCTCATTTTAAAATATTGCTTTTTATTATCTTCTTAGAACGCTCTTGATTATCCTGTACATATTGGTGGAGGGACTTTTGAGTCACTGATGGTAACCACATGCCAGTAATGTATGGGATGTCACACATTTTGAAGATTAATCTCCAATGAAAATAAGCGTTAAACCACACCAGTATTGGGCACTAAAGCCTCACTGTGGGTTAGCATTGTTAAGGTGTGTTCTGTAAGTTCTGTGAGGATAGGCACAGTCCACCACAGCAATTAAGTCAGGTAAAAATTAGTTCACGTGTAACATGTGATCATGTATGACAGGATCACTACACACACAGGCTCTCTATGTATCTCTATATATTTGTTATCTCTTTTTTTTCTATATATTTTAGGAGACATGAACTTTAATCCTACTTTGGTTGTGCATTTAGTGGAGACTCTTGTGTGTAGTAGAGTGAGACTTTTATTAAGTAATGTTGATATTAATACTGTTGGTTTCATATATATTACATTCAAACCTCCTGCTTAGATGTTTTATTTTACATCACTCTTTGTATCTGGTATATATAGTAAATGGGAAGTGAATGTTAAACCTGACTAGACAATCAGATATAGTTGTGTCTGCAGTTTTGTGATATATGACATACATGCTTTACAGAGCAGAAGATGCCAGCTGCTAGTTTAGTATTTTATTGAGTGACACTTGATTTCAATATGTCTATTGAAAGCCACTTGTGTTGTCTATTTCCTGTGTTGATCACATGCAGGATTTGTCCAAAAGGTTACCTGCCTTTCTCTACTTGGCTTTGATTTATTAAAGCACTGTTGAGGACTGCCTGAGCAACATGTAATAGGGGTGTCAATATTCGTCATGTCAGCAAGTTGTGCATCATTAAACCAGCTGATTGATCTGGTCTCCACATGGCCCTGTGACCTTGCTTTGCACAAATAAGAAGGGAACTGATGCTGGTGTTACCTGATCCACTATGCGGCTGATGGATCTGGGCTTGATTTAGCAGAGCAGGACATTGACATATGGGCACAAAAGCTTCACTTGCTCAGGCCTTTTTCTGGGTAACAGAGGCCTTTTTGTTCCTTTCTTTTGAAATACACAACAGAGTGGAAGCTTCAGGATGAAGTCATTCTGGCGTCGTGATGATCCCTCTGTGGTGTGTACAATCATCTAGGAGTTCTGTATAGAGTAATATGATGGTCACAGAAAATATGTGCTGTGGCACCAAGAGCATCAGATAAAATTGTAACTGATAATCACCAAACACATGATGAGAAAGTATATGTAGAAAAGAGTCAAAGTTATCTGTGCACTGATTCTGTGTCTACATGCCCAAGTCTTATAAGTCTTATGGTTTATGTACCTTTGGAATTACACCTAGCTAGCATTAACTAAACCAAGTATAAGCTTCCAGTAATAAAGATTTGATAAAAACAATAAAACCAAAGCAATGTCTGGTGCAACTGTAAGAGCATGGTTAATATCTTCTAAAGTCAGCAATAGCCTCATTTTAGACAACTTTGGTTTTGTTTGTTTAGGGTTTTTTGTGTGTGTGTGTGTGTGTGTGTGAATACCACCAGTATTGCAGCAAGCCAGGTACTAGAACAAAATAACTCTGGGTTTAAAGGCTGTGGTGTTTAAATGAACAGTGTTGTGCCTTAAAGTACTCTATCTCCAGTCTTAGCAGCAGTGGAATAATGGCTGCAGCCTTTTCTTACTTTATTGAAATGCACTCCCATAATAACACTCCCACTTTCAACCCGATGGTCAATATATTTATTAGTTGAAATGCAGTGAGTGGTTGGCAGACCCCCTGCTTTCAAAGGCCACATGCAAAGTGAGTGTCATGTCCTTGATTATCATAGAGCCGTGTAAGAGGAGCTAAAAGCTTGCTTAGGAATATTAATGAGGTATAGGCTTCAATACATGGCTTGTGCTGTGTATTCTAATGCATTTCTATGCTTCCTGAATCATTAACGTATGCATTTTCTGAATTGCAGCAGTGGTCCGTCATTTATTTGTCTGTGGTGTATACTTTGCCATGTTACTAATGCATTTGTCACAAACATACACTTTTACTGCACTGCCTTCTTCTCATCTTTTAGAAATGAAGTGTTTTTTCTTGCTCAACTGTTTTTATTTGCTTATCATAAATTTATGCTCACCTTCCTGCCTTGTTGCTTCTGTTTGTCCAGGCTGTGTGATCACATCATTCAACATTTGGCTGACTAGACCCTGCTACCTCAAGCAAGCAGACTCAACTTAGTACAGAGCAGCATGATGTGAAAATTTATTTCCACTGTAGGTGAAGAAAGGTGATGTTCACACGACGATAATGTGAAAACTGAATAAGACAGTAGGTGATGAGAGGGTGCTGTCCATGAGTCAGTCACTTCTGAGTCAAGTATTGGCCTGTGGATACATCACCTAAAACGATTAAAAAGCTAAATAATAAAATAGTCAGCAGCACGAGTCTAGATCTGTGCACAAAAGTGGGAAACTGTACGTATCACGCCAATCTCAGAGCTCGCGCAACCGACTGTTGATAAATCTGACGGCCTAAAACGGGCGTGATTTGAATGAAATGCCCCTAAATGTTCACTGCTTGACTTGGCTCACCCACAGCGTTTACCTTAGGGACACGGAATACTGCACAAAAAGACCCTCCCCAGAGTAGGAAATGACAAATAAATTCTCCAAGAAAAAAGATTGATGTTTTTCGTATGAAGTGTGGTAAATGAACATTTTCTGTCGACAACCAAACCACATCTGAGGCTTAAATATTTTAAGAAAGCACATATTTGATGTGTACATATTTAACGTGAAAGCATAAATATTAACAGTTCTTATTTTAATGCAAAAATGGTCAGATCGAGTAAGCCTTTCACTTTCATAAGAAGAGGGGGAAAAAAAAAAAGAAAATATGGATAACTCCCTTCCAGAGTATACATCTAGCCCACATGCAAACGCTCTGTGGCGGGAGAGGGCTCAGTCTTTAGCCACATTTGAGACGGATTTAGCGAGACAGACTAAGATGTGTCAGATATGGACTGCTGTCTACTTTATATTTGTGCTTGAGCGAACGTTGGATCAGGACAGTTTGAAGAGCGCACTGACAGACACACCTGTAATACTGAGGCTGAACAAGCTCCTGCCCTCGCCAAACGGCACCAAGACAAGGCGCTGTGGACCATGGCTCTCAGTAAGTGGTTACTGCGTGTCAAATTAAAAGTTAAATCAATCTTCCAAGTTGTTTAATAACAACACATGTTTTTTGTCCCCTTCAATTAACCATAACAGGCAGTTTATTTTAGTGACTTTACTTTGACAGTGGAGTGTTTTCTTTTAGTCTGGTAAAAGCAGCCTCTGATACAAGACAAAATAAACAGATTGCTCAGAATCATCGAAAGTAAATAAAATACCATTGTACAGAGGACTATAATATGGAATATTTTTAAAGTGGCAATGCGTATATGTCCTAAATTATTGTTTATTATAATTTAATTAGTTATATACATTTACAGGCATAGCTGAGTTGCTGAGATTATGCTCATAGCACAATTAGGACTTCTGTCTCTGTCCAAGTTTACATGTACAGAATAGTTACTGTTGAGTCCATGGCCCTTCATTCAGGCTAATGCTGATATTTAATGATATTTAAAATCATTCAGCCTTTGTTAAAAAGAAAAAAGGTGCTAATATTAAATGCCTTGTTTGCAGCCTTAAATGCTAAAATATAATATATCAGTCATTTATAAATATGAGTTGTACGACTCCAGCTGTACGGGATGAGCACATGAACACTACCAAGTTGGGAAAAGGTTTTTCTAGTGCGACATCTGTGCTTATAATGAACACATGAATGCCTCATAAGCTATGGTAGACTTTAGCTTAGCTTTTACCTTTTAAACGTTTTACATGAGAGACCAAAACCACCACCAAACAATTAGCCAGAGGCAGAGTGTCTTGGGTGATCTAAAATGCATAAGTATTGCTTTAAACATTGGTCTTCATGTTTTTCTCATTTGTTTACATGTTACATTGTGCTGCTGTCTGGCTCTGAAGCATGCTTGTAGTCCAGCCTTCATCCAAGTAAGCTGTATACATGCAGCAAGAGTTCAACAAAGAATCACATTAGCCAGGTGTGTTACTACAATTAAAAAATAAATTTAATCCAGCCTAAAGGGACTATGATAATTGACATACATTCAAGACCAGTTATAATTGGACTAAAGCAATGATTTGATTTCTTGTACTTGCATGAAACCTCACAGACTATGACTAATATTCAGTAATGACTGTGGTGTATGTTTATCCGTTTGGACAAAGGCTTTACTTCATTATGTGGCTGATCAGCCTTTGATTCTATAAGTATTGTGTCTCTGATGACTAATGCAGGCAGAAAGTGCAGAGAAATTATGCTTAAGACAAACTTATAAATGACAAATGTGACATTAGCCTGTTAATTGTTTGCAGTGATCACAGGAAACTAATGTGATATAGAATATTGTTGTGCTCAAGTCTGTAAAATGTGATCCATTGTGGTTCATCACTAAAAGTGTACTCGGATTGCATATTGACAAATTTAAAACATTACTTTGTAGTGTGTAACTTGCTAGCAAGGGTGAGTAGTATGTAAATATAATGTAAAAATACGTTTTTTGAGGGGTTGATAAAAAGTAGTCTGACATAATGCAGTTATAAACCCCAATGAGTCACATTGAATATTTTAATTAAATGCTAATCACATTTACTTTAGGAAGAAGTGAGCTGATATTTGCTGTAAGTAGAATTGAGGTCAACATAAGTTAAAGACCCTTAGTTGGCTTTGTTTCTTAATTATTACCCTCCTCATAAAGGTCTGACAGTACTTTTTATTTCCTCTTTGGTCATATTACTGTTAAAAATAAATCTCCTTCACAAGGTCCGATTGCCTACAGCCTTGTTAATATGGAGCAGCTCACATGACATTGTGGAAGCGCACAGTGTAGGTTTCCCAGGAGGCTTTAGGAGCAGAGCTTTCTCAAGGGCCACATGGGATGTACCACAGGGCGTTGTTCAGTGAAAGATGAATACAATTTCCTGTACGACCTTGAACATACCTAGAATGAAAAATTCATTGTATTAGTTTTATTTCAAAGCGGAGCTGAGGGCTTGATAAAAGATTCCGTTTAATCCTAAACACTGACCTTTTGCACCCTGTTTTTCCTGCGGCAGACTGAACTGCTGAAATGGGTCTAATCACATGGCTATAATACTCTTCATCACTCCTTGTGGTCAGTCATTTAGGCTCTGTGGCTTTTAGCTTTAGGCTACATCTTCTCAGGTCTGAGTGGACACTCATCTTTTGTGAAGTTTGTGAAAGGTGTGAATTAAATTAATTTCATACCCCAGTAACTCTGGCTGTCCAGACACTGACAGGTAGGGGGTGAACCGAGAGGACTTTATTTTTTGATTTGCCCTGATTACCACCCCAGATGAAGAACAGTGTAGTGTTAAAAGCAATTTTGGCAGGACTTTTAGTCAATGCCACTTTAAAAAGGTAAATGTGATTTTTTTTTTTCTTCAGGTGGCACTGATGAATGGCTGTAATTTGGGCAACTGATGGTGCTCTTTGGTTCTGATACAGTATTATTGCCTCTTTACTTTTGACATCATAAAACTAACAATGTGTTCACTTCTGTTCCATACATGCTATCTTGCTTATTGTCCGAGAGAGGGCTTAGGTCTGGTCGGTACAGTTTTGTTAATTTTGTTGTTCATCTGAGCCTTCTTTGGTTGTTGGATGATCATTCATGATGTACTGTGCCTACCGAGCCATTTCAAAGAAGCTTAAAACTAGACTAGTCCTGTCATGAAACACGGTTCTGGTAGATCAATTATTTAGAAGGTCGAACTGTGTGAGATCTTAGATCAAGCTTCAAAACATGCTAACCTGACATGTGTGAGTTTATATGCCAAACTTGACACTGCATGTCCTGCTGCTCTTTCCAACCTCATAATGAGAACATCAGTAAGGTGAGTAGGAGGGGGTTTTTCTGCCAAGGATTTATGTGATGGTTTACTCTCGCACTCTCCCTTATTCGTAAAGTTTATAGGCTGACATACTGTTGCCAAATATTCCATGTACTACCTCTATTTATGTGATTGTTCTCAAACCTGTGAGTCCTTAGGGCTTTGAGAACCTGCACCGTTCAACCATACTCCCACTCTTTGATTTTGTAACGATAGGCAAGGCTCCGCCACTGTGTTTTCGATGAAAGATAGTAGCTGATTAGCTGCCAAGGCTTTGAAATGGCTCCTGTTGTAAAGCCAGGATACAGTTCTGACAAAGCTCTCCGTCTGAAGGAGCCAGACATCTGGATTAATGTGTGAAAGGATTTGACTGGCTTTTCCTTTGTGTGTAAGCGCTCCGAGATGGAACCACAGGGTAAATCTGACAAAGTTTTACCAACCCTGTGGCAAGTGACTTTCTTAAATACTGTAAGTATCTATTTGTTGAGTCCCTATTCATGTTTCAATTGCAAGAACTGAGGCTATTAATTGAGACAGATGTTTCTCCTTTATCTGATGACTGTGCTGTGTGATTTTAAATGTTCATTTCTCTTGAGCTAAGACCCTAACCTCTGGCACCATGGGAGCTGCCACTTGTGATCCCGGCCTTGGTTTAACCGAGACGCGACTGACAGCTGCTGGAATGGGAATGAGGAGTGACACAGACAATTACAGGCTTGAATTCGGCCTGGCCTAACCTTCTGATCAATGCACTCCTATTTAGAGCTGGCAGGCTAGAGAGTGCCACTCTTTTTCCAGACTAATAAAGACGGCACACAGAGCTGCTCCTGGGCTCCACTGCCAATACTTTTAACACCCTCATCGATTCTCATTACTGTTAATGGTTTCTTTGCTAGTGTGTGCAGAGGAGGGTGCCGGTGCCGGTGCCGTCGGAGATTTGGGTAGGGAACGAGCAATCATGTTGTGACCCTGGTCAGTGAAGCGTCAGAGATTCAGTGTTGATTTCTTTCACTAAGGAGCTTATGTAATCAACCCTGTTTGTTTGTTGTCGATTCTCTTTTTTATCAAACAGCTGAGGCTAGACAGCAGATTGCAGACACCGGATACAGTTCATTTTGTATTCTTTGTCAACAATCGCTCGGTCATGAAATAATGTCCCTGTATTGGTCAGTTTGTTGTTATGGCAACACTTCAGGAAAATCCAACTTAAACCATGGATGTACATCTGCATTGCAAAACATACTTGTTCACAAATGTGTACAATTACATGTGCAGCTGACAACTACAGGAATTAGCACATTACTTTCTTACTAATTTCAATTTTCAGTATCTACATCAGCGTGTTTCAGTGACTGCAGCCCTTTTGAGAAATGAGTCACAAAAAAGGATGAAGTGGAACTTCTTGGCTTGTTCTCAGTGAGCTCACACAGTTTGCACTGAAGTAAATAGCTCCTACATACATGTTTAATTGGCCTATAAAGCTTTGTTTTATAATGATTCATCTTTTGCCTGTGATTAGTGAGCGGCCTGGTTGTTGGTGTTTGGGGAAAAAACCTTGGGTGATTCTAATATGCTCATCTAGGGCGGCTGTGGTTAGTTTGTGTTTTTTCAGGTTTTGTTCCTCTATTAGATGTTTGGGATTTACAACAACATTTCAACAATTCTCTTCTGGGTGTGACATTAAGAAGATTTCACAACTTCTGCATGGTCATCTAAGTGTGGGCACGAGTCTGGGGAAAGATAGTGAAATACAAACGAACAAGCCCAGGATTAAGCGTTAGAATGCAAAGACAGCACTTATGTCCTTGTTCTCATCGAGATTTGAAAGTACTGCTCTGGGGACGCCATTTTGGCCGCAGCGATAACTGTCTGTATTTCAGTGAGAGCTCAGGTCGGTTGCAAATTAGTCCAGTCCCACAAGGTCCACACTACAAGGTATTCTACTTAAATTATGTGTAAGCCAAATCACATCTGGAGAGCCACAGCTGGGCAATATACTGTACACAGCACATCCTTAGAGTTGAGGAGTGGAGCCTGTAACACGATTATTTGATGCAATGATAATAACCGACAGTATTAGACGTATTAAAACATTCCTTAAACTATTTTGTTTTTCTCTTTTGGAGGCTCTGGTGCTGTGTGCTCCTTGGGCTATTAATACTGAAATGTGCCTTCAGATTCATATTTGGGATAACAGCAGCACTGTCTGCACTAATTGCCTATTGCCTAAAAACTTGTAAGTTCTGACAATGTGGGCTGCATGTCAAGTAGTTTTCAGTAACTGTGGGCCTGCATTAACAAATCAGACTCTATACTTGTTTAGTGTATTTCTGTGTGGCTTAATGCTGTATGACCTTAATGTATGATTTCAATCTGTTTCACTGTAAATCATTTATTCTCCAGTGGAAATGATAAACACACATTGTTTAGTAATTGTTGCCGGTTTGAACTATACATTTTTTTGTCATCTTGTATTGTTCATGCAAAATCTCAGACCATATGGACTGTATTTGTAATGGACCGTATAGACTGGTATATGTTCTGCAGAATCAATGTGAACCATATGACTATTTGGATGAAAGTCTTACTGGATTTAGACTTGTCTGCATTGTCTAACGTCGTCCTGGCTTTTTAGGCCGGCAGTCTGTTTGCCCAGTCACCTGTTCCTTTCAGTTACTTGCTCCATATTTATAATTTTATCCTCTTTAAAATTCAAGAGGTGCTTTCTCAACCCCCGACGGTGATGTAGAGGTATTTTGGCAGCGACGCAATGTTAATAACTGTGCATTGAAGGCCAATTCACATCACACTGCTCTCATCCAAATGCGCCGTTAAGCTCATTTTCCGAGAATCTCGAGAAGCAGTGCTTGTTGCTATGTGTTTGAGGCTGCACTCATTAATGCGAGCTGTTGCTGTGATTTATAATCATGTTGAGTGGAAACTTGGCAGTAAGATAAGCCATAATAACTTTCTTAGCTGTTGTGTGAATATTATGTATTGTTCCATCTTTGACACATCTCTTGGCACAGCTGATTATTGGTTTTTGGTAGTTGGAGCACAGCAGCTACGTTGCTCAGTGGTTAGGTGAAAACCTTGCCAGTCCAAAGGCAAAGGTGCAGTTCACAGTGCTATTACTAAACTCAGAATAAATTAGCAATAAAGATGCTCAGGTTTTGTATCACTGCTTTCTGGAAAAAATCCACATCAAACTTTACGCATACTAGATTTCAGTGTGAAACTCAGTAGATCATCCAATGTCCCAAGTTAAGTCCAGTAAGAAAGCAAATGGGTCAAAGATCCACAGGTTTTGACTGGTCCATTTTAGGAGATTTTGGGCAAAATCCTGCACAGAATTATAAATGGTTGGATGGTCTGAACTGCCACTGCCAATGTGATGAAATCTGATTTTATATTCCAAATCAAGCCATATTGGAAAAAGCTTTCATTCTACACAGTACTTAACCGCACTGAATACAAGAAGCACTTGGCACTAGGATGTTCGTAAACCTCTCTTTGGTTGTCACTGAGAACAGCTATTTGACATTTGGGAGCAACCCAGACACTTCAGAAATGGAGAGGATATTACCTGTTATTACGTTACAATCACCGACATTTCATGCATGGGGAAAAAAACGCTGTCAATTTCTAATTTTTTATATTGATGGAGCCATTTTCAGTCAAGTGCTATGTACATTCCTTCTATTGGCATTTCTCCTGTTAGGGCAGTTGTGTGAGATGTTCTCTTTGAGAGCATAAAAGTGTGCTGTCTAGGGGGAGTAATAGTAGGTAAATGTTCTGCGCTCCAAAACCTGATATTGCTTAAATCCTCTGCTTTGAAACTCATTTCTGTGGAGTTTTTCCTGTAATATGCTTAAGTAGTTTGTCAAGAAAATGGCAGCTGGTTTTGCAGACTGCTGCTAAGATTAAAAAAAAAAGAAAAAAGAAGTACTGTCACTCTCTGATTTAGGCCATTTATTGCTTGAAATAAGTGAATATGTTCTTTCTGTGTAGTAGCTACTTCCTTTTTATTTTAAATCAAATAATGATAAAGCAGCACCATTTTGCAAGGTTTATCCTTAAAAAGACCTGCATAAAAACAAATATTGATACCAAGCCAGCTACATTAATTTTTAGTTGATGTAGATGTTTTGTTTGCTTAGTTTCTTTAGCAATGTAAACATGTATTTCCAAAGACATTAAACCTATATTTAATACAACATTAACATTGTAAGAATAAAATCGATTGCGTGGATATAAATCTTGAACCCAAAAATTGCAGGGTTTTCGCCAATGTAATCAACTGTGGTAATTGATGTAATTACTTATTTAATTATTGGATTATAGTGTAATAATGTATCCATGGCTTGCACATAGCAAGTTTGAATATGGATCCACCTCAGAACAGGTAAAGAGTTACTCAAACTCGCTATGATTCTGACTTGATAAAAGGCGCACGCAACACCTCTGTGGGGGCGCTCTGGGAGTGTGGGATCTGGGGCCCTCTGCTAAGGGCTGTCAGGTGCCTATAAGACTAAAGCTGGGGCTTGGTTTGCGTTTCTGGTAGACAGACCTGTTCCTAGTGCATGTTGGACTCCAGGAGGGCTGCCTTTTGTCACTGATTCTACCTCCCTGGGAAGCTGTTCTGGGCATATCCCACTGGGAGAAGGCCTCGGGGCTCAACCAGGACATGCTGGAGGGACTATATCTCTCGATCTTGATCAGAATATTTCTTTACCAAATGAATGTGGTCCACCTGTCTCTCTCTTTATGAATATGAATAAGGTATAGTTCAGATAAATGTTAAGAACAGGCCACGACAAGCTGCAGTGCATATTAGCAGTGGAATATTAACATCTTAAAGCATGTGAACTGCTTTATTTTGGACTAAATGCAGTCTTTTTAGATTTGTTCTGTTAGTAGCTGACCATTCTTGCTCCTGGGTGAATGGAAATACAATTTTGAAAATCACCCGCAACAAGATAATACAATATTTCTAAACCAATTACTTCACCAGCTTAACAAAACGCTTGCAACTCCAGCATGGTCTGCTTATAACCTGCTGATATAACTTGTAAAGAATATGTGATTTCTGATTCCATTCAGTGAATATTCAAAGGCTTTATAAACCGTGCAGGTGTGTTGGAATGGCAGCTGTAAAGTACTTCTTTTTCTTTTTTTTACGGCTTAGATGCACACACACATTTCGGTTCAAATGATTAACCTCCTGTCCAAAACGACGTGCCATTCACAGCAGAAGAATAATATTAGCTCTCACCTTTGCTCTCCGTGTCTGTCAGTTCTACAGAATCTGCGCTCTTTTTGTCTCCCCTTCTGGTGAAACAAACACATATAATAAACCCACTGATGCAGACGGCAAATTAGCTCCACTTAGCTCCACCGGTTTCAAGGCTCACTGCTAAGCTCCGTCTCACCTTTCTACAGCACGGAACAGATGTGCCGAGATACTGAGCATGATTCACATCCTGCTTCACAACAACATATCAGTGATTAGTTCTAATAGAGTTTAATCCACTTCCTGCTTTTGTAATTGTGCAGCATTTATGGAAAACCAAACCCATACTAATGTCATAATTTTGTTCTTAGTTTTGTTGACTGTATACTAATAACAAATTGCTTTCACTTGCTTCACTGAACATATACTCACAACATGTTGTATCTCATGTCTGTCTTTCTCCAGCAGCACCTTCCTCTGCTGAAGTTCTGTGACGGTGATAGCTAATTAAAATATCTTCGACTCATCTCTGCCTCCAGGCTTTTGTG
Organism: Rhyacichthys aspro; assembly: GCA_036850595.1. Taxonomy (NCBI): domain Eukaryota; kingdom Metazoa; phylum Chordata; class Actinopteri; order Gobiiformes; family Rhyacichthyidae; genus Rhyacichthys; species Rhyacichthys aspro. Next base: position 9,720,983 of record CM072157.1, on the reverse strand, counting down.
TTTTTCAAAGCCATGGCTGGTGATTGGAGATGAGGTAGGCTGGAAAATCTGTAAGAGCTCCTACACACACTCCAGTTCCCCCTTCACACCGACACATAATGTATGAATACCCATAAAGGAGGCATGATTTGTCGTCATTCGAGTATGTGACATTCAGGAAGATAATATTTTCGGTTGGAGATTACAGATGCCCTATTTGGCTGCCTTTGTTACGTGGTTATTTAATTGGTGTCTGATTCTATTTGAGAAAAACGGTTATTTTAATGGGAATCATCTGTGAAAAAGACCTAAAGACATTATCTAGGCTTTATTATCAAGGATTTGAATGTTCAAGAATGTTCAGCACATAACTGAAGCTTTGGCCAATCACATGATGGCATAGAAGGCGTTAGGGACACTCCCATTGGTTTACAATGTCAGTAAGGAAGTGATGATTACCGATAATACAGAGAAAGTGTCTATTCCAGCATAAGAATGCGAAAGAAAAGGGAAGCAAAGTGAAACACGGTGTAATGTGTTAGTATTTTGCAATGACCCTTAATTATTTCCATTTACTTGTAGAATTTTTAGCACAGCTTGGTATAATTCATATCTGTGTATGCAGCAAAATGTAGGGTTGATTTAATGCATGTTTTCAAATGAGATTACACAGTACATAACATATCAGATATTTGCACTCTTAATGTCGGGTAACGTCAAAATAAACGGTCACATTGGGGTAGTATGAGCTGCGATAATAGGCCTGATAAGTCATTTCTAAGCGATTCAAATTTTCTACTTTTATTTGATTGGTTAACCGCAATGACACATTAATTTTCACTCAGTGACATGTTCATTACTGTGTGAAACGTTCTCTGAAATGAAATATCGGTGCCACTGAATTACATGTGTGTGCCACTAATGGGGAAAATGTCTGTCACTGAAGTAGAAGCAAAAAGTAAAAGTGGCGTTTGTATATTTAAAATAGTTCAGTGTAATTGTAGAAATAAAAGAATAACAACTACTTTCAGATATATTTGGCATGATTATTATGATTATAAAACAATTCAGATGAACTTGCAAGTCAGTTAGTTGGAAATGTTGACAGGATGACAAGCCCTAACTTTGACGCTGTCTAAATATAAGGCTTAATTGAATCCTTTTGCACTGCGGCACATCCTATATATAAGTTATGATGATATTGCCAGCTGAGAAGAGAGCAGGTCATCAAGACAACTCTTTTTTAGCGTTCACCATGGGAACTTCACACTGCGCTGACTCTCCTTGGTCTGTATGTGTCTGCTGCTGGCCGTTCCTGGTGTAAATTGTCCTGGGTATAAATAGGCTGACAGTCTGGCAGGACCAGGTGGTCTAATGTGCCATTTCAGTGTCCTGCTCCCTGCCTGTAAAGGTGATGTGCTGGTTGTTTGCCCCCACATTAGGATTAGCATCAGTATCCACAGACGCATCACTAACACGGGACGCATTCACCGTTTATTCATGTGTAACAATTTATAGATGCAGATGCTGTTAGTGTGTTTTTATTGCTAAAATTGGGACGTGTTGCTGTGTTAGGTTTGTTGTTTGTTGTTTATTCAAGTGTTATTATGATGCCATTTGCTTTTTTTAGCATAAAATTATGGGTTCTTGTAACCAATCTGTGGCCACCTGGAAACACTCTCAGGGATGAATATTCACCATAACAAGGCTTTTCTTGGTGACAGTTTTTGGAGGAGCGACAGTCATCATTACTGGAATGCTCCCACAATCTATCTGACAATTTATCGCTATTTATTTCCCCTTGGTTTATAGGTAATTTTTTCAGGTTGAGATCTTTAGTACACACATTGAAGTGTTTAAAGTTATTGATCTGCTTAAGAATAAATGGTCCCTGGCTACAACTTTTAACTACAGTTGTTATTAGTGTCTCCAACTTTTCCCCTCATTTCCAATTGTCCCCTTTCTGTGTGTCCCCAGGTCCCCCATCAGCACATTTCCCCATCTTCGGTCCCTTTCCATCAGAGGTGCCAACATGTCACTCGCGGCGCTAAAGTAGAAATAGCTATGGGAACATTTTCTTTGACACCTGCAGCAAACATGAAGCCCGCTGGGCTGCCGGGAGAACAGAGGGAGGTTTATCTGGGATGGCAGGCCTCGCCTCCATCACCATGCCAGTGGAGACCGCACCACCGAGCTCAGATAAGGCTCTTAGACAAAGCGCTAGAGCAACTAGCACCCACTCACCACAATTGAGGGGAGAAAAAAAGATGCATGACTAATGACCCTTGACAATTTGCTTCACTTAAAATAGTTTTGACTTGGACTTTGTTTCTTAGTACAGTATAACTTTCTTAATACATATCATTAAAGATTTATAAAAGTACAGCCTGACCCAAAAAGTTACCACTGAATTTAACAACATAGTAAGCACCAAAACAAATGGGTAAGAGCCTCCCATTGCCACAAAATCCATTGTGAATTTGTGAATATGTTTTTTTTTTGTTTTTTTTTGTCGGTACTGATTCAAACTGGTGAAAGACAGTGTATGTGTGGACATTAATAAAAGAATGGCCAGACTCCGCAGACGGGGCGATTCAATATGCTCACATTCTTCTGTCAGGAACAAGGTCATAAAGGCCATATTCACAATTACCACACTTTAACTGCCTGATTAGCATTTTCAAAGCCATTTTCCATATTAGACAATTATGCAAATGCTCCAATCAAACATGTATTTTAGTGTGGCATGTGATAAATGGTCACATTATCTCACACATGAAACAAGGCTGTATGTGTGAATGAATTCTCGCTCCTTTTTATGAATTTGCTGTGGCTGTGCAGCCTCATGTTTTGTCATATCATACCATTTTCAAGTGCTTCTCTGATGTTTAATCCTTGCACTCACAGAGATTCAAATATAATATGCACAAAAGGAAAAGGAAAGAACTTGCTTCATCCACCACAAAGCTCCAGTCTCACCACTTTTGAGTATCTTAAACCTATATTATTTGCTCTATATTTTTTGCTCCTATACAATCCTTTTGGAATATTGGCACATCCAACACTTGGATCAAGAATTTAGCTCCATGTTTGGCTAAGGCTGGTAGGCAAACTTGGAACACCGCGGAAGTGTCTCAAGATGCCTGAGCCGTCCAGTCTGTTGCCATGGATATGAATGAGTGGATTTGTTTTCCAAGACAGGGATATGTCCACGAGTAATGTGGACTAGACTCCAACATGGTCCATTTTGCAGGGTTCAAAAAATCCCATGCTTAAACCTTTATGGCATAATTTATATTTGTTTAATATATAGGTTTGCATCAATGTAATCTTTTTCTTTTAGTGAAAGTTTTGCTTTATTTTGAAATGCTGTTATAGGAAAAAGGTCACTATAAATAGTCATTGCATTAAACAGTGGCTTTAAACATAATAACAAGTTAATACTCTGGCCAAAGTCTGAAAGAACAACACATTAAATGAGATGTCTTAAGGGAAACTTATTTGGTCTGGGACAACCTTATGTTCCCCAAATCTTGCTAAAAGCAAAAAGAGAAAATGGAGCCATTCGGATTATTGTGTTTTTGGCTTTTGTTATTTATTCTGTGTGTCGCATAAGTGTTTGTGCTTGTCTGGCAAGAAATTAACTTTTTCACACTGGCCCCAGACAATAGCGCACAGGAATTGCTGAGCCTAATGTTGCACTCTGGGAACAGTAAAGTCATTTCGCTCCAACAGACCACTTAATAGCTTTGGCTGATGCAGAGTTTGGAAATCCATCAGTCATCCGGGGCAGGCAGAGATGAGCAGTGCCAATGTGCTTAGCATGTGAGCAAACAGGTAGATGGACAATGGAGACTCTGCCATTATGAACTGGAGTCATACAAACATTTAATGACTTTCAGACTGCAATTTTAGCCCGTAATGATTCACTAGACAATGGGCATGGAGAAAAATGGAGCAGTGTAAATGACAATTGGTTGGTTAAATGCTGTGTGCTGTGCCATGGTGTAACAACGCATGCTGTTGCAGAGATTCAATTCACATTAGCTGCATGTGGTTAGGAACGCTAACTTATTGCATCCATTGAGCTAAATGGCCTTAGTTAGCATAATCAGCTGTGATCATTGTGAACCATATATAGGAACTGGAACACTGTACCCAGTAATGAATTATTTATGTTGGGATGCTTCAAAGTACAGAGAGATTTTACAAAGAAAAGAGAGACAAAACCCTTGTAAAGCTGGGTGGCAAAGAAAGAATAATAGGAGGAACAGCAAATGGATCCAGCTATTATATGGAATGTATCATATGGGCCATTGATAACGCAGCTTTCTTTACATATTTGTTTTCAGTGAGGTGTTAATCGTTCTGAGGTTCCATACTGCTTACCTTTCTGGATCATGAACAGTCAGCTAGTGCTGGTGACTCATGCTTTCTCTCCCTGTGTTAATGTGCCTACTTTTAATTGTGCATATATGTGTTGAACACTTTCTCCTCGTGTCCAAGCTCGCTGTTGAGATGAGGTAATTAGCTGTTAAGACAGAAGACTGCCACATGGAAGTGAATACACTCATCTTCTTTTCAATCAAAGGCTGTGCACTCTAGTCTGGACTGAGCGAGAACACAATGGCACCACTAAATGAGGACACCTCCTCATAAGTTGCATTCACAGAGCTGATCGCTTTATTTCATTATGATGAGTGACAGACACATCTTTATTCTTTGTAACTGTTGCATAAAATATACACTTGAGCATCATTTGGCATAGCACTCTTGTATGAATGTAAACTACACATGTCCATCTACAGGAAAAGGCTTTGTTAGAAAGAGAAGCAAGTGCTCCCTTTGTCGTAATCTATGAATGTCAAAAAAGGTAATCAAATCTGAACATTTCTCCACATCATTACTGTGAGAAGGAAAAAGTACAGCCCGTAGTCAATGACTCACAGCTTCCCACGCATACAGCGCTACTATGCAAAGCAAGAGTTGTCAGGTCGAGGTTGTTTGGTTGCCGGAGAGTCAGGGGCATCCTTTCTGTGCAGTGAAAGAGCCAGAGGATTTGATTTAAAAATATTTCAAGTGACTTATCGAGCTACTTTTTGTCATGACTGTCTAAGCCTGTAATGAAAATGTTTGCTCCTTTTTCTCAAGAGACCTCACAGTATATCTTTAATCTGTTTATGTTTTAGAGCTCAAGATGGGACTTTGGGCTTAAAGTAGCAGCGCTGGCCTCCCTTCCTCACCCTTTCTCCTTGTACACACATCTGTAAGCCTCCCCGCTTGTGTTTTCACCCCTGACTTAAGCACTTGTGACAGCAAGACTTGAGCCTCATATACCTTTTCACATGCAAGAGTGCGTTTTAAACCTTTATTCATCAAGGGTGGGTTTACTCAACACTTCCACTCTTTACCAGTTATACCCCCTGACAGATATGCACGGAAGGCTATTAAAGATGATACAGGCCATTTCCAATTGCCAGGATCCTTCCTTGGGAGGAGTCCTCTGGAGGAAACCAGCGGCCGAAGGTGTGTTCCATTTGGTTCCAAACCCCACCTCCTCCCAAGGACTGTCCTCTGTTTGGCCAAAATACCGAGGATGCATCTGTGTATCCTTCGTGGCCTTTCCCTACCCACAATGCATCGCAAGTGTTATAGGCAATAGAAAAGGAAGTAGAACGGAGAATTTTCAGTTTAAATATGAGTTTCCATTTGCTGTGTTCACAGAAAATGTTTTATTCTGAAAACATTTGCCCAATAAACTGCACTGCTCAGTTTTATTTCATGTAAGTGAGATTTTATCAGCGTTGTCATGTCAGCTGATCGTTGCTGTAGGCTCTAGTCACTCATGCAGAACAAATCACATTTGGCTGCTCTCGTTTTACAAAAATACATAAGACATAAAGAAATATATTATATATTATAGTAGTCAAATATTTAATGACCCCTAACTCCCTTCTTCTACAAAAAATTAAGCATTTAACGGTTTTTAAATACTCTGGAGGAGCCGCCTCCGAAAGGCGATCCTGGTAATTGGGAAATGGCCATATACAGCAGAGGTTGACTGATATGTTTTTTTTAAAGGCCGATGCTGATATCTTCTGCACAGCTGATGTTTTTGAGCCAATATAGAGGTGTAAATGTTAAGAATCATAAAGTTATCTTGAAAAGAATATCCCTTGTTTTGTACTTTTTGATGGAGTAGCAATCAAGAGAGCCTTGTATGCTATTAAATATAAATGAAACATTTTTTTTATTGACAATACTATAATGTTTATTGAACTTTTAGTGCAAATAAGCAACACAGCATTTTGTCATCATAAAAAGTGCTATCATAATAATAGATTATCTTTTCACTCCCAACCAACAAGTATAAATTGTAAATTACAGGCAAATATGAAAATAAACCATAAATGGCAGCTTCTTTTGGGTGGAACTGTCATAAGGCTTTGCCTTTTGAGTATGATTTTGAGTTTCCATGTTTGTGTGGGGTTTTTTTTTACTTTTTTTTACATCACAAAGAAATCAGCCTCACGATACAGGCAGTCTGCCAATTTATCATCTCCCATTAACAGCTTTAAACATCCTTTAGATTCAGGGTTTGATTCCTACTCCTTTCTGTATTTTTGAGTGCAGCTAACCTGGCTAGATATTTAGCTAATGTCACAGAGAGGCACAGACACCGTGAACGAGTCAAGTGAGTGACCAAGGCTGTGTGAGTCTCTGGTTTAATTATAGGCTACATCCACGCTCAGTACGGTGAACATCTTCTTCTCTGATGCAGCTGAGAGGGACTGCTGTGAGCGGACCGGGCTGTCTATGAGTGCTCTGGGACGGGAAAGGAGCGCATGGCAGTGCCCGCGGCTACAGTACAAACGAGTCTCCTTAAGTCTCCAGTAACACCAGTATAAGTCCCTAGATTTGTTGCTAGTCACTTTTTTGAAAAAAAATCGCTGGAGGGGTCTGAAACGTCACCAAATATAGCGACAAGTTGCTAAGTTGACAACAGTGCTTGTGCTGTGCATCGACTATGGATTTATTACATCCAATGGTTCTTATTATACATCCATTGCATCGACAGACCTCTACAGTCAAATAGTTCGGCTGCAGCTGGGGTCCTTCAGTTGACAATATTTTGAGCCAATGGCCAATCTCTAAAAATTTACAAAAATTGGCCCGATCTAATATACAGTACATAAAGATGACATTAATACTTTTTTTTTAACTTATTTTTATCTTATGCCCATTAAATTCTTTCTTTGTCCAAATTGGCATTTTGACAATTACCTCTGTGAGGAAAAACATCCATGCAATAATAATTAATCACCTTACTTGCTCCATTCAGCAATCTTGTATATGCAATTATAAACAAAAATCTGCTTTTGGCACTACTAAAAGTTATAATAGAGTGGTGCTCATCATGATTTTCCCCAAAACTGGTTCCAAGAGATCCAAGAGAGCATGGCTGTGGCTGTTAAACAGTACACATTGGCTCCTGGCCCACTTGTAAATTACGGGAAACTTCTCCCAAGACTACCTTTTACTAAAATTGTTCAGTCTGTCAGGTTGTTTTCCAACAGCCAGCACCACAGCTGTCAGTCAAGGCACTTTTGTGGCTCTGAGACCAGCGAAATGGTTACAAATGATAAAAAGCAGCTTAGCGAGGTTCATTAGTTTCTTTATGGCCCGTTTTCTTCTCTGCATCTCGAGAGAATAGAATAGAATCATATGTCTATAAAATTTGGCTGAATAGTGATACACATTCAAAGTGGAACTACATGACAGTGCATCATAAATAACATGCCATTAAACAGGGCTTGGTAAAAATGCTGTGTGAAGGGCAGTATGAGTTTAGGCTGTAAAAACTATTCACACAGACAAATAACAACCCGGCTTGTAAATGTTCTCTGCTGTTTTTATTTAACAACAGTAAACTCAAACATTTAATAAAGTATACTATAAAGGGTTATATTTTGGCTCACAGACATCTCTCATTGTATAATACAATGAGTCAAAAGTCATGAATTGACGGACATTGTTTACTCTTTTTTGGGTCCTGTTTTTCGGCTATAATGAGCACTCTGGACAGGGCAGGTCTTTGAAATTCAAAGCTGAACACAATTTTGTTAATGAGGTTATAATAATTTAGTGACAAAATAGTATGAGTACATGTCTTGAAATGTATTTGGTTGGCAGAACATAGACATCCAAGTTCAAATGTAACTTTTAACATTTTTTTTAAACAATTTTTAACGTCTGGGCTGCACATATTGGAGCTTTGAGGTTCTGCCACCTTCGTTTCGTCTCAGTGCAGGATAGGCTGACAGACTGTCATCTCTTCCATCTGTCAGCAGGAGCTCATTAACAAATACCACACGTTTGTATATTTGTTGTGCCGAAGGAAACAATAGTGACATTTTTTAGCCCTTGCCGCTGATGTAACAATCTAATGTAGCTATGTAATCACTGTAGAGTTCACACAGAATATGAAAATGATTGTGAGAAATCCTGATAGAAATAGTTATGCTAAAAAAAGACTAGTGAAGCATGCCCATTACAATAACCCACATGTGGCATGTGCCAACTGATGCAAGAGTTTTATGTCATAACTCATTTTCAGTCAACCATACGCATAAAACACATATCATAAATCTGTTGTTGACTGTTTAACATGCCTTATAACAGTCTGCCTCTAGCAGTTACTACATGGATGAACATGGAAAAGTTTGACTTAAGGCGAGGACCCTTGTTGCAAGTGATGCCCTGACTTTTCTAGGTTAATTGTTTGCATGAAGTCATTAGTCACACATGGTAGTTCTGTGCTTTTCACTCTGCTTCATGTGGTGGACAAATCTTTATAATATTCTACAAATGTAAACAAGGCTCTTTCCTGTTGTGTCTGTACAGGAGACAAGGCACTTCATCACAGAGATAAGCATGCTGGCTGAGGGACAGCTACAGGAAGAAAAGGTATGAGGAGTGTGCGCATCACTTTTTGTGAAGGTGCTATGATTAATCCAGCACTGCAAATAGTTGCAGAGGGCAGTTTGGTTCATGTCTTCCCATACTGCTGTTTCCTGCTGTGGAGACAAAAGATGAATGGACCTTTCCTGGCTTTTATAGGGTATCTTCCTTCTCCATCACCACAGGGGCCAATTGAGTCTGATAATACGCTTTTTTATTGGGGAGACCCTTTCATCCCTTTTAGACACAGGCATCAGGCCTCGTGGATTTCTTTTGGAAGACAAATGCTCTCTAATATAGGGAAAAATCCATAAAGTCATATAAAAGTCTACATATCAAGACAGTAGTAATTCACAGCAGAAGTAATGACATTTTAAAGCAGTAAAACTAAATAACTGTGTCTTTCCAGGCTATTGATTGATTGGTTAAACATGTACAGTCATCAATAATAATTGAGCAGGTAAAGCCCCTGAGATTTGTTTTTGACCACTGAATATTGATTCACAAAAATCACGACCTCTTGTATAAATCATAGCCTCTTATCACACTAAGCAACTCATTCTGCACTTTCAGATGAGCTACGTCGTCTGTACCCTTTTCATTTCTTCATTTTAATAATGTTCATGGTTTCAGTGAGGATTTATAACGCTCCCTCTCCAGCTTTTGTGTTCTCTCCGACGCGCCCATATCTGTAAGTGTGCTGGATCGGAATTACAATTTCAGAGACTGTTCTCTAAGGTCACAGACAAACTTCTCTTTCTCAAGACTTCGATTTCATTCAGAAGAACATTTACATTTGCTCGAGTTGGCGTGGCGTTTTTTCAAGACCACATTGTTTCTAAGCTAAAATTGCTAAGAATGAAACATGTTCTTCACACCAACCATGATGGCAGATTGGTTGCTTAAGACTGATGAATGCCATTCGTTGTGTGTGCAAAGGAGTTCAAAAATAGTTTCTCTTTGCATTCCGACATTAAGAAAACATATTTTTCCAAATCAAAAGAACTGTCATTATTCTTCTAAGACTTATGCCATGCCCATGTTGAATAAGTACCCTATTTTCTTGCTCTTACAGTGCGAGTGTGAGGGTTTCCTTTCTGCCTTGACTTTGTGGTTGCCATTACTGTGGTGAATGGCATAATTTCACTTTAAGAAGTTCTGTTTGTGTGTGGTGCAGTCTTTAATTATGGTGCATAGTTTATTCCCCACAAAAAAGCTTTTATTCACAGATAAAAGAAAGTTCAAGATGAGTTCCTTGCAATATATAATAATATAATAATATAAATCTTAGTTTGATGTCATTAGTAAGAGTCATGCCTTCTGGTAATTTCATTCCAAACTGTGAGTCACGCTCTCTCAATTGTTTGGGATTTTGTATTTTATTGTCCTAACATGTTTGTGGAAAGATTCATGCTGAAGTTTGTGCCTTATTTTGGTCAGTACTAAAGTTTTATCTTATATTATGTGTGAGACATCCAGACATCAAGAACTCTTTGAATGCAAGCCAGTATTTTAATCAAGTTTTCTCATTTTCCAAGCATTTGTATTATAGCGCGCATTGTTTTCTCGATTGAAACCATGTGAAAAAGGAAAGCACATCCTCCAAACGTCCTCTCCCTCTATTTTATACACTGGTAAATAAATATGTGTCATGGTGGTTTATGCAATACCGAAAAAGATACTGGCAACAGTTTAGCGGTTCTTTTTCCTGCCATAGTGACAACAATAAGCTATATAGAAGTTGTGTGTATTAAATATAATGCTGAATAGCAAAAGTAATGCATGTTGGTTAGGTTTACCTTTCTGTGTGCCGCTGTTTACGGCATCCTTCACATTGACACCATGAAGATTTCATTATTCTGTCATCTGTGAGTCATAAGCAACCGTGTCATATGTGAATAGAGCATGTAACACACTATACATGAAAGACAGTGATAAGAATCTTATCACTACCTGACACGTAAGGAGATGAAAAACATATTGGCTGTACTGGTAATTCCATATTAGAGTCAACTGTGATACCTGCCGTTACAGCTTGGTGTCACCTGTCCATGCATGTTTTCTGTCATGCTTTAGGTCAATTTGTTTGACCTAAAAATACAATTATAAAAATCCTCTTCTCCCAGTCAGAATTCCACGGCTCAGTGTGGAAGGTTTGAGGATAGCTGTGACCTTCTGAGTGGCCTGAGAGAGTGTTGGCGTGGCATGACTGATGCAGATTATCATAGCTGGAGAAAGCCAATTACTCTGGTCATCACGGCACCCTCGGGGCCCTTTTTGCTGGAATGAAATGCATTACAGAATCCTCTGTACATCCCTCTATCTGCGTTTAATTTTCGCTCTATGCTGATTCCCTCTAGTTCGAGTGCTAATAGCACAGTCAATGGGACCCTCCCAAGCCTGGCTCAGAGCCCTGTCTGGCTCCGATGAGCTTCTGCTCCGCAAAGCAGGGAGGTCGTGCCTTTCGGAGAATCGGGTGAATTATACTCTCCTCTGTTTTGTCTTCTGTGTCGATTCAAGACAAGGCTCTTTTATTTTGGTTGCCTTAACCGCTCCACTCGGTGAGCGTCCTTGAATGACTACAGAATAAATAAGTTGAGTTGCAGTGCTGTGGTTTAAGAGATTGCTCTATGGCATTGTTTATGAACAAAACAAACAGTGACTGATCAGACCTCTGTTATCCTTGTTTTTGTATTCCAAAACAGATCTCCAACAAGGCTAGAGACGCTGGGATCACTCGTCGACGCTGCACCTCCAGGATGTACAAAGACTACAGATCAAGTCGAGTCTCAGGTAGGAGGCCGGGCTTTGAGATTTGCTACTGTGGCAGCTTTGTACTCCTGTTCTTCCCCTCAGTATGTTCCAGGAGAGCAGATCCAGTTACTTTAGTCTGAAGAACATTTTTACTTATTTTAATATGTGGAATCTTGATTCCTTCATCAAATGTATTGTTTTTTATTGTTCACTTTTGTCATTTCAAACTCACACAATTTGATAACTGCCTGTGGAAAACCCAGGACACTTTGTACTGTTCTTGTACTGTTGTATTCTTCTACAAATCCTCCAGATGTGTGTGTTTAAAAAGTCTCAAGACTTGCTTCAATATGATCATAAAGGGCAAAATTGATTGGGCATGGTTTAGTATAGGTCTATGGCCTTGGTTTTAGTAAACATGTTTACCAGCTCTTCTTACTAGATTATTCATCAAGGCACTAGCCTCACAATTTGATGTGATTACAAACCCTCTCAGTCAACTTTTAGTGCCTTGTTATGTGATAATGTACAGTACATGTCGACTTCTATGGATTTTACATAAATCTTAGATTTTTTTATATCGCTATGAGTACATACAAAACTGGATTTCTGTTAAATCCTGCTAAAAAATTTATCATGGTTATAACCTGAGATGGTTCCAAAATAAATCATTAAACACATATTTGCAATGTGGGGTTTTAATTGTGGTTTTGATTTAGCTCTAGTTTTGTGCAAGTTTACCTGTGCAGCTGGTGTATTTGAATTCAGTGGACCTTTCACCATGCTAGTGGGGTCATTCTCATATTACAGGTCCCATTTTTGTCACAACATTCTACATAGTTATAGCATGTTGCTTGTTTTCCTGATATCATGTAACTCTACTCTAAAGAAAATAGGGGGAAGAAAACTTGAACAAAAACGTTGCAGTGAGGTACATTCTTTCCAATATGATCAAATAAGTGTGACAACAAGTACAGTCTAATGTGATACAGGCCATTACTTAGTGCTGGTATTGGGACAACCCTAATATATGCAAGACAAACTTTATCAGACTTTCTCATTCAATTATGTGCCATTTTAATTCATTCATAAACTTGTTTTTTTTCCTGAGGCATATTATTGCAGATTGTAAAACAACAGTGTGCTAGTACATTGTGTCCGAGGGTGTAGGCTTTTAAAGTGAGGAAACTCGACGGATTGCTTAAGAGAGAGCGAATGGAGGGGGAATGAAAAGCGCCTTTCTCGCTGGGCTTTGGCTGATGAGTGTGTCCTTTCCTATTACACTCACACAGTGCAATATACAGGTCAGTCAGGTGATAATGAATGCTCTGTCTGATACTTGGCCTTTCTCCTTCCCTCCTGCTTGTCCCTCCTGCTTCTTCGTCTCATTTTCTTCACCCCTGTACACTCCGCACACGTTCCTACAGTAACTCGAGTATATTTGCTTGTAGTGAGTTTAATTATCTACCAATCTCTGCTCCCTTCATTCCAGGGCATCTGGCAGTTTAAAGGTGTCTGGGGTCGGTTTACAAGACAATGAAGATGTCAAGTTTTTTGATCACTTGTGCCTTTAATGCGGACAGAATCTACAACGGTGTCAGTTGCTGCAAACCAACTGATTCTAGGCATCTAAAGAAAAAAATACACAAAGAATCAGATGAAATAATTAAATTTTGTGCGTAGTGTACAAACTGTGAAAGGAAGGACAGTGTAGTATTGAATTTAGCTTGTGATCCGAAAGGGCTGTGCTCCAAGGTCTAAGATCTGACGTGAAATTCAGTCATTAATAAAATATTCTGCTCCAAATGGACTCCAAGGTATAGGTTAAATTATTGATTTTCTGCAGAATCCAGATACAAATTTGTGGCATTTTTCTTGGCATTTTGAGGAAGTTTGGCTGCAGGATGTTACCTGGCTTTAGCTTTTATGTTATCTTTGGGGCAGTTAAGTTTAAGGCCTGTGTCTGGATAATGGGGCATGAGGCTCCAAAGCACACTGACAACCATCTTGTTGAACCACATGGCTCACAAAACGCATCACTAGCATCCATTCGCCGGCCATAAAACATTTTTTTTTTTGTATTGTTGGAGGTTTGTAATACCACTTTGTAATGCCACAGAACCAATATGATTTATTGCCAGCTCTTTGTGGCTGAATGTTAGGGCTGTATTCACTTAGGTGATGCCCTGGCTGTGAGTGATAGCAGACCAGTCAGTTCAACCAACAACATTTGAGCGGTACTGGGAGGGTTAACAGTTGTTTTGCTCTCTGCTTGAGACCTATTTCCATCAGAATTCATCAAAATGAAATCTCAAGAGAATGGCCTGCCCCCCTTTTGGATTTAGCGTAATCCCATTTTTAGAACAGATGTTTTCATTAGCATTTGTAATCCCTCTGCTATCTATAGCAAACATGATTCAAAACACATCAGCTCCAGTTACTTTTTATGGCTCCTTGTCACTCTCCCACCACTCATTAAATCGCCCCCATGTAGGAATACACCAGTTTGGGAACTGGGACACTGTGAAACCCACTTAATGAGGTGTGACTGAAGCTAGGGAGTCACCTCAACCTTCCCTGTCCAGATGATCATCTGCTAACCATCAGTCAGGGGCCACAGAGGCGAGCTAAGGAGGGAGGAGGACAAGGAATGATGTAATTAGAAAGGGAAGGATTAAGACCGATAGAGGTCAGAGATAACTAGGGAGAATCCAAGTCTGAAATGTCCCCCCATCTCGAGGACAGATATTTTTGTGCCGCCTGTCTTACATAGAGGGCAATGGAGTTAATGACATTTTTCACTGCGGCACTAAGCGACAAACACACCGTTCATTGATCTAGAAATGGAAGACACCAAATACCACTGCCTCCACTTTAAACTGATATGCTTTTTGCTGAGTAGAACCCTTTTAAATATCATCTCTCAGTCTCTAAAGGCCTTGAGGAGCAGCCACCTGAACTTGTTGTTTGACTGGAAAGGGCATATTGATACTGCATAGAGCAGTGTAACCAAGTGAAAACAAGACTGTTTTGTTTGGGAAATTACTTTTGACTGATAAACAATGTCAAACTCTCACAGGACAAATGACACACTAAAGGAAATAGCTTCTACACCGAGAGAAGGCTCAGAGCTCTAGTAAAGATGTTATTAGTATTGTTGGCAGCCCAGTCCAGCCACAATATGCTCTAATTGAAAATGAATAATTGATGTAATGAGGCTTTCTTTTTTCTCTAACTAAACATATAAAAACAACTTAGGATTAATTTTGATGGACTCGTGTAAGTGTCCTGCAGCGTAGTTTTTTTCAAAATGGTGTTTCCGAGTTACTTAATTCACCTCACTTTCAAGTCGACAGATTAAACTAAAGAGGTCTGGCTCTGTAATGTTAGCAGCATACCCGCTCCTGTACCAGCCATAAAAGCAAACCGAGGCTGCTTTCATCTGCTGAGGCGCAGAGTCAAATTAGTGTTTGATTTGAATGTTTTGCTACACTAAGCAGGCCACCGAAGGAACATCATTGTTTAAAAAAAATCAAGACATTTGACAAACATCATTCCCTAGGGACACTGAAATTGAATGAGAGCATGCACTGGCTGTTACTCATTACTACTGGCTGTCAGGGGTAATTGAATTCCGCCTGAAAAACAGTCAGTTTATTTATGACAAGTATTTTCTTGTGAAAATGTGGATAGTAAAAAAAGCCATGTGCTTTTCTATTTCCAAATGCAGATGATAAACAACCATCTCCTGTCTTTGTTTGTGGGTGTGGTGCAGGCCAGTTTGATAAATGTAACTTTTTTTTTTAAAACATGTACAGGTACATGTAACACGGCAAACTTTTATTGGCTGGAAATACTTCTGGTTCAGACTACAAAAAGCACTTGCTGACATTAAAAGTTACCCTCTAGCGGGCTTCCGCCAAATCAAACCTCTTATTTGAAGTCGTAGAGTAACAGTGGACTGGAAATTGAAAACAATACGCAGTTTTGGAAAAAGGAAACATATTCTGGACTTTATTTTACATTTAAAATTATTTTGTGATGGCAGTGAAAATGGGTTTGTTGATGGGTCAAAAAAGAAAATCTTTTGAGTTCATTATACTCTGCTTAAACAATTTATAGAAAATCTAACCTCCATTAAAGCTATTTCCAATTTACACTTAAGATGTCTATGATTGATTTGTTGCAGTTGTTTTTTTTAACAGAATTGTGCTGCTGCATTGTTCATGAAATCTTACCAGAAGACTATTGCATTGCTTCACAGGAACGACTGCATAGCACACCTTAACCCTTTTATCCACACCAGTTATTGATGGCACTGCCTGGAAAGCTACAAGACCAACACAAGGAACAGAAACATAAGCTATACAATTAGCTTGTGCAATTAAACAGCATGGCCTTGGCATTGAAGAATAGTGCTGCCTCCTCCTCCCTTTGTCAACTTGCCAGTATCATCATCTAACTGGATACTGGTTGGTTTGGGTTTAGTATATGAGAATTGGAAATCTATGATGAGGTCTGTGTATCTGCAGTCCTCTTTTAGTTACTAGAAACTGTAAAAAGCCCTTCTGGGGACCGGTGTTAGGAATTAGCCTTGACTGTAAACACTATTATACATACATTGGATTACTTTAAGAAGATAATCTGTTTATTGTGTTTGTCCCTATTAAATCAACCATAAATAAAATAAAATAAAAGAAGGAATGTCTGTAATCACTAGAACATTAATAAATGAATGATTTAGGGCAAGTTGTACGGCTGTATTTATTGCAGTTGGCTGTATATAAACCTCAGCGTGTTTAGGTTTATTTCTCTTGGACTTTTGCCCATTAATTCCTGCATGGACCAAAAACTAATTTCCATAGAAAAAAAACCCAAATACGCAACTGTTAAGGCATATCATCAAGTTAAATCAGACAGTAATGTTAAACAGGTTGTATTACGGCTTTTCAGCGGATGAGGCATTAATAACTGTGCTGACCCCTGCAGTGATACATATCACCGTTCTCACTCACTCATTCGTTGACGTCTTTGTCCAGAGCTTGTGTCCAATTATGGAAGCATAATAATGTTTACTCTGCTGTTTTCACTGTTGCTGCCTTTTGTGTAATTGATCATTTGCTTGTGTTGATCTAACAAAGACTGTCCTCGTATACTCAGCCATTGCAATCACATTGTATTGACACATTACGCTGCCCAAATGTTATGAATGCTGCTTTGTTGTATTTTTGTAACAGAAACATTATTATAGACAAAGATTCTGAGATTTGCTGTCAGTGATTAGTTTATGGGATGAAGACACCTGAAAGACATTCAGGTCTAGACCCAGAATATATAGCTCCAAAGTGGAACGTCACACATTTTGATTAATTCTTTAATCACCCATAGCCACTTAGACAAATGCACTCCAGCTATGGTAAGCCTGTGCATAGTCTGCGTGCTAATCTTTACGCTTCTCCTCCTCCTCCAACTGGCAGCCTTCAGAATGACACCTTTAAGAGCCCCGCTGTCAAAAGTTTGGGACCTTTAGGTCGTCTTTTGTTTCCATTGCGCACATTCACTTTAAACTTTCATTTTCACGCAGGAGCATTTAGCGGAGTGGAGCAGCTGTGGGTGCGTGAGGTGATTTTGTTGGCAGTGTTGAGGGAGCTGCCTTAGGCTCTCTCCTCTGGATGAAAACGCCGTCCTCTCCTCACAGTCCTCTCATTCAGCTCGAACAACAGCAGGAGTGGTGGCCAGTGCCAGCAGCGCGCACGGAGCCCCTCGTACTCGTACCAAACCCACGCTGCGCCCCCGCCGCTTGCTCCGTATTGTGCCTGAGTGTGGAGCAGGGCACGTCGGGAGGGCGGGCTCGCTCGCCGTAGCTAAAAAGGTCCCGCTTCGACTGGCTGCTTTCATTGCAGTCCAGTCTGCCGAGCGGAGTGGACTGACTGAGCACACACCGCATCCATTCAAGGATTTACTTCGTTCACTTCGTCCTACAAGCGGAGGACCAACCGGATCGCACCTCGCCCTTTTTGGACAATGTTTCTTTTGCAGTACACAGGTAGATTTTCAGAAGTTTTCCCAGCCTTGCGTCTCGGCACCGAAAGCGTTATTTTTGCTCAGATATACGCGGACTATCGGTGCCGTGCTGCTGCAGCTATATTGCATTATTAGACGTTGTTCTAGCACGAATCATGCGACATTTAGCACTGTTCCACTATTTCTCGTCTCCACATTGGGTATCACAAGTTGAAGCGGATTGTTGATAGATTTTGCTCAGTTTAGTGTAATTGTCGGGCGGATACCAGCTGTCGAGACGCATAATCAGAGTGCTGCTGCCCTTCCACTGTTGATGTCCGTGTGTACCAACCAATTTGATATGTAGCGGTGTGCTTTATGATGACAAATGCCAAAGAAAGGCTTTTTATACATGTTGTGTTCTTGCGTTTCTGTTGGCTTCAATAGACAAGCGGAGAATGTGTTGATTGACGCACGCCTGCTGCATCTGTTTATGGATGAAGTTTTCGGAGTAGATCTAATCTATGGTGACGCTGAACTGCTGCTGTAGAGAGCCACATTTTCAAACGCTGTTCAGTCTGTACTCTATTTTGTTTTGGGAGCATAATAAAGCATGGTGAGTCACGTTGTATGGGATAGGCCTATCAGGCAGACGGCATTGTGAGTTGTAGGTTATTTTGTTCCTTTGCTATTAACATTGTTCACGCCGTTTATTCCCGGATCGCCACCATGCATAAATAGCTGATTTAAATGGGCCATTTTTTTCCCAGGCTTACGGGCTCTAATTATGCCAGGATGCAAGTTGAACTCTCACATCAAGCTGCTAGCATTCTCCTTTTATCTGGCGCTGTCTTCACCTGTTTTCAACTTCTTCTGTTTATAGCCTTGATGAATTTTACCTCAGGTGTCAGGCTGCTTGGATGTGGTTTTGCTTAGACTTGTCAAACTTACCATAGCATATTCACAGACTTGGAGATATTTTTATAAAACAGGACTTAAATGTGTTTAGATTTTTGCATGCCCAGTCTTGTCTTTTTTTTTTTTTTTTCCTTATATCGAAGAAGCAGCTCTCCTCTCCTGTTTTCCTCCTTTCCACGGGCACAATTGCTTTGAACCATATTGACTAAGTGAGACTGGAGTACTTTCCATGGCCAGTGGGAAGAGAAAAGGTCCATCAGACCTTGTGACAGGCATTTACCTCCACACTGCACTAGTCCCCCCTGATCAATTGGCAGAGCATCTTTAGATTGCTTTTAATGGCGTAAGGGAGGAGGGCACTTTGCTTAGATCTGTCAGAGAGGAGAGATTTAAAGGTTGTACACAGAGCGCATGGAGAAGGAGCTTGAATATTTCAGTTCGATTTGGCATGGGATGATAGTGCTGCACAACAAATTAGGACAGGGTGGACCACTGTACTCCACCAGGAGATTTGGGAGCTATGGAAACGCTCAAAATTTAATTGGTCTGTGCTTGACAATCTGAAGTCGATTGAAGAGAAGTTTAAGGCTGAAGTCATGGATAACTGTAAAAGAAAAGTAAAGTAAAATCTCTTCAGCAAAAACAAACACTGGAAGACATTAGTGCTGAGTGCTTTATCATTATTAATTTATTAAGACATTCATCACAAAGGTATTTATTATCTGTAAACTTTTGACTTAATATGCTAGCTGAATTATAGTTTCCCTTCTGTCAAATAGAATTATGCCTTCGCTTGCTAATGATTGCAAATTATATGAAATGATTCAAAGAGCTGAAATGTCAGTGCTATTTAGAACTGGACTCTTGCGCAATTAAACTCACTGATCCTACTGGATGCAGCTTTAAAGTGCAGTATTGAATTTCAAAACAGCCCAGATATTTGACCCTCGTTTTTGCACAGCATTTTTTATTTTATTTGGTAATGAAACAAGCTCGAGAATTTCAGAAGAACTGTAGCCTGTGCTGATTAGTAGTGTTTCTTTGTGAAGCAATGCCTTTTATGTCTTCTAGTGGTGTAGAGATTTTTTTCTTTCAGCACCTTTCTTTGCTTCAGGGATGTGTGTGTAGCAGCAGTCGGAGTTGTATGTTGCAGTTCATATACAGCAAAGGAACAAAAAGACTTGAGGAATACTACTGACAGAAGTATGGAACATGGTGTTTTTCCTTTCACTTTATCATACACAATGACATAGTGCAGCCATTCATTACTGAGGCTTTACAAAACCCCAATGGAAAAGCCGTGTAGATGCTTCTGCACATTAAGTTTTACAAGATGCTTGGCAGGTTTCGTCAACTCATACCATTTCATGCAGCAGTATCACTTTAGTGCACCATCTGCTAGGCCCGTGTTTAAGACTTTGGGTGCCATTTGCAAAATCGTTTCATTCCTGTCTACGTTAGCAGCTTGTATGATAATGACTTGTTTGTTCCTGTGTCTAATGCTTATTTTTTTTCACAAACTTTGACTTTGTTTGTTCAACCTGTGAAGTGACACCGTCAGTGTTAAAGTGAAGATCAGATCGGTTAAAAAAGCGTAAATTGGCCTGTCTGGAGGGTCCCTGTGAGGATCTGCAGTGTTGGCAGCAACAGCGGTTCCCCCTGCCATCTGGTACTGGAGGAGCTAAGAGATCTTGGCAGCCTAAAGGCAACCAAGTTGGGGCTTCAACCATATAACTGACTGAGCTTCTTCATTTCTAATCGCTGCCATGATAAGCAACCACACGGGAAACATTGAAACTGAAAGCTGAGGACTCTGCACCGAGCAGTTCAGGAGCTACATGAAAGAAAAAAATTGAGCCATCATCAGCTTTTTTTTCTGCGTCTGCTGTGCATATAAGCAGTGAGGATGACGGGATTGTGGCGCCAGCGCTGCTATGATAAACCCTGCTGACAGTCCCTTTGAGTGGGGCTGAATAGCGGAGCAGTTTGAAGAATCTGGATTGGGGCTTCACCAAGGAGTAGCTCTACAATGTCTGCACTCTTTCACATCTGCTTTCAAAGTCATATATTGAAGCCATGTGTAAGAATGTGAGAATATTTCATATCACCATTTTCTCTTCAGTGCTAAAAAGTCATAATTAATCTGCGCCTACATTACCAAACAAGATATATGTGAAAAAAGCTAAGACTGGGCCAAAGTTAAGAGATATTGACTAACGCTTAGATTTTAACATTGGCTGGAGTGTATCTAATTAGCTTTCAGATCACAATGACTTTTCAGACCGAATTTGAACTAAGGATTAGGATAGTTAACTGTCACTATTAAATTGACAGCTTCTTTGTGGGCTTTAATTCGTCTAATTTGTGCTGAAACCACCATTTAGTATAGCCCTATTGTCAGTTGGGGCTGAAATGGAGAGCGGACGTATGCTCTACTAGTCTACCGAAGCGGCTCACTGTTGCAGCGCTTTAGTAATGAGACACTCCAAAGCCGCACACAGTCACAGCTGCCTACAGTGTGCCGACGCATGCGGTTACATTTCCTGGATTGTCATTCAATGCACTAAGGAATAGAAGCACCTACTTGGCACAGTGGCATTCCCTAGAGACCAAATGAACTTGAGTTGTTTTTACTACAGCACTTTTTTCCCCCCAAGCGGCAGTGTCAAGAGACGCAAATGAGAGTAGCGCAGCACGTAGCGTGATGGATCACCACATCGATGTAGGACACCACTGCTATACGTCTCCAAAGCTACCTGTGTCTATGGCTGGTTCACAGATCATATTACAATAAATTTTCTTCCTTAGCACGGGGTGATAAATTGACCCACCGAATCGTAGTTTCATGTAGCATTCTGTGACTGTGCAGGAGTTCATATTCTCAGCCTGAATGTGCTCTTCCAAACACGAATATGTTGAACAATTCCCCCAAAGAGAGAATGGAGAAAGCTGAGACTCTGGTTCAGTGGTTTGGACCAGAGAACATGGGTGTCCACAGAGATTGCTTGTCTGGAAAGCAGCCATCACTCTACTGTAATAGAGACTGAGAGCTCACATTTATATGGCTCTTACTTCAGAAAAGAAAAAAAAAAAATGGAATGGCTTAAGGGAGAGCAAAAGAGGCATGGAAACAAGATGGTGGCCAAATGGATGGACGTAATGTAACCAAGATTGCATTATTAATAGGTTAGAAAGGCTTTTATGTTTAAAGTTAGTCTTACCGGGGCAGTTGGAGGACTGTGGGTGATGCTTCTGTTGGTTGGTTGGCCCAACATTAAAATCATATTCTGGCCCATGTTTACATGACAAATCATCACTTTGAGAACAGGAATTTGTAACCCAGGAATTTTCCATGTGCATGAAAGATCTTTGCGGTGAATTCAATTTAAGCGTGGGTTTCTTACTTAAACATCAACAACTGACACGTACAGATCCCCACTGTGCGCAGTCTTTCATGGTAAAATGAAAGAAACCCTTGAGTGAAATGTCATTGGGGCTGCAGTGAAAGGTTTGGTGTTTGAGCTTAAAGGAAGCCCTGTACTTGGGTGTTTACCGGACTGAGGCTGGCTCGAGTCAGACCCCCACTACTGGATAAATGCAAGGTCTTTTCTACGCTCAGCACATCTCACCCGCCAATGTTAATTTACCAGACTTTTTCTGCCTCTGTCTGTGGAATGAGAGGTCAGCATTTACAGGCGGATGATACAACACCAGTGTAACGTTTTGACCAGAGAAAGAGGTGTACTTTTCAGTCGGGTTCTTTAAATTATACCTCGGTCTATTTTGGAAGACGGGTATGCCAGCTGAGGTCAGCGCTGAGGTCAACTTAGAGCGCTCTCCCTGTTTCATGGTTATGACAAGTTGAACTGAGGCCATTCACACAACTAAGTTCACTATCAGACGTCACAGACTGTCATAAATCACTCTAATAAATCTTTTCAAAAACTTTTTTCCTGTTTCTTTTTTTACATCTGATTATTTACTGCAAGGTGTTTTCTCTAAAAAAACACCACCATGTCTGGTATTCATTAATGCTTGTTTGCAAAAGCACCTCTAGTTGCGGCTTCAAATTACGCTGTTTTCCCTCAGTGGGTGTTTCTGAACTTTCTCGGGTTAATGTGAAGCAGGCAGTCTGAGGAAATGGTGAGGGAAACTGTTACTGGAGCTGAGTGAAACTCCACTGCACCTGTTTGTCTGAATCAGAGTTGGCATACTTCACCTAAAGTGTTTTAATAGCCAAGCTAGAAAAAGAATTACATTAACAAATAGTTTCACCAAGTGCTGCTTTCCCATAACTCTGCATAGGTCTCTGTATTGTTTACTTGTTTCGAGGAAAAGTTAGTTTAGGCGCTCTTTATGGAGCAAGCCCAGAAATTACTTGGATGTGTTTGTATTCCTATTTTTTGATTGTGGATTTAAGGAAATATTTCAAAAGTTGACGATACCTCAAGGGGAATTGCTCATATGTGTTGAACTTTTTTAAAATACATTTATAATAATGGAAAATCTTGTTGCATGATTTCCCGAAATTTACACATTGAGTTTCATCAAACTACAGCAAACAAACATTTTGGAAAGGATCTTGACCCACTGGACTGACTAAACAGCTTTAGGTTATTTGAACTTCTTAAAGTCAGTCAGCTTTATAGGTAACAGAGGGTAAAAAATGTTTGCCAACATAATTATGTTGCAATGTCTCACTATAAGCCAATCAGTGTAAGTCTTCCCCAATCAATACAGTGATGGAACCATTTATTTGCACTACGCTGGATTTAAGGCTGTTTGCTAAAGCGCACCATAAATCCTCCTGTTTCTATCTTTTGACACCCCTCATGTTGCACCGGTCTACATCAACATGGTTATTTAGCCAGTGTGTCCTGGATGCTGAATGGCAGTCCCGGTAGAGGTTGTGACCATAAGGACAACAGCTGACTTAACATCATGCCACTGAACACAGCCATTACAGACAGGGAGGTAATTGGATTCACAAATCAGCCATGGCTTGGGGTTTATAGTGGCACCGAGTTTTATGGGTCATATTTCAGAGACTGGTGGGCAGTTTGTCAGATGAGGCATGGTTGTAATAGGAAACTGGCACACACAAAAAACTCAAGAGGAGAGCCTGAATTCACAGGAAGTCAACATTTGTGTCCTAAAGAGACTGTTTTTCAAGTTCAGCTGTGGCTTTGGGTACATTTTTATTTGAGAATTTTACTTTTGAACTTGCTTACATACTGCAGTTTAAAGTTGGCATACAATATGATTTTTGTTCTGTAATCTGCATCAGTACAATTCCCAACTACCCCTTTGTAAATGGGAGTTCACCGAGTTTGAATGGCAGAATTGGAGCAAATGCCTAGACGAATACAGTATATTTGACTCTTCTCTCATAGCAGAAACTTTCTGACGGTTCTCTGTCATACTTTTTGTCTCTACTCAAATCAGGAAGGTAGATTGAAACAAAGATTAATTATAGTGCCCAAGTTGAGGGCTGCACCAATAAACTGCATTTTTCAAGTCTCTTGTGAGCGTCCAAATACTTCCCTTTCCGATGAGCGTTGAGCTTTAGCTTGTTAGTGTGGTCTCTGGACCGAAGCTGCGCTGAGAGAAAATTGGACCGGGCTCCAGGGGCAACAGACGCAGGCTCAGTACAACTAAGCCCCACCAGCAGGCCAGTCTTGAGCCCCACAGCATTTTCTGAGTTTAATACAAGCTCACACATATTAGGTGTAGGTTAGGTTTTCTCTGAGGTATATCACGCCAGGGGAACCCCAGGGGCCATGAGGAATGATATCTGGGCACCCACACTGTCCACAAGCACATGCTCAGTTTCATCCACATTAGGCTGCATAAGTCATAGCTTAGTGCATGACCCATGCAAATAGATATGCATTTTATTCTTTGGTTATACATAGTATATTGCCGTTTTTGTCAAATCACCATGATTTATTGTGTCTTGAAATTTTCAAGCTGTCATGCCAATAAATCATCAGTAAGTGTTTGGGTGTGGGTCTGGACAACCAAAAGGAGAATGATGTATTATTGCAATAAACAGCACTGGTGCAGGTCTGGGTAGTATTTTTATGATCTGGATAGGGCTGCACGATATCAGGAAACTATTATTTTAACTATTGTGATAATGAGCTATGATATTTAAATGCACTTTGACAAAAACTTGAGTTGACTCGTCAAAAAAAATGCTTGAAAAACATAACTAACATCAATAGCTGTCTTTGCAGTGACTCGTCTTTACTTTTACATTGTTTGGCTTGCAGCACTCATCCTTTCAGTTTGAAATCATTTTCCTGGAATGAAGTTGTCAGCAGGCAACAAAACACAATTTTAGATATGTATTTGTGCAATTCTGTGCAAGGAGGCATTCATATTTCGCCATTTCTTTCTCTGTATGAAGGTATGTACCATCTTGGTTGAAAGCGTAGTTTAATTGTCACTTCTATCTGTGTCTTTAAATTTACAATTTAAAAGTGATGCTTAAAAATCACAAAACCTATAGAAAAGACAATTCACTATCATGTAAATTTTTCTTATAGGAATAGAATAACATGTTGGAAGAGATAGTTGCTGTTGTTGCTGAACTTGCATGATGCTTGTTACTGCTCTTCTTTTTTGTTTGCTTTTGGCACGTTAGCTATCAATTAAAAGTGACTCTGCTCCAGAGTCTGTCTGCTGTGAAGAGTGATGGATGGGTGGATAAAACGAGCAGAGACAGGAGAGCTGGAGCCAGATTATAGCCTCTAGCGTTATCCCTTTGCATGATCTATGGCACTTCATTTGTTTTGCTGTTTGGGTAATTAAACAGGGGAGGCCTACTCAATGAAGTCTGGCTCTTGGCTTAGTTTCCTCCCCTAATCTTCCCATAAGACCAGATAATTAATGGTGGAATGGCAGGAGAGCCCACAGTCTTCTGTTAATGAAAGGGATTCATCTTATTTACTCAACTTATTCCCTTTTCCTTATTCAGAACTTGGCTCGGGTGTCATTACTGTGGTCATCAAGATACCAAGAGTTGGCATCTGTTCTCAACGGTAATTGTAGATGATATTGTGACACGTCCTCAAGCAGACATGATTATACAAGTTTAGAATTGATCCCTTAGTCTAATTATACAACTATAAACTGGTGTTTGGTTTGGCTACGTGGTGAATGGATTTCTAGTGCTCAAGGTTGAGGCTTTAGATAACCACAAGGTCTCGAAATCATCCATCACACTTTGTTTTCCCGCAGCAAAAGATTTGTGTTTATTATGCCGTAGCAGTGGATGATGCAGCACAGGGGGTTTCCCCAGCAGTAGTGTTTCACATAAATTTATCAGTAATGCACTGTATGGAAGGGTAAAACTGTAAAGCCATAACTCTATCCTGAAAATGCAACAGCAAATGCAGCTATTCAAGGATAACTGAGCTCTGGCAAAACAAATGTACGATTGCAAGACGAGGTCAGGACGTTGCCTCATGGAGCCTTGACTTGTCAGCTCCGCAGAAGTTTAAGGAACGTCTGAGACAACTCCACATCACAGTGGGGTTCAACACCAGTTCAATGTTACATGAGGAAACAGAAGATGGTGCACAGACAAGGCAGAGTACAAATTATTCACAGCGAGTAACACTGCAATGAACACGACAATGACAACTGTGTACCAGAGATAACATTTCCTTCAAGTGTCGAAAAGCTGCCGCCTTGTTGTTGCCGCTTCGTTTGACTTCTCCGTTGTGCTGTTATTGACAACTGCCAGGCTCTGTGTGGTGTGTCACTTTCTGCACATTCACTGGAGACATAGCCTGGAGGTAAACCGAAAGAGGAGAAAAGAGAGCTTTACCCCTGCCAGAAATGCTCCTGTGACCATCTACTAGCACAAATCTCCCCCTGAGCAATATTTTGACAAAGGCTTTTGAAGCAGCGAGCTGTCAGCACCAGACTTCTGACCACGTCCTCATTAGCCAAAGCACCACCAAGAGAAGACACCACATGGAGGCACCTCTACAGCTACACTTGAAGAAGAAATGTCTCTCTCACGACAAATTAATTTAGTAAAGGTTTCACCGGGTTAGAACAGGTGGGAAGCACATTTAGTATTGTCACTTGGAGTAGGCTGCTCTGTATGAATGACATGCCACATATTCACATTAATGTGGATGCTGTGGAGAGCTTAATCCCTAGGAGCAATTTGGAGGCAAACAGAGCAGTACAAGGATGAGAGATACAGTATTCCCATGGCTGCCTACTTGTTTAGCTCTATGTTTAATTGTGTTTGGCTTTTTACATTTTGCCTCTGGCAGTTTCCCAACCCATCCTCTGGCTCTTTACAGAAGAGAGACCACAGTATGGCATAGTTAAGGCTTGGGTCCATAGAGATGGTTCCATAACAGAACATTGGCTCATGAATGATTTCTAAAGAAGTGGCTCTTGAGGACTCCTAGACCTGTAGGGCGCCTTGCCTCGGTTAAAGTGCCCCAGAGATTAGCAAAAGAACAAAGAATACAAGGAAGACATTGTTACTTTCTGCCTGTGCTTCTGTGATTTATGAGCTAAGACATTTGATTTATCTCATTTGAAATTTCTCTCTTAGGTGCAGTTAGGAGCCAAGGCGGTGGGAAATGAAAGGTGTTGGACTTTGAGTGGTTTGAAAGTATAATATTAGATATTTTTGTTCTAGCTTATTAAAGCTATGTGCTATTCAGAGACACTGGGTGAAACTGTATGAAAGTATCTTATCTTAATATAGTTATCATATCTTGAATTTTTTCCTGATATTATGCAGCCCTTTTCAGATAATAATCGTAATCAACTGACAATACAGCATTATATCACAGCATTTATTTCCCATGCAGCCTTAACTTATACATTGCCTTGGTAAAATGGCACAGCAATGATGCACTAACGGCACTCACAACTTTTCTATAATTCAGCTTCCTCTTCATTTACAATTCTAGGACAACCAAAACCTGCAGCAAAAGAAAGAAAAATCATTTGGACATTTAAGTTTATGCAGCCTCGCAACATTTGCAATCTAATTTTTTCAAGCTTTAAACATTTAAGGTCAAGTGTCAGGATAAAATTACAGGAATCATTGTTGTGACAGAATATGAATTAATCATATTCCCTTTACATTTACCCGAGGCAAATAAAACAAAAGCATTTCTGAGTTTCCAGCACAGTCTGATGATGAAAACAGAACTACTTTCCAAATGTCTTTCTCTTTATAGGCAGTGGAGCATCGTGACGCTACCGTTCGCCCGTGAACTATTTTTCTTCGAGGTATTCAGTCTAATGGTATGGAACTGGGCCTTGTAGTACTGGCAGGATTAGGGTTCTGCTGTGGTCCATTATCCAGGAATAGAACAAGCTGTTTGCCGGCTGCTCTGGGACAACGCTGGATACCAGAGGGTTTCAAGGTACTTAGAGCTCTGACCACGTTGGACGTCCCTTAAGGCCGGTCCCGAATAATGAAAAGTCTTCTAATCAGCCTGTAATTCTTGAGCAAATCAGTAGCAGATCAGCAGATTTTTTTTAGTCTATCCCTTAAAGTCCTTCAGTAATAAATAATATCATTGCTTCTGATCCCGCCTTTCATTCGTTCTGGGCTGCTGCACCTGTTTGACAAACTTCAGAAATGCAATGTTCAAGTGTAATGTCTAGGAATAGCCTAAAAAACAATACTCATTGTTACCTACTGGTATTATCGCTGCAAGATGCATATTCCACATGCAATATAGCAATAAATTGTAATAGGTGAACATCATAAGTTTTCACTGGAGTTCTCTGACAAAGACTTGAGGGTATACTGCACACCTGACAAGCGCTTCTGCTCCTGTAAAGTAAGTGCTCTGTTGATTGAGATGGAGATTGGAATTGATTGAGAGTGGGAGTGAAATCACTGACTCACTTCAGTTAAAATAATGTTCCTGCGCTTCTATTTCACAGATAATGCCCTGCTCCTCGGGAATATTCTGCCGCAGCAGGTTCATCTGTGCTCGCTGTGAAGGAACATTGAGGAACACATGCTTTTTGTGCACTCCACATGTAACATATTAACTATTAGTCATTACACGGTTTGGAACTTATGAAGAATGTATAACCATTTAGATACACTAGCTTTGTCTGACTTAAATGCTAAACAGCTACACCGTTTCTTAAGGTATAACCCAGGGTTAGTATTGGATACCAGTATTTTAAAATAAGACAGGACAAAACCACAATTGATTTATCTGTTGATTTACTTTTTTTGATTGGATATAAAGCGTGTGTCTACAAATTGAACACACACTAATAGTTTATCTTAAGCTGTGTTGAGATTGGACTTGATCTGATCTTGATATTGACTTCAGACTGCAGTTGTGTGTGGTCTTAACTATGACACTAAAACTATAACATTACAACTGTTATGACTAGAAAGCTGTCTCTCTTGGAATTGAACAAAACTATAAAATGTGTCCAATACTAGCTGATCTACAGCTGTAGATAAAAACAGAATCAAATCAAATAGGTGCAGCTCAGCTAATCTGCTACAAAAAGCCTCATCTTGCCACTATGTTCTATCACCGCATTAGATCTCTTAATGGATATAAGCTTCAGATGGATGTAGTACTTTTTAGTCATTATACGGTCTCAATGGTTTCGGCTTGGCTTGGTTGCCTCTTCTATGGCCGGATAAGTGTGATCTATGAAGTGGCTAATTGCCTTTGTCCTGATCGTGTCCATGACCGGGCCATTTACCGTCTGTAAAGGTCATTTCCTCTCTTAATGCTCGGTGGGAGTGAGCCAAGGCACAAGCTATACAAGAAATACTGCCACTAATACTGTTGCAGCGTTATTGTTTGGCTTATTTGTCAAGTCGCTGTTGCTTGTCCCCTGAGAGTTGGCAAGGAATGTGCAAACAGCTGGGAATGAAAAAGTGATTTCAGAGAGGCCAGCAGTTGGTTATCTGAGGACTTCAGGCTGTTATGGTTTTTTAGCATATCCTGTCAACAGGGTCAAAACAGGGAGGGATAGCAAAGATTAGCTGAGGAAACAATAATTTGGGAACTCCAGAAGTAGGATTTCCAAATCATGTTTTTATCATTATATAGTTATATTCAACATAAATATTTGATCTCTTTTTTAAAAGTTTGAGCGTGCAGTACTAACAACTACCACTGAACAAAACTGGATAGATCAGAGTATGAAGCACTGCATAAAGCCTGCCCCACTGCACACAAACAGCTACAGTTGGTCCGTAAAGATTTCTACTGAGTGAAAGAGATTTCAGACCCAACACTTCCTTGGTACATAAATAAGTTTCAATAAAAATATGTCTGTCCTTTTTTTATTCTTCTAAACCTATATCGTGTGTCTCGACATGTTGGCAGATATTGTAAACAGCAAACACATAAAATAGAGTCAGTATAAATCTCAAGCACTACCACAAGAGATTTGTATTTCAAATGTAATGATTTAGCAACAAGAACAGATCTGACGAAGTACAGCTCTCATGAGACATCAGTGAATGAGATTCTTGAGTATCAAAGTGCAGAACAGTTGTGTCAACATTTGAACTCTTATTAATAGAAGTGCATAAATTAGTAAATGAATTTTCTACATTAATTCCTTGCGACATTTAGCGTTAGTTTTGCCTGCCCTTCGACCCAGCATCATAGTATGTACATGTACGCAAGTCAAATTTAAAAAAGGCAGTTATAGTGAGGCTTACTGCACATTCATGTTTCATTCACTAGCTTTCCCTGGAGCTAAAAGTGGTATACAAAATTTGATGTTCTATTTTTTCAACAGAGCAGACTTTGCTTGTGAAGTTTTCGCTCTAGGTCACATAAAAAGCTGATTCACTCTCCTCTATCTATCGTTTTCTCTTTAAATCCATGCTTTGCTTTGGCATGCCTCAGTGGAAACTGCCGGCAGATGAATAAATCAAATAAATCATTGTGTTCCTAAGTGGGTGTTTACTTGACGGAGAGTGACCTGTTGTGACCTCAACTGCTCCCTGTTTCCCAAAAGTGGCTAAAATCTAGTTTTGATCTTTTCTTCCATTTTCGGGACTATTTGCTTTATATTTGTGCTTTAAATATCTTTGCCGCAGCATTTTGGACATAATTCTCTCTGACTAGTTTCCATGTCATTACAGGAACAAGTTTCTCTCGCGTCAATGAATAATTAGTTCTGGCAGACTAAAACCCTTCTCGCCAAAAACACCTTCCCTCTCATACCCTGCTGACAAAACAACAAGACAATGACTGCTGACATTTTCTGCCACGGGGTCCATTAGCACTTTCATGTGTGACTAAATATTGTTTCTTATTCTGCACTTCCAGCTCCAAATGTTAGCACATATCTACTTAGCCGTGGCCAAAGGGGACATAGAATTCCATGGAGACTTACTTTCTAGTGATGGATATAGGAATGGTGTTGTATTATTTATGCAGTATGCAGGATTTGTTCGTAAACAACCACTTGCTGGTTAATGCTGTCCGCTGAAGAACACGTCTCTAAAAGCAGGTTTGTGCCTTGGTCACAGCAGTCCACTATTTTGCTAATGCTACCTTTTTGGTTGGTAACATACATCTTTGGTTCCGGCAAAAAGAGTTGGTCTCGGTCCAAAACAAACGGGACCAAGATCTGGTTCATTTGTAGTGTGAAAGCGTGTTTTGTGCTTTGGACTTTCGGACCAAATGCAGATAGTCACGGACATTTAAACAGATGAAGAAGAGTGAATGGAAGAAGAAGGAGAAGGGAAAACAAAGATCTGCTGGTTTTGAATTATGCTTTTGTATGTTTTACACAGTGCTACGGCAGATACCCACTTCCTAATATTGAAACATGTTGTAAACAGTGCTTTTGAGTTTCTATTTACTTTATTATTATCTATATCAATAATAACATTTCTCTACTGGCCAAATGCCTTTAAACATTAATATCTGAAAACTGCTCAGAATGCAGATAGGACCATGTATTTCCACGGGGACATTTCATCTCCACATTATATTAGAGGGCAATAGCTGTAGAATAACATGTATGCCTAGTGTAAGCATTATTTTATCTTAATGGAATACCTACATATTCTTCTGGTAAAATGGAAAAATATTTATGTGGGCAGCCTTGTCTTTTATCATAAAAACATGGAACTATACTAAGCCACAACATCTGCACTAGATGTCAGGTTTGAATGTTTCATCTCCTGCTACTAACTAGAAAACCTACTGTATATATCTCCCGGCGGTGTGTGAATACTGCTGTGCTCAGTCATATCTGGGAATATGTGCACACTGTTCATAACTGTTATTGCCTGCCTGCGTGCTCGTGCATGTCTCACGCTCATCTGGAGGAGTTGCTATTGATCCCCGGTGCTGGGGCTTTGCAGACACGCTGACTCTTTAACTGCCTTAATCTGTCATTTAAAGAGGGTCCCTGATGGATAGAATTTTTACACTTAATTACGCTTGACTTTTTTGCAAACATTAGTTAATTGGCTTAGTTTGGAAACTGTGTTTTTTTTATGAGGTATTTGGATAGAAAAAGTGGGGGCGAATTTTGACATGTTTTGGCATCAGCAATGAATGTGTTGAATAAAATATTGACTTAATTGCCATTTCCTTTTAAGTGAGGGGCAACCTATCATTACCAAAAGAACCAGCGCTCTGAAAAATAATACCTTGTAATCAGTAGTCGTATTCAATATTTTTAATGTGTTTTCGCAAAATGAATAGCCTCCCTTTAGAGATGCTTTCTTCTGGTTTGCTTTTCGAGGCTCCATTAATTGAGATGATTGATGGGTGTCAAATAGGAACAGCTGAAATGGTTGCCTTATGATCATCTGAATAGGTGCCATGAAAGTCTGAATCACAGAACTATTTACAGCATCATATCGTTGGAGAATCTACCGCAGCAGAACGAGACCCATAACTGTCTGCATTTCAACACTGAATCAGATTGTCTTCAGAAGAGCAGAGCTGTAGCTTCTGAATGCAAAAGTACTCCCTCGTACACTTATCTGCCATAAAATCAAGGCGGCTGTATGCTGTACTGTTGGCGGTGCAGATCGTAATCAACA
The DNA here is from genome assembly GCA_036850595.1 of Rhyacichthys aspro. NCBI lineage: Eukaryota > Metazoa > Chordata > Actinopteri > Gobiiformes > Rhyacichthyidae > Rhyacichthys > Rhyacichthys aspro. The sequence continues at coordinate 9,688,309 of CM072157.1, read as the reverse complement.
TTGCACTTCACTGTAAAGTCTGCTGCTCCCTGGAACTACAGTTTAGAGCTTCAACTCATGGAGAATGACAAATAGCCATCTGGTGATTCTTCTCTCCAGACCTGTGTGTGGTAACTACCTCCCGAAATAGCATCAAAGACTAGGAATTGTCTTGTGAAAATGGGCTGTTGCATCTACAACACTGAGATCTCACTTGTATTGTCACTCAGGGGGTATGATACATTTGGATAGAGACTCCATCATGGTGGCATTCTGATTTTTTTTTTCTTTTGGAGAAGGAGGAAGCAACATGAGTAAGACAAACAATGCAAACACCCAAGGAACACTTTTTACAAGTATTAATTGGCACACAAGGGAATAAAGGCTCTTATCTAGTCTCCTTGAAACGAAGTGCGGCCGCTGGGATGTTCTAAAGTGCGCTGACAAGGTGTGGGCGTGATTTTCAAACCAAACTAAAATCTGCTTTCTAAAGACATCTCTTAAGTTGTGACACCACAGCGGAGGGATGAAAACTTAATTTCTAGGACTGGCCACGAGTTGTTTTTAAAGTGTAACAATGAAACCTTTCATGTGACGGTGAGTCATGTGTCAATAAGCTATGACGGCATGAAATGACAATGACAGTTGTGTGACAGACAAACACAAAAGGGGAGACATACAAAACATAACTTTCGATACCACTCACTGCACTAAATATACAGTCAGAAACTTAGAAAATAGACATTCAAAGAGGAAAGGGAAGGGTGCTTTGAAATGTTTGTTGAGACAAGGTTTAAGACTAATCCTAGGTATCCATTTAGTTATGAATTTGGTTTATAGGATATAGCGTATCTGAAGCCTAATATGCTCCTGTCGCTTATATAGAAAGGCTTATTATTCTAAGCAGATAATTGGATATATACATAGAGTTAAATTGGACAATGGCAATCAAAGGCAAAGGATTTTTCCGGATACACGGTGTAGCTTTTTAAAGCACTTGTCAGTTATGGCAGCTGTTCTTCATAAATCTCTCGTCTCTTCTGCTTTAGTCTTTTCCTGGAGAGATTATAGGTGGGCTGGAGCGCATTATACTATGGCGGATATTTGAAAACAATCAAGCCAGTATAGAAACATAAGCAAGTCAATGCAGACTAAGCTCTGGAATCCTTAAGAAAAAGGCCCAATTAAGCTTACATTTAAGCAGACAGGCAGCTGAGTGCAAGAGGTGCTGAAAAATGAAGTGGGGCTTTATGGACAAGCAGACAGCGCCAAATGACTGTGAAATACATTTGACGCCCACCAAGAACAGACAGTCCCCTCTGCCACCCGATCCCATTTTAATTAGGAGGAATGACTCGCACTTCACTGTTGAATCGACACCCATGTTCACTTTAAATAGCGGCCGTCATACGAGAGCTAGGCATAAATTCCATCAATTTTGCGTTGCGAGGAACCACTTGGCCAGCCAAACGTTCCCATTTCCTTTGACACAGCTCCGATACTCCAGCACTCCACAGAGCAAAGACCCAGCAATAAAGCGCTGAAGTCAATCTCCTAATGTGAGGAAGCACTGATCGACTTCGCAAATTACAGGCAGATAGTTGGAAAGTGATTTCGAGATGGTGGTTCAGTTTTGTTCACGGCCGTTCACAGATGCACTGAGCTCCCCATGCCTGCCATTGTAGGAGTATGTCTGAGCCAGCTTACTTCTCATTATCCATTCCCCTGGAACGCTGAAACGCATCAACATGGGCTGGATGTTTTTCTAACAGAATGCAAATAGCTGCACCAACTATTTAAAAGATGGCCCAGTGTGTTTTCAAAGTCATTAGCATTAGACTGCCTTTGCCAATTATAACGCATGCCATACTGTTATAATGATACTGCACTTGCCAAGATATCCTTTGTACCCCGGACTGACTGATATCCTAATATGACCACATGCTGCAATATAGTGTTCTAGCCTTCAAAAGGACAGATGGTCAAAGCTTTGGTCTAGGAGGCAGACGAAAAGAACCATTCTCTTGGGAGGACCTTACTTTTTGCCTTTATTGCCTCTAAGCATGAGTGCCATGTAGACTTATTAGTCCAATGTTATGCCCCTGCTCTCAGAGGACATTGAGCATGCATGTGTAAGCGGACATGACCTTATCAACCGCTGTGTTGTCTTGTTAACACACACACAGTCATTCTGTCAGTGCACTGCAGAAAGGGCACAGGCCCTTTTGACAGTGGAAAGCGGATTAGACGGCAAACCAAAGATTCTTAGTGAGTTTAATGGAATAGAGATGAGTGGATGGGAGATTTAAATAAATTAACCTTCAGTGAATTCCCCCAGGCTTGGAGGAATGACAGGGGGGTCTGAGAAGGAATTTTCTCTTGTCACTGATGCCATGAATAATCATGATGTTATTATTATTTTAATTATTTTGCGCTAGTCTTAGTATTAGCGCTAGACTTCTGCGGTCCTTAATCGAAGCATATTGTGCATAAAGTACAGTTTGTCTGATGAGATATTGATATAGAAAGATATTGATAAATGTACCAGCTCCTAAACAGGAAAACACAAATAATTGCTTTCTCCACATTTGCATTGCTGCTTTGTTTGGACTCCATATGTCAATATACAGAGCTTATATGCAGTGTATTTAAATTCATAAATGCACAATGAGATAATGGTAGCATTGTTTGAAAATGTCAACCCTAGCATCGGGGAATAGATTAACCTTTACCAAACCTCCCGCTGTAAGAACTTAAGTTTTCCAGCATACTTATCATGATATTAACCCTGATTGGTGTCTGTGACATTTCACAATGATGCAAAATTCTTAATAGTTGAAATGTTCTGACGGCTTTCTAATTAGAGTGTGCTCCCATGCTGCAGTTTTGAAGTTTATGTCGATATAGTTTTCCCAATTTATTGCCGCTATACTGGATGATATGATAATGAAGCCTTATAGACATTGAATTCACATGCTCAGCGGTTGATTGGCACCTTCAGTGGTGTTAACAATCTCTACAGCAGTATTTTTTAAACTTTATTTTTCTGAGATTCCTGTAGACTTGCCAGAACCATTACCTCGCATCACATAGAGCATACTAAATATTTGAAAATATAAGGTGCGTTGGTTCTAGTGATGATTTTATTAGACTATATTTTAGGTGTCTAACTGTCATATTACTAAAAAGACATAGTCAGGGTTGTGCAAAATAAATCCAGAGCCTGGTATTATTAAGCTGTTAAAGCAATAGAAACATTCAGCCTCAAGGTTTAATTTAATAAAATATCCCTGAAATCAGTTCCTAAGGCAACAGAGGCGCTTTAAAGTTTATATATAGCATTCCTTTTAGTAATGTAAATTAGATATTGAAAATTTGCAGCTCTTAACTCATAGGTCAGTATTTACCAAAGATTCCTCAAATTAAGACTTGCATTTTACCTTAAAATGTACTCTTCAAGTTCACAAATCATCAAAAAGTCAATCAGATCTTCTAAATGTGCCCTTTTTTGGTTCTGAAGACAACGCTGTGCCAGATAATCAGCCAAACTCCTCACTGCTGACTTGTTGTGACAGAGATACACTATTGTATTTGCAACACTGTAAATGCACAACAAGAAACTACTTTAAAGTTAAATATTGTATTAGTTTGTATGTGCAAATAAATGAATGGATTGTAGTTTTTCATGCTTTTCAGAAGTAGTGGGAAGTGTGAGCATGTTGACCACAGCTTGACTTGCCCACAAAACAAATTTAAATGCTTCCTTTTACAAATGTGTGGTTCAGAAGCAGGGCAAAACACTCTTATCCTTTTATTTCCTTTGTTAAAGTGAGCATAGCCTGTAGCAGAGTGCAAGAGTGCATCCAAAGACTCTGTATAACGCACTTACATGAACTGTCCTAACTGCTTTCTGTCTTTGCTATAAATACCCAGGAAGTGAAAAGCTTGGCTATTAGCCTCATGAGAATACCACAGCCGCTTGCCATGCTTGAGCATATATTGCTAAGCCACATCAGTCAGACACCTTGTTTATCTGTCTGTTGTACCCCGTCACAGCTTCAGTCTGCTGCCTTTTTTTAGATATCGTTGACCTTATGCCATGGCCTGGTGCCTGAACCTTCCCTGAATAGAACAATATCTCATTTAGTGTTCATGACCCGAGTGTATCAAAACATATTTAGCGTGACTTCATGGAGGTCTTGTGACTTTGTTTCACCAGTAACCTTGCAGGTGACTGAAGGCTAATTTTGGATCCTGTTGGTTAAATGGCCAGCTGCCTCTGACTGGGCTCTGAGCTGCAGCCTGTGACGGTCACTGCAGTAATTCCATTGTACTAGAGCGCTCTATATGAGAGTAGTCACATTCACTGCTAATTCTACTCTTCTCATTTCCCTTTTCAACTTAATAAGATTTTGATTGCTTCTAAACTATATACATCTTTGTAATTAATTGTCATTTAAATTAGCTTGTATTTTTATTGACTAAATTAAAGTTTAACACTCTTGTTGCACTTATGAAGCAACAAAGTAGGGTTCAGCAGTTGGAAGACGACTCCTGGGATGAGTGTTAGTTGGACCACACCATTTGTACTGACAAATCACACAAAATCTCTGAGCGGATATTATCAAATAACACATTGGAACAAAGAGTCTGATTTATCTGGCAGTACCATATTACATAGCAAATGAAATTCATTGTGTGTTCCCCTTGGACTGTCTACATACTCCTGTGCTGTCACGTCTCTGTGCTCATAAGTGATCCCTGCCTGTGCTTAGATCTAAAGTTCAGACACTAAATATGTGAAATAAATGATGAAAAAATAAGCAGCAGAAACCATTGGCTTCTCATTTATAATCGAATGGCATCTCTGGGACTAAGCTTGCTCTCTCTAGTTGCTGAGCATCTCAAATAAAACGTTTCCTTTTACAACTTTAATTTATTTGAGGAGATCAAGTGTGCTCTGTAATCTTGTCAAACTGTTATCACAGAGGTATTCTCATGAGTGCTTTTCATGTGGAAAATTTTTATTTTACATTGTTTGTTCGTAATTATCGCTGTTTTTATAGTTTTTGCCTCTTAAGTTCAACCTATATTTTGGCAGTATATAGCAATTGTTCTTAGGCTACATGTACCCTATACAATACCTTTAGAACAACCTTGTGGAACTTCCATGTATATGACTGTGCAAACCAAGAAGGGACATAAACATTTAACCTGAATTGACAATACCATACCAGAACATACCATATATCATTAATCCAAAAATGTTGCTATGTTGCTTGGTTGTTCCTGTGGCAGCATTTTTGTCTGTTGACTACAAGATGGCCCTCTAAACTATGATTTAGATTGCAGCATTTAATATTTTTTTTTATCTATGGAAATAATCTATAGAAAAAAAAAAAAAATCCCGATTATGATGCTCTGTGATAACTCATTCACAGAAGCAGCCTTATTGTGTTATCATAAATTAGTCAAGCTCAAAGTTAGTTTAGGTAGCGCACTGCAATAGGATGAAAAAACAAATGGGGATATGTTAATGTGTGTGCCACCATCTGGCCCTGCACCTTGTTCAGATAAATGAACACACAGACGTCTACATGGCCTGTGTACACTTCTCACTGCTATCCTCCATTAATAGTCCACTGCTGAGGCCATCTCCCACTTAAGCACTTACCAGTGTTGTGCTGATGCACATTTCCTTCTGCTCTGCATTATTCATACAGCACCATTGGCTTTATTAGCTGATTAGAGTGAGATTAAAGAGTATAGAAGAATTTGTACTAAAGCCAACAGCTGATACCCTGCTTTTTACCTGGAAGATCACAGGTCTGTTCCCTACAGCAGCCAGGCACTGAAGTCATTATTAAAAACTAATTATTGAATCATTATCAAATGATCTTCAAATTTTATGGGTATGATTGCAAATGAACTTGAAAACTTCCATGCTCTGTAATTACTGTAATTTTCTTGACACTGTGCATGCACTGCTTTTAAACTAAGGAATTACTTTTTGATTTGGGTCTTGTGAGAGTTGAGAAATCTAGAGACTGAGGTTAGATGACTCCTTCTAACAGAATTTTATTGGTTTCAAAGGAAATTTTGATAGCATACAGCACAGGCAACAACAAGCCATTAGGGATGCAACTTACAATAGTTATTCACAATAAATCTGTCTGATTAGTGCGTCCTGCTTATGGAGTTGTCTTGATGATGATATGGGGATCATATGGGGATCATATTCAGCACACTATGCCAGACTTTCTCCTGGGAAATTTGCAGCATAGAGGCACTATTTGGTTTCAGATTAAAGGCGGTCAAATGGCGTTTTAATGACCCACTGGGTTCCATTCTGTATTCTAATGGTTCGGTCCTTTCCTGTCTCACTATGCCATTAATGGGCCATGCGGATAATGCGTCCATGATCCAAGTATCATTTGGGATGTTTCCAGTATCCCATCCAGATGCAAAGTATAAAGTTTAGCTCAGAGTTTAGCATTTCTATTTCCTTTCTGTCCTCAGGCCTGTCCCCACCCATCCTCTTGGTATTTATCCTTCTTTTCCTCCCCTGGGGGTGATACTCCCAACAACACTCCTCCCTCTGGCCAGATGTTGGGACTTAAACACACCATCCATCAGCCTGCACACTCAAGAGTACTGGTGCAGACAGGGGCAATGACCCAGCAAAGACACTCATTATGCATTGGTCTACACTCACAGTCCTAATGCTGTCCCCACTTTTGCATCAGTACAAAAGCATGCACATATTTTCCATAGTGAACACAGCAAAAGTTTCTTATTTTAAGTTGAAAGTTAGTTTGGTAACACTTTTCTTTTAAGCAGCCTCACAGTGTAAAATGTTCTCTCTAAAGAAGATACCAACACACAAAAGGCACTAAAGTGAATCAATAGTCCTCACTTTCATACATTCTCTGTGGCAGCTAACATATAACCACTTTAAGACACTCTTGTAACTGTGAAGACATCCACTGTTAATGGAAAAGTTTGGCTTTTCGCCTCCATTTTGAACTGACATGGCACAAGCACAGAAAGTAGTATTCTCCTGTCAGCTGTTCAGTGTTGTTCCTTTCTTTCCTTGGTCTCTGCTTATCTTTCATGAGAACCCTTACTCAGCTGACTAAAATGGCGCATCCTTAAATATTTACTGTTGTTATTTATTGGCGTCTTTTGGCAAAAGAGTGGATTTCGTTTACTTTAGATGGTCACATTAAAAAGACTGGAACAGATGGACGCTGAATAGTTGGAAGATATGTTTGTGTGGCTCAACTCAATAAAAAGATCTGTTGAAAAGTCAGTGTGCGGACTAACACAACCCCCTCTGACTAAATCTAACAAATCTCCCATACACAAGTTTAATATAATTCAAGACCTCATTTCGCTGTCAAGGTTTTGGCTTGACTTTTGCTCCCGCTTGAGAACATCTGCTCTTCAAACTAGTCTAATGGATGACTTGCGTTGATTAGTGCTGATTAAAGTGGATAATGTTTGAGCATATAGAGCATAAGGTCTAATTCAGTTTTTCTATATGATTTGGAGCCAATTCAAAAACAATTGTCTCATTTAAAGCATCACTTACTACGCTCGGCTTCTCTGCTGTTTGCCTCACTTAAACTATTGACCGACTCACTTGGCTCCACTGTCTATTATTTTATTAGCTCTAATTCGACTGGGAAACACTCCTTAATAGAAATATTCTCTTAATATAAAATGTCTGCTCTTCAGATATAAGCTGGGTGGGAGGGAATGTCTTTATAGCAGCTGGATCCTATTTGTCTTGGACTATATAAAGAAATTATGATGTGGGATGTTTATGTAACATGGTACACAAGCGGTTTACAGTAAAAGGACTGCAGTGTTTCAAATGATAAAGTAATAAACTAACACATGACCACTATCAGGGGCGATGGTGGGGCATAGCTAATATTTGCACTGACGATTTTTCTGAGAAACCTGCCCAAATATCAAACCTATCATTCTCAGCTGTTTTACCCTTTTTCACCTTTGTAAAAAAAATCATCTTGACCTTTGAGTCTTTAGGAGTGTGGCTCCTCTGGTTGATTTAATCTATCTAAATCTAAATAGTATTTGTGGAAATGAACTATGTTATCAAGAGTATTTGCAACTGCGCTAAAACAGTTTGACCTGAATCAATTTTTTTCCTTTTTTTTTTTTTTTTTGCTTGTTAATGTTCTCGGCTGAAGTTGCTGTGGTAACCCCATGTGTCCTCGATAACATTGTTTGCCAGTTACAGTGATGTAAGCTTAATGGTCAGTAATTAGGGGGTCTTTTATAAAGCTGGACTAATACATCTATTGTGCCATGGTGTTCTGAACTGTGTTAAAAGCATTCCTAAACAGCAGAGAATAGACGAAACATTTGGCAATAACTGCATGTCATGCTGTTTATCATCGATGAGGGCTTAGGAGTCTGCACAAAAATATTATATTTAGATGTAGTTGTCTCCTTTTGTGAGTAACTCGCAGATGTTTTCTGGTCTGCACCTACTTGAAGGATCTGTTTCTTTCTATATTCGCTAAACTTGTTTTATAAAAGTCTAACCTTGTGTAACTAGAAGGTCTGAGCAGTAATATTTGTGTTTCCTTTGATCACATCAAAGGTAATTCCATCATCAACAGAGGCCTCCTGCTTGGCTCTCTTGGATTTGCTTCAACCTTGGTAAGATCAGTGTCTGTATAACCAGTAGCACATGTGCATGTGAGTTTTTACAGTTTGTGAGATATTTTATTTATAATTAAGTTTTGAAAAAAGTGGGTGTGTCAGACCAAAATGGGAACTTGTGCACTAATAAAAAAGTTCCATGAACCATAACTTGTCTGACACAATTCATGGATTTTTTGTTAATTTGCAGAAGCCCTGATTTTTAACCTCACAAAGTATGGCAAAGATACCAACTCCAAATTTTGCCCTTATGCTCATGGTTATATGGACATGAGTTACACCAAATTTGTCAGGGATCCAGGATGGTCAAGTGGGATTTTTTTTCTGAAATTTGTCGTCATATCCAGTAACGCTAGTGACATCAGATCCATGTGTCTGTACAGAACGCAACATAAAGTCACAGCTGTCCTACTTCCTTCCCATCGAACAAAGCATCTCTCTGTGATGTTTTTTGATGCAGGACTCAACGCTCTGCCCTTTGATCCAGCGACCAACAACGAGCCTCTCCAGTTCAGCAACTCCAGCGGACCACTGGTCACTGAGTGTCCTCCTTTAGAGAACGGGGCTGAGACCAGTAAGAAGAGGAAGAGAGCCAGTCTGCCCACAGGTACTTTGACGTTACTTTCACTCCACTATCGCCACAAATCCACACAGCAATACCATCAGCCATGTCCAATTGAAGCAAGTGTCCATCATGATAAACAGCAGGTGCCCTTTTCCACACAGGAGAGCTTTGATACAACACCTGGATCTCTATCGGCATCAAAAACTTGGAATAGTTGCAAAATCCTTTTCAGTGGTGCTATGGTAGCGTAGTTCATTCTTTGTTGTTGTTGTTGTTGTTGTTGTTTTTTTCCATTAACTTGCCATGTCCTGAGGCTCTGCTCGTCTGGCCTGTTTAGAGGTCAGCAGCTGCAGAAGCAACCTGCTCGACTGAGATTGTGTGCCTGGCTGTCTGTTACCGTGCCAACAGCGTCTGCCAGTCAAAGCTTTAATGCACCTTCAGCTTTTTCCTCAAATGTGTGCATGGTGCTTATGCCTAGAACAGCACACACCACAATTACTAATTAACAAGACCTTCCAATTAAAGAAGTAGTCGCTAATTGATTGCTCTGTAATCGAAAGAAGAAGGCCCTTTAACAAAGAGGTGTTCATGTTCTCTCATTGTGGCACTACTAATTAGAGCAGATTAATACTTCACATTAACATGGCTCTGAACGACCATCCATCTTTTCTTCACATCTTTGCACTGATGAGTCACACCCAATCTTTTTTTAATTTACTGACCATGTCACAGCATAATTGGATAATGCATCATCAATGCTTGTCAAACTCTGATTTGTTCACATTTTATAGATGTCAAAAGTGGTCGGTTAACCTTGACTCTAATCTACACTATCAAAAGTTTTCTTTCTGCAGCCGTGTCAACAGCACATATTACAGTTATCAGCAATGTTACAAAACCCTGCAATTTAAGTTATGCACATATATTTAGCCATCAGGAAGGCTTATATAATTGTGTGTGCTGCATTCTAATTTAAATAAGAGGAATGAGCTCTCACTTGTCAGATTCTCTGAAAGCCTAGTGCACCATAGTCATAATATCATTAACGCAAAATAACACTATCAATAGATTCTTGTAGGTTTTTCTTTGCCAATGGCAGAAGCTGAGAGTATTATGCATCTAGCTGGCAGTATTAGTAGAGGAGGAATAATTTGCACCTTGCCACTGACAGCTACAGAATTAAGATGGCAAACTGCAGATCTTAATCAATCTAACAGCAGCTACAGTGCCTAATGCTGTTGTTAACATATATAGTAATGTATTGCCTGCTTTTGGTTAGCAGTAATTAAGAGGCTCTTGCACTTCTGGTAGAGCCGCCGTATGTTTGGCTTTTGTTGTGGCATGGAGAAAAAAAAGACATATCTGCACACAAAGAAGTGTCATGAATTTTTCATGAATGCCGGCCAAGTCTCCACAGGGCCCTGGCCGGTGCTCAGATAATCAGAAAGCCCTAAGATGAAAGAATTAATGGCAGGTGAATGTGTTCTCTTGTGCACTGATTGAGGACACTGTTTTATGTCCGCATCATAGCCATGACTTGAAGGACGATTTCCTCTCCTAATTTTCAGTACTTTAGAGTAGACATGCTAGGTCAAGTTACAAGATTCCAAGTGTCCAAATTAGACACTCTTAAAAGGAGGTCTCACTCAAGATATTAATTCAGTTGACTGTAAACAACTGTGGTTTATTAAAGATAAAAGACAATTCATAGATTACTTGTTTTGACTCTTCTACTTCCCTTTTGTCTGTGCTGCTGCTGTATATGTTTGCCTGTCTTTTAACAATACATAAGTAGGGCCTCGGGGCAGCAGATGCACTGTTTTTATGAATTTTATAGCACAGCCAGAAATGGCAAATTCTCTTCTTTTCCTGCTGGGTTTAAGCTGCAGGAGGCGAGGAGATTTTCAAATACTCCTCGTTTTGAGCATTTTTCTTGACACTGAACATAAATGTCATTTTTGAGGCTGTCTGAGAAAGTTGGGTTGGTGATTGTTCATTTGTTTGGTTAATATCCTATGCTATCGTCTCTTGTGTTCCTTAGTTACTTTAAATAATTTTTTTTTTTAAAAAGGGTTGGCAAAATGACAAAAAAGTAATATCTTGTTTTTTTTTCCCAAATGTATTTTTAATTAAAACATTTCATTTTTTGACTCATTGCCAACATAATGCAAAAGCGAAGCAGCAGCATTACAGTGCATTACCCTCAAAGGGATAATTTAGCCATTCAACTTAGAGACCTTTTTAGTTTTAACCCTCTATTTTTCCATAGACCAGGTCTTGTACCCTTTAATCGCCAAACAAAGTCTTGATGACAGACATAAAAGTGTTCTGGAGTGCATGACTAATTTGCATTAATCAAAAAATTACACTTTGCTCTGACTGCACAGACACACTGCTGTTCCTGTTTATGAAACCACTTCACTGACCAATGCATTACAGAGGTAATATTTTAGTTTCTACCGTCAATATGGCCATTGTTTGAGCTTATCCGGTGCTAGCAGCAGCATTAACCTTCACACTGTGTTAAACTTATTTCACAATATACCTATTTTTGGCATTGTTCACATTTTAAAACTCAATTTTGATTTATCGCCCAGCCCTACTATACACATATGCTAATACATGCTTTCCTCTGATGTATAGTCATTTTTGATGCAGGGGACTGAGATGCATTTAAGTCTTTTGTTTTTCTGGTGTTCATTTTGTGACTTGTAGACTGATGGCTTGCACTGCGGGCGGGTACCAAAGGTTCTGTCAGTTTTGCTAATGAGGTTTGTTTTTACACAGCAATCTACACTCAGCCTTCCTTAACATTCTGCCCTTCAGTTAGAGTTAGGGGGTATACTCATGAGCTTAAAATAACCCATTTTAACAATTAGAGCCTGAACGTACTTTGTAGGAAATGAAGACATCTCACAACACAGTTTTATTATTACAATTCATAAACTGCTCCCTTTTTGTCAGAAATAAGTGTTTATTTGAAATTCATCCTTGAATTAGAATACTAGGCCTTTGGCTGAATAGATTTCCAGTCCCCTTGTAACAAGGTTGTTTGACTGGAAGAAATTGAATGTGATCAATACTAAAACTTACTTTCCAAACCTAGGGCTGTGTCTATGGATTTTGTCCAAATTATTTGCAACAATGAAAGAATTACCCTCTCTCTCATGATTTCCTACACGTAACAGTCTGTTCATTTGTAATTTCACAAAGGCCAGTGGCCGCTTCTATTTTTGCAAATAAAGGAATTGCACTCCCACCGATCCAGCCTCTTGTGCATTAACCTTTGGTGTGAGCTGCAAGTGTTGCTGAATAAAATGCTATTGATTCTTCTGGAGAAAGGTTAATGTCACAAAGGGTGGAAAATAAGGAACATGTTATGGAGGGAGGAAGCAGCAATATAACTTAAGCAGCTGGAGCACATGGCTGATTATGCAGTGGCTTATTTGGATGCATATTACAGCCTGCAGGATCAGTTTAACTATGGGGATTAAAAAAAGCAATAAGAAAGGGTTTCCTGTGGAGTTTTGATTATAAACAAAAAACCCCGTTGTTTACATTCTGCATGTGTCCATAGAAACACATTTTAGGACTTGTCCAATATATTGACGCCTTTTATTTAGGCCACTTCAGTTTGTGTTTGGGCGGGCAAGATGTTTACATTGCATCAAGTTTTATGTTATGCTGCTTAAGATTGATGACTTGGTCTGTGTCTTTATGCATGTCCTCTGTGCTTACCTGCCCTGAGTGTTATTCTACTGAACCACAAAGTGCAGGTGTTAAAACTCTCCAAGTCGTAAGCCTCACAATGATGACAAACTAAGCCCCAATTTATGAGTGAGGCATTATGGGATTTCAGGTGTGGTGGGACAGAGCAAAGCCAAATGGAACATTTCAGTCTGTATGTAAATGACGGCAACGTCTGCCCCCGCACGTCATATTGTTTTGCTGAAAAACTGACTACAAATAAATGTTGAGTGTTGGGTCTTTACAGGAGTTAATGCGTGTCTGTGAGAAAAGATGAGTGTGGCAGGCTCCAGGAACTCGCCTCTAGGAAAACACTGATAAACAAATAGATGTTTGGCACACACTCAACCTGCTGCCGAAATAATAGAACAAGTTACATGTTATTTGTTTCCGTCAAGATGTGCACACTGACAATTTTTAGTCAGATATATTATAGATATTCTGTCTTCTATGCTCAGTCTATTCAGAGGGGGACCTTGATCAGACGCGCAGGATCGTGACTTTGTTAAAAAGACTTGACAAAAGGTAATCATCTCTGCCATGAGAAATTCAGAGTTGTGAGTTCACCTAATCATATCCTGTTGGTGCCAATTCATAAAAGCACCTTATATTTATTACTTTTAAATGGCATGGTTTTATAATAAACCTCTTTAAAGCCTGGTGTTTTTGTTGTTTTGGACATTTTGCAGATTGCACTTGTCCAAACAGTTTTTTTGACTTCAGCTGTGGTCAGCTTTTGTTTTGCAGGTTCAGAAAGCATTTTATCTGTACAATATGTCTTATGGTAGTTTATGGTACACATCTCCTTTGAGCCAAACTATGATCAATTACTTTCTTAGTGTATTTAAAGTATCAAATCCTGAACTTTTTTGTTCAGTAACTTTATGTCTATATTTCGGTTGCTGCCTAACCAATCTATAACATGTTTCTCTCTTGTGGCTCCCATACCTGAAAATTAATAGATTTAGGCATGAAAAATATAAGGTACAGTAATATGTCGGTGACTGACTAGAGGTAGCTGAAAGCTTTTGGAAAGTAAATAATGTAAGAGGCTACTTAAGCTGTCAGAGTTGACACTCCATAGAGACATGTGGTTGTGTCTTTGTCCCAGAGAGTTGTGTATGTGGCGGTTGAGTCCTGATTGCTGCATGTTAGGGCTGTGGGGAGATATACAGCCGGGTGTCAGTCTTTATGACACGCAGGACACAATGTGCCACCTAAGATTTAGAGCGATGTTGATGGATGCGAGCCACAACATGGCAGAATGAATGTAAAAATGAACTCTTAAGCATACAAACTGGATGTGATGACTCAATAATTTTGAATAAGAAGCACCTCTGCGTTTTGCGGTACTATATGTGTCTATAATTCAATCCAATATGTGTTTGAACTGCAAGAAAAGTGACTGAAATGCATAACAAGCTGTAAAAAAGCGCCTTTCTGTATTCATCTGGGATTCCTGTGCTTCTGTCAGAACATAACAGTCCACTTGTCTCCACTGCTGCTCGGGGAGATGAACACTACACAACACCCCTGTGACTGTATGTACACAATGTCCCCGCATACGCAAATAGCACCTTTTTAGCTACAACTATATACATCCAGTGCATTGTTGTTGATCCGCTCCGCTGATGATGATCAAACAAGGACATTGGAGCAACTCTTCCTCGTTTGTCACTCGCATAATTTTTTCATTTCTGCGCTCTTGCTCTTTGTCACTCTTCTGTACGCTGCAGCAATCAAGGGATTTGGTGCCACTTCACCCCATCCCGCAAAGCTTTAAAAAATGGAAGGCCTAAATAATTTACTTTTTCCACGAGGCAGTCTGCTCTTCGCTGTCTCGCACTAAATTTAATATCAAAGCCTCAAGCACAGACCATGTTAAAACCAAAAACCTCACTTGTCTTGACATGACCTATTTATATAATTTATCCAAGTAATGGATTGAACTATTTTGGCCTTCTTTTTAATGTTGTTCAAGGTAAACAATTTGTGCTTTAATCTTCAACCCTGAGGATATAGCCCTAGGGAAAAAATCAAAATACTTAAATTAATACTGTTTACATTACTTTTTTTTAATTTATTGGAGCTTAACTAAAGTTGTCTGTCACCTTGAGGCTTGTCCATAATCTTGTGTATTTCATCTAGAATAGCTTCTGATATGCTCCAGCTTTTTAGTTTACATATTTTTATTCAGGTATTATCAGTAAGAGCGCTGATCCTTGTCTTTTATTTGGATTTGAATATTCATGTTGCGCTATTGCTCCTGTTGAATATAAATGCTTCAAGGAAAGTCGTTTCAAAGTCACTTATCATTACATGTTTCAGGAAGGCCTGTAATCTTCGTAAATATTCCCAACTCCCTTGTAATTCCAGCTCATATAAAATGTATTATTGACTTTTGTCAAGTCCTTCCCAATAACAGACAAGGCCGGACCAGATTTAAAGGCTCAGGAGATTCAGTTGCAAATGTTACCGCTATTGAGAGGCTTTATGAAGTGTAGTTTCCCATAAAGCCACCAATTACTGTCAAATTTGTATGTGTCTGAGACGTCTCCGAATCAACCAGGAATAAACGCTGCCTCAGATGGATTGGCTTACCTGATGAATAATTTATATTGTCTACCATGGCGAGATTTGTTTCTAGTATAAAGGAGCCAAAATATAATTTGGACTGTGCTCTGGTGTTCTACATTGACACTGTAGTTGGATTACTGCCTTGTATATTATTATTATTAATGTTTATGTATGGATATAATTTAGGTGGAGGCTTTTAAATTTTACATGAAGTGATTCAATTAGACAAAACAATGGTCTCCTGAAAGGTGTCAAGACAACACTAAACATACATCTTGTTTTTGTCTGTTGGCACACATTTACTGGCACAGAACCCCTCTGCCCCTTTCCATCAACACCTCTCCCTCCTTTCTGCGCCTCCAGCCGGGTTAACTGATCTACGCCAGCTGCCTCTCGCTGTCCAGAGTTTGAGCTATAAACATCCGTGCACAACATCTTTACTGCCTCCTGTTGACTTTATCCTCCAACAACCCAGTTCACCACACAAAAACAAATAAGACTTTGTGATAAATAATTAGGAAATATTTTGAATGGGTGAATTGGATCAATGGAGACACGGACATTATGAATATTTTTGTTCATTTTAAAACTTGTTGCAAAGCCAATTTAAATTCCTATTTAACATTGGGTTTGATTTTTAGATAATGCTGCTAGCAATCTCTTCCAACCTGTGAATTCATAGGTTTTGACCCAGCTGTAATGAATAAATAATTGTCTCAGAGAACTGCTTTTTTTTTTTTTTGCTGTACAGAATTTTCAAAACATCTCTGGGGTACTCTTCCATGGCAGCCCAGATGTTCCTTTCAAGAAATGCTAATAAACTATAACACATAATTTTTAAATGATGTTCTTACCAACCTTGTTTAGCCTGGGGATGTGAAAATATACTAGTGGGGCTTAGGGAAGTGATTGGGGAGTGGGAGGCCTGCACATCTCTGCTTAATCCCCTTTCACACATGCACCACCATCCAGACTTTAACCAGACTTTTTTCTAAAGGGGCTTGAGCATTTGTAAACACAATCCATTCACTTTTCTCACTCGGAGGATATCCTGCTGTCACCCTTGTACAACCTCTGGAGGGGTGTCATTTATGAACAATGTCCGGAAGAGTTTCAGGAATGGTCATGTTGTCATCACTGGTGTCGATGACATTTTCACTGTGTGACTGGTACTATAAATGGTGTACACACAGGGAGAAAGTGCTGCAATGCGATGTCTAGAGGATAATGGATGTTTTTCCCGCAATAGTAGCACTAATTGACATCTAATTAACAACTGACAACTTAATTTAACATGCTTATAGTTAAACTTCTATTGTAAAGATTTTTTTCTCAAGTTAGGGACAACTTTACAACTTCACAGCTTTAAGCTGAATTGCACATGTGATTCATCAGTTAAAGATGACCTTTCATTTTTGCCATGCCCTTTCAAGATTATATTTATCTTTATTTTCTAATTCCCTTTCAGTTCCTTCCATTTTTATCTGAATCCTCTTGTTAATGACTGTCCTTACTACAGTGACCTGACCTGACTATTCATAGCTGAACCTTGTATTACACCCAGCCATTTCTTAAAGGGCAGTCCTCGTACAGGAAAATTTCAACCACAAACCTGTCCTTTGTCTGTAACCCAAGAAGTCATGTAGGTTTAATGCCTTTTCCTAAGTTTGTCAACGAGCGAGCAATGACGAAAACAGATCATTCAAGACAATTATGAAGTCAGTTTGGCTCTGGGAATATATGTGCTCGAATAGTTTTTGTAGTGCCAATTTTAATACATTGTGAAGCCTACAGGGTATTTGAGCATGCTAATATTTGTGTCAACACAATGTTAGCTTTGTTAACATGCTTTTGATGGTCCTCTGCTTGGCTCGGCTTGCCCCCAGGTGTTTGAATTGTATAAGGAGGGTTAATGAGTTTAATCTAAAGTCAGCACACCAGATGATTAGGGTTGTTAAATTCCACACTTGGTTGTAATGGCATTGACCTGAGCAGTGTTTGAGCAATTTGTCAAAGCCACTGGGAGGAAAGTTGGAAAGCTGTTTCTGTAATAACTTCTCACTTTTTTTTGTTTTTGTTTTATTTTCATTTACAGACATAGTTCTCCATCTTTCTTTTCATTGGTGTTGCCCAATTGTGTTCAAAAGTTATTTCCTTTCCTCATTATGTAAAAAGTTTGCAGAAGTATGGAAAAGTCAGTCATTTAACCAAAAATGGCTAATTAACAAATTTTAATGTAAAGTTTTTTCTTGTCTGCTTAATTGTGATCACCATTTATGCATAGCAAACTGGTAGAGGGTGTGTTAGCTGATACAAGTCAATGCCAAAAGCAAAGAGAAGAGCCAATAGTTAGAGCCACTGCCTTTAGCTGTCATAATATCTGTATGTTTTGTGAAGACCCATGGTGACTGTCTTCCATTTGAAACCATAACTGTCAGCAGTTAGCCCCTGCTGTGAGTGTGCAGTTGAATTGTGTACAGTTGTCACACCACACCACAAAAATGTCTTGACAGCATTTTCTTATTCTAAGTTAGCTGAAACATGCATTTACTCGGCCTCGGGTGTTTTTGTCTACCATAAGCTCTCTGTGTTCCTGCCATAACCAATATCTCTCAAGTCTCAAGTCAGGCATGTCACCATTAGAGAAAAGATGAACCATTGCGATAACAGCGATGGCCTCCATTCTGAAAGCTTTACCAGAAAAGGCACCAGACCATGATTCATTCAACGCTCCATGACTCCGTGGAGGTCACTGTCGGCTACAATCTTGTGTCGAGTCTTAAAAGCTAGACCATACTGTGGCACCTCCAGTAAGTGTCATGACCCATGATGCCACTGATGATGACATGTGACAGAAGTATGTCTGTCACACTTGCAGCTATTGAAGTGGCAGTAAAAGGATGGCTTTTTTGGTTTTTTTTTATTGAGACTATATATATATATATATATATATATATATATATATATATATATATATATATTTTTTTTTTTTTTTTTCTCAATAAAAAAAAAAACCCAACTATAGTATATTTTATAGTCTCAATCAAAAAACAAAACAAAAAAGCCATCCTTTTATATATGCACGAACAAAAACACATTTACTTTCTTTGCTGATAGGCTTTACTTTGGGGCTATGAGTTGCAAAAACACACTATTCATCTTGAGAGATGAATGAAAAGATGAAATCTATCTGTAATCATCTTGAGATCGACACATTTCTCCATTATCTTTGAGGTAGGTTTAACAACTCGGTTTTCCCTCAGAACACACTCTCAGCCTTAAGCCTCAGTCAGAAATGAAACATTCTTTGTAGGGTTGTAGCCGTGAGCTGTCAAAAACATACCCAAACACTGCAGCTTATATTTGAACTTTTTCAGGAGACTCGCCTTTTTTTTTTTTCCAAAGCCTGTTCCACCTCCAGCCCTTCTTGTCACAGCGTTCACACCGGCAGTCGTTACTATGACAGCAGATTCAAAGAAAACAGCCGGGATGAAGAGGCGTGGCCAGATAAAGCCCCGGCAAGTTCACTGAGCTGTTGACATTTCCTCACAGAGACTCCCCTGGTTCTAATTGGCTACTGCTGATAAGATTCCCCGCTTGTAATCGGCAGCTGCAGATAAGATGCTGTCAGCGGCTGCAGTAGTGAGCATCAGGGGCGACATGACAACAGCGCAGGAGGCGGTGGGCGGACAGGGCTAAATCTAGGGCTTCAACCTTCCTCTCTGCATACATTTGTGAGTAAGGGCTTGGGTGTTCTAGCAACAACAAACTTTTGGACCAGGGAGAACTTGTGCCAGCCATAAAAATATAATGAACAGCGATGGTATAGGCTGGTATAGTTGATTTGGATTAGTAGCTTCTCTATTGTTCTAGAGATATTTATAGGGTTGGAATTGTTGTGGCAAAAAACTCACTTGTAATTGAGCAACATGCAGCAATGCTTCTATAAATATAATTTTGATCAGCTTTGTTAGTGTAAAATGAATATGACCCTGAAAATCCAAACACATTTTTAATCATGTACCACATAATATTTTGACATTACTAGAAGCAGTTCAAAGTAATTACGCTCGTATCTCTGCTTAGCTTTAACAGTTACAGTAAAAACATGCAACCCACTTTGTGTAAACCCATCGTACATTCATTGTTAATTAGTTTATGACAGTATAGTAACACGGACCCTCAACGGCTCCCATGGCAAACTCTGCGGATGTAAACAGTATGCACCAACGCTCGCGACCCATATACAACATTTTAAAGTAACTTCTGTGACAAAGCCCTTCATTAAGCGCCTACATGTACACTCGAGTCCCGCGGCCACAGCGCCTTGTTTCATTGGGCTGACTCTGCTAAATCTAGGCCACTTTTATCTTCAGATTTTGAGTCCATTTGGTCACGTTTCAGACCGTAGTCATAGATCTTAGCAGATGTTGTTGCTGGCAGAACTAGCTGCACGTCTCTTGGGATTGGACTGGAACTGCTGATAACAAGATTTTTGAGCTATTGTGTCCATAGCTGAGTTCTCTGCATAATTAATACTTAAAGTCCTATTTACTTCTATCTTTATTTCCCATTCTACTTGATCTGCTGGTTATTATTCCCAATTGTGCTCAACAGCATACTGACATTGTTTTGATTGATCTGGAACAAGTAATTATGCTTCTGTTTTTACTTAATGTAATTCACAAGAAAGTTAAGCTGACGGGCAGACCCCTGAAATCTTTTAACAGTATTACCATCCCTCGAGAGATGTCTAATGGGAGGTTATGCAGTCATGTATGTGTGAACTAAGGGTGAAGGCATGTTTCCCAGGGCTTCTCTGTCCAAGTGGGGGTTAGGCAAGTGAAGACCCTGAATTCCAAGTATGCAGCTGCACTGTATAGCTGCGGATAGGTTTAATGTTTTTGTCATCTAGTCTGTGCTGTACACTGCTCGGTTCCCCTGAGATTTCACAAATGAGGGGAAAAACCCAGAGTTGCTCAGTTGTTGCGGTCGGTTCACGCCGGAAACTGTCCTGCAATTTTCTGAAAATCCAAACAACACATTTGAATTGAGCACAGGGTCTGGCTTCTCTAAATAGCAGCAGCTTTGTTTCTTTCCATGATTGTTTCCAAACCTTAACCATGGCGACATCATGCAGTTACCAATTTACCCAAACCACAGCCTTGTCTTGGAGCTGCTTCACAACACCTTTCATCACCATGGCATGTAATAAAAAGGCATGAGTGAAGTGCACTGTTATGAGAACATATACTGTGTAATTAGCTAGCAAATGCACAGTTAGTTGGTACAGCCTAAGGATTTAAGATATTTATTCTCCTAGAATTTTCTGCAGTAATGTCTTCTTTAGTTCATTAGTGGGTATTCAGGTTAATAATTTTGAACAGGAGTTGGCAAGCGTTTTGGCTCAGGGACCACACTATTTGTTAAAATTGGACAGATGGGCCGGGCCAGTAACAGATTGAGTCAAATAGAATGTTAATTTCATCCAGTGCTTGTAAATAGACCTTAAATTATGCTTTTTTGTTGAACCCCCTGGCCAAGTCTTTGCTTTCAAAAGCTTGCTGTCTCTACCATGCATTCTTTCAAAAACCCTCATTGGCAAAATTCGCGTTGGCATCTACTAATTTGTACAATAGCATATAACTTGCTTTGATTTTTGACTCCTGAATAAAATATTTTTCTAAGCCTGTAAATCATCTGCTAACCTGAGCAGTAGCAGACGTCTCTGGTTGCTAGCGTGATGAAAAGTGGCAACTGATATTTGTTTCTTGCCAAATAAGATAAAGCCTTTGATTGGACTTCTTGGCAGCCAAATGGGCCGTATGTGGCCCCCCGGGTGTAGTTTGCCCTCTACTGATCTTGAATATCATGATTAAGGTGTTTACATGCAGCAGTAATGACTAATATTGGAGAAGGTTTCTTAATTCAAATATTACGATAATAATAAAGCAGTCGTTACATCAAGTTAGCTAGTACTCTGTGGTCAATGTTGCTCTTTACAGTTGGGATACACTATTTACAATTACCACATACAACCCCACTATCACTTTAAGGCTTATCTTCTCAACAAAAACATGTCTTTGGGGTGACTTTTCACAACTACAGTGAAAGATATTTTCTCCCTGCACGCTGCATGGCATAAAACAATACTATAAGTAGTAACACAACAGAGTGACACATCCGAAGCTTTTACAGGCTCTGGTCCCTGTTCTGACAGTTTACACTTCAAAAGAGAGAAGAAACTGATTTGAAGAAGCTCTCCAGCCTGGTTCGCCTCCTCGCCGGTGTCAAGTTGTCCTTCAGGCATCAATAGGCGCACTGAGTTTGTGTCTCTTGTTACTCTTTGTGTTTGGATCTTGTTAAACAGCAAAGTCCTACAAGGTTGCCCAGTGGTCAGGAGCTGTTTGGATAAAAGTCCCTGCACCGAAGGGGCTAATACGGCTTAGTTTCTGTGTGACTGCAAGGTGTACGGATTATTGTTAACATACAAAATGATATGCTTTTGTGTTCACCTTAGCCGCCCAGAAGCCATGGTATAAGAAAAGCTAAGCAGATTTTCATGGATTTAGCATTTCTCATCTGCACCATCATTTTCACTTCAACAGCCTTGACGTGTTCTTGGAATCCCTGCCATGAAACATATAAATATGCGTGTGTTTGCTGCATAAGTGCATATATATTCAGCAAAGGTGCTCTTTCCCTTTTTTTCATATCCTCTGGGGAGCGATGCCGGACATGAGCAGAGACGTGATACTCCTGGATTATTCTAAGCACACGGGGATGTGTTTGCCTTCAGCTCCAGCTCAACCTGACGGGTTTAGGGGGACAGTGGTGAGGGGGAGGAAGGAGGCTGGTGCTGTCTTGGCAGTTTTCTGAGTAGAATTGGAAAGAACCAAGATGAAGTTGGGAAATTCTTGTTAAAAGTTTTGTTTAATTTGGATCTGCGAATTTATCTTGCAAAGAGGTAAAAGGATGGTTAACGTCATACGTCAACAACAGGTGGTATGTGATGGTAAACAAATCTGTTCAGAGATTTTCATTTCATTGCGCACTATTCATGATCAAAATTATGAAAGCTGCTTTTCAATGACATGATCCAAAAAATTTCAGACAATAATATGCTAGTCCATCTGAACCCAGATAGGTATTTGAGTAATATTGTCTTTTTTTAAACAGGTATTCAGCACAAAAATGTAGTCATTAAGACTGATGTTTTCACTTAACCTCTGTATCTGAGTAACTATAAATGGAATCACTGCGTCATAAGAAGGAAATGTATAAAATATAACTGCAAAATACAGAAATGATAAATGGTTGTTGTGAAACTGATGTTGTCATAGCTCACAATAAATCTTCCTGTTGTAAAAATACTGCATATGCACTGCTGTGTCGACCTTTTAATGGAGCTGCTATAGTTAATGAAGGTTAGAAAAAGCACTCAGCAGTCCCCATTTTCATCACACTTAGGTAAATGGGCATCTGCTGATAAAAGACTAAAAATGTGCATCTTAGGTTTGTTCATAAGAGCTTTAACCTCTCCAAGAACTGAGTACTGTGAAGATTTTTAGTCAAAAACCCACCCCAGTTTTGTGCTTGTCATCACATGTGGGAGCAGTTATACTCCACAGCTGTTCCCATCTAATTTACTTTTCACTAAAGACCACTGCAATGTTCAGATTGTAGGTATTTTCTCCCAGATCTGGAGGCTTTCCATTTGTTTTCCTTGTCCAAGTCCACCATATGATCCACCCGCTGCTGGCCAGCTTTCAGTAAGCACAGTCCTATTGATCCCCGGTCTTACTTTGTGTTAGTTTGGACTTGTGTTTTGATCTTTAAAGTGCATTTCAGCTGGACTGTCTTATGGAGGGTAGAACTAATGGATAAACACAGGGATGTTGAGATGGAAGTCCTAGTTTTTTTATGGCCTTAACTTATAATTTTGCAGGCTATACAGCTTAAAGATCGTGCATGTTTTTCAAAACCATACACAGTTTTTGCTGCTTTTAACATTGACAACTTGCAAACTGTAAAGTAGATGTAGCTGTGAAACCTGCTGTTTAATATTATTAACAGCAGAAGTATCCACAAAGTGAAACTAATTTGTTTTTCCTGACGCACTTCTCTCAACAGATGGCCTTTCTTGATGTTAATTTCAACTTTCTTACCATACTGTCTGGCACAAATGCTTTTGCCTCCCTCCAAAGTGTGCTCATTGGTGGTTTTTTGATTTGTCTGAGAATGCTAGGATTTGTCTGCTGAACAGACGGGGCTCTGCGGGAAAGCTGCTCATCATAAGTCACATTCCAATGTAATGCATAATAGGTGAGAGAAACTTAAATTAATTTAACGTGTACATGAACTGAGCCGTCTAATTTCATTGACTTTGGTGTTTATGTAAATTCGCTGCTACATGACATTGCTTGATCAGCCTGGAGGCTTCAGGTCTCGACAGATTTGTTCACATGAAATGAACAACTCCGTCAGTTTATCATTTTATTAAGACCTCATTTTAGTTCATTTGTGGTGAAACGCTTCAGGACTTTTTCCCACATTCAGCTGGCACTTGAATCAACCCCAATAATCAGACATGTTAAAAGTTTTAATACTTTTTAAATGGGCATATCAAAGCGGAAATGGCCCAAAGCAGTACTTAAATTAAAATAAGACCATGCAGTATGGATTTTATAGTTCAAAAATCAAGTTTTAACTTGACTGCATGGTTGTAGACCTGATGCTAAACTGAACTAGCTTTAGGAGCAGCTCAATTTTATTTTTCCTGAAGTGATCTGAACTGCTCTCTGCAAGAAATAGCAGTTTTCTGAGTTGAATTCTGCCATCTTGGTTTTGACCGGTGAAACCATTTAGAAGTGGGTGATCTGTGACGGCTCTGCTGGGCATGTGTTGCATTGATCCCTGTCAGCCCTGATGATCTGCACCAAACTGTTTAGCTTTTAAGCCTTTGGGCCACAAACGCAGACACTTGCACAAACAACCTTTTTTTCCACTCTGATGCATTTTCCCACTTCTCTTGCAAATGAATGGCGTCCCGCTGACATGCTGATGGCCTTTCATGCACTTCAGCTCTTCTCCCAGTCTTTGTATGAGGATGTTTTTTTTTTTTTGGTTTTTTTATGTGGACCTTCTGTCATGAACATTAAATAGTTGCGGTAATAACACAGTGGGCCATTTAAATATGTATGATTTAAATAACATCCCTCTGCCTGAGAGTTGGGTAATTGAGTTTTTGCTAAACACCCCCCACACTATAAGATTGTATTGTCAAAAGTAGTCATTGTTGACACCGCCTGGAAATCGTAAAAATATTACAAACATTGCTTGTGGCGTGGAATTGTATTTAACGCCAACTTGCGACTTTATGTAGTGATCCAGCGGCTCATTGTGCATATCTGAATTAATAAGCCAGCAAATGACAATAGAGTTTTACAATAAATTCTGCTTCAGTGCCTCATTGTGCATGCTCAGATTAATAAGGCAACAAATGAAAAGAGAAGCATTTTCCCCATTTCGTTAATGGTTCCGGCGCAGATTTCCCCAGCTGTGTTGAATTTTCTCCCAGGTGTGACAAAAACACAGGACAATGATGAGTTCTCTGTAATTGGGCAAATCTAGTGCTGTCAGTGCATACAGAAGGATGTCCACGGCCATTTCTCTAAACATATTCATCATTAAAATCACTTCCTGTCGCTCGGAGCTCATTATTCTTATAGATCAGCAGCAGATGTTCTGTCAGTCATGCACCAATTTTCTTGCTGTGCACTACTACAGTTGTGTCTTTAATCAAGATGCTTTCGATCAAGAAACATGGAAATCTGGAAGCCTCATCTGATGTTGCTGTTGTTTGCCTGTAACTTCCAAAGGTATATTGTGCATGTTAGAGCTGATGAACTGGTTAACAGCAATGGCATTATGTCACCCATTGTTTATAATACATTGTTTATATATACTCATTGTTGCAATGAGTTTACACCTCTGTTTGACACCTCTTTCGGTCTCGTTTATGCTTGTTATCTCTCGTCGCTCTGTCCTCTCAGCAGATATCGGCCTCATCTCTGTTGTCTGTCACCTCTCTCAGGACGATAAGAAAGGAAAGAATCGTTCTCCTTTCCTGGAACAGATGGTCTTCTTTGACAACAGTGACAGAAACATAAGTTCCTTTACTCCATTAAAACTCAAGTCTCTATTCAGGCATCTTTCACTTCCATTAAAATACCAATTGTTAAACTGAAGGCCTTGAGGAAATACTTTTTTTATGTAGGTTTGAACTTTGTGGCTGAATTGCCCTTAGTAATATCAATACTTTTAATGTTTAAAAAGGCCAAGTGGTCTTATTCTGTACTTCTTTGGCATGACACTGTGGCTGTGTTGTTTTGATTGACAGTCTGATGTATTGAGTGTAGGTGACTGCTTTATATTCATTGATTTTGCAAAGGGCAGCATGTCTTCTCCTGATCCATATTAACGTATATGCAATTTGCTGAGATGGATCTATTAACCATGTGGAACAAGTATGTAATTGATCTAATGAAGCTCTCAAGGGACCTGATAAAGAATGAAATTGATCATTTGAGTCCTGTAGAACACAACTGACTCACAGAAGACAGACTTGCTCATTGCACATCATTGTGACTGTAATAATAATAATAATGCTTTTTATATATTCAGTGTTTTGTAATGCGTGCACTGGTGTTTCATAAGGTTTGTAAATTGGGTAAAAGGGTCGTTTTATAAGCCAATTTGCCTTGTACATGAAATTAGATTTGACAGCTTCTGCCGCCATGCCTCTCTAATGCCTTGGTCACCTACTGCACACAAAAGGCTACACAAATTCACTTCCAGCCCATCAGTCTGCCATAGATCTCAGTGTATTCTATTCAGTGCAGGCAGCGCTCAGACCATTTCCCTGCCACTCCGATTTTCCAGCTGGGCTTTTGGGACTTCAGTATATTATGGTCAAATTTTTCGGGGCAGCGCCAGGCGGTGCCTTGTTTAAATTCTTTGTGCAGAAAAAAGCCTGAGGTCGCCTCTCGCACGGTTTTAGAGGGCAATGGAATGACACAGTTGAGAGAAGAGGATAGAAGCTGTGGGCCCCTTGATTTATTAAGGAAATCACCAAATCCAAAGGGTGTGAATTTGTAAAAGATCTCCCAAATGTATAGTGTATGGCAACACAGTCCGAAAGAGATTTATTTTTCACAATTCTTTCTGCAGCTTCCTATATTTTCCAGATGTATAAGGTCTTCAGTGAAATATGAGACGACTTTTAAAACATCGGACATCACTGAACACCGCTCAAAAGCGAAATATGAGGACCCTAAATATTGAAACTATGGCTAATGAGTAAGACTTGATTAGCCAGATGGATGGACCCGTTTCCAGATTAATAATAGACACACAACAGCACTTTGAGTCAGATGCCAGCAAAGTCAGTTTAGCCTGAGTATGAGCTAGTGACACATAAAAAGATAATAATTCGAGAAAGTCATGATTTGGATGAAAAAAATGCTACATCACATCCCATTCCAAGAGATTTTTGCCCTGCTAGCAAATACTTTTAATATGAGTGAAAAATGTCTATTATGATTTTAATCTGGCCTTAATCTTACCCTAATCTGTATTGATTTATTTGAAGGAGGAACACTATATAGGTTCATTCCAACATCTTGATTTTGTCGTCTTCTCTGCTCCA
Source organism: Rhyacichthys aspro (assembly GCA_036850595.1). Classification (NCBI taxonomy): domain Eukaryota; kingdom Metazoa; phylum Chordata; class Actinopteri; order Gobiiformes; family Rhyacichthyidae; genus Rhyacichthys; species Rhyacichthys aspro. The sequence goes on along the minus strand of CM072157.1, from coordinate 9,661,034 downwards.
AAATCAGAGCTGGTGTAGTAGCACTTTAGGCCTCTCCTCTGTGCCACCACTAATCATCAGACCCCTACTAGTTTCATCATAATTAACAGATCAAAGAAGCACAGAGAAGGGCAGCCTTACATAATTAAACCGCAATTGTCTGTGTGTGTCTATGCGTGTGCCTGTATGAGCGGGGCAGTAATTGAGAAATAATACACTACTAATCTTACCCAACGCTTTACACCATGTCAGAAGGGCTATGGGCATTTATTAGCGATTAAGTTGCTCAGATTGCCTTCCAAACAAGTTTTCCCCATGTTGTATCCGTCTTATCTTCACGTACAACCTTCTCCTCAGATTATGAGTATTCTTATTTCTGTAAATGACCCCAAAGATACTGTTTGACCTTCCTGTGCTTTGAAAAATGCACATAGATAAACACACACACGCACAAAGCTGTATTCTCTGGATGATTAAGGTCAAAGAGCCATCCCATCTCAGAGAGCAATTTTGCACACAAGACATTTTTCTACTCGGTGCTGTCCATGCTTAAGTAGGGGCACTTCTCACTTCCTACCAAATGGAAAAGTGCATTCTAAATCAATTTTGTGAGCAAATATTGAAACCAGCAACAGTTGTTTGATGTTTTTATTTTTTCTTGCATTGGCCAACATGAATTAAAGCTTCTTCTGCCTCAGCATTGTGTTCTGTGATCACATATGAAACTCTTTTTTACACGTTCAACTCTGTGATGATGATTATGACTCAGTCTTAGTGCTATTCTTTTCTCCTGTGCTCAAAGTTTAGATTAGGCTGACTTCCATACACTTTGTTCTTTCATTTAGTTGTCTCAGCACGAGATCTGTCTATTAAAACTGACCTTTCTCTTTTTGTCTCCTTCCCTTGTCTTATTATCCTCTCCTGAATCCCTTCTCCAGAGGCCATAATAAACCCGCAGTTAGCTGTTAAAACCATGTGCATTTCAGTCTAAATAGCCCCTAGCGCCTCACTGCCTGCTGTTGGGGCTTATGGCCAATGGGCCTTAAAATGACTTAATTTTCTATCTGCCTCCTGGGGGAGCTTTTAGGGGACCTCAAAGCTGGTCACAGTCCACAGAGAGCGGGTATCGGCAAAGCCTGGGGCTGTCCTGGACCTTAGCAGTATCTAAATCATTATCACATTAATTGCTGTGGGAAGTATTGGCATATATATTTATTGTTCATGGTGATACTGAATTTATCACCATGATACTGAATTTAAAGAAAACTATTCCAGTTCAAATGGCATTTAGTTGTGGCTATAATCAAATGTATCAGGTACAGCCTTGGTAAACTCTTAATGTTATATAACATTTGTTTCAAAGCGCATTGTTGGCATGACTTAATAATCACATTAAATATACGCAAAAAGAAAATGCATTCAGAATAACAACAATTAAACCTGCATTTGCTGAAATCTCCTTCCGTCGTTCTCTCAACCAATTTGAAACCACAAAATAATAAAACATTGCTTCAAATTGAAGTAATTGTTGCTCTCAGTTTAGTGTTAGACCAATACGTTTCCTTGATTATTTCAATTATGTGAATCGTTGCGTCAGTGCATTACTATTATTTATGCCTATATGACTTTGCTTTCCCTTTTTTCTTTTCTTTTTTTATTTGTTGTAGCTGGCAGTGGAGTAGCCACTTGTGCAGTAGCATTTTCTTCCACTATTAATTAAATGCAAGCAGTGTAAACAAACAGCCAATCAGGGTTTCCTTTATTCAAATGGGAATTATTCCCTTTTTTATATGTGCATGTGACTGGCTAAAGCTTGGAGTCACAAGAATCCCTGATAATACAAGTCCTAAAGCTCTTATTTTTTCACTGATCATTATTATTAGAGTATGCTATAAGGTGATTAATCAGTTTTCCTCAATAAAACTAAAAAGTCACATCCTGCACTTTTGAGTAACACATCTGTCTCATGTTTCAGTTAAATATGTTTATTAATATTGATTTGCCATTAGCAGCTTCAGTCCTGGCTCAGTTATTTGAGGAGATAAGGGTTTGTGTTTGCCTTTGCCTATATCCCCCACTGATGATTTTTCTGAATCTGTTTGCTATCCAGATCCCTCCTGTCAGCTCGATATATTGATTCAACGCTATAGGATGATTCCTTTCATGGGAGCTCAGGCCGACTTCTGCCCTCAAGGTCACTGTGTGTACTGAAATCAAAGGCCTATAGTGTCTGCAGCAAAGCGCCACACATCTGAAAGGTGTAATTGATTCATAGAGAGAAGTGTGAACGTGGGTGTTGGAAGAACACAAAACAGTGGTGATGGAGTCAATACAGCATGTGTGTGAAAGTAAAGGAGTGTATGCAAAATGCTTGAGGAAGAGAGCTGCAGAATGAAAACACATTTGACAACAACATTCATCTCATTTATAGCCTAAATAGTCACATGTGGAAGGAGTATAATGGATCATCAATTACATCTTTGTGCCCTACTAATGAACAGAAAGTATTTTTTTGAATCTTTAGTGTTAGGAGCACCAGAATGTTAAGGTTGCAGCAAAACATTAAAGGGCAGCTTGAATAATATATAGTGGACTAACCTTTATTCTCCATAAATAGTAGTAGGAGGTATTATTTATTATCTGGGCATTTGTAGGAACAGGAAGTGGGTTCCTTACAACTGTTTTCCAATGTGGTTTTCTACTGCAAATGGCAAAACGGAACTGAATCAAAAGGAAAGAAACTGGAAAAGAAAAACTCAAATATCTTGGAGATCAAAAGCAAATTATTGGCTCTTTTTTTAAACAAAATCCATACATCAAGGGTAGACAAAAGTATATTATTGGAGTGCGTGGCCTTGATGGAAGTATTTGCTCTGGATGCCCTTGTCCTTTTATGGCAAACGACTCCCTAACCCTCTCTAAATCTTTTTCTCATGAACTTTATGACTTTGAAAACGTTTACTTTATTTCCTATAAAATAGCCCGGCCGTAAAATCTCAGTCCAATTGAGGACGTCGCCTTCATATCCATTTACCGCAGCAATAATAATTAATGTACCGTAAACTGTAGTAAAGCTGCTGTATAACACTCCAGCGCTCCTCTTGAGCCGGAGTTTGCGTCCTCCTGAAGTGGCCGCAGTTAATAGGGTTGTGTTAGTTAACAAGCCTGTGAAGTTCTCGTCAGCGGTGTTATCTCAGCGACACACCGGCACGGGCCGCTTTATCACCGCTCTGTACGGCCGTGACAGCAGACAGCTCCGAAATTAGCCGCTCCGAGAGTAAGCCAGAAAGGCAATGGCATTATTACACATCGCCAACTGTGCGCGAACACCGGGGGAAACTGATATGCCGCTTGTTTTGCAGACACGTACACACACAGCTAGGGAGAAGAGTGTTACCTCTGCCACCGACTTTGCGAGGTGTGTGCATGGAGCAGAGCCTCTTATTATTAACAGCAGTGTTGGCTTTGGCGTCGGGAGAGAAGAGGGCAGCCTGGCTCAGACAGCAGTCACACCAATTTACAGGTTTGACTGAGAGGAAGAGGTCGACCAGAGGAGAGAATTAAAGAGCGTTTAGAGCTGTGAAATGGAGTGGAGTCAGGGAGAATGAGCCACCGCTAGATGTGTGATGTGTTCATGTTGACTTTACTGCAGGGTTTTATTACACCAGTCTAAATGTGTTTGCTTTATTATGCAACACTTGGCAGAAAATCTACAAGTGTAGCATTGGGTGTTTTAGACGTGTGCTTGTCCTTGTGAGGGGTTTGAGAGTCGTCGAGTGCCCAGAATATGCCCAGTAGCATTACAATTTGAGCCTAATCATGTTTCACTCTGTTATTTTTTTTTCTCCGAAACAAAATCTCTATTGTTTTAGGATTTTCATTGGTGTCATAGAGTTGCAAGAAATGCTCTTGCCTAACACCTTATAAATCTAGTATAGGACCAGACTTTTGACCCCCAAAAAAGAAAAACAGGATTGGCATTGCCTGACCTGGCAGTTTCAGATCAATACCTGAACGGTGAAAAAAGAAAACAGTTTAAGGTTAAGCTGCAAAATATCCTTGTATCGCTCTATTTCTTACGTCTTATTCAAAGGCTAACGGACAGCTTTTGCTTCTCTGTTTTGTTTTGTTTTTAGCCGAAGCGATTCACAACTTGGCCATGGACTCCAACTCGATGACGCTGCCCATGTCGGACCCCAACGCCTGGGCTACAGCCATGAACAACTTGGGGATGCCTCCAATGGGCATGACCGGACAGCCACTCCTGCCAGGTACGGTCCTGCTGGGATTTCATCAGAAAACAAACACAATTTTACAAAGGTTACTGTCCAGGTTGAGGTTTTTGTACTGCAACACTAATATAATGGCTTAAAAAAGCGAATACACATTTTCACTGCACGTCATTTTAAGTTATTTACTTGAATGTATTTGGATCACATTTTATTGCCACCATTTGAAATATTAGTAGCTTATTGTTTTCTGATGCGTCACTATAATATGCAGCCTCACCAATTGTCTTTCTGTCTGTAACATTACTTAGAGAAGCACCCTCCCACTCTCCATCTCTGCTCTGTATTTCACTCTCCTCAGAAAAAAAGCCTTCCCCTAAAGCCTTCTATAAATCACATCCCACTTCTTAGCCTAAATGCACTTTCATATTTGAAATATGCCAGGCTTGTGTAAGTGTATGAGTGTGTGTTTATGTACAGTGTCGTTGCACATGTAGAAACTAACAGTCTTCCAGATGCACTTTGGCAGAAATATTAAAGGAAGCACAAGCCTGGTGTATTTCAAATTAGGTAAACAAAAGGCTTTCCACACTGGAGAGAGGAGCCTCGAGAGGGAGAAGAAGCTCGTATATAGACGATGGAACAGAGTGATATGATCAAGAGATGAACTCTCTTTAGATGGGCAGGATGTAGATGTGGATGTAAAGAGGGTTGAAGGTATTCAAGTGATGATAACATTTTTTATTTTAGGATGTCACGATACTTAAGGTGTAAAAATGTCTGATACCGTTCAAGTCAAGTAAACTGAAGCTAAATTGCGTGTTACTTTGGAAGACGATGGTGTGATCAAAAAGAAAACTGTATATTCACTCCATTTGTTTTTAACCACTACAACACATGTTTCATTTACGCTGAAATTAAAAGCATTTAAGGTTATCATACCATCATTATCTCATTTCATCCCAGTTGTTGAAGTGTTTTAGAATGACACGTTTTAACAGTAATAAAATGACACAATTTTGATGCAGAAATTATACCTTTTTTTTTTTTTTTTTTTTAAGATTATTTTGGGGGGGCTTTTTCCTTTATTTGATAACAGATAGTATATAGATAAGAAACATGGTGAGAGAGAGGGGATTGACAGGAGTTGAACCCGGGACTCCAGAGTATGTGGTATGTACTTTACTAGCTGACCGCTCACATAGATGTGTTTAATAGCTTCCCCCACTGCTATAGTAAGCCAGAGTTGCAGTAAGGAGATGAGACAGTATTTTTATTCATTAAAGTAGACCTCAATGTGTTTATTTGTGTGTATTTATCACTTCAAGTCTACCAGAAGTGCTATGTATATAACAGGCTTAGGGACTCGGGGGCTGTTTCTGACACATCCCGTTTGTTACATGTCTGTTCAAGTGTCTGATGCGTGCACTTCCTCTTTGTTTTTTTCCATCTCAGTTGTCATAGGAGCGGCACAGGTGTAGCTAATAACTTTAACGGCGTCTCTGCATGTGATCCGGCGCATAGCAACACGGCCTCGAAACTGGCACGCAGAAATGGGACACAGCAATTAATGATGTTATTAGCTGCACCTGTGTTTGGCAGGGCTACCCTGAGACCGCTGCTACATTTAACGAGGCCAGCGTTAGCCTCGGGCCACACTTTACACAGGTACATATGTTGTTGGAGACTATAAAAAGACCTTGATCAATGCGCCAAAGAATAAGGCAACTTTTAACTGAGATAAGGCTGCAGTTATCACAGGCTTTTTGGTGTAAAGAGGAAAGACTGGGTTTGTGAGTTTACCAAGCATTGCTCGTTAAAAGGAACACAGCAAATACGGAAAAAAAAAAGTTTGAACCCTGAGCTGTGTATGTTGTCGTGAATCATCAGGACAAACAGCTGGTGTTTCCCTACTGTTCCCGGCCCATGCGTCACCCTCTCCCTTCTCCTGACCTAACTCACCAGACCAAATTACCTACATCTCATTTGCGTCTCATTACAGCTGAGTCAGCCGCCGACATCCTGAGCCAAAGTAAAGCACAGCCAGTTCATGCGCTCTTTACGGATGCCTGCACTTTGTCCAAGTGAAGTGCTCATCTGGGTCAAAAGCATATGTGACATTCAAATTCAAGTCATTCTAATAATGATACATCAATAATGTAAGTGATGTATTTCGCTCCCAGATGTACAGCGAAAGAATCACATTTAAATTTCACAAATGTACTGTGTTTCATATTCCAACACCCAAGTGAATACATACATTACATGCAGGCCTATATTTTCCACTAATGCATATTTAATTCACTTAAAGAGAAATATGCAAGTGGGATGAATATTATTTGACCATTTTTCCTTTTCTCTGTATTAAAATTGTATAAGGAGAAGCTTAGTGTTGGCTACTAATTGCATCTCTTATGTGCAAATCTCGCTAGATTAGTTCTTTCTTTGTGCTTGTTATGCTTTTATTTAGCAGTCACCAGAGATTTTTGTGGGTTTTTTCTGCAAAATTCCCTGTGAACACAAAGCACAGGCACAAACACATTCACATGATGTCACACACAGTCTTATTCTGTCATGCGGCACTTATCGCCAGAACACCTTGTGCCTTTGAAGTAATCCAGGTGGATTAGATATTGATTCTCCGTCATGACTGAACATCATCTCTGTCTGTGTTTTGTTTCACCTCTAAACAACAGGAGAGAATTCACTGTCACCCTCTTTGTCCTTTCCCGTTTGATTTGGTCCTGAGTGTGTGCAAGCGATTGGTCATACTTTCTGTTGGTTTAAGATGGGTTTTCATGTGTCACTTTCAGGCTCATTCATTAAAGGAGGCTGCCTGTGCTGGAGTGCTTTTGTTAAACATCAGAGTTTGCCACTGTTTCATCCAATGTGAGCCGGTAATGTGTGTTTTTACGCTGCCCTTGGCCAAGAGGATTTATCCAGACGGACAGCTGGATAAACAGTCCATATTGGGCAGAGCGTTCACCTCTCTGCAGTCTCAAATCATGACAGGTTGATTCCTATCAATGAAGTGAAGTGTGGAAGAGTGTGACAGAAAATGATTAACTTGCATCAGTCAGGTTTGGCTAGATGATTTTTGGGATGTTAGTATAGTCGATTTCATCTTATTCTCTATGGTTTATCCTCTTGTTTGTGGGGGTGCTGGTGTTAAGGCCGAATATGCCCTGGACAATCAACTGGTTAATTGCAGGATTTATTCTTTGTTTATATAAATTATCTAACAATGCATCAAATTTTCAAAAAGGATACTTCAAAATAGGTTTTATATCTCAAATAGTAACAGGACTTTTGTGACACTTCGATAAGATCATTGCTTATGTAACAGATGCCGCTTTTCAGGACCCAGCACAATGAAAACTTGTCTCTTGAAGGGATTACCAATACCACACCGTCGCATACTGATCTGACCTATACCATACCCATTGTGGAAACACAGCTAATGGCAAAACAGGGAAAGCTGAATAGAAAGCTATTGGCTGCTGGTTACACACAGCAAGTAGAACAACAATCGCAAAATATTTCGAATGCATGTTGTTTTGACTAACCTACTGGTATCTGTCTTGTAAACTGCGGCCTAGAGATAAACAATGTGATATAATAATTTGCACTAACGTCATTTTCAATGTCCCCAATTCACCTAACCCCATCCTAATCCCAAAACCATCTTGCTGAGTCAGTAGGGCTGAACAATCTTCTATAAACAACCAGAAGCACTCATAAAACTGTCTTTTAGGTGTTTAATGCAGTTGTGAATGGACTCACAAAGTCAGCACAGGATGGGGGTTAAGACTTTTCTCCAACAAGCTTTTATACCTGAGTAGGTTTAGTGTTATCTGTCGTAAATCATGAGTACAGTTTGAAATTAAGCCCAGGAGGTAAACTTTAAAGGTTAGGGGTTTGGTCACAAAAATACAATCACATCACATGCCCAAAAGGCTAGGTGTTATCACAACCTGTTACAAACCTAACTTGTATATTGATCTATACAGTTAATTTGACTTGTAAAACAATGTTAGCAACATCACTTCTTCTCCTAAAAGTAATGTTAATTATCATGGCAGGGACAACAGTGGAAAAATCACAGCCCAAACTGAACATAATAGCTGTATAACTGAGTCATATTTGGAGGATTTTTTTTCCCATTACAGTGTTTGTTGGCCTGTTAGAGCAGCTAAGAGTAGTCTGTGAGGTTGAGATGACCTAGGTTTTCCAAAAATATCTCAGAATAGAAGATGAACACACAGGACCCAAAACATCCGAGGGGCAAAAGCCAGCAAAATGTATAGCAAACTATATCGATCAGCAGCCAGGACTGGACACTGTTGTAGCTATAGAACCAACTTTGGAAGGTGAGTTGGGGTCTTGTATCTCTGGAGAAAGAGAAAACAGCGCAGTAAACAAGAAATGCCTGCTCATTGTCCTCTGCAGATTCTGTTGTTACCATTGTTGACATTAAAGGCTACATATCTATTTTAGGAAACGGACCAGTTAGAACAGGCTAGTTAGAAACTTGAGTGACTGCTTTATCAGTGTAGAGTTGCCTATAACTGTTTACATGACTTACATTCACAGCTACAGAGCCAAACCACAAACAAAGTGACAATTTGACATACACAGTGTATCCTGTCATAAATCAGACTCGAATATTTCATATGATAATTGTTACCATGACCAAATCTTAAAATAAATCATAGATACAGTGTGGATTGTTGGACTAAAGCAGAAATGGAAAACTCAGTAGGACTCAACATCTGGTTTCAACATCTTTGACTTCTGACAGAGACGGAGAGTATGTCCTATTCCAGGAGCATTTGCCGTGTATTTCCCCACCCTTCATCGGGATTCTCTCTCAGACTTTAAGTAAAACCAGATGGAAACCTATAGAGCTGCCCCTCTACTTCTGTCCAAATGCAGACCTCCCAGAAGGTTCGTATTATCCAAACTATTTGACCGTCTGTGCTGTTCTAGGACATGTAGCCATATACTATTTAAATAAAGATTGGACTGCAACTTTCCAACCTTTTTGACACTGAACCCTGAGAACCAAGCAAGTTATTCTGTTCTTTGTATTGTTTTAACATACTATCTGCAATTATTTTGAGCCCCGTGGATTTAGTTTGCTTAAATAGCTTAAGATATCAATTTCATTGTTAAGGTATCACTGGAAACTGAAGTAATATTTTTGTTTCTTATTAAAGTCTAAGCCTGACCTTGAAAGTTAATTTTATTTCCCTTCAGACATAAGGAATAGGCATCAGTAAAAATAATGTTTTACTTGAATGACTTTGGCTTTCAGTCATGGCTGCTTACTGAACATGGAAGATACATGAAAATACAAAAAGAAAACTGAGACAGGCATGCATGTTTAGGTGAATTTACATTGAATTAAATCACAGCAAGCCTGACATTAACCCTAAATTTAAACTCTTGCAATGCATGAAATGCCTTATGGCCATATGCTTTTTATTTTTCAGTGTCCTCAGCTGACTTTGCCGACACATTCGCTTTCGCCTCTCAGTTACTCTCCTACCCTTAGTCAACACTGCCAGAAGGAAGCCATTTAACTTTTCACAGGCATGCATTTGCAAGTTTATCAGAATTAATATAGTGAATACACATTTCAACTCCCCGCAGAATGGATGGGCAGGCTCAAAGGACTGCAAACTATTTCCCAAATAAACTGCCACCTCTTTGTCTGCTTCATCGTACACCTCTTCCTTTCTCCGTCACTGTGCACAAACAGAAAAGAACAAACCTTAGCGGAATATGTAATCCAACTTAGTGCCATGTCTCATAACTTAACATATCAACAGCAAACCTATTATGAATTTAAAGTCCCCCAAAGCTGCCAGATATGCATCAGTGTCTCCTCATTCTCACACATTAGCTCACCTGGATTAACATCAGAATATACATCAGCTGACAGTCATTCCTTTGCTGTAAGCTCTTTTCCGATCCTTGGACCGAATGCCGCGTCCCTTTTTTGCTGACGGCTCAGGAAGTGCACTGGGAAGGTGCCAGGAGTTTTTGGCTGCATGTAGGCGGACAGAGCGCAGAGGAACACTCACTGACTTTGGATATACTGTAGCGTCCAAAAAAATAAAAATTGAGCTGTAATGTGGAACCGCAGAAATGGGACAGTTATTCCTCGCTGTTGCAGATCTATGAGATTGTTGGCTGACTATTGTTTAAAGCTAGATTTGTTATGGAGATGGAGGCATTGAGGTGTCAGATAAAGAAGACGGATTTAAGAAGGCAATACAAGGAAGCTGATTTTTATTTAGATGTGATGGGAAAATCAGATCATCAGAATAACTCCTTAAAAACTGGAAAAAATGTTTCATGGAGATTGCAGGGGAAGTGTCCTGCTTAAAAAAGAAGTGCGAGGTGGAGAGGGTGAGGGTGACTTTTGGCAGAAATCGAACGAGGCAGATTCCAGCCACTGGAAAGGTTCCAGGTGGTGTGGCTAGCTCGCCTCATTAGAGAATATTATCCAGCATGCCTCACAGCGACCGCTTATGTCTCCCGCTACCCCCACCCGCTACTGACTGCTAGGAGCAACGTTTACCCTGGAACGCAGAGGAGAAAAGCCAGGGAGGACAGTGGAGGAGAATAACATTAATAGCCAGGAGCTTAACACAATCAAATGTCAGTTTTTTTCATTCTCTCTGCACTTTGTGATTGATGGGCAGCTCAAAAATGTAATTACTTTAATCAAACCCCAAGGATATACATTGTTTAACATCAGAAAGTCATGACAGGGAGGGGAGGTTGTGCCCATCATCCTGTAGTGGTATAAAAAGAGTGGAAAGTCGCTAAGATGACAGTCAAAGCTCATTGTTATTTGACAAATGTGCTTCTAATTTTGGAACTCTATCCAAAAGTGCCTTTGGATGTACTTGTGCTTACTGTATGCAACTAGTATACCATTGCATTTCCAGTTGACCTTGTCCATGCTCATTTTCTTCCACAATATTACAGACCGAGAGACGCAGTGTGTGGAATTTGTTTTGCTGTAAAGGAATCAAACGGGGAAGTTATCTAGACGCTCCGTTACACAAAATCACTTTTATGACCCATGAGCTGACATCTCTAAAAGTATTTTAGGTTTTCCAGGCCAATGTTTATGCCTCATCCTCCCTTTTGGTGCCTGTCAGTGAGTAATAGTCAAATTTAGTCTACTTTGACTTTTAAATGGACACTAGGTACCTGCTGCGTTTTCCTTTCTGCTACTATTGGCCAAAATGTCCCTTTCATGTAAACAAAAAAATTGGATTTATTTTAGTTTTCATGAAAACCCTGTCTATTTTATGTTTTATGTTATCTCTTTAATATGTTTCCTGAGTGCTATACCTGAAGCATTATAGGCTTACCCTTAACATACAGCTCACGTATTGTTTTCTCACAACAGGTTATTAAGCTTGTTCATTTCAACATATCAAAGCAAGGTTGACAGATATCAGCTTGCAATCACAAGATAATTAACCTGATCCAGAGACATTGGCATTAAAAGATAATTAATGATTCATTCACAAGTTGCATGTCACCAGCTACAATACATGCAAACATAAGGTTACTGAATCTTTCCGCACCCCTGTGAATAAGCATTGTCACTGCACAGCAATTGGAGTTTCAACAAACCATGAAATCAAATCCCAGAGAAAGAAGCACATGGAGTACACTGGATGCGAGGCACCAGACTGATGTGTATGTTCATATGCGTATAATGTGATGAATAATAGCACAGAGGGAATAATGTACATGCCTGTGGGCTATATTGTTGGAAATGTAGATGAGAAGCTTTGGAGCATCTGGAAATCCTCGGGACCAAGTAAATAATCTTTTTTATTAGACACTGCTCGGCTCCATTCTTGCTTCAGGTCTCATTTGACATGGATAAATGCATAGGCATCAATGTATGCACACACACACACACACACACACACACAGCCAGGTCTCGGTGGGAACATGAGCAGCACTGCAGTGAAATTGCAGCTACCATGTCCTCATGTAACCAGATCACTTTCCCCCGTGTTTGCTTTGACAGAAATGTGTTCGCCAATTTTACCCCGGGAACATTGACGTGTTGTGTTGGCAGGGGAAAAAAATAGATTGACAGTATAATTTGTAGCACTGTACAATACCATGTACTTCAGAGTTAATGCCCTACAACACCAAAGCTCAGTTTTCAAGTTGCACAGTCTCATGAACTTTGAACCAATGTGCATTCAGCAGGAAATCTTTCACCCATCCATCTTTCTGCTCTCCATCTGAGCATGTAGAAAAAGCCATTAACTGCGTTGCAACCAGGGTCCCTCTTATCCGCCAATTCTCTCACTCCGACACCTGCTTAGACACTGAAGGTGAGGTCATCAGTAGGAAAAAGACACGCCAGATCCCATCAATTTTAATCTCATTCCTCCTCCTTCAATTTAGTCCTTGAGCTGGTTTTATTACTCTAATGTATTTATTACCCCACTCGCTCCAGGGAGCCATTTCTGCTCCTCTCTAATGTGCATATGTCTTTATTCCTTTTCAGACAGTCTTATTTAATTCCAATGTCTTCTCTTTTACTCTAGATTTAGACAATTCGCTTGGGAATAATTATTATTCTTTGTTATTCACATGTAATTTTGCTAGCTTTCTTATAAGCCCTGTTCTACGAGAGCAATGTGTATTATTCACTTTGGTGCAGCATAGTTTTGAAGAGCAACCCTTGATACTTTTTTTTCAACTGTGCAGCATTTTATATATACTTGATAAATGGCTGTTTTTCCCCAAAACAAGACAAGCAAGTCATGATCCTTTTTATCCAATCAACATACAAATGCAAATATTACCCCTTGTACATGTCTCCAGTTTGCCAAGTGTCAGTGGAATAACATGGCCACTATATTGGACTTTAAATGTGTCTAATGTGTTGTGAAGAATGTATTATGGTGAACAGTGATCCTTCATTTTTGCATTTCATTATACACCCTGTGTCATAATTGTCAGCTCCGCATTTGCCGCAGGTAGCAGTGATGCACATAGTGGAGGGCAGCGTCATTTCCATTTCAAAAAGCCTCATACTGGGACGCGGTTGTACTTGAATGCATATGTATGTGGCTGTTATTTTTCCAGTTGGAGTGGAAATCAATACAATAAGCTTGTGTAATGCAGACCCAGGTGTGTACATTATCCATAGGGTCATCGTTCAAACGGGAAGAGTGACATGCCAACTGACTCTGGAGGAACTTCTTAAAATATGTTTGTTGTTTGTGCCATGACTTATTAATGATTGGCTCGTGTTTTCATTATGTGTGGGCTGTTGGGGTGTTACTGCATTTGACACACAAATAACTTATGGACAATTTACACAAAGTGAAAAGAAGAACTCTTTCTATATTTACATGTCATGTCATTCAAGGAAATAAACAGATCTCAGGCTATAATAATGTCCACACAAGTGTTGTATGAAAACAATCTCAAAGCAATTTCTGTCATTTCTGTTCACATTAGTTACAAATAATGAAATTAGACATGATTTGGTTGAGTGGTCTTGATGTCTTCATTTCCTTCACCAAAAATGAATCAGAGAAGATGATCATGAAGCGAACACAAGATCTCCATCATTGTGTTTTCAATATTCACAATCATACAACAGGAAAAAGAAAACTAAAGAAACTAAAGAAAACTAAACATTGATGTAGTGTAACTTCATTTTTCTGTCTTTGCTGTTTCTAGACTACGACCCAAACCTCGGAATGATGACTGGAATTACTCCATTGAATCCACTGATGCCTGGTCTGGGTATGGTGCCCGCTCCCATGTCACAAGATGTGCCCGTTGTCAAGGAGATCATTCACTGCAAGAGCTGCACACTGTTCCCACCAAACCCCAGTAAGTCACATGAGGTCTTTTGTAATGTCTCCTAACTTTCCTATAGATGCAGGAGCAGACTGAAAAATGAGTCAGTTTATGACAGATGTCAGCATGATTATTTGTTTTGATGATTCATCTTCGGGAAGATTATGCTTCTGGTCAAATGTCTGGTTCATGAGTTTTATTCAGATTTTCTTCAGAATATGTTATTCAGCAGCACTATGAAAAAACCCCTTATACACTCTTTTTTTCTGATTTGTTGTGTTCCAATTAGTCTCATCACCATAAAGTCTGCTGACATATTGCAAGTAATATTAAGGAAATCACAGCTAATGGATTTGTATACTCAGGCTAGACGTGTGCAGCGGAAAACAACATTTTATATTTATCCCACCTCCACCTTCCAATTATCCCGAGTTAGAAACAAAATGGCAGGGGGTCTTTTGATTGATCCCACCTTCAATTTTTTACATTTTCTGCCAGAGAAAAGTTCCTGCCTTGGGACTCTTTTCTTCTAATGAAGTCTAATATGTCATCTTCAAGGTGACAGAAACCAAAGCTTCCTCACCGCTGTTACTTTTGGGAGTTTACAAGCCTTTCAAAAACACACTGCCGTGCATTCTTTTACAAATATCTTTTTTAACAACACCCATAAAGCTGTTTTACTGGTGCATTCTGGCTCAGTATCACCACCACTGACACAGCATGTGTATGTGAAAAATTACTGAAGATCATTACCTAAAAACATCTTTCTAGTTTCTCCTCAGGATAGAAAAGGCAAACAGCAGTGCGTAAAGCTGCATAAACACCCTGAGGCAGCACCTGTCACATCCGTGACACAAATGTCACTTATTAAATTTGTATTTTGCCTAAATGAATTGGAAAACCAAAAGCTGCACCCTGAAATCAGCCACTGTTTAGTTCTTTCTCATTTTTGTACCCTTGCTCTTTCCCAGTTACTGTTTGTGCCATTTCAATCCCCATTGCTGCTTATTATCTCCTCATCTGTCACCTGTTTAAAATCTCATTAAAGGCCTTTTCAAAGCATGATTCAATCCTCAAATGGAAGAAAATTTAATGTGAAACTTGGAAAACTATGGCACCATAACACTACATTAGTATAATTGTAAAATGAGTTTGTGTCCACTTTAGCTTATTCAGAGGTTTCCATTAAAAAAACAAAACCATAGGGCCATTTACTTTGTTCAGTAATAGTCTTAGGCTTTACTCTTTGTATAAAAGATCTCTAGTATGGTGCTTTGCTCATTCTCAGAGGTTACAGTCACTCATGCCTGCAGCGCATTTTCTCCAACCCATTTTCCACAGTCTGACTCCTCTGCTATCTGTATGTGTGTGTTGCATCATGATTTTAAAACCTCATAGTAAAACAAATGAGAGTCTTGTCTGTCTTTTAAAAAGGGTAATCGCAACATCCGCTGAGTCTAAAGGTGACCATCGGGGATGTTTGTCAAAAATGGGGCCAAAAGGTCTACAAAAAATAAGTACAGAGCCATTGCAAACAGTTGAAGCATCTGATTGGGATGCGCCTTGGGTTGGCCATGTAGAATTATTCCGAGCACGTCGATCAGCAGCAGACACCGGGAGAGACCAAGAAAATGTTGGAGGGATTATGCTGCTTTCCCCACTTGGCCTTGAAATGTATCTAATGTCAGATGTCAGCGAAATTGCTTCTGAAAAGAGGGATATTTAATGTAGGCAGAATTCATCAGTGGAAAAAAAGCTGCCCAACCGTTTTACATGGAAAACAATTTAATTAGAATTAAATCTTAAAGCTAATATCTGGCTAGTGGAAACTGCCTCATCTCCCAGAAGAGAAGGAATGATTATAAACATTATCAGTATGAGATTTACTGCTATTTATGCCACCGATACATTTGAGGCACAGTGAGATGATTAGAGATAATGAAATATTACAGCCCCATTGGTTTTGGGACAGAGAACTGTTGACGTAAGCAAGGAATGCATAATAAAGCCGCCCCGTGGTGTTGAGGAAAATGAGGGATTATTATTATTTGCTGCTTTCATCCTTTTAGCTGAGATCACAGGAAAAGTGCCGGCATGTACATAACAAGGATACCTATGACGTCCATCAAAAGTAGTCATTAGCCTGTATATGTACAATTTCAAATAGACACCATGCAGCATCCCTTTACTCCGACCTTTAGCTGAGCAACATCAGCCCCGCGGCCTTCCCTCGGCGCTCATCCTCCTCTCCCTCATCTCTATGGTGTACATAACCTCACCATCAGTGATCACCTCAAGACTTTCTGAAGCGCTCTTATGTCCTCTCCATTTTCTTCATTTAGTATTCAGCCCTGAACTCTATGTCACCTTCTTTATTGCCTCACTCTCCAAATCACATAACTGCACCATGAAGACTACACCTAATAAAACAACAGCAAAAACTTTTAGAAATGCAGATGTACTCTCAAACTTTAGGTTAGGTTAATAGTGTCTAACGTAATGACACAGAGTCACACTAAGACACTAACTAGTCTTTTGTAAAATTATATAAATGTGATCAGTGGTAATCTTTTTTTACCCTTTTTGTTTTTAAGTAATGTTTTCTCCTTTAGCTTTCATTGATTGTCATGGTAAAAAAAAGCCTCCTAGGTGTCTCATTGTGGAACACATTGCATCATATAATGTACAACACAAACATACTTTCAGAGTCATGGACCGGAACTGCACTTGTGGTGTGGCTTTGTTAGCATAGAATTATTTACAATACATTAAATTCACAAGCACTTAAGAGCAAGGAATGGCAAAGTTGTGGTTGACAAAATGACAAATGTCCAAATATAGTCTCTGTGTGACAAATGTTCACTGGTGACGTGAATTCACACGTAGGCTTGACTCTTGAATGTCTTATGAGTAGCAGTCTTTAGAGAGCAGGAGCCTCCTCCTGGAGCAGCCGACCAACCATAATAAGTGTTTAGGCAGTCTAGGTGATGGATGGTGATGACCAGTGTTAGTGTAGCAGACCAGTGGGTGGTCACACACAGCAAGCCTGTGGGACTGGGCCAGACTGAGAAACAGTCTGTGTGTGTGCTTTCAGCTGCTTCCATATTTGCTAATACAAAAATAAAAGGGCAACAAACAGTTTATTAGCCAGTAAATGCTGTCTGTTGATATCCATGGGTTACAAATGGCAAGTGCACTTTACATATTGCTGGGTGCTTTTTTAACGTGACTGTGTATTTGGGAACTGACACATGCATTCATGAAATCACACTAAAACTGTTATATATGTAAATGAATACAAAACAATCTTTTTTCGTTGCTTTTTATAATGTATTGCTGTAGTTCTTATTTTCAACATGAGGATAAAGGAATCATCATGGCTTATGTATTCTTATCATAACCTGTCTACTCTCTACCTCCGCTTGTTCCTCCTCTACTGTTTTTGTATGCTGGACCCTGCATCCGTCTTCTCCTTCTCTTTTCCTCAGACTCCTGTTCTGCATTTTAAAAAGATCAGCCTTGAAGTTTCCCTCTCACAATTACTCATAGGGCATATGTGTTAAAATTCAGACAAAAAAAATACTTTTTCAAACTGGTTCTGGCACAAGCATGCATCTGCATGTCACATTTTATTCTGCATAGCTGATCTTCTGTTCTCACTGCTGCCTTAGGTTTTGGAGTTGTGCTCACGAACCATAATCCATACTGTATTATAGCACAATCCTATTCGTAATAGTTAAGTCAGAAAAATAATCTGTGTGTAATAAAGTTTGTTTGTTGTGCTGTCTTGATAATGATGCATGCCTCACTGGACATAGTAAGTAAAATTAACTTTACCTTTGTTATGTGTAATAGTTATCGATGAACAATTGTAATGGCCCATAAAATAAAATTTTAAAAAAATAAGGCTCCTTCACTGCACTTTGTCGCACTTACACAAAGGTCGTTTAATTTGGGACTCTTTATAGCGTCTGCTGACAAAGCTTATTCTTGCTATTTCAAGCTATGTGTTTTTTTGTTTCTCGACCTAGTTAGATGCTTCACCTTTGCAGGTCAAGGCTTTGAGTATGTTCCTCTAACAATCGATGTGGTCATTGCTCTGTAAACGTTGTGACGACAAGTAAACTCCAAACACTTTGACCTGACCAAACTTTTCAGCTCACTTTGAACTCTGCGTTTGACTTTTTCTCTCTTAGAAAAATTAACATTCCAGTGAGGTGTCTCTTTGTATAACTAAAGGGCATATTTAACAGAAGCCTAAACTGTGTGTTCTAACTCGTCTATATGTGATTCAGCAACTGCTCAGCGCTGATATCCGCCCAAACTGCTGAGCTTTCTGCTTCTCCACATTGAATGTGATAAGACTCCCTGCTGAGATGCTGTCTGTATTTGTAATCGGCGTCTTTGTTTCTCCACCCAAAGCATCACACTATTGGAACGAAAGGTCAAAATAAAAGTGCTGCATCGTTTTTTGCTTAAAGTTCTTTTTATATGGCTTTGCTGTGAATGGCTACATAATACTGTAGCCAATGAACCTACTGAGAGGAACCTGCTTACTCATAAAAAAATCTGATGGCCAGTGAATAAGGCAATCACACAGTGGTCCACTTGAGTATCCAACCCAAAATAACTGCAGCTCTTTTCACAGTGTGAACATATACAAAGAGCAGGTCAGTACAGTGCCAGTGATTGGGACCTTTCTAAAGGACATGAAGGAATCCGGCATCCTCAGCGTTCCACTGATTAGCCGGTTCACTCCTCATAGACCCCGCTAATCACATTCATCATGGTTGAGAAGTCTGATCTATTGGAGATTAGATCAGTCAACACTCATCTGTGTTGAATAACTGATTTTTGCAGTGCAGGGGACCTTCCACATGAGAGGATTCTCAATCACACTGTATCCAAAAGGATTTCATTTTCATGGATGGAATGGTTTGATATTAACATTTATCTAACAAAAAACGATCTGAGCATATTGCTTCAAGTTATCATTATTCATGGTTTAGGGGGTTCTCATTTTTTTAGGTCATAACTGCTGTTTAGAGTATGACTTAATTGAATTTTGTAGGATCAAGCTTCAGAATGAGGCCTGCTTTTGAAAAGTCTTTGATCGTTTTTACATCAAGATTCATTTCTTCTTTAAACATTGAAGTAGCCTGGTCCTTATTATTCTCAGCATCAATATGGAGTTTAACCCGAGGCACCTCTTCTGATGCATGCTTTTGTCTTCCTCATTTGTTTATTGTGTCTTAAAGCCTTTTATCATTCAGACCTACATTGTGCTAAGAATTTTATTAGCATATTTTTCAACTATGTATTGTTTTTCTGGTTCTGGGGTGACCTTAGAGTTAGTTAGTTATACTTTTCTGAATATTACAATTACAAACAGCTCATTTTCTTATGTGTTTTCCTTTAGCGCCAGTATCATTCCACTTTGCAAACTCTTGGCAGAAACAATGCTTTTTAATTATTGGGATGTCAATGGCGCATACTTTTGATTTGAAGCTACAAATGTGGCTGCCAATTTGACTGCTCTTTTCCGACAGCAGAGCATCCATTGACTGATCCATGTACTATACATGCAGGCATAAATATTTCTTTTTGACCTAGAACAAAGGCTGGACATCAGAACCAGTTTTGACTTGTGCCAGCATAATTTCCAGCAATTGTTCAGTCCACACACTGTGATCTTGCCATTGGACATGTTGTCAGTGTCTTACAAAGCATAATTTGTATCAAAAGTTTTGTTGAATGGTTGAGGCCACTAAGCAATTGCACTAGCGCTAGTCCGCTTTCATGTTGTCTTTTACCAGCGTAGCCCATCAGCATGTTTTTAAAACTCAGCATGCTTTAGAACACACAGTAACTCCATGTTTCTCTACTTTTTTTTACAGATCTTCCTCCTCCAGCCACAAGAGACCGCCCACCTGGGTGTAAGACGGTGTTTGTCGGAGGTCTGCCAGAGAATGCCACCGAGCAGATCATTATGGAGGTTTTTGGGCAATGCGGCGACATCACTGCCATCCGCAAAAGCAAGAAAAACTTCTGTCATATCCGGTTTGCCGAGGAGTTCACTGTGGACAAGGCTCTCTTCTTGTCAGGTAAGTTACACCACAACAACACTTTTACTGCTATGCCATCTGGAGTCCTCAAAAGAGATCAGGTGGAGATGCTGCTGGAAAGTCAGTTGGGACAATAGTAGTGTTTCAGCAACTATATAAAACTCACAATAAAAAACAAAAAACCCTCCTCTCTACAGCCTATGTGCACCTACAGTAGCCCCGCAGGGACATGCTGCTCTCTGTTAACAAGCCCAGTAAAAAAAAATAGCTCAGAGTTCACTTAAATAATTACAAACAAAACTGTTTTCTTAAGCCTTCAAGATAAATCTTGAGTTCAGAAAAGAAATATAAAGGTGTTTCTCCTCCAGCAGTGCTCAATTTGTCACATCAGGGCAGTTATACAAACAGGAAATGGCAAATTTTCTTTCCACTGTGTTCTGTGGATCTTTAAAAGTCTATTTTGCAAAATTAGTAAATACATGAGTATTAGTTTTAGGCAATTATACACTCTGTATTGCATTATTTTTTCCCAAAATATAAACAATATTCAGCAGTAGTTTATATGTTATCCTATCCTTAATTTCACTACAGCTCCCAGTGCCTGAATAAATCTGTCTTTTCAGACCGCTGGTTGTATTTTCATTCTTTAGAGAACCTCTTTTAGCCTATTTTATTTTATTCAGATGTATTGGTATTAAGTCTGTTTGCACAAGACTAAATTTATGTTTGAAAAGGAGTTCCGGAGAGGGATGCTGTGAGTTTGTTTGCTTTTTTTCTTTACAGTGAGATGCAGAGCCGAAGTCTATACATTAAGGCGGATGACGGAGCTGTGTAGTTTGCCCATAAATAATATCCCACTCACCCACACAGAGAGACACACACTGGGAGGCAGCTGAGATCTCCTCGTATGAAATATTGAAGTAGTTTTAGATTGGGAGCCTGAAGCTGACAGAGAAACCCCCTGAACTCACACTGTTTACACTGTGGCTCGCTCCCGGTTTTCCCGGGATGAACGCTGATTGGAACAACACTGGGCACCATTCCAATGTCCACCCACTGTACACTCTCTGATCATTTCAACCAATTAAATCGCAAAATGGGCATCATTTCCCTTTAGAACCACAACCAGCCATTAGTGAAAATTGAGTAAAGAGGAGAGAGTGGGGATAAGAGGAAACGTTGAGGAGAAGAGGGGGTAATGAGGTGTATTGTGGTGTTTCAGTGCCACTAGAGAAGTAATTGGTCGTTCTCAGTCTGTGTAGTGTGTTGATACAAGGGGAAAAAAACTACATCTGCAGTATACGTTTCAAATATAGAGATCCTAGCAGCAGAATAGATTACAAGGGTAAGAATAGAGCGTGTCCCATGCTTTGTCTAGTGCTCCAATGTGATTTGTGGATAGCATATACTACTGGCCCAGAAAAAAAACAAACAAAGCTACTGTAAGCTTCTTTGCGTATATTTTTGGCTTCACACTCATTTATTCTTGGCTTGTTATTCAGTTGAATCTAATTCTTACCCTCAAGCATGTTTAACATTTACAGTAAGAACATTCATGGCGCCTCTGTTCCCTTTGTTTTAAGTATTTTCCATCCAAATAAAAGCTGTATGGGTTCAAAAATACAGCAGGTGATTTTGAGAAGCTGATGGTCAGAAGCGAAGTTGACAGTCCTGTGGAATTTGAAGCACTCAGGCGCCTTAGCTGCGCAGTGATGTAAGATGCAAACCGTGCGACCGTGACATCCTCATTTTGAATTACATTATGGACCTTTTCCACCATCTCCACTGCCTTCCTTCAGATGTTTCCTGCTGTTTTTCCCTTTCGAACGTATGATAAAAGGCAAATTGTATCGTAAATATGCACCCACCTAGAGAAATCCACTAATAATCTGTCTGAGGAGACTGTTTCACTCACTTTAATTGTCATGTTTGCTGCTGTACACACCTCATCATATCATCTAGCACGCTGCTTCTTTCTTCCTTTTACATATTCGGATATTATGTCTCCCCACAGGTTACCGCATCCGTTTGGGCTCCAGCACAGACAAGAAAGACACCGGCCGCCTCCACGTGGACTTCGCTCAGGCAAGGGACGACCTGTACGAGTGGGAGTGTCGCCAGCGGATGTTGGCCCGAGAGGAGCGTCACCGGCGTAAGATGGAGGAGGATCGACTCAGGCCGCCTTCCCCTCCTCCCATCGTCCACTACTCCGAGCACGAGTGCAGCCAGCTGGGGGACAAGATCAAAGGTTGGTGGAAATGGATAGAGAATAAAATCGAATGGGGATGAAGTAGGTGACCTCTCAGCTCAGCCAAAAAGTGCTCAAAGCTTTTTTTTTTTTCCTACTCTTGCCCCTTTCTAGTGTCATTTTTTGTGGGATTTTTCTGTGTTTGTTCATTCCAGCTGGACAAATTATGTATGCAGGTAGCAATATGAGGACAAAAACAAGAATGGTAGAATGGTTGTATTCATTTCTTTGATATATCCATGTAGTGTTAGGCTTCCCGTATTCCTGTTAGAGTTATAGACCTTGTGTGGGGCATAAATTATACGTCACACTTGATGCTGGTACACTAAAAAATGTAATGTGCCTCTACATAAACGGGACACAAAAAGAGATGAGACTTTTGTGTGACAAATGGAAGATGACTTTAAATACTCCAGAAAAGGGGCCTGAAGAGGTTGTTAGTAGTAGCTGCAGTATTCAATATACCAAGACAATATACTTGAATGATGACAAAACACACAATGAGCAAACAAAAGAAGAAAATATGAGAAAGGAATTGTATCAGAGTGCTGGCAGGGGGCCGAGCGAAGCACATTACAGATACGGCACACAAACACAGCTGGTATGACAGTCAGTCTTCTAATGTCCAACAAATTTAGGGAATTAATTTTCAAAGGATGTCACGCAAAGGTGGTTAAGCATGTGATATCATTCTCTCCCGCAGCACATGCTCCCACTTCTTATCTCGGTGCTGTTTCCCTCGTCTGGCCTGTACACTCTGTTCCTCTCTGCTCATCCTTTTCCACTTTGTCTTCTCTGCTGCCTTTTCTCCTCTTCTCGGCTTTCTGTCAAGTTTCTGCCTGAATAAACTTATTTGGTTAATGAGCAATGACACTTCCAGGCCTCAGTCACAGTTGCCTGATGATAAAATGGCTGTGACTTTCCGACTTTGTACCATCTGTGTGTGTCTCTTTCAGTTCCTACTTCCTGGCTGCGGCGTAAAGAACTTGCACTAACGCTGTGCTGTCGAGCCAAGTGTTTGTTTCTGAGCGCTATGGGTCACACTTTGTTGCCTTGATCGCATCTTATTTTCCCTGTTTCTAACCTGCATTTCCTTATGTCAGTGCAGTCTTTATGATCTGCAATGTTTTTATGCGTCTACCTATACACCAAATATCTGCCACGTTCTGTCTGGTCACATTTTGCAGCTTTAGCAGTGACTATTTCAAGTTTTTCTCTTGGCTCCTTTCTTCAAGTGTCTATAAAGAAAAAAACATGTCTGACTCTTTCTGTCTGTATCTCCTCACCCCTTGACCAGACGACGGGAAGTTTCCGGAGGCAGTGCGGGTGCTCCTGACCTGGCTAGAGCGGGGTGAAGTCAATCGCAGGAATGCCAACAACTTCTACTCCATGATCCAGTCCTCTAACAGCCACATCCGGCGGCTGATGAGTGAAAAAAGCCAGCACGAGAAGGAGATGGAGGAAGCCAAAGAAAAATTCAAGACGGCTCTGGCCGGCATACTGGCTCAATGTGAGTCATGTGTACAAAGACACTAGACTTACACGCATCGTTATCAATTAGGAGGCTGTAGATATATTGGAAAAGGCCAAATCTGGACAATGTGCTACATTTCTTTCTAATATTTGGCTCAGTGTAAGTTTTCACATGACCATACACAACACACATTAGGAATTAAGTCTGAATTGTCAGTCTTTACTGTGAAAAAACGAATGCTGAAAGGTGTAAGTAATTAGTGGATTGTAATGTAAGCTTAAAAAAATGAAACGTCACAGAGATAAATACTCCTGAATCTGGTCAGATTAAAGGTAAGTTAAGGTAAGTGGATATATTTAATTGCTAGGGAAATGCAGTTTTTCAGTCACTTTATTGGCCTCCTAGATGCAGAAGTAGTACAGGAAATATAAGTAGAGAAGAAATGGAAATGCAAACAAACGAAGGTGAGACCAAACATGTGCATTCAATTCAGGTTGTTTTTACTTGAGTAAAGGCCAAAGCAAGCATAAGCCGCTCCCACCCACCTTCTGACAGCTCTCACTGCAGCTGCACAGCCTGCGGCATTTTAACTCCAGATATCCCACCGCATGCATGTTAAATTGAATGCAAACATCCTTGAACACATGCTGGAATGGCTTTGTATTTTTTTTGGTTTTGCTTATTGTTTATGTGGTAAACAAATCATGTAGGCGTTGATGGAAGGTGTGTGTGGGCGTGTGTTTACATAATCCATAATCCACTCAGAAGGAGAGGAAGAGGTTCTGCCCTTATTTCAGGCCACACATTGTTATTCATGACTTCCTCTTAGTGTGCTGCCAGTCATACTAACAACAACTGAGATTGGCTGTATTTGTTTCATATAGTTTAGCATAAATCCAAACTGCCTGCTTTGCTATTCATATAGGCCGAACAGAGACAAAAGTTTATTTAAAAGGGGTTGATTCACCCCGGTTACAAAATGATGCTCCCACTTAACCCCCAGTTGTATCTTGCCAAGCAGAATAGTTTTCATTTTAGCTACCCAGCATGAGATTTGGCTTTTCAATCTGCTGCATCTACCCTGATACAATAGTGGGGCTGGGAATTTAATTTGCAGTGCTCAAAAAGTGGAAAAGATAGATTTGAAAAAGCATCTTGTCTTTGTGAAAAAAAAACCCTCTTTTATTTCAGATACTCGACATGGCTCACTGTGACCTGCTTCCATTTGAACTATCACAAGAGAACATCCAAAAATATTTTGACCCATAGTATACACTTACATATAAGCTCCAAACCGTGAAAGCCCGTCTCTAGGTTTCTTTATCCTCTTCTCAGCCTTCACCATCGATCTGCTCCATCAAATTACAGAGTTCTGGGAAGACGCTATTGATCCCCTGCAGTGTTCTCTCTTTCACCCATCTACAAATGCACCCGCTCACACACGCACATGTATGGAGTATATACACTTCAGTTGGTGGTCCTTATTGACTCCGTCCTGTATACATTAAACTTGTGGTATGCACAGACCACCCATACAGTCCTCTGCAACTCTTCACATGGCCACAGACTGATATCTATTTGCAGTTGTAATTGAATTCAAGTCCAATGACACTTCTAGATTATTGTATACTGTTAGAAAGCTATACAAGTAAAAGTGATGACTCTTTATCCTAGTCCTGACTCTCAGGAAACCTCCTCTGATCCCACACTATCATTTCACAGCTGTACTTGCTTTGAGTGTACCTCTGAAAAGTCTGCGTAGGTAAAAGTCATCCAGAAACAGTGTGCTACTTCAACACTGTGTCCTTGGGCAAGGATGTTAGCTGCTCTCTGCTGTAGTGGAGCTGCACAGTGGTCAACAGTGACAGACTCAAAGTAGGCTATTTTTGGCAGCGCGGAGTTGTTTAGAAAACTTTGCCTTGTTAAAAAAGGCAAAGAAAAAACTTTGTTCTAGCAGAGCGGGCTTATTGTAATGAAAGGGAGTATGAGTCATCTATGCTTTACTTGCGGCACGCACTGTTTATGTGTGACCAGCTATCCACAGGAGATGCAGTGGTAAAGCTGGTAAGTAGAGCACACACACGCCAGCATGCAAACACACACACATACAAAAACAACACATACGGTGAGTTCTTGACATCCCTAGTTGACTCCACTTTCTCACTCCTCTGCTCCTTCCCACCTGCCCTCTGTCTTCTGTCTCTCTGTCTCTGGATGGTCTCTGGTCCCTCCCTGCACCCCGCCACAGTTGAACAGATTGTGTCTGTATTCCAAGCCGCTTCCAAACAAAAGGCATGGGACCATTTCTCCAAAGCTCAGCGCAAGAACCTGGACGTTTGGCGCAAGCAAGCAGAGGTTGGTACACTTTTCACTGACTTACTCTTTACTTAATTTAATGAAAACTAGCCAATTTTGTTCTCTATCTGCTTTAACTCTCGCTTTATTTTTTCAATATGTAGCTTAAACAAAGTTGACATTGTTATATTGAAATTTTTAAAAAAGTTGAGTGGAAGTAAACAGAGCAAACTCCTCGGTACAGTAAGTACAGACAACATGACAGGTTCCCGGCTCACTCCACCTAGTGAGAGACTGACGACTGACAGACAGGCCCACGTTCAAATTTCTACCCCCCCTGGTGACCAGATACAAGCTGCTAGGTGAGTTTGCCATTGCTAGGTGCATCCAGTGCTCAGGTAAATTGTTAATCAGCACTGAAAAACACTATTGGCTTGATTTAGTTAAGTCTTAAGCATGACGAGAGGTTGTATGTGGAGTGTTTTTGGCGCTCCTGGGTCTAATGGATCATATAGGATCTTATCTGATTGGTAAGTTCCTTAAATCTCTGTACAAAAAAAGGCTATGATTTTAGAAGTTTTCTATGCACAGAGCAGTCAACTTGTGTACTAAGAAAAACATCAATTTAAAGGTAGGTAAAAGGGAAAAAATGTCAAATTGACCTGCTGTTTACATTTGTTGCAAAAATAGTCAAGTAAACAACCAAGCTTTTACCCGTCTCCTACAGCAACCGTAATAGCCTTTGCCACTTATCACACACTCAAGTCTACGGGCAGTGGGATGATGCATGCTTGTTTGCAAATGCTTGGTTAAATGCCTGGTTGTGTGACATCAGAAACAACACTTTGGTATTGTTGCTCCATTTCACTCAGACTTCGAGTGTCTCTCAGGGATCTAGTCAGTTGAAGCTCACTCACTTCTATGTTTAGCAGAGACTATTAAGAACAATTACCTATGGGCCTTTTCATCAGGCACTCAGGAAGGTTTTTTTGTCCAGTAGTCTTTTATGTGTCTCTACACACACTATTCACCATGTATAAGATGCAGGTATGAGGGAGACCACTTAGGATATATTTTACACTACAATAAGTAAAAAAAACACACTCAGTTTGATAAAGAATCATTTTGTTTTCTTTGGTTGTTTTGTGTGTTTACTTGCCATAGTTATATTTAATGAGGCTACAGAAAATGAGAAATCAGAATATGTATCACACTGCCATCTAAAAAGAGATCCTCCAAGGCAAAAGAGTCAAACGTACAATTATAAAAACTGTTTTATGGCAAGAGGCTATAAAAAAAGTTTACTTCTCACACATCAATCTGTCAGAGAGTGTTGTTATCCAAGTTCAAGTCCAAGATTTAGTTGTCTTAACATTTTGTTTAAAAAACACTGCAGATGCCCTTGGCTTTGTCGAAGCTCAAATCTAGTCAGCTGTGACGTGTTTACTTCAGCTCGATGTCACATACTGCTGGGCTGGGCTCGAGTGCTCGGAGCTTATCTGAAATGGAGGCTGCTTCGTTTGGTTATATATAGAAGGGGCTGGACAGAGGGTCAGATAAAATGGCTTTAAAACAGTGCAGACAGAAAACTGTTAAAATGAGGTGTTACTTCTCAGAATGTGGTGGTTTTAAAAGGATGGAATAATGGAGTCTGTGGCCGATAAATTTGGCTTAAAGCTTGTTTTTCACACTGATGACTGAGGGTTGCCTCAGAGGCTGTGGTGTGTTGGACTGACTGCCACTGGCCAGTAGAAAGAGCATAGGTAAGTGCGGGCAGCTGCTCAGAGGTAGTTTATCATCAAACAGGCAGCCCGGTTCACTCCGACTCATATTGTATATTCACTATGACTCTCTGGCCCGGAGGTAAAAAATGGAGGAGCAGTCTGCAGTGTTGACTTGCTGCAGCTCTTAGGCAGAATCAGACAACAGCTGCCCCCCTTTATCAGTGTCTTTATGTGTTGTGTGTTTGCTTGTGTTTATGCGTGGTACTACTCCCCACGTGGAACAGATGGTTGTGAATACCTGTTTGACCTCTGCCAGAGGCTCGGGCTGATAACGTTAGCTGACAGATGGTTATAAGTTTATTTACTCTCTGGCAGCTTTTTGCTCCCTTTAGCTTTTTAGGAGTATTATTCTCAACATTGAATTATTTATACTGATACAGAACTGGCGTCTAGTGTACCAGAACTCTTTATACCTTTCTTTCAAGCTGTACAATGTGTACCCAGCATGTTGTTATGTACAGCCTCAAAAGGACAAGCAACCTTAATTAATTTCTTCAGCTGACCATTGAATCCTGACAATAAGGTGATTTGTCCTCTGCGTTCTATACCAACCCATGAAGAGGCAATAAGTAGTCATGTGCAGCTCTGATTATGATTGCACTCTCTCAGTGGTAACATTTTTCTTGGATTCTGTTAAGTACTAGTGCAACTGGCAGTTTTGTGTCTCCCAAACACTTGGAGGAGAAAAGCAGTGCTTCTTTAAAAGCAGTAAGTGTCCTTCGGCTCAAAAAGGAAAAAAAAATGGACAGTGAAATGTTTGTAATGAATCACATGGATTTTTGTTTGTCTTGACACAGACCTGGAGGGCTCTCTGTCTCATTTACAGCAAATCCAAGTCAGTGAGTTGACTTTAATCTTTGCAGCATTTGGAAAGCCTGCTTCTGGTTTCTAGTCTCCAGACAGATGTAGTCATTACTAATTCTGTGTGTGAAAAGTAAAGGAAACACAAGAATTGCTTTTGTAAAGTTTCTGTAGTTTTTTTTCAGAGTGGCACTTAATTGATTTAAAAAAGCCATTGCCAAATCCGCAAATGACATCCCATATATCCAGTGAATAACACTTTTTTAATTTTAGCAGCATTACTGTGGAGAAAATAATGTTAACCAGCCTCGTGATTTAAAACTGCTGCTGTTGTTGTGCCAGAGAAGGAATTAAATGCTGTAAGACCTTCATTTGCGTCTTTGTCAAAACTCATTTTGCACTGATCTTTTTAAAATCGCCTTATAGCCGGTAATGTTCCACATTTACAGAAATAAAAAGTAATCATTTTCTTATGCGTCAGCCTCTTGGACGCACATGATTTGGCCGTTGACATTTTCCTGTTTTTACCTCCCTCTTCTCTTGTCTGTGTGTGCAGGATATCAGAAACTTGCACAATGAGCTGTTGATGGGCATCAGACGAGAGGAGGAGATGGAGATGTCTGATGACGACATGGAAGACGCCCCTGACAGCAAGGACTCGGAGGACTTAGGTAAGCATAAACAGACACATTTTAGCAGCTCAACACTTCTGTCAACATAACAGCACATAAACTCATCAGCATCTCTTGAGGATTACCACAGGAAGTGCAAACGAACTGAGGAGACAGCTACTGTGTCTTCTACCCCCAAGCATCTGACAACCATCTGACATGCTCTCATAAAGAAGAAACGCATCCTAATTACATGCCTTATTCTCAAACAGCACACTTGTATTGACAAAATGGACTGCAGCCTGGTCCACTCTCTGTGCTTGAAGCTCCACTACCCAACATTGAGCTCCAACTTGAGCGTCAGAATGACAGTTACATCCGCCTTGTTAAACTTTTAGCCGTTTCTGTGTTAAAAGCATGTGATTGGCCAAAGCCCCTAAAATTCTCATCTGTTTAAATCCTTGATAATAAAACCTTGATGACGTCTTAAGGTTTCATTTTTCACGGATGATTACTATTATAATATGCTGTTAAGTGGCTGAACGGGTCTTTTTTTCACAAGCACGAAAAAAATTGTATACTTTTTTTGTTTGGATGCCAATAATAATCTCTCAACCCTCATTACAATAACCAGAGTCTAGAATAGTCCTCAGGGTAACATGCTTTTGAAGTCTGCACAACATGTAAGGTCATCTCTCATCTAGTGTTTCACGCCTCTCTGCTTGTTGTTATGCTCCCTTTACGTACTCTTTTCCTCTTTTCCGTTTAATCATTCTGATCTCTGCCATTTGCTAATATGACAGCTCCTCTAATCAGCATGCTAATGTATGTAAATGCAGTCGTCAGCTCAGCCCCTTCCCTTGTGCAACCTTGCTATTTAGCTATCAGTAATTAGCATTGCTGTCAAAGACCAAGATCATTCTACGCGATGCTGCAGGATTGGACAAGGTGATGGGTGTTAATGGGACACTTTTTGGTATTTATGTTAAGGATTCCGACTGTTACACCTCCTCTGTTCAGTAACCTTTAAGCAGAGGTGCGTGTTTACACGGCTACAAGGACTCCCGGAAACACCTGTGTTATGACTGCGGCCTTTAAAAAGTGAATCAATGTCTCATGAACAGGCAAAGTGAAGGTGCACCCCTCTAGCTCTCTGAGTGTGTGCCTGCATCTGCACTCGGTCGATATCACTGGCTGTTATGTAACAGAAAGGCTCAGAATCTGGCCAAGTAGTTGACATCTCCTCACACCAGGTTGACGGGGCAATCGGATCAATACTCTCCTCACCTCAAACCTTCATTTTACCAAAAGAAAGGAACACCGCAGACACGCGCTTGCATACTCTCTCTCAGCAAGAGTTTATTAACATTGTCAACGGTCCTCTGTGATAGACTACAGACAGTACTCGAGAACGCCCACACAAAACTGAGCCAGACATGCATTCATGCACACTTAACACACCGGACTGGGCTTATCTCCCCCGTCCAGTCTACACTTTCCCAAAGAGCTTCCCCTCAAGCCCTACAGGAGCGGAGCCGAGCTGATAAAAGTGGACATCTCAGGAGTTGAACAGGTCTTAAATAATCTCTATAATAATAACTCCCTCTCTCTTCTCAATAGGTCAGGTCACAAGTCCTTAAGAGAGTCACTGGACACCACACTTTGGGATTATCACTGGCTTTTATTAATATACTATAGATATTTGGATAGTAATTGTCAAATAATATTTCAGCTCTTGGATATGTGTATTTGTGTTAGGCTATTTCCTGGCTTCTTAACATCTTGGATAGCATTTTAACTGGTCTTTCCTACAAAAATGGGTATGGGTATTTTTAACAGTAGGCATCCATCAAACAGACAGGTAGTGTGTGTTCAAAGAGGCTTGAAATTTGCATAAAGTAAAAATGAGCTCTTGTCATTGCTTTTATGTTTGGAATTTTAATGCTTTAATACCCGTCCTCGTGCAATCCATCACAAATACCTCAGTGCCCCGGCTCACTCTGAAATGAAGTGAAAGATTTATTGACAACTTCTGCAAATGTCACTACAAAATACCAAATGCCTTAAGCTTTAGATATTCTGAGTGGAAAAAAGTTAGATTAGAAAATCTCAGATAAGAATAAAGTAACCAATCTGAGGCAGACTTTAATGGTGATTTGTTCTTTGGAAAGGGTAATCTCTCCATAATTCTTTCTCTTGCTTTTCTGCTGTAGGTGTATCACAAGCCGAAGCCTTAAAGGAGGAGAATGACTCTTTGCGCTGTCAGCTGGACGCCTACAGGAACGAGGTGGAACTCCTCAAACAGGAACAGGGCAAGAACCAGCCGGCGAGAAGCGAGGAGGACAACACACACTCGCAGCAGCTCAGTTTCCTTCAGCAGGCTCTACAGGGCATGCAGAAGGTAATATATCTGAAACATACACACAGAAATGTCACACTGTATGTAGAGCCAGACGGGGTACATTTCAAAATCCCCCTCTCCGCAAAGTTTAATCAAAGTTCTGCCTCCCTGTGAGCCCGCTTCTTTTAAAGGATAGGGTCGCTCAGGTGAAGCCATTGAATTTTCTATGCGAGATTTAAAAAAGGCTCAACTGTCATTTATTCATGACCTGCCGCTTGAAAAGAAAACTAAAAGCTCTCTGAGAAGTCGTCGAAAAGTGCAGCTGTCTGGGGCGGCTATTAGCCTCATCTCAGGAGAAGCTCCCAAATATTTTTAGCTTTAGTCGAGTTATAAGAAAGCTCCTTCAACAATAGAACGGGTTTTAATTGGATGGGAGGGTTGTTTGCAATGATTCACGCTGATCAAAGGTAGTTGGTGGAACAAACCCAAGTCTATTATAACAATTTCAGGGGGCTATTATCACGATTTTAGACAGTGCTTTCCAAGAAAAACAATGAGACATACTGGATTTTTTATGAATGTGCCTTGAATGAAAAATCAAAAATAATTGAGTGTTTTTCACACCATGGTTGTTTAGACTAGTGTTTCTACATACATACTGTGCAGCACATATTGTCTCACTTGATACAAAAACACCCTTTCTAATCTTACTTTCGAGTAGAGTGAAAGATGTTTATTATTGATTTATTTTGATACGGAGCTGCTTCCTGTCATGTCTGCAGACGAAGACTGCATTTTTTTGAAATACAATCTCAAGCTCCATTACTCTGCTAAAGATGCAGAGCAGAGAGAGGGAGAAAGAGGAAGGGAAATATTGCTTGTTGGGGTTTAGAGTCCTGTTAGAGGAAAAAATAATGATGACACATGCACGTTGAACTGCACACACGCCCACTTTGAACGCCCTCGGCATGTTACAATCACGTGAACATGCCTTTTAATCGTTCATAACTACTAAATTAACTTATTTTCTCATTTGTCAACTGTCCTCACTTGGGTAGCTGTCACTGGTAATGGAAATTATGATCGATTCGTGTTTAGAAGAAGTGAATCCATTAAAACCCCGCCGTTAGTTTCTGCGAGCAGAGAGTAATTACCTTCCAAACTAACACCTTTCATGGCGTGTTTATGAAAAAATTAACCGAACAGATTAAATGGATTACAAGACTCTGAAATCAGATGCTATTTATTGCCAGAATCCACATGCGGTATCATGCTACCCCAACAAACAAACAAAACCGTTTTTAAATGCAGTGGAAACCTGTGTAGCATTGAGTCTGTTGAATAATAGCAATAATAATCTTAGTGTGTTATTGTGTGTAATGCTGAAAAAGATCATCTGCTTCCTGAGCACACTGAGGTGAAGGCTAGTCTGACCCGGTTAATGGTTTCTTAATAGCATAAGTGGCTTTCTCTTTATTGTTGCAGCAACTATTAAAAATGAGGGATGAATTAAAGCAGCGGGAGACAGAGCTGGAGAAGAGTTTGGAGGAGAAGCAGCAGATGAAAAAAGAAGTCCAAACCCTGAGGGAAGGCCTTCAAAATCTGCCAAACACAGAACAAGGGATGCAGGTTGGTTTTACTCACTCACAATAGTCTGCATAACCTTGTATTAAATTTTAATTTACTTTTATTCTTCATGTGGTTTTTTGTGTGTGTATAAAAAGGACTCATAATTCAAAATGGTTTACAGCATAATTTGTACACAGCAGAGTAGAAAAAACACCCCACTTCTTTACAATATCAACCTCATGAAAGAGGACCTACCACTGTGAAAGAGGCCATGTCTAACTCCACTCAGCGCTCCGAGTTCTCGTGGCCCCATTTTCCTCCCAGAGAGTTAAATTCATTCCTATCCGCACAAAGTATAATGAACTCTTTACTTTTTAATTTATTTCTGGAAAGTTAACGTTCTGGCTTTCAAAATTGAATCGGCTCTTCTGAAAGATAGTTGATGATTTCTTTTCATTTGACCTCTCATTGTTCAGTAATGCTTAGTTTTAACATCAATTCATAAAACAAGTGCATAGGCGAATAGGTCTCCTCAGCTACACATATCCAACATTCCCTTTTCCCCATTTTTGTCAGTGCAGCCACATAAAAAGGAAGTCCATTCGTTTTCTAACTGCTAACATATTGAGCAATTAAATCCCCTCATTTCTGTAAACACTGTCCTTCGGGCTGAATCAGCACTGGCAGAGCACATAGCAGTCATTATCTTAGACAGTAACGGAGCGCTCAGGCTGATATCAGCATGTATGCAGAGGAACAGTGTGATCACCAGACGGGGAGTGATTCCACCCTGAACCAGAGCCTTAATGCAAACCAGTGGCACCTCGGAGCTGTTATATAACACCACTTTCAGCCTTCCTCCGGTATCCACATTTGTTTTGACGCTGTTTACATTAAGTCGTGCTTTTTCCATTAAACCCAAGCAAATATTGATGTCTGTATCACACGGCTAAATATAGTGGCTCGAAACCATCTTTAAGATATGCTTTCTAGTTTCAAAGCTCATTTTTCTCTGTTAGGTCTGTCATGTTTACTAATGTTTCAGGTGTTCTCCCCTGTTCCCAGTCATAAAACGCTAATGTTTGTTAATGTTCCTTGTGGATTAGGTTGGAGTAGAAGGCCCGTCTTAAAATTGAGCTTCAGGTTCAATTGTGGTTTTGAATTGGATAATGACACCGATTAAAGCTCGCATGTCGTATCAGAGTTGTCTGTATGCGCCAATTACAGGTGTGATACTGCCAAACTCACCGCAGAATCTTCCAACAGATCTCTCTTTTTTTATCAAATCTGGCAGAGAGGCAGCATTATCAATAGCTCATTAATGATTGTGCGTGTGATTACAAGGAAGTGCGGTGCTAAAATGAGTCCCACCTCGTTACGATTTATAGGAAATATGCTAATTAAATCCCTGCGTAGGGCCAAACATGAATCATAGGAGGCAGTCTCATTAAGTCAAGAAAGAGAAATCAATTTTTGGTGGCAGTTTTTCTGAAGATTAGCGAAAGGGCTGCGCGGTGATTTGTCATATTGAAGATATCGCTCATTTGCCGTTGGTTCTCCTTGACTGGTCTGATCACTGTTCATGCTGTCGCCGAGCTGTCGCACACTTTGGTCCAGGGCATTCAGGCCATTAACCTTTTTTATGAAAACAACAAACAAACTGCCTTCATTTTTTTATGCACTGCAGAATATTCTTTTCTGTGATTTAATTTAAAGGGTCACTTAAGAAGTTAACTTTATTTAAATTCTCAACGTGTCTGGCATTGCTCATTTCCCATTTTGCTGTCCAAAAAATGTCTATAATTTATTACACTTAACATCATGCAACAATTTCCAGTCTAGACTTACTAATCATATTAGCCGGGTTGTTTTATTGGACTTTGAAAAGCTCCCTTTAGACCCCCAGGAAACTTTATTGAGCTGCAAACAAGCCAAATTATGTACGTAAGCTGTATTTTTTTGGCAATAGTGGTCAGCATTTTATAATCAGCATTAAAGTAGATCAAATGGTCTGAGAGGAAATAAGGCTATTGACTCCTGAGCTTCTCTGCACGCCTCCTGTCCGTTCCTGGCGGGACACAGCCCTGACTTTTTTTTTTTTTTTACAGCAGAAAGCCCCTGGTTGCTTGAATGTTGTCTATACGTCGTGGTTAAAAGTAATATGAGATTGTGGGCCTCCAGCATGATTCTTGACATGAATATTTCATAGCATACTAGTCTTCCTGCACTTAAAGGAAGAATAAAACATTGAAGTGCTTATAGAGTCTCTCTGCTATTTGTACTTACATTCACGACTCTTTTAAGACAGGTATTAGGAAAAACTACTTTGCTTATATCTTGATTGTAATGCTTACTGCTGATATTGAAATATGATGATTTTAAAGTGGCAAAAAAATCTTTCCTACGTGTTTTTTGACTGATATTACCCTAACCGCTGGCATTATTCCAAAAATAAACAACACTGTCTGTTCTTGCACACCATGCTGTGAGTGCCCTCTCTTCCCCCGTCTGTCTAAATTAGCTGTTAGCTTGTTTCACAGTGGCTTTCCCTCATATGTTCCTAATGTGCCGCAGCTGGAGATGTCGAAGCAAGACGACGGAGGCGCCGAAGAGAGCGCTAATCAAACCAGTGTAAGTGGAAAAGGGTTGTTCTGTTGTTCTGTCCTCATCCTCACCCCCACCCCACCTCCCTTTTCCTCTGACTTTCCTCTGCAACCTCTTCCAGTGACATGACAGATCATTATAGGCCAATCCAGTTCACAGCGACTGCGTTTGTCATAGAATAAATCACCCGGACACAACTGGGCTAGAAAATAAAGGAGTCGTAAAGTCAAAATGGTTCGCACATGTGCATATGTCTGCGCCCCCACACATCCATTCACAGGGTGTTGTGGATAGATAAAAACGCCGAAAAGGGCCACCAGGCATGTCACAGCACAAGTGAAAATAGGACACATAATACTAATGTAGGACAACAAAGACAAGACAAAAAGTCGTGTTTGTCTTGCTTTTTTCTGCCCGCAGTCGTTTCTGTTTGTTCCGCTCACACTGTCTCTTTCTAATGTTTATGTGTGACACGCATTTCATCCTTTTGTCACAATTATAGCTGCTGGCTGCATATCCTCCCTCACCTCATTATCCCCGGCCTATTGATGTGCTGAAGCTAAAACTTTCTGATGTCTTCATTCCACTTATTTGCATTTGATTGTCTTTTTATTGTGCGCCATGCATCACCTTAAATTTAAGCTTGTTTACTTCACGTCAGCCTGAACCAACAGCGCCTGTGGCTGCTAGCAAACTCATTTAAAGTAAACATGTGCTTGTGTGCGTGTCGCAGGAAGCCGCTTTAGCAACAGTGGTGTCCTGCAGTCAGGAGAAAGAAGGTCCGACGGAGAGGAGTCCGCAGAGTCCCGTCCAGTCGGAAAGAGAGGCCCTGCTAGTCGGTAAGATGGCACGACATGACTCTTGGACTGCAGTATCAAAAGGATGGAAATTGTGTTTTTAAATAATGTATGAAATACTCTGTAAGAATACAAGTGAATCTAAGCATCATTTTATATAAGGTTTTATTAGGCATCTTAAAAGACCTCTAGTTGCATTAGAAGGCTATTAGTATATAGTTCAGGGGTGGGCAATTATTTTTCTCCGAGGGCCACATTAGAACCCGGGACTCTTGTGGTGGGCCGGGCCAACACAGTCAACTCACGCTTAATAAAAAGACATATTCTTTAAAGTTTAAACTATAAGCAAAAATATGTCAAATATATGCCACCGTAACAGTTACATCATCCTCTGTTTAAGATCTACTCTTTCCATTTTGTTCTAAAACCAGGCCTGGCACCAGCCCTCCAGCATGGTTATTTACATTCATATTTAATATCCTACTCGTCCTCAAATAGAAGAATGAAACATCGAAGCTATTATATACTCTATGTGTATTATTTTTGTTCACCTGAATGGCAATTTACTCAAAAATTCTAGAGAATTCAGAGAAAAGCAACTGAGAATCATCAGTGAAAACTACATAAACAAACATGGATGTGACACTAATAAAGGCATAATTTCAAATGAATATTCTATTTCTGAAGAACAATTGTTCTAAACAAAACCTACACAATTCACCTTTAAAGGTTGGCTTTTGTAAATAGTATTGAATATAGTCCTATTCTGAGCTCTGACATGTTGGCATCTCAGCGCAGGGAGTGGGTGCATGTTGTTACAAAAGCGTCTGTACTGTCAGTCAGTGAACATATCTATTGGCGCTTTATTACAAATAAACACAGACAGAGGAACCGCTCCAGTAGGTGTATTTATGCAAATAAAGCACCATAAAATTGTACTTTGTGTTGTGTTGCTATTTAATGTAAGTGTGAAGAACCTCCAGGCCTGTGCATTGTGTGACCTTAGAGCACTGTTCAAGTCATTTTTTTCCCCCTTAAAAGTCTGAAGCGAGTGTGGTATTCTTTATTGTTCCAGACCGCTTTCGACTTGACTCGATAGGTATTCGTTTCAACAGTTTGTCCCTTGATGATGTGTTGGTGGTTCGTAAGCAGAGGTGCAGGATTATCACTCTCCCGGCCCTCTCTGCGAGCTGATAGCAGATGGTTTCATTGAGCCGAGGGAGTACAGCTTTGATGAGAGACAACGGCATCAAAGCGGTCATTAAACACTCTCGCTAATCTAACGCCACATATACAAGAGGCTTTTAACAGCACTGAGACTGTGGGAAAAGCCACTCTGCCGCACTCCTATTACGCTAAGTCAGAGGAGAGGAGCCGGAGACTGATAAACTGCTGTTACGAACCACCCTTTGATTCTGGGCGCTGACAGGTGGAAGGAACTAGCCATATGCCACTTTTCTCTAACATGTTTCCGTGTCTTATTTGTCCAACCACAGGGATCATCTCCACGTTTCTGCACGTTCACCCGTTCGGAGCCAGCATCGAGTACATCTGTTCCTACCTGCAGCGTTTGGACACCAAGGTAACAGGCTTAAATGAATCAAAACTCCCACTGCTGATCTGGGCCTTCATTATCACGCTAGATTACATGCACACACACTGGTACGGTGTCAGTCCCCCCCAGAGGGCTGACATATGGGCGGGTTGTGTGCCAAGACCCTGCTGTGCACTTAAGTCACTGCTCCTTGATACAAGCATCGCTCCATATTGTTTATACAGCCCTCTGTCCTGAATATGACAGAAGAGGTCTCGAAGGTCACCTTTTCTCTTGAGAAAAGTTAGAAACCTTTTTGGTCAAGTTCCTCAGTGCCCTAAGCTGAAGGCTGGATGA
Source organism: Rhyacichthys aspro (assembly GCA_036850595.1). NCBI lineage: Eukaryota > Metazoa > Chordata > Actinopteri > Gobiiformes > Rhyacichthyidae > Rhyacichthys > Rhyacichthys aspro. Next base: position 9,622,476 of record CM072157.1, on the reverse strand, counting down.
ATTTCTGTCCTAAAGGTGACCAAGACTATTGTCCAATCTCCAAACTACACTGTCTTCCTTGTCAAGAGCTAAATAATTCTCCTGACTTGACAATCTGATTCCTGTTTGGTGTAAAAATCAGCACTACACAGGCTTAAAAGATGTATTGATCTTCCACTCCTTCAAAAACATCTCAAAATGTACATATATTAAGCAGAAACAAAACATTTTCTTCCTTTCATCAAAGTTTGAGGCTTCTGCTACCATCTCTTCTTACTTTTCTGTTTTAAACTTTAAGCTACGTCTGGCCACGTCAGGCTATTTGTGATTTCCCTTGACGCTAAAACATATTAAAAGTAGATCCTTCGTTCTGATACTTTATAGCCAAACACCTCCATGAATCCTCAGACACTTTTAGTTTCCGCTCTGTCTCGCCGAGCACAGCCATTTTATCCCCGTCTTTCGGGGGAGGCATTTTAGACGTATTATCGCTCTTCCCTGCCACTTACAGGAAGCTTTCAAAATGCCAACTTTCAATGTCACCTCGAAATAGTCATACTGACATTAATGGCTATTTCTGCTTTCCTTTAGTGGAGGACCTTCAGCGAAAAATACAAGCAGATGTTAAGACTCCCAATAAAGATCACAATAAAGAAACTATCCATACAATATTTAACTTAGAATTACACAAAAAGAATTACACTTTCTACTTTTTCTGCTGTAAAAAACTTCCTTGAGTTTCGTCCAAGGAAAGAGTGTTCTCAGTATAAGGCTCATCTCCTGACGCACGAGAACACAGTATGAGGGCATTCTTCCATTCATTTCATTTCCTTCTTGGGTTTTGTTCAGTGCGATTGCGTGTGTGATCACCCACACATGGCTGTCTGTGTCTAACTTCCCCAATGTGTCTTTTGTCCCTCTCCTCACACTTGCAGCAGCCAACTGAGTTTTGTCAATATCACTGACTAGACTGGCCAACAGCCTGCTCCGTCCTCCTGTGGATTTCCATTATGCACAATGACACAGCAGTCCTATCTCCACGATGGACCTTGATGCATCCTGACATCAGCATAGGCCTTGAATAATCAAATTACTAATGCAAGACACTGTGGGTTGTCAGCAGCACCTCGTTTTTTTTATTTTTATTTTAGTACCGTCACATTAGGATTTCAGTTGACTGCTGTGATTCTTAAACCCATCCTCGTGTCACAAGCCAGCTTACGCTCCGGCAGGTGGCAGCTGTGTCGTCACATTCTCGCTTTAAATGTTCAAAATTGTCATGAAGCAGTGAAGGGGAGAATTGAGTGAGCAATTGTTTCATGAGTGAGCAGAAATGAAGAAGGGAGAAGGTGTGAAATGTGTAAGAATATATGAGCAACGCTTAAAAAGTATATTTACTGGGCAAGCAATGTGTTATAAGAAGTGTATTTTTTGAGAATATATTCAAACCTCTCTTTAGGGCATTTGCAGTGTCTGAACAACTACTTCCCAATGATCCTAAGCGATAAAGTAAGATTTAAATGTCAGCAGTGCGCTCTAAAAATGAAAGTCTTCAAATCAATTGACAGGCAGGGAGAGAAGATCCGTGAGGGCTCTGCAGCGTCCAGTACGCAGCATTCTCCGCTGACTGCAGCCAATATATTTCCAGAATAATGAACATCTCTATAATCAGGCCCAAAGGACAGGCGGGATGACCTTCGTTTGGTCTAAAAATGAATAAAGACAGAATGTGATGTTTCTGATTACTTAACATCACCTTCTGTCTTGTCTTTATCGAGTACAAAAAGCTAAATAAAGAAAAGTTTAGATGATTGTACTTGCATCGGTGTTGTATCTAAAAGTGTATCTTGTTGTTGTGTTTCCAGATAAACCCCAGCGAAGTGGAGGCCCTTCTCTCTCGACTGCCCTGCACTTTCCGACAAGAGCTGACCGGAGTGGGAGCCAGTCTAGAGAAACGCTGGAACTTCTGCGGATTTCAAGGCATCAAGAGCATATAGGCTTGGCTGCTGCTGCTGACACTTCTGGGACAAAGAAAAGACAGGGGAAATCATACACATGTGAACATACCAAAACGTGAAGCCTACAAAGATCAGAGAAGAAAGTACAAGGACAAAAGACTGAGTACAGATCTTTTATCGGGAGAGATTGTTACAAGGACAATTCAGAGACTCGGGAGCGGGAGAACTCACAGAAGAAATGCTGCGTTTTATCGTTACTGGAATGTTAACAGTAAAGCTCAGTCGTCCTCATGAGCTGGAAATCCCGGTGTGTTTTTAGATATAGACTAAGTGAGAGACACAAGAGCACCAGTTTCTATAGTCACTGGATTACAATGTAGATGTTACGGCCCACATTGGCAGGGAATTGTACTTTGGGGTATTATGCCAGTGTGAGCCAGGACCACAGGACTGGACACTTCAAACCTCCAAACTCTTCAGCCTCATCCTCAGATCTTTTTTGCTGTTCCTGGTTTGTAAAATAGATCACAAATGGATATATTTCTTCATTTTCTGTAAAGGCTGTTAACAATTGCATAGGATCATTTCTTGTAATACACTGTAAATGCTTGGATAATATTTTTGATTATAAAAAGAAATTTGAGTATATAAAATGTTTCACTTTTTGTTGGAAAAGCTGTGTGGCAGTACGTATGTTCGAGGCAGTCTGCTGAAGCGTCGTTCAGCCTGCCAATGCTTACTATGGGTCCTTAGGGATGCGCACATGCACCTACACAAGAGAAGTGGTCTGCTTACAAGTTTGAGGCCAGTCTTGCTTGAAGGGCATTCTTTCATCTCATGTCCTCTATTCTATTGTACAACTTTCATTTGAAAAGCTTACGTCTTTCAAAGTGCGTCTTTCAAAAAAAAAAAAAAACCCACTTAACTCTTAGCTCCGCTGTAAGCATGGCACATCTTCATCACTCCACTCCAATCAAATAGAAAACACATCAAAAGGACTTCAGTAATGATGCTTAATTGTTGAGGGTGTGTGGAGAGAGTTTAAAACTGAATATTTGTGTGCAATTTCCAGGATCCATATATTAAGTCATTAGATAAAGCTCTACAGGCCTTTGCAAGATAGTGAGCTACTACTGCCAGGACTACAAGCTCCTCCCAAAAGCCCAGTCGAGCATTCTTAATGTGCCTCCACTGTGCTGCTTGGGGGCATTCGCTCTTCCCCCATTGTTCTGGGAAACAAAGGTTTATTATTACACATGATTTACGCTCATCGGCCTCCTCCATCTCCTACAGGTTTTGTATTTAAATAATTAGCCTAGGCCCTATGTCGTCATACTAGTCCTTGTACATAAATTAATAATTAGGGAGGAGTTTGGATTGCCTTTTGGCTCCTTCAAGCCTTCTTTCTGACGCAGATATTCATTATTAACTATTGTTAACTATGTAAACTATTGTGGGAGTGGACTTGTTTGCACATAAAACAGTCACCAGCTCCAGCCCACTTAGACTCAGCTTATGTCAAACTTGCTTAAAGAGAGTGCATTCAGTGCTTTGATATACTGAACATGTATACATGTTCATATGCGGTCCAGGATTTGGCTAAGTGCAAAGACTGGGCCTGTGACTGTGTTCTGAGACATCTTTGCAGTTATTTGCAGGCGATGATGATGTTACACATCCCCCTTTTCAGCTTCCATCTGCTTGATGGTGCACTTGGGATAGAGAGGCACACTGTCTATACAAGTCTCTGCATCAATACACTCCTTCCCCTGCACACTGTAAGACTTGATCTCAGCAGAGCATCCCTGATGACAAACTCTAGTACACCTCACACCAGCAGCTTTCCTTTCCAACTCATTAGTTTACTCTCATGCGCTCCGTGACAGAAACAAAACTCTAATATGCTACATTCTTTTCTCTCTGAAGTTGCTCACTATCGAGCATCTCTTCCCAACTGAGAATCTACTTCATAAACTAAAGATATTCACTATGTATCTATTTTCCAGCTGTGTGTGTGTCTGCGTGTGAGCTTGCAGAAACGTGCTGGTTCTACATTAGGTTCCTAGGCATCACTCGAGGAGGTAAACACAGACTAATTAAATCCAGAAGCAGTCCCTGGTGAACACCACTCTCCATTCACTCTTGTCTTCTCATCGCTGTCACACTGTGAGGGGCTCCTCATTAATTCAGTTCAAGGTGTATGCAAGCTAAAGCCATTCTGGACTGCTATTTACCCCAGCAGAAGAGACAGTGGTTTAGGAGGACACCCACCCTGTATAGTGGTGGTGTATACTGGGCATTTTTGGAGATGTCCTTGGGCGTCTGCTGATGTTAAGTCTGAGCAAATACCAAGTCTGCATTAAAAATTTTGTGTCATTCCGGGATTGGGGGATTACTGAAAATGTATTCTTAAATCCATTTATGTGCAGTCACATCACGCTTAAGGTGGGTATAATTGGACATGAGAAGATAAGCAGGTACTTTCGGGTGATATCATGATGCTCCAGCTATCCTTAATTACCTTCGCCTCTCTCATTGCTCCCAGAAGGCATTCAAATCTTCTTAATTATGATTAGAGCTTTTCTAGAGGGGGCAGGTGAGAGACTGCTGGTTTTGTGCAGAGGATATCCAAAAAAAAAAAAGCCAATCACAAGAGAAAGAGGATTAGGGCAACATGCCTTCTATCTGCATTGATAATCAGCCACAGGTTTTCAGAACAACACACAGTGGCTACTGCTGTTTGGCTGTCAACAGGTAAACCACTACACATCAAGATCCCAAACTAGATACATTTTTGATAAAACAAACAAACAAACAAAACCAAAATAAGAGGCTCTCTGCGTGGCGTAGTGAGTCAACAGCTCCTCCTACTGAGCACAACAGGAGCTGCACCTTCCACACTTTAATCCACTGACAGCATGGGTATGTCCACTTCAAGGGCAGATGTGTTCATGGGGGCTTCCTCCTCAATTAAAGCTTCATTCATTTATGAATAAATAATCCTTGAATTTAATATATTTCCAGATTGCCTGTGTTGTAGCACAGTGAATCAGCGTAGATCCATAAATGCTTGCCTACAGGCACTTGGAATGACGTCTTCCGAACTGAAAAGCGATCCAATATTAAAACTAGAACTAAAGAGATTTCTATTTCATGTGGGGATTATTAGTTTGGCAGTTAGCAAATCCTGTTTACACAATATGTTTTAGTATACAATGTTTGGCTCTGCACAGAGAATTGCACGCACATTTTAGCTTGAATGAATGGCAAACACAAGTATAATTGCTTTACAGTCCGCTCTCTAGAGTGTCTGGGCACAGGATATTAAACCACACAATGGTACACGATAAATTCCTTTGTTTCTACTGGATCTTTTCATTCGCTGGATGTGTCTGTTTCACTGCTCGCCCCATTCACCTCTCATATAGGGTACTTATTATCATGCAGAGCAGTTGAAAGCCCAGCAGAGAATGCCCATGAGGTGTTTGCGCACACCAAGAAGTCTCCTCCATATCAAATAACAGGAGCCTGCAGGTGAAAGTCAGGGCAAAAGGGGAAAAAGGATGCAAGTGCTCCCTGTGTTCATACCATTCTTAGAAAATACTTTAATACTGTTCGGTGCCTTAGCAAAATTTCCCCCTGTGGTTATGTCCAGTGGTATCTCTGGCCCATTAGTTTCTGAAACCAGTGGGCCTGATCAGTGTTTTTGATCTGAAATGCCAGCACAGTGCAGCTAATGCCAGGTTAGATGGGATAGTGAAACTCTCCTAATGAGAGATGGGTACTCTTCATACTGTTATGAATTGAGTGACCTTTACCAAAGAAGAATTGCCTCGCACCGACTGTAATTAACTGCACAGTGGAAACTTGTTTGAAAGAGTGTATTTTTAGACACAAGAAGTGCTGCTGTTGGCATCAGTTTGACAGGCTCTCTAGAATAACCTTACTCCTTAAATACTAATTTAAAGAATTTATTGGGCTGTGTTTGGCAGCACAGCTGGCAAAACATGTCTCTGTGGTTTATTTGTCTGTCTGTGGGATTTTCTTGTTGAACTGTAGATAATATAGATAGGTCTATCTAAAATCCAGGTTTGCACCTTAAGGAGGCTGAGAATAATTGGGCCATAATTCTGTACTGTTTATTTACATGATGCACGGTCTAAAATATGTATACAGTCCAACAAAAAAGACATGTAGATAGATGAGGCATCACTTTGTGTCTATGCAGTGTCTTTTTCAATTTTTATATTTTACAGATAAAGTAACCTGTATGAGTTCTGTTCTTGGTGTTTGGATGGATAAAAGCTGAAAGTATGGTGATGAAAATGACTCATAAAAGTAGCACATATGCTGTATTATTTTTCTAATAATCATTTAGCTCTTGTTCTCCACAATTCTGTTCAAAGCGTCCTGTTTTATAAACTTTACGAAGAGACAGGATGGGTGAGGCAGAGTGATGGCTGTTGCTCCTTAAACTATCTGTGTTACCATGGCAGCGCAGGCCGTCAAGGTAAGGACAATTCACTGATGTGTGTTATACAGGTTACGGTCCTCAATTTAGGATCTGTTCACGTTTTAAATGGTGTTGAACTTTGACCACATTTGAGTATGAAACGTTGACATGCTCGGCCATTTGACGTAAAACACTTGAAGAGTGCTAATAAATTGTAGTTTGAATGACGTACAAGGTCGCTTATAACTCATTGTTAGCTCTAACATTAGCTAGCTTAGTTAACAAGCTAGTTAGCTAGCTAAAGAGCCAAAAGTGCAAGTGTCAAAAGGTAATAGACTGCGGCCTCTGTTCTAATCGACCAAAATCCTTTCTTTACGGGTTCCTTGATCAAATTTGCCCTAGCAAAACAGCAAACAGAGACAATCCAAAACCTTTTGTGATGGATTTCTGTTAAATAATGCAATGACAATTCTTAGCGTTAGCATTATGCTATTTTTGTATGCTATTTTAAAAAATGTAAAGTAGCTGGTATTAGCAAGCTAGAAACTTAGAGAAGGATTCTACTCTTATATTTCTATGAGCATAGCTTAAGGGTCTCAGGGACACATCAAAATAAAGCCCTGTTCCCCACATCACTGACAGAATTAGTGAGCAAAAATCGTCTTAAAGACAGTTTGAAATGGATGCGAAATAGGCTACAGACACCGCCTCACCCATTCTCTTGTACTTTTCCATGTAAAGTTTAAAGTTGAAATGAGTGGTCAAGAGACTATCTTCTGAAGGCCCATAGAAACATTTGTAATATTTTTAAGCAAAGAAAAACAAAGGTACAATAAACTAAGGACAGGTTGACGTTTGATACGTAGTTAATGTAAATTTACTGTCTTTTATAATTTATTGATCATTGTTGACTTAGGTTTTATGAGCAGTAGCCTGATTACAATTCTAACAGTACATGCATAAATCTAGTTTCTCACATGTTTATCTATACATCAAGCAGCAAGAATCCAATGCAATACAAACTAATTTAGAAATATTAATGGTTTTTAATCATTTCCTATGAAGACTTTTCTGCACACGATTTAGCACATATTCCACAATCACTGTCACAAGAGGCAAATAAGCAACTTTCCCGTCACAGTGGCATCCATCCATTTCCTTAAACAAAAGCTTTAAATTCATATTAGAACACTGGCGACAGGTTTAAATAAAAGGCTTCTCAGTGTATCTAACCATAACAATTGGAATGGACACATATGGAATTAAGATGAAAATGTTAGAGCAAAATTCTGGAAATTACATGTCTATGTTTAATGTTTATTCAACAATCTAATGTTTAATGTAAGGCCAGAGACTTAGATTTCCATTTTGTTTGTACCGCAGTTCTTCCCAGTCTACAGTGAGCTCTGTCTGGGCCACCGTAACAACCTGTATCAGTCATCATACAGTCAAATGGATGCATTAAGGAAGGCGAACTTTAAAGGAGTTAGATAGAAGCTTCTGTTAGCACATATTGACTGGAGGGTGAAGAGAGACCCTGTCGTTTTATTCTGTTATGTTTGGCTCAAAATAAACGTGCTGACTGTGAAACTGGTCCGGCGCTGGTATGCTGCTGGTATGCTGCTGGTGGTACTGTTGTTTATGACAGAGATATGCACCTGGTGTGACTCAGGGTTAGTAGTTCAAAACCTTTTTTTCTCCCCCAGCTTTTACAGCACTATCTAAAATATGACCTTATACTAAAATGGTTTTGTTTTAATATGAAGTGTTGCTGGGGGTAGTATACACACTACAGCTCGTAAGGCAGATGTTTGGACAGATGTTGTACTTCTATATTCATGGTCCCTCTGAGAAGTAAAATAATGAGATGCTTTACCCTCTATATGGAATGGTACTTTTTATTTATTTATTTCTCTCTATTTGGATATGAATGTTGGATACAAAAGCTTTTTTTTCTGTGTTATAAAATAATAATAAAAATAATAAAAAACACAGTTAATCCATCTGACAGTTATCAGTGCTTTAGAAAAAAAATGTTGAATACAGATTATATCATAATTTTTTGCTATTACATGTTGTTGACATTAGCCTCAAATTCATGTGATTAAATACAGATTATGGAGTGTTGACACCGGAAGTAGCTAATTAACCATGAATTGTACTTAACAACTATCTTATTTGAGGCAGTTATGTTGTAAAATTGCTATTTTGATCACATTTATGGTCATGTCATGATTACAGGAATATGTTTAGGGCAAATGTCAGCGGGTTGTTATCAAACACAGTAGATTCTCATGTTAAGAGTCTGGTAGGACATCTTCACTAAAAACATATTTTTCAAACATAGCTTTTTTTAGCTGCGGAAATTCTTAAAAACACATTTGCTCTGGAACACCTGACAACTGCTGCAAGTTTGGTGGGTTTTTTTGTTTTGTTTTATGACCTAAGTTGTGTTAAGGGTCAGAGGGCAGTTGAAGCTCTTAACATGGAGTTTTGCTTTTGCTACAAAATGTGCTTACTACGAAATGATTATAGACAGATAATGTCTAAATATAGCCCGTAATCAAATCTCTCTGTTAGACTCTACAATAGCCAATAACACATGTTTTTGTCAATTTTTTTTTACCCAGATATCGTTCGTGGTGCTGATTTGGTGGTAAACCACTATTAAATATGAAGTTAAAAATAAATAAACTGTCTCTAAGTCTAGTGCAGCCCCCGGAGTGACACGGGAAAATGCTTTGTGCTTGTTTTCATCAAAGCGCCTCATACTCGCCAGTGTTTTTCCTCTGTGGGCAGTTCTTATCTCGTGCAGTATCAGTGGGGAGGGGGCACTGCGGCTGGCCAATAGGATAACAGTGCCCGCAGCCCCACATGCCTAAGCCCCTCCCCCGTGTGCACCGTTTACTTCCTCCATACCGTTATCATTGCCACGGTGACCGCTGAGCGCAGTCAGTGGTTGGCTGAGCCGTTACGACGTCAGAGTGGTATCGGGAATTCCTCTCCCTGAAGGGCTGCATTTGAGCTGTGCTTCACTCACTGCTTGTAGGAAGCGGCACGTACATCATACACGTGAGGCGTCAACTTGACCATGGTTCTTGCTCGTGTTTTTATCTCTGGCCCGTCTCGGTAGAAGATGTGTACGTCCAGTTTAGGGATACGGCTTTGGGTTTATGGCCAAAAGCTAGTGAAATGTATCATGTTCATCTACTTCTGAATTTGCCGCTCATAAACACAAGATCTGACAGCTTTGCTGCTAAGGTGTCCCGAACAAGACCGACTGAATGTAAGTGAATATGAGAAAACTTCTTAGCTAATATAAATAGTTTTGGCTATCGCCATTGACTCACTGAATAGTAACAGTGGTGTAACATATAATCACATATTGCTGTTATATCAGGATAATAACTGACACTAACCAAAGATTATATTTAGTAAGGCCTACAGGCTGTTTTAATATGCACCAATTACATTTTGTTGTTAAAGTGATAAATATAGCCCTCTGATTTATTTCATAATATGCTAAAGATCTTTAAAAGTTAGACCATAACTTGTTTAGTGACAGTTGCAAAGTAATGTGTAGTCCGTTGCATTTACATTTGCTTATCCCTGCTTTTTAACTTTACAATGTTTTCTTTGTTGTGTGTCTATTTCTGCTTCTGCAGTATATTGCATATTACATACACAAACGTTTCTTTATCTTGTCAATGAATAGTAAACAAACATTCACCTCTTCCTCTGCACTTTCTTGTTATTTCCAATTTAACCTTCTTAGTCTTATAGTCAATCTTAGTAAATAACACTCTTTAACAACTGGTTTTGTTTTTGTTGATCTGTGCAATTCAGTCAGACCCTGCTGCTCTAGGTAGCAGAAAACATGTGTAAGAAATGCCAGACACCAGACTTTCCTTAAAGATGGCCCTGAAAACTTTGCAGCCATATGTCAAACTTCACATGATAGAGTCAGCGAAAGATGTTGAAGAGAACGCCCAAGAGTTTGGTTCCCATCACACTTTTTAAACAAAGTTCCCATTGGCTTGGTGTAACAGCTCATGACCTATTGTATCTGTTGATGTTATATGAGTCTGTGCCCCTGTGGTCTGTCTGTTTTGAAACTCATTGCTGGCCACATTCTCTGGACAGTTACTCGGGCTGACCTTGGAGCTCTTACCAAAGAAGGGATCAGTGATAGTGTGTGGACGTACAGCCAGCTCAGATGTCTTATGTCTGAGCTGCTGGGGCTGCTGGCAGGTCGCCTTTAAATAGATAAGCACTGTAGCTGTACAGCAGGGCATCACCTCTGAACAAGGTGATTCCTCAAGTCTATTTGTGCTGTAACAGATGATGCAGCAAAAAAACAGATCAGCTCTTAATCTGAATAAATAGAAGATGAAAATTAGTCCAAATTTTGCTATTTAAACTCTCTAAACTGAGAATCTTGCTGACTCTTGTTTTTACGACTTCCTGAAAAACCTTGAAGTATTTAAAGTAAACAAAGTATCAGGCTTGATTCTCTTGTTTGTTACAAGCTTCTATCTGACATCAGCACTGCTGTCTCACAATGGACAAATGGTGTATCCTTAGGTTGTTGGCACTGTACTAACACTCATTTGCATTATTTAAAACTTGTTTTGTCACCCCTAGAGGGTCTGCCATGTTTCCTGACGCTCTGGAAGCAGCAGGCCAGGTGGAGGGCCTGTCCCTGTCCTCTCTACAACCGCTACCAGAGTCCGAAGAGGAGGAAGTCGAGGCTTCGGTTGAGAGGGGACCAAAGAGACGAGGACGCTACCGCCATAGCCTGCAACTTTTAAAGCCATTCAGGATAACACACAAGTAAGGAAAATGATGTTTGTCTAACTGACAGTTAGAGAGCCACCAACGTACATGCTAGTTTGTCTTTATTGTGTTTGCTGCCTGTACATTGCTGGGAGCTATAGCAAGAAATTTCATAAACATTATCTACAAGCGAGCAGTAAGGATGAATATTTGGATTTCAGTACTGTCACTGTGATGTTTTACAGCAACTGTAATTATTTAGTACATGCTGTAGACCAACTAAAACGTCACAGTTGCCTTCAAGCTTGCTGTTTTAATTTGTTCATGTTTTGATGGCAAATTGGCCACTATTGAAAAATAAAGCTGTCAAACTTTTTTTTTTTTAAATAAATGAATGGATGAAAAACTGACCCCATATAAATATGAACACAATAATGCAGATCTTGTACAATGTTTGGTGGCATACAGACCTGAACATTTTTTTTTGTCTTTACACTCCAGTTTATGGTTTGAAAAACTGTCCCTAAACTTTTTTCCTCCACTACTCTTTCATTTTTTGTGAGGAGTATGCCAATTTCTGTTCAAACATTGCAGGCATGATTCAACTTGCCGAGCAAACAGCTGCTCCGCCCCCTGACATGACACCTGTGTGCTCTTCTCACCCATTCCCATGTCTTTCTTCTATTCTAGGCACCAGCACCCAGTCGATAATGCTGGCCTGTTCTCATTTATGACTCTGCACTGGCTCTCCCCACTGGCGCTGAAGGCCTATAAGACATCCAGCTTGTCTATGAACGATGTGTGGGGGCTGTCTTGCCACGAAGCCTCCGAAGTAAACTGTCAAAGGTGAGGTAACTGTGGCACTGCTAAGGTTTGCCCGATGAAAGACCTGCGGTGTTAGGAAAACGCTATTTGATGTCGACACACAGCATTCCCAGAAAACAGAAGTCTGAGACGTAATGATAGAAAGTGTTTGTCTGAACCCATGAGCTCTTTAGAGAGTTGACAAATAGAAAATAAAGAAAGAAAGAAGAAGGAAAGATAGAAGTTACAATAAAAACTAAAACAGTGGAAACATTTATGGATAAGTTTCTTTTCTGAGGAGATTGTTGTTTTCTTACTAAAGTTCCTTTATGTGCACACCTGTTTTCTAAATCATGCCAAAACCTGTACGGGACATTCTGTTGTGTATTAACAAATATCCATTTTCCAATTTGTATATTTATATCTCAATCCTTAATCCAAAGAAAGAAAGAAAAGAGTATTCCACAAGCAGTTTGTCCACGTTTTTGGAGCTTTAAATGTCAGATTTTTATGATATACGATAATGACAAAATAGATATGACCAATGGACATTTGGTTTAACTGTATAGTGAAAAGTTTTTACACAATGCACCTTTAAGCTCATTTTCAGATAATAATGTGTTACAACACTAGCTATTTATTTATACAGATTTACAGATTTGTACAGAGTGAGAGAGAGGGGAATGGATCTGAGCCGAAAATTTTGTTAATTTTGTAAGGTGTCATGTGAGCATGAGCGCCCGTGACCACCATTGTAATGAAAAGCAACAATAAGACTAGGTGGCATTGTGAGTGTTAGTATATACTAAATATGTTCATATTTACTGTCGTACTAGTTTATACCACAGGTAGTATACATGTGGTGTTACAGTGTTGATAAGACTTACTGTAAAGTTTCAACATTCACACTCTCTTTACACAGGAGAGTTGTTCCAGAGATGGGAGTTTACTAAGAATAGTGGGGATTAGAGATTACAGTACGAGTAAGTGCCTGAGTGGTTATGTCATTACCTTGTCTGCTGTGATGCACTGTGTCCCCCTGTCACATTCATTAGCTGTCACTGACTGGAGCCAGTCTAGTGCAGGCTCTGAGATAAATTCACAATGCAGCTGCCAAACTAGCACTTGATAAATTGCCAGTAGTAGCACACTAATTCTATGAATGAACAATAAAACCCTACAATAAGCTTATTAGAAAGCATTTGGTTTTTAGTGTTTGCTGAAAAGAGAGCCAGTTCTTTTCCCATTGCTCACACGTTGAGTCACGCTGCCATGACTCGACAGAATAAAGGGGGATGACTATTTGAGGAAGTTCTCTTGCATGCACTGAAAAGCATGTGGCCTGCTCTGTTTAAAGGCTGTGGCGCAGGGCCCAGAGGTTTAGTGCTGCTGCTTTGTGTGCTCTGTAAAAAGCACACCAAAGGGAAGCAGGAAAGAAGCACAAAGCTATCACACTGGCACGGGTGGCCGATAATATGCACGAGTGGACTTTAACCACACAAGCAGGGAGGGCTTTATTTGGTGTTAACTCTGCAAGAACAGTTATGCAATGCTGATGCAAAGCATAGATGAAGAAAAAAGAAAATGGGTAAAGCACCCTGGGAGAGTGACACTTGTTGGTGCTCAATGTCCTAGCCAACACATATATAGCCACAGTCTTGGCTGCTGACGGGCAAACCAAAAACAAATGTTCTTCCTCTAGACCACACTGTAACCCTGGTGTTCTAAGTTTGTTGATTTGATTTGGACTCTATAACTAAACAGGAGCTTTACTATATATATATATATATATATATATATATATATATATATATATATAAAAGGTATATTAGGTGTATATATTAGGGGTTGAGAAGGTATGATGCTATAAAGATAATTGAACTTAATCTTTAGCAATAATAATTTTAATGTTCACTGATGATGATTGTTTCATTGATGGCAATCTACACATTTTATTTTCAGTGACATCTAATTCCACATGATACACACTGGCCGTGGCTGCATTTAATCTGACTTTCTTTTATTCGAAACCTGACTGACTCCAAGTTTAATTATCAAGCTGCTCATCTTTCTTGTAGGTTCAATGGCTTATCTGTCTTTGATACAATTTTATTGAAGTCATTAGTATTAAAATTACATTCTGCAGCTGCTTTATGGAATCATTGTCAATGATGCATTAGGCCCAGAGGATGTTTTCAAGAGGCAGACAATTGCAGAAGCACATTAGAACATTTTTTTATATGTTTGGTTGTACCTTCCTCCTAATTATGTGAGTGATATCATGAATCTATGACCCTATACCCTTTTGTTAGTCACCTTCACAATATCATCAGCACAGGTGTGTAATGTATAACTACCACAATCTAGTGCTAAAAATCAAAGTTTTAGTTATCTTAACTTATATGGTGATCATAGAGTAATTAAGAAAAAAATGTTAATTTTGCCATTTGAAACCCAGTGTTTGAATCCATCTAATTGACTTGACCTTTTTCTAACTATCAACTTTAAAGTTTTCAAATTTGCTTTTGGATCTAGGTTTGAGTCCCTATGGCATGACGAGCTGAAAAGACGAGGGCGAGATGGGGCTTCCCTGACAAGAGTCTTCTGGCAGTTCTGCCAAACCCGTTTGCTGGCGGCCATGTTTTCCTTACTCTTAACAATGGTGGCAGGCTTTGTTGGACCTGTGAGTACTGATTAATGCCTTTGATAGCATTACATTAAAAATAAACTTACGGAAAGCAAAATCCTATATAGTGGGAGCTTGTTTAAGAAGTTGGTTTACTCCTTGTTGCCTATGCTCTAATCAGTTTATTCTAATTCCCTGTTATGTGTGCACCGTGTTCCCACGATCACCCACAAGTAATACCATTAAGTAGATCTAGCTATTACACTTTGTTTTATCTCTGTATGTTCTTGTTTTAAAACTAATTGTGCATGGCTGATTCATGACAACATGATGTTCCCTTTTAATGACAAAATCTGTCATGACACATTTCTTCTATTTCTTAATACATAAAAATGAAATCTCTTCTGTGTCACCTTTTACTTACTTTTACTTGTCATTTTTGTGTTCAGTCCTTAAAGTTTTTTTATTCCATTTCTGTCACATTCTACTTGCCCCAGGCTCTCCTGGTCAGAGCTCTGCTGGAGTATTGCCAGAGCACAGAAAATGAGATACTGTATGGCCTGTCACTGGTAGCTGGGATCTTCCTCACGGAGCTAACCCGCTCCTGGTCACTGGCTCTCATGTGGGCCGTCAACTACCGCACTGCAGCACGCCTCCGTGGGGCAGCTCTCACTTTTGCCTTTCAAAAGATCCTGAGCCTGCGCAGCACTAAAGACATCAGTCCCGGCGAGGTAGGTGGTCCTCTCTTCAAATTAACAGAATCATCATCCACTGCAAGGCACCTCATGTAAACGACGAGCTAGATTTAATTTTACACTTACTCTCTGCTACAAATCCCTCTGCCATGAGAAGGGAATTCTGTCAAGATTAGTCATTATACAACTTACAAGGAATTATGTTCAAAATGTAAAACCACTCTCTTTCTTTTTCCCTAGTTGATCAATATGTGCTCCAGCGATGGCCAGAGGCTGTATGAAGCTGTGTCTGTGGGCTGCCTGCTGGCCGGGGGGCCTCTGGTGGGGATATTGGGTCTGTCCTACACTGCTTACTTCTTAGGACCCACTGCCCTACTAGGCTGTGCTATATTCATCATCTTCTATCCAACCATGGTACTACTTTAATTCATGTCTGTAATAAAAATGTATGTCTAATTTGCCTTAAGTAAGATAAACTATTAATGCTGTTTTCATCAGTTAAAGTTTTTATGGTTTATTATGGGCATCTAAAATAACAGTTATACAATAGGTATAGATTCAGTTCTGCATGTGGTTAGTGGCATTAGAGCCTGTAAAAGGGTAATTAGGCTATTTCTGGTTACACCCAAAACCTTTTAAGCATAGGATCTCTATAGCAAATTTATTGTTGTTACTTTAAAATTACATCCCATCTAAGTTAGCAACAGCAGTATACCCTGGTATTGAACTGAAAGGCTTTAATCAATGTGGTCCCCTGGACAAACCTGTGACACAGCTAACATGATTATGTCTGCTTTCATTTCCTCTTCCACCACTTATTTGTCTTGTCATCATGTCCTCTGTTCCCGTCTGGACAGATGCTTGCATCGAGGCTCACAGCATATTTCCGCAAGAAGTGTGTGGCAGTGACTGACCGCCGCGTGAGGCTGATGAACGAGATTTTGGGTTGCATAAAGTTCATCAAGATGTACTGCTGGGAAGATGCCTTTGCTCAGAATGTTAACAGTGAGTGGTTATAATGTTACAAAATGACTTAGCAGCATTAGGCAGCGCCCCTTTTTCCTCTGTACTGGGCATTTGGCTTAATTGAAATGCAAATGCAATGCCCTTCTTTTCAAACCTTTTCATGGCTAAATCAGAATAAAGGGTAAGTTGATTTAAACTCGTATCATTTTTGCAAATTAGTAACAAAAGAGACATGAAATTAGACTTTTTCTTCTTCTGAAAAGGTGAGATAATCTAACCCCAAATCCATTTTCATTAGCTCTCTCTTTTAAAGACTCTGCTTGCCCCATCTTCTTCAATCACAGCCCATTTCAGTCCCCTGGCTTCAAGGTTAATTGGCCAGATGTTTGGGCCTTACGAGATACCTCAAGTGACCATTGGGGCTGCTGTACTAATTCATGAATTAGTGATGGCCATTTCTCACGAGGCCAATGCCGTAGGTGGTGGATAAGGATCATTTTCCCTTTATTATCCTGCTTCAAATTAGCCAAGTGGGACTTGTTTCCAACGCTGTCTTGTGATTACCTTTCCACAATGATAATTAATTGTCATTTACCCTTACAAAGCATACGCCTTAAGAGTTATTATGCCATTCCCTTCATTACAATTGTTTAGAGAATGATTGATATTTTTGCTCATGGCAACTGACTTTCACCTTGCAGAAACTTGTTTAGCTGCATCCAAAGGTAATCTCTTGGGGAAAAAACATGAAAAAGAGAAGAGAGTTCTCACTGCACAAGCTTTTTGTTTTATTATTTGCACCCAATGAACTGCTTAAACAAAGCAGTCAGCATGTGCATTAGGGAGATAGAGATAGGGGGGGCACTCTTTGGGGGTTAAACTTGGACAGTTATCAAGGTTCAGTTTGAAGCCCTTATATGGATATGGGGCCCTGGTCCTCTTCTTCTGTATCTATTTCTGTCAACTGTCTGTAGGTTAGGGTCACTAATGGCGTTGACTGAATGTTAAAAGAAGAAGAAGTTTTCTCTCTATTTCTGTGTTTGCCTTTTAATCCCTTCTATTTGTCCTTTCCATCCTCAACAGAGGTTAGATCAGAGGAGAAGGCCATACTGGAGAAAGGTGGGGTCGTCCAGAGCCTCACAGTAGGGGTGGCTCCCATTGTAGTGGTGATAGCCAGTGTGTGCACATTTACCCTACATATGACCCTGGGCTATGACCTGACAGCTGCGGAGGTATTTTATATACTGTATATTTCACTGTTTTTTCACACATTCCAATCATTTTAATCATTAAAATAAATTCATTCTGTAGCTGATACATGTCCATTATTCTAGGCGTTCACTGTGGTTGCTGTTTTCAACTCTATGACATTTGCCTTGAAAGTCACACCTTTAGCCGTAAGGGCTTTATCAGAGGGTGCGGTTGCTGTTAAAAGATTTCAGGTAAGAAATATATTAGGGGGCAAGCCACAGTTTTGAATGAATTTGATATCAGTAGACAAATAGCGTACAAACCTATATGCTTAATGTACAAAAAAAAAAAAAAAACAAAAAACAAACCACTTACTCATACCACAAACTGACATATTTGACAAAGTGATTCCAGATAGATGGTAAAAGTCGCATGTTCATAAGAAATGTTTCCACAGACTCAGCAAGGGTTACATAAGTAAGCATTTTCTGCCAGTGATGCATGAAAAGAGAGGGCATTTTGTATTCAAGGGCATTATGCTTTAGTTACAAAAATTATTCTTAGTCTCATATACTGTAGCATATTATTGAAATAAATAAATCACAGTGTAGTATATCAGTTTTGTTACATTTAAACAATTTATGTGTTTCTTTACAGAGATTGTTTATGATGGAAGATCGGCAGGTTATTCAAGTAAAAATGGATGATCCCAGCAATGCAGTGGAATTTCAAGATGCCACACTGGCATGGGAAAAGGCACGGTCTCCAGCTGTAAAACCTAACACTTCACCCAAGAAGCAGTTAAAGGGGAGAGGTATGAGGCGTGTGCTGCGCAGGGAGAAGCTTAGCCTGTACATTTCCACAGAAGACAGCAAAGGGACCAAAGATAGCCCCAACGCTCAAAGCCTGCTTACAAATATGGAGCAGGAGAGTCCACAGAGCACCATATCCTCTACTCAGAGTATACGACCTCCACTACACAAAACCTTACATCGCATTGACCTACGTGTTAAGAAGGTAACAAGTCCAAAGCGCACAAAAAGTGGGTTGAGAATAGTTTTATCAAAGTGACAGACATGGCCCATAAATACTTGTGTTTTCCCTTTCTAGGGCTCACTAGTTGGAATCTGTGGAGGTGTAGGCAGCGGAAAGAGTTCTCTTCTCACAGCTCTACTAGGACAGGTGACATTCTGCTGTTTTCTTTTTTCTATAAACATCACAGCAATAAATAACTGACGTTTGTAGTCTTTCTAAAGCTTTCACTCCAATTCCTTCAGAATAGTATAAATGGTATATTGATATGATTTTTAAATATTTTTGTTCAATTTTAGATGACCCTTTTAGAAGGAAATGTAGCTGCCAGTGGTGGGTTTGCATATGTATCTCAACAAGCATGGATCCTCAACCACTCACTAAGAGAAAATATCTTGTTTGGAAATGAGTATAAACCAAAAAAGTAAGTGTAACTAAAATGGTTTAAGAAATAGGAGTCATGCAAATCAGAAGTGACCCAAGCTTATTTATTTGTGTTGTCTTCAGATATAATTCAGTCCTGGAAGCCTGCTGCCTCCTCCCTGATCTTGCAGAACTGCCATATGGAGACATGACAGAGGTATCATTAGAAATTTTTGTTGAATATAATTTCATGCAAATGTGTGATTTTTTTCCACTTTTACCAAAAAGGTTAAGTTATTTTCTGTTACCAGATTGGGGAGAGAGGTGCTAATCTGAGTGGAGGACAGCGGCAGAGAGTGAGTCTGGCTCGGGCACTCTACAGTGACCGCCCCATTCTTCTCCTGGATGATCCTCTCAGCGCTGTTGATGCCTGTGTGGGCTCCCATGTCTTTCATAAAGCCATTAGAGGAGCTGCCAAAGGCAAAACAGTGCTCTTTGTAACCCACCAGCTGCAGGTGAGTGGCTGACCTGAAAGGGTCTTGTGTGTTTGTATTTCTCATAAAACATGCATCTGATGATGATACAGTACATGCCATGTTTTTTTACACATCTGAAAAACATTCACTTTCCTTCTAATTTGTAATATTTAACATTTTCAGTATCTGCCTGAGTGTGACGATATAATTCTTATGAAGGATGGGCAGATTTCTGAGCACGGCACACATCCTCAGCTAATGGAGAAAGACCGTGACTATGCCACTTTATTCAACAGCATGCAACAGGAGGTACGGCCAGAGGCTCTAAAGGCAGCAGGCCAGAGTGAAGCATCTTTGGCCTGACTACACAAAAACATTGTACATTACAAGCTAAATTATTCATAAGCCCACAAAAGTAGGCCCAACAGCGAGGAAATGTTAATGCATACAAGGTCTTTCATTATTAATGTGTGCATTGATTTACTGTTGAGCTGCTAAAGACCTTGTCACTGATAGCTCTGTTTAAATGACTTGCAGGATGTTGTTACTGTTACTGTGATTTGCAGTTAAGGTATACTTTCCTTTTTGTTTCTTAGAGAGTTGTTAAAGACAATTTAAAAAACAAACAGAAAACAGAGGCAATGAAGGATTGCACTCCTCTTGATGTTGCCACAGTCAAACCACAGGCAGAAAACAAAAAGACAGGTAAGAGAATATCACCTTTTCATGTGTTTTGAACTGAAATACTTGCTGAATTTTATTATTTCCTAAATATAAATGAATAATTGTATTGCCTGATTTATTGGATGTTTTATTTAGTGCAACTGATGAAGGCTGAGGAGAAAGGTCATGGTGGTGTGGCCTGGTCTGTGTATGGTACCTACATAAAAGCAGCTGGCGGTCCGATAATCTTCATCATCAACATCCTCTTCTTCTTGTCGACCACAGGCAGCATAGCCTTTAGCAACTGGTGGCTGAGCTACTGGATCAGGCAGGGCAGCGGGGTGAGTTGTGAGTGTGTTGCTTCACATTCATATACAGCTCCCAAAAGAAAAGTCCCTTATGTGCTCCAGTGACTTGTGACAGGCAACTGCACATTAATCTGAATGTGCATAATTTAAAAAAGTCACTAGAGTAAACTTGATTAAAACAAGATGTGCAGCAAAGTAGGTGGTTGCTTCTTTTGAGAAATGTGCTTTGAAAAGTGAGCAGCGCTGAAATAACTAATGTTCATGGACCTCCTGTTTGTTGGTCTATGGTTTTCACTTTAATGTTATTTTTTCTTAGCCTTTGTAACTTTATTGCTCTATCTCCCCTCAGAACACATCATTAATCTCAATGAATGAAACTACAGCAAGCAACAGCATGAGCTTGAACCCTCACGTCCAGTATTATTCCACTGTCTATGTAATGTCCATGGGAGCTGTTTTGTTTTTGAAGACAATAAGGGGCCTAGTTTTTGTAAAGGTAAGTTGCCTGGCTTTCCACAAGTAAGAATTTGGCAGGGTCATTTTAAAGCTAGTGCTTCACTGGTTAAGCTTTTTATGTAATTGCCTTTATTGTAACTTGTTATTTCTTTGTAAAGAAAAGGCCTGTGGGATAAATACAATTATCCACACATGTCTCACAGCTCAAGAATGTGTGTTTAGAAACACGCCAGTGCCTCTTGGGGTGCATGTCCTCTATTTCAAGCTAACCTATTCTGACACTGCATTGCAGAATTTAGGTTTTTGCATTAATGTGCCTCTTGAAATTGCAAATTTTTCAAAGGCAACTAATCTTCTCTTACCTCTAGCTGTGATGAGATCTTTGGGAGTGTTGAATATTCCATTAATCAAATTAATTTGCTCTCTTCTGCCACATGTAATTTCAGTCAAGTTGGAGAAATGTTTACTGCACATTAAGTCATAACCTTTATGTCAGACTCTCAGAGGCTCATTAGAATTGAAGAGTTGACAGTTTGTGGTATGGTGCAGTGAAGGCTGTTAAAGACTACTACTCCTCTTGTCTATTGTATGTTTCTCTTTTAAGGCCTGACAATTTCCATCCATCTGCTTGTTTATCTGAGTCTTGATTGTTTCTGTATGTTTGGTAAAGCTGTTTGTTGACCTGTCACTTTTCATCTTGAGACACTGATGTTGTTTGTGTTGCCAGTGCACGGTGAAAGCTGCCTCCACACTCCATGACAAGCTTTTCCGCCAAATCCTCCTCAGCCCTATGCACTTTTTTGATACAACACCTTTGGGTCGTATCCTGACCCGCTTCTCCAGAGACATGGATGAGGGTAAGGCTTGATTTGTCTTGAATGTGAGCCATTCCCTAAGAGCGAGCTCAGTCAGTGAAGTCATTCTGCTTGACAAGGTGTAGTGCCAAGACACAGTGTGATTTGACATGGTGCATTTTCCCGAGTGAGCTACTCTGTTATTCACTTTACTGGTGTCATTGACTGACGTGCTGATTTGGGCTTTTTAAGCCTAATAGCTCTTTTATCCAATTTTATTTTAAAGTTAAAATACATATTTGTGCCAGTTATATCTCTTCTCTAATAATATCATGTAAGATGTCTGCACATAAAAAAATTCCTGTATGCCTGAAGTGTTTTTTGTCTCTGTCCTAAAGTGGATGTGCGCTTAGCCATGCAAGCTGAAATGCTGCTGCAAAACCTGACCTTGGTGCTGTTTTGCATGGGAATGGTAGGGATAATCTTTCCTTGGTTCCTGGTCTCCATTCTGCCCCTGGGAGCCTTTCTCTGCATCGTCAACCGTGTGTCCAGGTCAGCTCATTAGTCATGCTCTTTACATGGGAATAGGTATTGTCAATAGTTCTACTTTTCACATCATTTTAACTGTCATTGTAATTATAAAAATATGCCGTTTTGTTATTTTTTTTTTTTTAAATATAGTAACAAAAGTACTTGTTAAATCGAAAAATGTGTAATTTTTTGATAAAGATGTATTGAGGATATTTGTTTCAGCTAGTGTGCAGGCTCTCAGCCATTAATTGAATTTCTGGGTCTGTGGTAAATAATGTAGGAATGCTTTTTATCATTTGATGACTGCGCATTACTCATTATTTACGGTTTTGCAGTAATTGTGCAATAAAGGTAATCCACAGAGGGGGAAGAACAGGCTGGTATCATGGGAAATAACCACACTATTATGTTTCCTCTAACCCTGAGATAAAAAAGAACATGGCTCTCAGTATTATTGTTCTGCTTTAAAATCTGATCACACAAAATATGGTTTGTCTGTCACTAAAATTGTCCAATGACTGGTTTACAAATTATATAATATTAATAATCATCTACAAAACACAAATTTAATGTAAAATTTAGAGTTCAAAGTGTTATGTCAGCTAAGCCAAAAGGAACAATGCAAACTCTATTCTACAGAGGAATGAGGAATGGCAGGATGTGTATAGATGTTTCATCAAATGTCCAATTGACATAAAAAAAAAAACAACAAAAAAAACAGCCTACTCTTGAATTCTGAAATGAAACTGCTCTGGGCATAAACATGTTTGTCTAGATCATAGCCTCCAAGGAACAAAGTGTCATGTTGTTTCCCTCACTCTTCTAGGAAGAAAAGCCAATGATTCATGGACATTTGAAATTCACACGTACCATCCATTCAAATCTTGGCATCTAAATGTAGAAACATACCACATCTTGGTCAATAAACCTTCCTCGCTCACACTACCTTGTTGAAGACTATCAAGTACTTGACTGTATGAGCAATCCTCATAATAGTCAGTTCATTTTAAAAATCACAGCTGAATGATTTCTTTATGTTTAGGCATCTTTCATTTATCACTTAAAACATACAATTTATCAGTATCCTTTAAAATTATTTTCCTTCAGTCTGCTGTAATTAATCACATGCAAAACTGTGTTGTGTGTTTGGTAATTGTAATGTTTAGAAATCTCATTGTTCTATTTTTTTCATGACCTGGGTCAAAAAGTGTCTTGCAAGATCTTTTTTTAATTTCCAGGGTTCTGATTCGTGAGCTTAAGCGTTTGGAGAACATTAGCCAATCCCCGTTCACATCCCACATCACCAGCAGTCTGCAGGGACTATCTACCATCCATGCCTATGGAAGAGGACGTGACTTTCTCCAAAGGTGGGTATATTAGTATTTGCCAGTCGGCGGTGATATATTTTCTGAGCCCCCAGGTTCGCGGTGAAGATCAGGGTTTAATTTAATCTTATCTCTCCATATAGTTTTTCAGTTTACCTCTAGGTCAGTGAATATACCAAACCTCATACCTGTAGATTTTTGCACAGCAGGAAGGGATGAGAGGCTAGAGCTCTGTTTGTTTATTATTCTTAGGCTGAAATGGGTTTGTTTATTTATTCATTTTTTCAGATATCAAGAATTATTGGATACCAACCAGGCTTCCAACTACCTCTTCAGTTGTGCAATGCGTTGGCTTGCGGTCCGCCTGGACCTCATCAGTATCTCTCTTATCACTGCTGTAGCTCTTCTCATTGTCTTCATGCACAACCAAATACCTCCAGCCTATGCAGGACTTGCCATATCTTATGCAGTGCAGGTCTGTAAACAAATACAGATTGTTCTCCATATAAAGTTATTTTATACTTTTATGAAACATCTAAAAATATAAATATTGTAATGTATGATATCAACTTACTGGTGTTTTTTTTTTTTTTCTTAGCTGACAGGCTTGTTTCAGTTTACCGTGAGGTTGCTTACAGAGACAGAGGCTCGATTTACATCAGTTGAGAGGATCAACCATTACATAAAGGTAAGAGCATTGATTGCAACTGATGCGCTCAGAGGAAGAAGGATTAAATGGCATTCAGACATAGGCAGGGAACAAAATAAACTCTTCTTACAGTACTGTACTTAAATTTTACTGAAACTGATAAATTTGTCTTAAAGTATATTATTTAATTAAACTATACATCTAACTGTTAGACTTTGCCCAGGAAGTGTGAACTACCGTAGTCACTACTTCATCACTGACAGTTGTGCTTGAGACAAGAGTAAAGTGAACAAATTGTAGTAGCAGAAGATAAGAGAAATAGCTAACATAGCACAATTTACGTATGTTATATTACTGTCTCCAAATATATGCATTTACATACAAAGGTGAAGGTATAACCACTGGTGTAATAATTCAGGGAAGCTTCTTGTCCAAACATGTGCTGTAAGGGAGCCAGTATGAGCTCTTGATGTATCCGTTAGAAAAGGCTGTCTAATTCACAGATATTTAGAGATCAGCAGCAGATGTCATCATTGTTCCTTATCTCAGTGTTTAGAGAGTGAGGCTCCCAGGCAGAGTTCTAAGGAAAGTGCTCCTGCCCCCTCCTGGCCTCAACATGGAAAGATCACCTTTCAAAATGTGGAGATGCGTTATCGGCATGATCTGCCTCTGGTGCTTAAGAGTTTATCTTTGAACATTCTACCACAGGAGACAATTGGCATAGTGGGCCGCACAGGGTCAGGTATGAGTGACGCATAAAGGCTTTACTACACAGTATATATGGAGCATACAGCTGATTGTTCTGTGTCCACAGGGAAGTCCTCTCTGGGTGTAGCTCTATTCAGGCTCGTAGAGCTGACAGGAGGCTCTATTATCATTGATGGAATCAATATAGCTCAGATTGGCCTGGATGACCTCAGAAGCAAACTAGCCATCATTCCTCAAGAGCCTGTTCTCTTTATTGGCACCATCAGGTAAATTTAGAGACAGTTTCATATGTGAATGAAAATGTAACGAATTTAGCAGACCTAGACAAAACACCCTGAATATGCAGCAGAGTTATTAGTAATGTTTCTCTAGGAGTTTTACATCAGCGTAATGCATTAAAAATCTATTGTGTTTGTTTTACAGGTCAAACTTGGATCCATGGGATCAATATTCAGATTCAGAAATATGGGAAGCACTTGAGAAGACTCATATCAAAGAAATGGTATCTGACACTGTAAATGCAAGGGTCCTATGATCTGTTAAATCAAAATGTACTTAAGCAGTACCTTTTTAATCATCCACAGGTCAGCCAGCTGCCTCATTCTCTCCACTCGGAGGTAACAGAGAACGGAGATAACTTCTCAGTAGGAGAACGACAGCTGCTCTGTGTTGCCAGGGCCCTGCTACGAAACAGCAAGGTACTGAATATATAATACTCATTGACATTTACAAATCAATGTTGTTGGTTGGAGTGAAGTGTCATGGTAAGTAAGAAATCTATGTAGTTTATTGCTTATGTAACTGATTTTCTTGAAAACCCTGCCCAGTTATATTTGGCGCGTCAAATTTTTCTTTATTATGACCAATTTTCAGTAGAAATGAATTGATTAAATCTAGAAAAGGATTTAATTTAGGTACAAGAGTCAAACATCAGACTAGACAAGGCAGAATATTCAGTTTGTTACTGTAAAATTCACTTAGAGGTTTCCATGACATGAAATAAAGTCAGTACAAGTTTGTGTTGAATAGGAAATAGGCCATGATTTTGTAGAGGCTTTAATGTTTAGTGACTTCATGGCATAACACTACCACCTAGTGGCTCACATTGTAGCAGCTTCACATTAATGTTAAATTATTGCTTGTAAAAACACACTGTACATACTTATACTTACTTTTGTCTTCAGGTAGATTTAGAGATATTAAGCTATAACCCATTAACAATTGTTCATATATTAACTCTGGTTGTGTTATTCCTTCATCACCACATTCTCTGTTGTTTTGTGTACTTTTTTCAGATTCTTATTCTGGATGAGGCAACTGCAGCTATTGACACTGAAACAGATCGGCTCATTCAGGAGACAATTCGCTCTGCATTTGGGAGCTGCACCACTCTAATCATTGCCCATCGTCTGAACACTGTGATGAACTGTAACAGGGTCATGGTACTGGACAATGGCCAGGTGTGTCTAAAGGCAACAAGTAATGCTTATCTTATTAAACCTTCAAAAATGATTTGAAACAAATGCCTTGTTTGCTTCCAATTACCAATAGGCTTATAAATTGTATTATTTTTACATCACAAAATGAATACCATGTTTTGAAGGCATTAATTCAGGTGCTTCTTCAGGACTGTTCTTGAAATATACCTTACTGTATGGCTCCATACTTGTCGATAGAATGAGCAGTACTAATAATTCTTTCTGTTTTTGTTATAGATTTTGGAGTTTGACAGCCCTGCTTTCTTGCTGGCAGATGAAAACTCAAGATTTAGGGCCATGATAGAGGCATCCGAAAGTCAAAACAGCTAATGCAGTATGTGGCCTGGAGAGAGACAAAACAAAGTATCTTGAAAATACCTGATATTGCACAAAGTCACTGTTAATCTAGTCCTGTTATGGTGTGAGGTTTGAGAAATACCATGTTTGGCAAGGGTTGGTCTGCGTAACACAGAGATTTAAAACCAAAGACACATTCAACTTCTGTGACACTTCAAGGGCATCTTTGACTTTGTGTCATACGTTTGTCTCTGAGGCCAAATGATTAATAAAACTTAGCAATAGCAACTGCACTTTTTTAATGGATGGATGAAATTGTATTATGCTTTGCCTTTTTTTTCCTCCAGAATATCAGTTAAGTGGCAAAAGTCATAATTTATAACATATACAGTATATGTCATTGTTTCTTAAAAATGTAGTGCAGGAAATAACAAGGAGATTAGTTGCAATCATTACCTAATGATTCAATTAACAATGCTATACTATATATTATAGGAATGTATATATAACTTAATCATTCAGTATCATTTATTTAAACCATAATTGGGTGAAACATTGCTAAAATGCAGTGTGTTTCATTCATCACTGTGTTGATGTGTATATCATTTCCATGTGTTTAGTTCACCTTTAACTCATATTTTTGCACATATGTGTGCCTAGAGCTTTTAGTAATGGAAATAGCCATACAAACTCTATTTTATACATTGACCACAGGTACTGTGTCATTGAGAGAGCTACTGTTTTGTCTAAATCCAAATGCTGGTGTTTAAAGTATGCACACATATGGCATAACTATTGCAAGAAAAAATCATGGTACAGAACTTTTGCAATGTTCTTGAACATTAGATTGTCTTCAAGTGTTGTCTGCCTTATAATCAAGCATATGCTGAGCAATAATGCAGTGCAATATATTTTAATTGTATTGATAATATTGCCTTTTACATGTACTTTCTTCTTGTTATGTTGTTTTATAAATGTTTAATTTTAATTTTCAATGTTTTTGTTTGATTTCAATAAAGTATTTTTATACATGTTGGCCTTTTGGGTAAGAGCAACCCAATAAATTAAATTAAAGCCTCACACAAGCCCAGTTCTAAAACAAAATAACAAGGGGCTCCGTGAGATCAAAGATATGCAGTGACCAAAGTTGTGCCAGTTTAAGTATCCCAGCCCCGTATCCACTGCTGCTGGTGCACTCTTGTTTTGATTTTATGGTTGATATATGGGCAGCTCTACATTTTAGGCCAGAATGACTTTAATTTGGTAGAGTTTCATATGAACCTTACAGAGGGGCATGCACTGTTCCGCAAGGATCATAAAAAGCTGCACATAAAAAAGGAAGCAGAAACACAATTACAACACATCACACATATATGAACACATTTTAGAGAATACAGCTCGTAGTTTTCAGATACTTTTAAGAAGACATGAGAAATCAAAATATCACCAATCAAAAACAGCAGATGATGTTACACGAACAGTAGCCTAATAACAATTGCATCATCACCAAAATCCATCGGCGTAAACAAGTCTCGAGAACAAGGAAACTGAGAGCAACAAAGTTTCCTTAAGCATTTGAAACTTTCATAGTTGTATTTTGTAGTAGTGCGTAAGCTCTTCCCGGAAGTGTGTGTCGGTGTTGTGGCTCAGTTTAGGGCCGCTCTGCTCGGGAGGAGGAGGAGGAGGAAAGCCCTGGTTGTGTGCTTGTGATGCCGCTGGATGATGGCTGCTTTCGGGATCCTAAGTTACGAACACCGGCCTTTAAAGCGGCCCAAACTCGGACCTCCGGATGTTTACCCTCAAGACCCGAAGCAAAAGGAGGTCAGTGCAGACGATGTGTCTTTTAAAAGCTCGACAACTGAGTTTTCTGGGTGAAATTTCCCACCCGAGAGGATTTGCCTGCTAACATTAGCTAGCCTGTTTAGCATAGCCTCTAGACGAGCTGGGCCTAGCAATAACAATGAATAGCACCTAGTTGTCAGTCTGCTAGCTCAAAGCCGTACGAAGAAAAACAACTGGCTTTGGTAGCTTAGCCACTTTAATATAGGTTGATTAAATAAATAAAACTGCAACCAGTGTTTGCTTTAAACACGGGTAAACCATAACAATTACCTTGTGGGTTTGTGCGTGCCTAGTAATTGTTCTAATGTCATGGCCTTTCGATCTTAGCCAAAGCTGCATTGCTAATGAATATTAATTACATTTGGGTGATGTTTGTTTGATTTGACTCTGGTAGCGTGTCTTTGATGAACAGGAGGTCTGCTTCGAGTTTTTATGATAAGACTTTTGTAATGTTCTGATAGAATTTAATAAACCTATTGTGTCATAATATATACAAAACTAAAACATTGTCCTAAAGATTTAGTGGCCAAGAAAACGGCAACTTCAGCAAACCAATGGAGACATTGGCAAACTAAAAAAAAACATGTGGTACCACACACACACTCATCTGCAAATAGCTTACTGAAATTAGCTCAGAAGCATTAAGGGAAAAAATAATAATTAAAAGATGTGCTACAAATGAAAGGAATAAAAACAAAAGTATTTCCTGATCAGACAGAAAATATTAATAAATCAACCTGGTAAATTGCCAGTATTAAGTAATTGTTAGCCCTTGTGATTCTTTTTTTTTTTTTTTTTTTTTTTTAATTTTGCTGACATTTTTGTTGTTCCAGGATGAATTGACTGCACTAAATGTGAAGCAAGGGTTTAATAATCAGCCGGCTGTGTCTGGAGATGAACATGGCAGTGCCAAAAATGTCAATTTTAACCCCTCCAAGGTAATAAACAGCACTTTACAAGCTGGCTTTACTAGTTTTTTCATGGTTGTTTGTGTCATACTCATTTGAACTCAATGGTTTTCCAGATCAGCTCAAACTTCAGCAGCATCATTGCAGAGAAGCTGCGTTACAACACATTTCCAGACACAGGGAAGCGCAAGCCACAGGTCAACCAAAAAGATAATTTTTGGCCTCTCACTGCAAGGTCGCAGAGCTCCATAAATAATTGGTTCACAGATTTAGCAGGGACTAAACCTCTGACGCAGTTGGCCAAGAAGGTAAGACACATGATTAAATCTCTTAAACGCTTCTTTAGTAATTATTGTATTGCATGATGGGAACAAGATGGAGAATTACTTTCTCCTTCAAAAAGATTAAGCCATAATCGTTTCCAAACTGATTTTATAGTGGCTCAGGGTTGTATTTAGGTTGAAACCACATATTTGGTAGCTCCACTTGAATTCTGAATAGTATGAAACGGCACTCCTGGTCTTGTTCAGAACAGAACTAATTTATATATATATTTGCAATAAACTACAGGAAATCTTGTCTGTGGTTAATTACAGTTTAAAAAAATACATATTGATTAAGTTCTTAGTCTTATCCCTTCCTTCCTTAAAAAATAATTTTAAACATGGCTGTTTTCTCCACAATGTGTCACCATTAACACACAATCTTAACTTAAAGAGATACATTATTTTTGTGTTAGGTCCCAACTTTCAGCAAAAAGGAGGAGGTGTTTGGATACTTGGCCAAGTACTCAGTTCCTGTGATGCGTTCAGCATGGATGATAAAGATGACCTGTGCTTATCATGCAGCCATTACTGAAACTAAAGTCAAGAAGAGGCATGTGATTGATCCCTGTATAGGTATGGTGGTTTTGTAGCTTGCTTTTTAATTTTATTTATATAAATATGTGACAGACAAGTAGTGTTGCTCTGAGTTGTTTTGTTGACCTTTACATTTGTGTGCACAGAATGGACACAGATTATTACCAAGTACCTATGGGAGCAGCTCCAGAAGGTGGCAGAATTTTTTAGACAGTTTCCCAGTCAAGGCTGTAGTTCCCCTTTGCCAGCCCCACCTCCTGATGTGGAGCAAGCCATGAAGCAGTGGGAGTACAATGAAAAACTTGCCATGTTCATGTTTCAGGTGAGATGACTGCTAGAACATATGGGATTTACAAAACATGTGTAAATCAACCTTATTAAACTGTTCCTTGGGTTTGTGCATTTAGGATGGTATGCTAGACAGGCATGAGTTTCTGACGTGGGTGCTGGAATGCTTTGAGAAGGTGCGGCCTGGTGAAGACGAGCTTCTCAGGCTTCTCTTACCACTTTTACTGCAGGTATTTTTTTTCTCTTTTCTTCTCAAGTAACCACTCTCAGAAATTGTGTGTTGAAGAATTTGTTTTCAGGCCAGCTTCAGCAGCTGTCAGTAGTAGCATAAACTAGTATTTGCAACACTTTGGCAGTGATGACCTTTGCTGACGTCCCCCAGCTATTCATATACTTATTGTTTTTTACAGCACACTGATGTTAACAGACACTGAAAGCCATGTGTAATGCTGTGAATCTCTCCCATCATTCAGTACTCAGGGGAATTTGTCCAGTCGGCTTACTTGTCACGGAGACTGGCGTATTTCTGCACTCGCCGCCTCAACCTGTTGCTAAGCGATGGGAGCCTGGGCTCTGGCACAGGAGGACATCCAGCACATGGCATCTTGACACAGCAAGGGAGCGCCCTGCCCCCCACTCCGACATCACAGCCTGCTGGAGGAAACCAGCCACAGACGCCCTTCACAGACTTTTACAACTGCCCCCTGCACAGGCCTCTGGTTTTCGGGCTCAGCTGCATGTTACAGGTATTGCCTTCCCTTGTTTGTTTTTTGATAAATCCCAAGGTTTTCAATACTTAGTGTTTGTGCTTTTCTGTTTCGCTCCATGCTCTTTTGTGTTATGGCAACAGAGCATAGTGTTGTGTTGCCCCAGTGCTCTGGTGTGGCACTACTCACTAACAGACAGCCGAAACAAGACTGGCTCGCCTTTGGACCTCCTGCCTATTGCCCCTTCCAGCTTACCAATGCCAGGGGGCAGCACCACATTTACACAGCAGGTCACTACCTTCATTTTCTCACTTTTACATACATGATTTATGTATGTTCATAAGCATGTTTTTGCATAAGAGTCTTATTTTATTTTATTTCTAATCTTTGACTTGCATCTCCTTGAAACATGACACAATATTTCTCACCTCAGGTCCGCGCAAAGTTGAGAGAAATTGAGGAGCAAATTAAAGAAAGAGGGCAGGCTGTGGAGTTCAGGTGGTCGTTTGATAAATGCCAGGAGACTACAGCAGGTTCGAATTTCTTATTGATCTCTGCAAATATGTGTCCACTGTTCAACAAGTCTGTTTGGACACTGGTGTGACATCTGTGATCTGTTGCCAGGGTTCACAATTGGGAGGGTTCTTCATACCCTCGAGGTTTTAGACAACCACAGTTTTGAAAAGTCAGATTTCAGCAACTCGTTGGACTCCCTTTATAATCGAATATTTGGTTCTGGCCAGAGTAAAGACGGCCATGAGGTAAGGATATGCATTTATGTTAACTCCACATGGCCTGTGATTATCACATTATAAGAAGCATGACTCAGTGTCTCAAATTTTTTTCCAGATGTCACCAGATGATGATGCTGTGGTGACCTTGCTTTGTGAATGGGCTGTATGCTGTAAGCGTTCAGGCAGACACAGGGCCATGGTGGTAGCAAAGTTGCTGGAAAAAAGACAAGCTGAGATAGAAGCAGAGGTAAGTGAACCACAGTGGCCCTGTTTTAGAGCTGTTTTTGGTGCTCCTCACCCGTCAAAGCCTGTGCCATATGAGATATTCAGCAATATTTAAACTGATTTCTATTTTCGTATAAACTGTAACTTAGCGCTGACTGTTGTCTGTGTTGTCTGTGTGGTATGTGTGTGTTTGCTTACAGAGGTGTGGTGAGTCAGAGGTGGTGGATGAGAAAGGCTCTGTGTCATCTGGCTCCCTCTCGGCCGCCACACTACCAGTCTTTCAAGATGTGCTGCTCCAATTTTTAGATACTCAAGCTCCCACTCTGAGTGAGTCTGTCTTGCCACTTTTCTCTCAGTTCTGTACTGTGTAAAACATACTTCCAAACTTTAAACACATAACACTTTCTTTTTAAAATGTATATTTATTAGAATCTGGCAAGAAATCACTTTTTAATAAAATTCTGTTTCCCACTCTGCAGCAGAGCCTGGGAATGAAAGTGAACGAGTGGAGTTCTCCAACCTGGTACTGCTCTTTTACGAGCTCATCCGTCATGATGTCTTTTCCCACAACATCTACATGTGTACACTTATTTCCCGTGGTGACCTGGCTTCGGACTCCCACATGCCGCGCCCACGTTCCCCCAGCGATGAGCCCTCAGATGAATCAGAGCGGAAGGAGCAGGACGCAGGCAGCAGTGTCAAGATGGAGGCATGTTGGAAGCATCTGTTGTTGGTGTTGTGCAGTATGATGACTCAGACATATCCACACAAGATTCCAGTGCTCTAACCTAGGTTGTGGTATTTTTTAAACAGGATACTGGCCTGTCAGAGTCAATGGAGATTGATCACAATTCTAGTGCTAATTTTGACGAGGTGAGAAACCTTTTGTTTTCTAAAAGGTCCTCTATATTATCATCAACCATATACTGAGGTAGAGCAGGGCGTCCAATAACCAGAAGGTTGGCAGTTCGATTCTTGCTCCCTTCTGTTCATACTGTCGTGTCTTTGGGCAAGACACTTCACCCACCTTGCCCCCAGTGTCACAGCCCTGGTGTATGAATGTGTATGATTGTGGAAGGCTGTGAGCACCGTCTGTATGGCAGCCCCTTTCTGTCTGCCCCAGGTGTGAATGTGAGTGTGAATGGAAGCATGATGTAAAGTGCTTTGGGTGCCTGAGAAGGGATGAAAAATATACTGTCGTTAAGATTGACTTTTCCCTTCTCTCCAGATGTTCTCTCCACCGATGCATTGTGAGTCTAAGGGCAGTCCATCTCCAGAGAAGCCCACTCCGGACCAGGACAGCAAGGCAGCCTGTAAAGACAAGGGCTTGGATCCTGCCTTCCCTCAACTATATGAGCAACCCCGTCACATCCAGTATGCCACTCATTTCCCCATTCCTCAGGTAAGATTGCTTGGATTGCAAATTCTTTCTAAACCAGTACTGTTGACAATACGGCATATGTTAAATGGTTGTCAATTAAGTTTAATGTGCCAATGTACTACAGATCCTGAGATTTTCTCGGTTGTAACACAACATTCACTCTGCATCATCTCTTTTATTCTTATTTTCTGTGTTTAGGAGGAAAGTGCCAGCCATGAGTGCAATCAGCGGTTAGTGGTCCTTTATGGAGTTGGCAAACAGAGAGATGAGGCGCGGCACACCATCAAGAAAATTACCAAAGATATCTTGAAGGTGCTGAACCGCAAAAGCACAGCAGAGACAGGTAACAATGATCCTCAGTTTCATTGGCTTTATGATAATTATTTTGTAGCCCTAAACTGCACAAGTCTGCAGTTGTAAAACAGGTTTGATGTACTGTGAGAAGGAGCTGAGCTTTGTCATGCTTGGATGTTCATCATGTTCATCAATCATCATTCACATGTATAAGTAGTGCTTAAATACTGTGGCCATTCCAGCTGTTATCCCCCATCTTTGTCCACCATTCATTTGTCCTTCTTAAGAGAATACACTTTTTGATGTCTTTATCAGATTCTAAGGAGTTGCATAGCTCTCACCTGTTCACGTCCATTTAACCTCACAAACATGTGACCTTATTAAGGTGATTTAAGGCTTTAAAAGTGTAATTGCATAAATTGAAGTGCTTTTGATGTCACCTTAACATGTTTCTCTGAGCTGTTGGTGACCTTCAACACCCAGTTGTTCAGTCTTCTATAAAAACTGCCAATAACCCATGATGCATTTATGGTGGGGTCATTTTGCACTGAAGCTTCTGATTGAAGAAGATGGAAATTGGATTACATGAGAAACCATTGGCATTGTTTGATTTTATGGCTGGCCTTTGCAGCGGACTAGAAAGAAATCACTCCCATCTCTTTTTTATGTCCAGGAGGGGAGGAAGGACAGAAGAGGAAGAGGAGTAAGCCAGAGGCTTTCCCCACTGCAGAGGATATCTTCTCTAAATTCCAGCATCTCTCCCACTTCGACCAGCACCAGGTCACCTCCCAGGTCAGATTATTCAACCTCGTTCTGTCATGTTTGTCATGTGTGCATATATTAAAGGCTAATTGTTTGGTAGCTAACCCAGATTCATTAAAAAATAGAGCTGGGGCTCTGAACAAAGGATTTCACAAGGTGACTGATTTGAATGTGAATGTAATCTCCACTCCTTATAGTGGTAGAACATAATTCATATTTTATAATTGTAAGTGTTTTTAAGTATTAGAATGGAGTTTTAGTCTGATAAAAGAAGGATATAATAGCACAATTGTGTTAATTGTGTTAGTTAAGATAATATGACATTTAAAGTATCATATTCTTTTCCATCTAAAATAAAACAATTGGCATTGTTGGTACCTGTGTATCTCCCATTGTTCTGCTTCACCTTTTAGTCACTGTTTGATGTTTGTTTGTTTGTTTGTTTGGTTTTTTGTGCATCTAGGTGTCCAAAAATGCGTTTGAACAGATTACCAGCTTTGCCTCAGGGATGTCTTATCACCTGCCTCTTGTCCAGCACATTCAGTTTATCTTTGACCTCATGGAGTACTCGCTTAACATTAGTGGCCTCATAGACTATGCTATTCAGGTAAGTCTTTGTTGAATCTAAATGGTATGCTTGATTGTTCAGTCTTTTTCTAAATCCACTACTTGTGTGTTGTAGATTCTGAATGAGTTGAGTCTGGTGGAAGCGGAGCTGATACTGAAGTCCTCGAGTCTGGTGGGCAGTTACACCACCAACCTTTGTCTGTGCATTGTTGCCGTACTGAGGAGGTACCATTCCTGCCTCATTCTCAACCCTGAGCAGGCAGCAACAGTTTTTGATGGGTATGATGTTAGAACAGTGGGTCCCCCAGTGCACTACTCATTTCAATTATATGTAATTGTGGCGGTCAAGATTTTCAGATGATACTGCTCTTAAACAATGTTTATGACATATATGTTTGTGTTGATTTGTTTGGTTAGATTGCGCATTGTGGTCAAATCTGGAGTGAACCCAGCAGACTGTTCCTCGGCCGAGCGCTGCATCTTGGCCTACCTTTATGACCTCTATACTTCTTGCAGTCACCTCAAGAGCAAATTTGGGGAGATCTTTAGGTTTGAAATACTAATACTAAACTGTTATCTGGAAATAAAGTGGAGGATAAAAAAAGCCAGAGAGAGAGATAATGTGATGTTTTTACTCATTTCTTGCAGTGAATTTTGTTCCAAAGTGAAGAACTCAATCTACTGCAACATTGACCCATCGGACTCAAATATGCTGTGGGATCCAGGGTTCATGATGGAGGCCATTGCCAACCCTTTGGCCCACAACTTCAACCACTCAATGGTGGGCAAGATCCTCAATGATAGCCCTGCTAACCGCTACAGCTTTGTCTGTAATGTTCTTATGGACGTATGTGTGGACCACAGAGATCCTGAGAGGTATGTTGGAACTCTCTCCACTAGGTCCCTCCAATAATTTTTATTGGATTTTTCTAGAAATATTAAGCTATGTTTTTTTTCTTTCAGGGTGAATGACATTGGGATCCTGTGTGCAGAGCTAACAGCATATTGTCGCTCACTAAGTGCTGAGTGGCTTGGCGTCCTTAAGGCTCTGTGCTGCTCATCCAACAATGGGAACTGTGGTTTCAATGATCTGCTCTGTAATGTAGATGTAAGCATTGGTTTGTTTTTTCTTTTTACTGAGATGACAACGTTAATCTCCTGTGATTGCCATTTTTTCTTTTTTTGCTCCATAAATCTTTTGAACTAATTGTAAATTTTGTATTTCAGGTTAGCGATTTGTCCTTTCATGACTCTCTGGCAACCTTCGTAGCCATCCTGATTGCTAGACAGTGCTTACTTCTTGAAGACCTAGTTCGCTGTGTGGCTATTCCTTCTCTCCTCAATGCAGGTAAGGAAAGTCTTTTTGCAGCTCTCCAAATGCTTCAGCAGGACCAAATTAACCTTAGTAATTTGCCATTTGTGAATATTTTCCTGGATGTAGTATTTTGCTTCTTCAGTGCCTCTATCCGAAAACAAGCTTGGTTTCAGCTTGGATGTTAAAAATATTCAATCTGAAATTCGATATAGGGGAGGAAATGTGGCATATTTGATCTAACTTCATAAAACCTCGATGTCCTTTGTGCATTGACCAATGAAGTCTCCCCCTCTCTGTGCTGCAAATCATTTTTCCCTCTCGGCTTTGAAAACAAAACCTCATTCAGCCATGTTGCTTGGCTAGGTTTGGCTCATTGTGCGGCAGTACCACACGTGCCAAATCTCTCACTGCTTGCTTTTGACAAATGCTTTGTTCTCGCTCCCTTTCATAACACATTTATGAAAATTCCATTGCATCGTGGCTGATGATATGCATATCTAGGACAAGGTTTAAATTTAGATGCAGTAGATGGGATGTCATGATGTCTTTTTGTGGCATAAAAAAACATATTGCTAATTGTTGCACACGTCTGAACCTTCCTCCAGCCTGTAGTGAACAAGACTCCGAACCAGGAGCCAGGCTCACCTGTAGGATACTTCTGCACCTGTTTAAGACCCCTCAGCGCAATCCAGTCCCTCAAGATGGCATCAAGTCAGGTATTCAACACAGCCACCCTTTATGATTTATTCCTTCATTATTGACTTTTATTTATACGGATTTTATGATCTTACAGATAAGTCCTCTGTAGGTATCCGGTCTTCATGTGATCGCCACCTTCTTGCTGCTTCTCAGAATAGTATAGTGGTGGGAGCTGTGTTTGCTGTTCTGAAAGCGGTCTTTATGCTTGGTAAGTGTATTTACAAATCTGTCAGTTCTGTACTTTATGTTCCAACTTAAATTGTTGATGAATAACGTTTTGTTATAACTTAAAAGTGTAACATTTTCCAGGATTTTTTTGTTAATTACGGGTGTTTTTGGATTGTAGGTGATGCTGAATTAAGGGGCTCTGGACTCTCTCACCCCGCTGGTCTTGATGACATATCTGATGGCCGTAACGTCTCTATTGAAACAGCCAGCCTGGATGTGTATGCTAAATATGTTCTGAAAACCATCTGTCAGCAGGTGAGCCTTGCTGTAATCTCTCTAAATTACCCAAAACCCCATGTTGTTTTCACCTCACATTCCTCATAATACCACATTTCGTTATTTTTACAGGAATGGGTAGGAGAGCGCTGTCTTAAGTCTCTATCAGAGGACAGCAGTGCCCTCCAGGACCCGGTGCTTGTAAACATTCAGGCCCAGCGGCTACTGCAGCTCATCTGTTATCCCCACCGCCAGCTGGACAGCGATGACGGAGACAACCCTCAGAGGCAGCGCATCAAACGGATTCTCCAGGTCCAGAATGCACATAAACAAAAACACAACCTGCCATACCACACTACAGTACAAAATGTCTAAATAGTGCTTAAAGGATGTAATAATGTTGCTGTCCTCTCCTGATGAATGATGCTTTTAATGGTCTCTGGTTCAATCCCAGTATAAACAACATATGTGTAAAGTAAAATTCCTGTTCCTGTGTCTCATAGAACATGGACCAGTGGACAATGAGGCAGTCATCTCTTGAGCTGCAGCTTATGATTAAACAGAGCTCCAACAATGTAAGTTACCCTTCTTGCTATCAGTGCCTTAACTATAATTTACTGGCCAATTAATGGTAACTTTTGTTTGGTGTTCACACAGGAGCTTTATTCTCTGTTGGAGAATATAGCTAAGGCCACAATAGAGGTCTTTCAAAAATCAGCTGAGATGAACTCCAGTAACCCCTCAGGAAATGGAGCAGCAGTCCAAGGTGGCGCTGCATCCAACAGCAGCACTACAAGCAAGATGAAGCCTATTCTAAGGTATTTCTTGTTCTCACTGCGGCTGATGTTCACAGCTCTGTTTTTATTTCTTATCAAAATACCAACAATTGTTTTGTTGTTCTCCAGCTCATCAGAGAGGTCAGGTGTGTGGCTGGTTGCTCCACTGATAGCCAAGCTCCCCACTACAGTTCAAGGCCATGTACTAAAGGCTGCTGGAGAGGAGCTTGAAAAAGGACAGCACTTGGGCTCCTCCTCACGGAAAGAGAGGGATAGACAGAAACAGAAAAGGTCATTATTTTTTCCAGGAAATGTTTGCCTTTACAAGCCACTGTGAGAACATTGTAATGTCAGCCAGTATCAGTAGTAATGAATCCTCATTATTGTTTTTTCCCTCTGTAGTATGTCTCTGTTGAGCCAGCAGCCCTTCCTGTCCTTGGTGCTGACCTGCTTAAAGGGTCAAGATGAACAGCGGGAAGGCTTACTAACCTCGCTCTACAGCCAGGTACAGCAGATTGTCACTAACTGGAGAGAAGACCAGTACCAGGACGACTGCAAGGCCAAGCAGATGATGCATGAGGCCCTCAAACTACGACTTAATCTTGTAAGAGCCTTGCAGTGGCAGCCAACTTAATAAAAAGGGTCATGAGTGTAAAATACTTGTATCTGCTGGAACAGGGCTAATATTTTTGTCCTTATGTTGTTCAGGTGGGTGGCATGTTTGACACAGTACAGCGCAGCACCCAGCAGACAACTGAGTGGGCGGTTTTACTACTTGACATCATCAGCAGCGGTACAGTGGACATGCAGTCTAATAAGTGAGTGTCGACTATACAGAAAATTACCACTGTGCAGTCATCACACTGTCCTCTACTTTAACTCCTGTTAATGTGGAATATAAACACTGTTGACATAACTTAGATATCAGTCACATAACTGTGTGTCTCTTCAACAGTGAGCTCTTTACAACGGTGTTGGACATGTTGAGTGTGCTGATAAACGGGACGCTGGCAGCTGATATGTCCAGTATCTCGCAGGGGAGCATGGAGGAGAATAAGAGAGCCTACATGAACCTGGTCAAAAAGCTCAGGGTAAGTTTGACAAATAAAATCACCATTCATAACTAAGCAACATTTACAGCAATCACCTTAAAAAGGCCTTATTAACAGACAAATTAGTTAAATTAACATTGTGGGTGGGGCTGATTACCTTGATAATTTTCTATTTGCAGAAAGAGCTTGGTGATCGGCAGTCTGAAAGTTTAGAAAAAGTTCGCCAGCTCTTGCCGCTGCCCAAGCAAACACGTGATGTCATAACCTGTGAACCTCAGGGCTCTCTTATTGACACCAAGGGCAACAAAATTGCCGGTTTTGAAAAGGAGGTAAATAATTTTTCTGTTTTTATGACTTTACACAGACGTAATTAAATGTATGTTTTGAAATAATTCCACTGTCTTTCTTCCATAGGGCCTTCAAGTGTCTACAAAACAAAAGATTTCTCCTTGGGACGTTTTTGAGGGTCTCAAGCACTCTGCTCCTCTCTCCTGGGGTTGGTTTGGTACTGTACGAGTGGATCGTAAGGTCACTAAATTTGAAGAACAGCAGCGCCTATTGCTCTACCACACCCACTTAAAACCCAAGCCTCGGAGCTATTACCTGGAGCCACTCCCTCTGCCCCCGGAGGAGGAGGAGCCTTTGACTCCAGTCTCCCAAGAACCAGATAAGAAAATCATGGAGGCAGTGAAATCTGAAAAGAATGTTCCCAATGTTTCTACTGATTCCAATAAAAAGAAGTCCAATAAGAAGAAGAAAACTCCTTCAAACAAGACTGAGGTTAGTCACATCAATGAGAACTTGTGCTGATGGGATTTAACTGAAAACATATAATTTATATGGATTTCAAAGCAGAGTTTACTACAGTTAGGTTCAAGTTTGTTGCTTTCATAGGACTATGTGAACCGCACACCGAGTGGAGTTGCCTATGGGACAAATATATCTGCAGACATGATGCAGAACCATCCATACGGCAGACTACCCTACAGCCAGCAGAGCATGAGCATGTACACACAGAACCAGCCTCTACCTCCAGGTAGGTTTGATGGGTATCACTTTTCATTAAAAGCACAGTATATGTAACTATAACACTTAAAATATATTTTTTCTTTAGGAGGCCCTGGTTTAGATCCCCCATATAGACCTGCTCGTAACCCTCAGATGAACAAAATGATGCCCACGCGGCCCAGCTACCCAGGCATGATGCCTGGTATGCAGGGAAACATGCCAGGAATGATGGGACTGGACAAACAGTATCCCATGGGCTACAAGCCCCAGCCCAGTGTGCCCCAGATGCTGAGGCAGCAGCTACAGGTCAGACTGGTGAGTCAGTCTGCTCTGACTGGTCACACGCTCACATCTTTTATTGCCCATGGAGTTCTGGTTGATTACAGATTTATTCCATGTAGTTAAATAATTATTTTTAAAAAGCATCTTAACCCTTCTGTGGTCTATGTATGTTTGGTGTTCCTGTGTCATTCCAACACCAGTCCCATGTTGTTTGTACAGCGTGTTATTTTAGAAACTCCTTTTACAAACACAATTAACTTGAAAAACCCAGGGCTACAGGAGGGTTAAACCATGTTTGACTTCTACGCAGATAACTGACCTGTTTATATCTTTTAGAATCATGGCATGATAGGCCAGCAGATGAGACAGATGAACCCCAACCAACCATATACTTCAATGCAGGCAAATCAGGTGAGTGTATTTCTCTTCTCATTAGCCCTTTAATTATTCATTTTGACACACAAAATGTCTGTGTGTTTGAATTCTGAACATTTCATTTTCATATCAGACCATATCTCAGGGCTATACCACATATGGGACACACATGGGGATGCAGCAGCAGCATCCTCAAGGCAGTGGTATAGTTCCTTCCTCCTACGGGAACCAGAACTTCCAGGGAAGCCATCCTGGAGCCAACCCAGCCATGGTGGATCCTCTTCGGCAAATGCAGCCAAGGCCCAGTGGTTATGTTCACCAGCAGGCGCCAAACTATACACATAACATTCAGAACACACAGAGGTCAGTACAGTGATTGTATTATTGTCACATAACAGTATAATGAGAGTGCATATCCTCACACGTCATTGTATTATTGTCACATAACAGTATTATGAGAGTGCATATCCTCACACCTCATTGTATTATTGTCACATAACAGTATTATGAGAGTGCATATCCTCACACCTCATGATTTTAAATTATAATTCATCATAGTCTTTACAGTTTCAACTAATACATGTTTTATTGAATGACAAAAATTCTAACTGGCCCAATGGCAAACAAAACACCTATTTGGTTAGTTCAATTTATTTTGTTTTCGGTCTAACAGTACAAGGTATGTCGATTATAAAAGCATAAAAGACATTTGACTCAAACTAAAACTGAAGCAAAATGCTTGTATGCCTAAAGCTAATTTCTCATTTATTAAGATAAGGAAGGAAGGTTATCTAAGAAAACAGAACTGAGAATAGATTCTTTTCTTTTTGAAAAAAATAAATAAAAAAAAGGTTTACCTTTGTATTGTCAACCTTGTCTTCAGGTTCAGCCACCAGCCAATGCAACAAAATCCTATCATGCACAGCCTTGGTCACATGGGAGGTCAGGGTGTCCATCCCAGCATAAGACCTAATCAGATGCTTGCTGAGCAACAGCAGCAGCAACAAGCAGCACAGCAACAGCAGCAGTACCTCAGACAACAAGCACTCAGAGTAAGTCTTCAGGGCAATTTCATTACTTTATTGAACGGATAATGAATATGATGAGGATGTAACCCCACTCATGGTGTTGATCTGTTTCTTTAGCAGCAGGCCCAACAGGTTCAACAGCAACAACAACAACAACAGCAGGTCCAGCCTCAGCAGGTCCCACCCCAACAGCAAGTCCCCCAGCAGCAGCAGCAGGTGTCAGCAGTGCCTCCTCCAGGCCAGGCACAGAACCAGGGTCTTGGCATGCAGCCACTGCCCCCCCAACAACCCATGGTAGGTCCCATACAGTTCACCTCAGGGTTAGTTAGTTAGTGTGTGTCACCAAAGGGAAACTACTTGTTAGTTGTTGTGAAAAATAGGCACTTGCAAGGATAATCTATGATCTGATTTCTTTTAGTTTCTTCTTCTTGTATGCATTAACTAATGGTTATGCATGCTTTTGTGTGTTTAAAAAATCTCTTTTTCTCTCAAGTTTCCAAGACAGGGAATGCAACAGACCCAACAGCAGCAGCAGACTGCAGCTCTGGTCAGGCAGTTGCAACAGCAACTTTCAAGTGAGACATTTGTTTTCTTCTGGTTAATTGTAATTGTCACCATTATTATATTTTGTGTTAAATCAAACATTTATGCTTTCTTTTTTCAGATTCACAACCCGGACAGAGCACCAATTCTTATTACTGATCATGCATATCAAAAGTAGTGTGGAGAAACGGGCCCCTGACTATAGTTTGGCAGGCGTGTATCCTGTCATGTGTCGTGACTGTGACAGAAGGCTGTTCAAGGCACAGTGTACCACCAAATGGATCCACCAAATCCTGTTTTGACCACTGAGGCAATGAGAAATCGTCAGCTGTGTAATTATGAATTTTCAGAAGGATACGTCCTGCTGTGAAGTAAATGGATAATTGCTAATAATGGAAACTATGTAAAAAAGTACCAGAAAGTATAAGAAAAATGCAATTTTTTTTTATTTTATTTCAATTTGTACAATTTTTCAGTTTTCGTGTATTTCTCATTAAAAAATCATGTCAGTTTTTATGTCTTGTGAGTTTATTATACTTCTTTGTCTTCTTATATAATAGTAATAAACTGCTGCATAAAATAAATCGAAACAGAGAATATGGGTGAGGTGGCAGACCAACACATGTAGCAGGAAGGACGACGTACTCAACAGCATGTACCCTCCTCTCCAAAATGTAAAAAGATAGTGGACATTTAGAAGTCCAATGTAGGATGGGAAACCATAGGATCTGACTTGTCCTGCCATAAGGCTTTACAATGCTTCAGTCTTTGAGAGATGGAAAGAGAGAGGCCTTTAAAGTCCACATTTCATTTCAATTCATATTAAGTTACTAGGCATTAAAATATACTTTCTACTGAGTGTATTGTACTTTTTATTAAATAATGTTATATGAACAATATCACAGACAATTAAATCCACCTTAATTTGCAGATTCATTGAACCAGTACAGTACACACAAGTTCTTAGACAGGCCTCTCTTCTTTTTTGCTTTTTTTAGTTTTTTGTCTGTTTACATTCTGCCTTTCCAAACGACTGAAAAGTACTTCGGTATGAGTCCCCAGTGCTCTCCCTTCAAATGGACAGTCTGTTCCCTGAAAACGTGGAAGGAAGTTTAGTGCTGCCCAGCTTCTCTCACTTGGTTTCAAACCTAATTTGGACAGAAGCATGTCTGAAATCTCCGGAACAACTGGCTGAAGGAGTGTGCCATACATCCTCAGACATTCAAGGGAGACGTGAATTATGGTGTCTAGCCAGCGCTGTTCTTTAATGTCCCGTCTATCCAACTTCCAGGGTGTGTGTCGCTGAATGAAGCCATTTGTCTGTCTCACACAGGCACTGATGGCCTCCAAGCCTTTGTATATATGCATGCTCTCATAATACTGTTCCACTATTGAAGGGAGAGTTCTCACTGCATCCAACATGTGGTAGTCTTCAGCAACTGCCCTGCCTTCTCCTGTATTTTCAATAGGAAAACACTGAGAACAGAATGAGGGGTACACTTGTGCTGGGTTTAATGCGGGGGCTGTGCAGCGATTAAGGAGACCACCAAGAGAATCAGCAAGCTCTGCATTAAGCAACTTCCTCACTTTATCATCTGTATAATCACAATCTGAGTCTGGGACACCTTGACGTAAGAGAAAATACCTCATACCATCAGTTGTAAAGATGTTTGACCGTTCAAGAGGATCTACTACATTACCTAAACTTTTAGACATCTTTTTACCCCTAACTGTCCAGTGAGAGTGAACATGTATTATTTGTGGCAGAGGTAGTCCTGCCCCAAGAAGAAAAGACGGCCAGTAGATGGCGTGAAATTTCAGTATGTCTTTTCCTACAACATGATGAGCCACATTCCACCACTGATGGTGAGTATCTGGGTAGCCTGTAACAGTAAGATAGTTCACCAAAGCATCAAGCCACACATAAATAGTTTGATCAGGGTCACCAGGGACGGGGATTCCCCATTGAAGGCGGCTTCTCTGACGGGACACTGAGAGGTCTGGGAGGTCTTCTTGGAGCCACTGGACAACAGCCTGATAGAATCGCTCAGGCTGCACTGCTCTGGGATTTACTTTTAACCAGTCCAGAAGTTGAGATCTAAACGTGGATAGACGGAACATGTAGTTCTCCTCTTTCATCCACTCTACCTGAAACAAATGTTTCAAATAGTTTTCAGTTTTTAATGTGAAACTTTATATGCGCAGAAGAAAGGTTTTGTTGTTGTATCATATGAAT
Organism: Rhyacichthys aspro; assembly: GCA_036850595.1. NCBI lineage: Eukaryota > Metazoa > Chordata > Actinopteri > Gobiiformes > Rhyacichthyidae > Rhyacichthys > Rhyacichthys aspro. Next base: position 9,577,622 of record CM072157.1, on the reverse strand, counting down.
AAAGGCCTTTAAGTGTTTAGCATTGGACTACTGATATTTTCTGACCATTATATCATATTGAATTAGAAAACACCATATAGTCGAAGCTTACCTTATGGCCACTTTCTAGTGAAACCTTAATGTTCTGTCCTGTTGAGTCAATAGCATCTCCGACCTGGGATGCTGTGAGGAAGCTTTCATCTTGCGTGGAGTACCAGCCTTCATAACTGCCCTTATAGATGAGTCCTTTGTCCCACAACACTGACCAGAAATGCTCCACAGCCACACGGTGCCTTTGCTCAGTGGTTCGTATGTAGTCTGTGTGTAATATGTTGCAGATGTTGAAAAGGTGTTTAAACCTTTCTGACACAGTGGTGCAAAACACTAGGGGTTCTTTTCCTGCAGCCTCAGCGGCTTGTTGGATTTTTAAGCCATGCTCATCTGTACCTACAACAAAGAACACAATTAGGATGACAACATACAAATATTTGTACAAGAAGATGACATATTTACCTGTGGAAAATTTTGTCTTAAATCCCTGAAGTTGTTTGTATCTGTTTAAGCAGTCAGCAATGACAGCTGAATACAGGTGTCCAATATGAGGTGAGGCATTTACATAAAATATAGGCGTAGTGATGTAGTAATTCTTTTCTTCTTGCCTCACACTGGAGCACATATGCCTCTGATACTTCAGTGGTAGCGAGCATAGGCTTTGTTGTAGTCCCACTTTGTTTGCAGACCGACATATTCCGATAATTGTTGGAAAAGGAATCTTCATCTTGGGATTTCATTCAAGCCACCCAGACAAGTAGCCTACACTGATTGCAATAAATGTATCTTGTCATTCATTAGGCGCAATGGAATGCAAGAAGTGATCAGACAGGAGTCATAAAACGATTAACACCCTGGTCTGGACAAACGGTATTAAGTAAAACAGAAAGTACAACCCGGTTAATAGTCACGTTTGGCTTGGAGTGAAGGTTAGCGCTTCATCCGCTTTCATCATTGCAACTGTCCAATCAAAAAAGAGCAGTCTGGCCTAAAAGAGCCAATCAAGTCACAACATTTCTAAACGCACAGTTCCTCTCAAGTATTTCAATATTTTAATTATGAACTGCCCGTATTAGATTTTACAATAACATGTCCGAAAAATAGCGAGAACAGAGAAACAGAAATCGATAAGAGTGTGAACTATCGATTTCCGGTGTAAACAGGAAGTACTGGTAGGACTGTCAGCCAATCAGCTGCTTGTCTTACTTTAGTAACTTCTACGAATGGGATAGATGTGACGACGGAGGTAAAATAGTTGCTTTTGCAAAGTAAAATTTCTGATAAACGTTTGGTAGAGTCCTGCGTGTTGCTACGAATAAAAAAAGCAGTTTCTGCCTCTATTTTACTCTGATGAAATCGAATTTGAAGCCCCGAAAAAGCGGCATATCATGTGATTTAAAACTTCCGTATGTCTGTGAACTGACAAAAACTTTTAAAACGCGTTAAGCTAGTTTTACATTTATTATAGATTATTGTGTTTTATGTTGTAACAGATGGAAGTGTATCGTAAAGAGTTCTACATCGGTCTGTCTTTGGCTGTAAGTTCCAGTGTTTTCATCGGTGCAAGTTTCATTCTGAAAAAGAAAGGCCTATTGCGATTGGCTAGCAAGGGATCCACGCGAGCAGGTATTGACCATTTATCATCCTCATCACAATTTACCAATTATGCTTTCAGCAGGAATTTTCCGTTATTTCTTTATTTTTTATTTTATAATTAAATTTAGATTGTGGAATAATTCAAATAAAATAAACCGATACTTTTTCTTATTTCCGAGCTGCGTGAGTGGTTCAAGTTTATTTATTATACCAGTCCTATTTTTGTCTTCTTTTATTGCAGAAAGAAAATAATGTATGTAATAATATCCCCATACTACATATGAACGAAAAATAAATTAGCAATACAAAATTGCTCTTGACACTGACATATTGTTTTCTGTTTGTTAGGTCAAGGGGGATACGCATATCTGAAAGAATGGCTGTGGTGGGCTGGACTTATTTCAAGTAAGTCTACATTTCAACTTTGTTTTTCTGGTTTTGTCTTATTTCTCAAAGCCTGTATGTGTCTCTTGTGGGTTTGGTATTTTTTCTAGGGATCAATACACATTCAGTGTAGACTGGTTCTGAATAACAAACTTACAAAATAATGGAAACACCAACAATATACAGTACCTGTTAGGCAGGTGTGGATATGAAAAGTAAAGTTAACAATAAAGTATGTTTGTTTTTGTTAGTTTACAAGATGCAAACTAAAAAAACAGAAGACAGTTATAAATCAAATCAATATTTGGTGTGAGTCTGCCTTAAAACAGCAAAAGTTCTAGCTGTTCCACTGTCTCAGTTTTTGAAGGATGTGGGCAGGTTCTGTTCAAACATTTGGAGAATCCCAGACAAAACCAGGCCAAATCTCAGTAGGAACTTAGGTTAAACCAGACCATGTAAGCCCAGCTAGAACCAGGCCAGACTATATGATGTTGGGATCAGAGTTATACCATCACATCAGGAGGACTTCTTGTTTTGGGATCACTTTCAAACAGTAGTGCATATCAAACAATATGTCATGTATGTTTCAGTGGGAGCTGGAGAGGCAGCTAACTTTGCTGCATATGCATTTGCACCAGCTACACTAGTGACTCCTCTTGGAGCACTGAGCGTACTTGTGAGGTGAGATGTTAAGTTGGAGTTACTCATTAATTACATTTGAATATGGTGTTCAACATTTCAACTGATTGGTCTCAGAAAAATAACTAGCATTGTCTCTTAATTATACAGTAGTAACATAAGTCCTGCATTGTTGTTTTTTCCCCAGCGCTGTGCTCTCCTCATATTTTCTCAATGAGAGGTTGAATGTCCATGGGAAGATTGGCTGCTTACTTTGCATCATAGGCTCCACGGTGATGGTAATTCATGCTCCACAGGAAGAGGAGGTTTCTTCCCTCAGCGTCATGGCTGAGAAGCTCAAAGACCCAGGTAGACCAAAAATAACTATCCAGCCAACTGTAACAACTCTATTATATTAACATTCTTAAGTCCTTCTACATGAATGAATTTTCTTTTGTTGTACTAGGTTTTATTGTGTTTGCCGTGTGCGTTGTGGGAAGCAGTCTGGTTCTCATCTTTGCTGTGGCACCCCGCTACGGACAGAAAAATGTGCTGGTCTACATTTTAATCTGCTCTGTGATTGGCTCACTTTCTGTGTCTTGTGTCAAAGGCCTGGGTATTGGCATTAAGGAACTGTTTGCTGGGGTTGCAGTTCTGAAGGAACCACTGTTTTGGTCACTAATCATTTGCTTGGCTATCTGCGTAACAGTCCAAATTAGTTATTTAAACAAGGCCCTTGACATCTATAACACCTCAATCGTCACCCCTATCTACTATGTTTTCTTCACTACTTCTGTTATGACCTGCTCTGCGATCCTTTTCAAGGAATGGTTGAAAATGACCATGGATGGAGCATTAGGAACTATCAGTGGTTTCCTCACAATTATTTTAGGCATCTTCTTGCTCCATGCTTTTAAGGACATTACTTTTACCTGGGATTCCATGCCTCACAGCCTTAAAAAGAGCGCTCAGGGGTTTCCATGGGGTTATCAGCCGTACATGACTGTTCCCAGAAATGAGAGCCAAGCAGAGGAAGAGTCAAAACTGCCCAGTGAATTAAGCTCAAAAACAGACAGGAATTCAGACCAAAGAGTGCCTTAGATTTACCACTCCTATTGTTGTCTTCTTTTGTTGCACAAAGAAAATAATTTATGTGATCGCTCCTGCAAAACAAAAAATTGCAGACTTTTTAATATTTTCCTGAGGTACTTATTTACACTGTTTCACTGTGTATTTAGGAGGCTTTGTTCGAGTACTAGTATATAATAGTATTTACATAGTTTAATATTAATATTTCACAAGATTTTATAGATATTTTAAATTTATATGAGTACATCAGTTTGGAAATACTTAAAGTAAATATAGTAAAGTATAATATGACGTAAATGTATGGAGTATATGTGTGTGTGTGTGTGTGTGTATGTTTGTGTGTATGTTTAATTAATTAAATGTGCCTTAACTACTTGTTACAAAATAGTATTGTTGTATGGTCTATTGGTCTATTGCACTTTGTGTTATGATAAATGCAATCAAATCGATTGTAAATAATGAATGTTCATGTTGTTCATGTATGTTCACTTCAGTTACTGCATTACCTCAGTATTATAACCTTGCCAAAGAATGTTCATACAGTAGGACTTCAATAAAAATAATTCACACTAAATGTGTAATTGATTTGTTAAAATAAAATTTAACAACTAAATATAGCAAGTAGAGTTGGTATTTTGCGTATTCCAAATGTACTTTTCAGATCCTCTAGTTGCTTGTGATGACTCTTCATGAAGACTCATTTGAATTACAGTTTGCTGTAAAATAGCAAGGTGAACATTTGTGTCCTGCAGTAAAATGATCCAACCAATACAACAGAAATTTAACACATTCAGGATCAAAATGTTTTTTTTTTTCTGATTTACCATGACAATGACATTAATCCAAAATGATAAGTTATAAACAATGAATATTACAGCACGGACACTCCACCAGGCAGAGAATATCAACATCCCAAACCCCAATGCACAAGTAAATTCATGATGGCAATCTTAGGCACTTGTAAAGTGAATACTTTATGTTGGTTCTTGATGAAGATGAAGACAGTTCGAAATCAGGATCCAGTTGCTGAACCTGAACATGTCCGGTTAAGTCCCTTTAGTGACAGGTTTATTCTGCCATTGTCTCGGAGAATGATCCCCTGCTCCTCTGAGTCTGTTCCAGTCTATTCAAAATAAACTGGCTGGTGTCAATAAATCTCTCCACACAGTTTACAAAGCAGATCTCCGTCCTTGAGTCCAGCTTGGGACCAGGTTTATCCATACACTTTTCCTGGGGAAAAAGAAATTGAAAGTTTTAAACAATATTTGGAAAAAACAAAGTGAAGGGTCTGGTTGAATATTTAATGCCATTGTGATGAAAACATGGAAAGGGGCGTGTTTATTGATCATATATGACATTTTTTATAAACAATTTGCGATATTATATCAGCGAGAACAATAACGTGCAATATAAATTCAAAATGTATGGCTAGAGGACAGCCTCTCAGACATATTTTATAGCTGCCCTTCACTTTAGTCCAATCCAGAAGCTCTACGGGCTGGACTTACAGCTAGCTTAAAGCTCACTTACCCAACAAACCTCTGTCATTTGATGTACGAGCTGCTGAAAGCGCTGCTTTTGAGACTCGATTTCGATGAATTGTTGAAGCCGTGGATCCGGTGTCGCTCCTTGACCGTCCATATTTATGTACAATTAAAAAATATGTCACTATGGTCTTTTTATTTGACAGAAACTGACCTTCACGTGTATGGCTGGTCAAGAAAGGAAACGGAAATGATTCCGCCAATCAGAGAGCACGTTGTGGCGACGGGGCTCAGGCGTTATCATGCAACACGTGACAGTCTTTGGGCCAATCAGAAACAATCTGAACTATTTATTATTTAATTCTTTTGCATATTAAGTTCCTTTCCTTACCCATGTGTTACACTCCCTGGGCTTTACAATTTCTGTTGCGTTGTTGTTCCTTTATTCGACTGGTTATAGAAACAGAAACAGACCAGACCCCTGTACATACAGTGGGCTTGCACCATAAATTGTAAATTCTGCATAAACCAGATGATTTTGACAAATAGCAACCAAATGTGTATGCTGCTAATGAGTGGGTAGAGAACATTAGTGAGTGGCTGGATAGTCAGCTGCTCTATTTATACAAGCATTTAGGCTACAACATCTTCAGGCTGCAAGGTATAAGTCACTGAATGGTTAGTTATTTAGGTTAGTTTACTTAAATATACACGTGACAAGATAAACAGCAGCTGCATTTGATGCCAGTGTGTTAAATATTCTTAACGTCTGTATAGGTTAATGCTATAATGAAAGATAAAAGTGCTGCACACCTTTAAAGTCACTATTTTTATTTGAAATATATATATACTCACACACAGCACACTTTATTTAAAGTGGTTACATTCAATAAAAAATAAACACATTTGAAATAGCCTGTAACTCACACTAATATATTCACATATTCATAGAAAAGAGTATGAATTTCCATTCACCTTGGTTTAATCAATGTATCTGCACATAGGGTCAAAGTGGCGTGTCGTTGTTGATGGTAAATTGTGCTCTATTGAAGCTCATACAGCAAGTCCTGAACATTTAATGCCAGTTCTTGAAAAGTGGGTCTTTCATCTGCTTTCTGAAAACAGAACAAGAGAAGATCGGTTAGGAAGTAGCACCCAGTGATCAGTATCATGGCCATGGCTTTCTGTATGTTGCAAGTGTTTTCAGTTCAACTCAAATGAAATACCTCCTGCCAACAACTGGTCATAATGTTGTAGACTTTGTCATTTGCCAGCTGGGGGCGGTAGAGGCGAAGACCACGGGACACCTGATCCACTATTTCCGTGTTGTTGAGGCGTTCATATGGAAGCCGTCCCAGTGTGTACACTTCCCACATTAGAACCCCTGAGAAAGTATATATATGTAATTAATAACGTTGTATGAACTTTGGCCTGCCATCCTGATGCTTTTCTGATATTCTGATATTTCAGATACATTTCAAGACTTGAGTGCTACATTTTGCTACAGAGGTTCTGAATTGAACTAGAGCCAGTGGCTACAATTACACACTGTTGCAGCTGAAAATAAAAGCATAAACCATCCCTTTAAATGTATTACTTAGATCATTTGATAGCCACGTGTACTTGTGCAACAAACATGCAACATGCATTACAGCAGATAACAATCAGAACTTGCTGATCATTATTTTTACCGTATGCCCAGATGTCTGATTTGCTGCTGAACCTGCAGAAGAGTAGCACTTCAGGAGGAGACCAACGAACTGGGAACTTTGAGCCCGCTGAACTTGTGTACTCATCATCTAAGACATATCTAAGGACAGAGCAGGAAATTAATATCTCATATGTTTTTGTTTTGGAAATTTCAAGGTATAAAATGACCAGAAAGATTTACCTCGACAGTCCAAAGTCAGTTACTTTGACAGTTCCATTGCTGTCTACTAAGCAGTTTCTGGCAGCCTGGGAATAAAGCAAAAACTCTTCCTTTAGGTTTAATGATTCACAAATACCATGTTGATACAATGGTCAACAAATATTTCTCTTATCTGTGGTACTCACTAGGTCTCTGTGGAGGTATTGTTTGGACTCCAGATAGGCCATTCCCTCTGAAACATCTTTACACATCTCTAAAAGCTGCACAGTGGTCGGATGCTGCTTCAGGCCTTCCTTAAGGTACGTCAGCAGGCAGCCGTTGGAAAGATACTCAGTCACTATGTAAATGGGCCTTTGTTTAGTGCACACGCCATATAACTGCACTAGGTTTTCATGACGAAGTTTCCTGGTTTGACGCACAGAAAAGAAAAAAAAGTTCAACATAGTTTCCAGATAACACTCACAGACAGTCAAGTTTACAAAAAAATCTTACATCATTATTTTAGCTTCTTCTATGAAATCATCTTCAGACATGGAACCCTCTTTTATCATTTTTATGGCCACATCATGTTGGCCTCGCAGCTTTCCATACTTGACCACTCCAAACTGACCGTTGCCCAGTTCTTTGATAAAGGTCAAGTAACGAGGATCAATCTCCCACAAACCTGCACAATCCAAGTGAAAAATGAGAGGCATGTAGTATAGCATTTCAGAGTACAATGCCCTTAATATTCACACAGTTCACACTCGTAACTCTTCATTGAACTGCCTTTGTCAAACTCTTTGGTTTGGCTCTGAACTCAAGAGAAAACCAAAATCAGATTGAGTATGAGCATAGCATTTTGTAGCTCTCAATGGCAAAGTCATAAAACAAATCTTTCAAAAACAGTGCAATGTTTTTGTTTTTGTTTTTAATGCACCACGCCATTCAATGGCACTGAGTCCAAAAAAAGAATTAAAAACACAAACTCATAATACCACTGTATTCTTACCATAGCCAAGTCCTGCTGTTGATGGAGGCTGCGTCCGGTTAGACACAATGTATTTGAGCCTGCTTACCATACCTATGGAAGAGTAATAAAACTGTGTATTATAACCTGTAAGTCTAGTGGAACTCTCTAGTCATGTACGTTTATCAAACATCATTTTATCTTTAGTTTCAGTCTGCTTTGATTGGTCAGATTGCTCACTTCATGTTGACTACTAGAATGGCAGCAGATAAGTAATTAGCTCAAGGCACAGCAGCACAATTTTTTCCCCCTTTTTTAGCACTGTCCCTCCACAAAGACAAAAGGAGTTACTTGATTACACCACTCAGTAGAAAGTCAAGACAGAGTTTCAGCTCAGTTAGAGATAGGTACTTATTGTCAAAAAATAAAAACTATTCATTTACACCACAAAATACCAACATAAGAACTAATTGAAAGTCTGCATGCACAGATGATGGGACCTGCTGCGTTGTGTTGGTGGTAGTTGATGAGTTCAGGGATAGTGCTGAAATTGTGCTTCTCTGCCAGGTAAAACTGTCCTTGTTGCGTGGTGCAGATGTTATAATGTCTGCAGCATCCTCCTGTTTCCCTGTGCATAGAACACAAGGAACACAATCAATACTCAACATATAGAAGTGTTTTTCACTTCGTAGTTTCACCATCATGAGCCCGTTTTGCATATATCATTTACATGTATCCCCATCTGCCGTGCACTGCACTGTTCCCACTTTCATTTAAAGCAGTTCTTCTTTTGATAAATTCGAGTGGAGCATGCATACACTATATCATGTAAAAGTAGGTTTCTCACCCTCCGCCCTTGCTGAATAAAGAGACTGTGTACTTCCCAGCCTTGCTCGAGTCTCGTACCAAGAAACCTCCATCTTTGTTCTAAGCAGAAAGAAATACAACAAACCAAGCTAAAATATGAATAAAATGTCGGTGTCAGATTTTCGGTAAGCTACTTTACATTTTTTCATTTCATTCACTGGGGTTACCTCAGACTTTAACAGGGCTTCTGCTTGGCTACGGTTTGTGTTCTTACAGTACCAGCTGCAAAAGTGAACCAAATGTCAGCAAATGTGAAACTGTACTTGTTACTGCAGCTGTGACATAATCCATACTCACTCAAATCTTTCTAAGCCAGTTTTTGCTTCCACAACATAGTTACTAGGTATATATCCCTCTTTTCTGAAATATAAAACACACGCACATACAATAGTGGAGTAGTACCACAATGATTAAGATTTGAAATCCTGTTATTTATCTCACCCGAATTTGTCCTTTGCCCTCCACCAGTTGGGATCAGACATCTCGAGGATGGTGTACTCTCCATCCTTCCTCAGCTCTAGGTCCTGGGCTGTCACTGGTGTGTAGTCATACTCTGCTACAACAGTCATCCCCACTGAAAGGCCAGGCTTCTCCAGTGGCTCAGGGGGCAAAGGCCTTCCTGGCTTCTCCTGAAAAAATACCATAAGACTGCAATATGGACAACACAAACTGGGCTACAAATCTTGTATGTTTATGTACCTCTGTTGGCGTCGGAGGAAGAGGTTTTCTGGATCCTCTTCGTTTCGATACCTTAGACGTGAAGCCTTTGTCGATGATATTTGGCACGTGAGCATATTTTTACATGATTAACACTGACTTCCACATTAAATTTGAAACTAGGAGGACTTCTCACCGTTCTTACCATCCAGCACCTTGCAACCCATCGCTTGTTTAACTTCCTGTTGGCAACACAGCCACATCCCATCCACCCAGAAACAAGGATGGTACTTCTGCATCAGATCCTTGTTGTAGCGCACCACTGCACACACGTATCCACATTTACATTGAGTCAACATAAGCATTTGCATGGGCAGCTTTTGGCGCTGTTAAGATCTGGTTCATGGATATTTAGACACTGAGGCTATGTAATGATGCATGCATACTGACTTTCTTTTAACTTTTTAATCCACTGAGCTCGTATATCTTCATTTTTTGCGAAAATATACAATGGCCCTTCGTCATAAACAATCTGTAAAAAGAAAAAGAAAAAGTAGCATTCAGTGGAACCTCTGATTAAATAACACCTGCAGCATCTCGAAAAGCCCCTGGTTCATCTGAGAGTTTCACTTCTTTCAGTGCACTTTCACATATATTAGAAAATCGCACTCTTAATACACTGTTCTCCTTGTACATTATTCTCTGTTACCTGGAAAGGATGGCTGCGCTCCTGAGGTGCACTGATCTCAGGCTGGACTATCTCGACACACTTGATCTTCTCAAGATCAACAGATCCCTTCAAACCTTTTCGTTTCTGCTTAATACATGAGGAAACAGTTACATACAGTAACATAACAGAGAAAATAGTTTTTTCCCCTTGTTGTGCGCACCATTTTGTCAGCATCATAGTCGTAGTAGGCTATTTTCTCTTGGGTGAGAATGAACCATCGCTCCTTGTAGTTCAAGGGGGAGGTCTTCTTCTTCTGCTGCGATCTTTTGATGAAGATTTCTTCGAGTATATTGTCCGACATGATTCATCTACTGGAAAGTGAAAACATAGCACAGAATCACAGGAGCTGTTTTGTAAACCATCACACATCTCTATTGGCAGTCATAGATACAGATCACCAACTCATCACCTTAACTTTGTTTTTGTTGCAGCTCACTCTAAAATATTCAGTGTGCATAGATTTAGAGCTATGCACAGTAAAGAGCGTACGTGACATGAAAGTAAGCACATAACATATCAGTTGGTGATTAGGCCTAGTTTGCATTAGCGCTGCTTTACATACAGCCAGCATCCTAATCTGTTTCCTTTAGCTACTGTATCCTGGTCATCAGCAAATAGAACCAAATGAGGCATGCTGTAATGGGAAACCTCACTCTCTTTACACTTTTATGGTACACTGGCAATACAAACTCCCATTTTGTATCACATTTATAAATATGATAGCCCTTTACTTCATCAAAAAGTAATATGTATTAACATGCCATTACAACATATTACAGGCACAATATCATAATGCTATTTATGTGGTTTTCTCTCGGATGCATTCTCACACCAGAACAACTCTGTTAACAATAACTTCTCTTTATTGACCTTTTCTTACTGTAAATGGGATTCCTTTCCAACACAATGGCGCTGACACATGTCCCAATAATTAAATTAAGTTGGTGTTTGTTTAGCACATCTTATTTGACAGGCAAAAACATAAACTCACCCTTGTCATACCGCTACACGCATCTTGTTGGTGTGCCTATTTTCAGCACATGTGTACTTCCTTATACCATATGAGCCACAACACTGTTAGAGGCTTCTATCACTAACAATACTGCAACACTTTTAACACTAGAGTGAAACCCGGTCCAGGTTTGTAGCTTTTATCTGTGTTGTCCTTTTGGGTGAAACATTATTGGTCCATTTGTCACTGTTGTATTCAAATGCATCATGGCTACCAGACTGGAGTTTTTTTTTCTTTTATATGATTCAGGGTGGCTGACACAGACAAACTCATAGGGAAGTTGCATCAATGTTGAACTGCAATATGAAGAGTACAGAGATCCAGAGCACTTCAGCCTAAAAGAATTCATTTTGCACTTATTGTGTGTTCAGTAACACATTTACGAAGGCATCCACTGTTTCTGCAAAGCGCAACAACACTTCATCACTTTTTTGTCTCACTTTTAAGCGTTTTACCACATCAGCTTCTTTGTATGTCAGTGAATACTGCCTTATTCTTCAACATTTGTGACCAGTTTAATGAGTGGAATAAATGTACTTTTTTAAACAAGATATATTTTTTCGTGATCTGTCAACAGCTAGAGGATTTACTGCCAACTGTTTAAGAATATAATAGTTATTACATAGTTTATTGTGAATTAGAATTTGTTTTTCAGTGACTCTCCTTCAATATGTTGCCTTCTAACTTCTACGTATGACACAGCAAACAGCCTTATCACAAAAAAGGTCTCTGTTCAACAGGAACCTTTCATGATGGTGTCTTTCCTGACGTTTCCTGACAGATAAGTAGTTGTTATGACCACAGAAATAATAATGCATGTGTATTAAGAAGAGTCAGAGAATTAAAAAAGGAGGAGGGGGTGGGTGGATGGGGGGTATGGGGGTGGGGGGTGTTATATATCTAATCAAAAGCCACACTGTGATATTTTGTGGTCTCATGTTGGTAGCATGCCATCTTCAGTTAACTAAAAGTTTGCGTGAGTAAATAAAAAGATCATAAAAAAGTATGCTTATAAAGAAAATAGTTGGAATACAATGCTTCACGTCACATGCATTTACACACTCACATCAAAAGTGAATAATTGGTTAGAATTTGCCACATTGTCTCAATGTCAAATGAAGCTGGACTCTAATCATTTACACTTGAACAAACATGTGAAGAGTCTAGTTACTCACCCAGGCTCTCAGAAGTGTGAAGCATCAGACTACAGGTGTTGGATAGTTGAAGCAGTGGCACTTGAATCTTTCTCTCAGTAGGGTGCCTTTCATGAACTGTGAGTTTATCTGTGATGCAAGAAGCTAAAACCCACCCACAGAGAGGAATCGACTCCACTTACTTCCCCTTTTTCTTCCTGCTCATTTTCATATCAGCCCTGTGAACAGTTTTCATTATGGGTAGGCTAAATATGAACACAATCAGCTTATGTATTTGGATTACCCACATATGTTTACTTTTTGTTGTTCTATAAATTGTCTTGTAAAATTGTACAATTTTACCTGCAGACACATACAATAATAATTTCATATTTTACCGAATTTTATTTGACATTATTTAACACAAGAACCCATCAGCCTTTTCCCTTCATGTAGTTTAAATTTCTCTCATTCGATTTTAAGTTGAATGTGCTCCTGAGTCTTCTTGCCGCTAGGGGGCAGTGGCAGACAAACTCACACTCCACTACATTAGCGAGTGCTTCCGGCCTCTTTCTTCCTCTTTTCCTCTGCATCGGGTCGCAACCATGGTACGATATCATTATTTCCAAGAATCAACCGTAATCTTGCAAATTAAGGATCCTTTGCTATGTCTCACTCACATATTTATGTAGTTAATATATGAATAAATACAACTGTGGTGTTATTGTACAGATTGGGCTATTTAGAAGGGTAAATGTACTCAGATTTTCTCCTGGTATGTCGGTACAGATATGTATTAACAGGGTATGTTCATACTACACAGGGCTGCAGTTTAGTTTTACAAAACACACGAAACCATTGAACGGTTTGTTAATTTCGAAAAGCCTTAAAGCGTACACGAACAAGCGTTTAATGTTTTTAATTTGCTCCGGAGTGAAACAGAGAGGCAAAGCTAACCATGTAGCTCAAAGCTAATGCAAGCTTGAACCCAGAGGAATACCGTCAAGTTGCGAAATTGCCAAGTCCTGAGGTCATACATCATAAAAATATTTATCCCAGTAGTGCGCTGGCTATCATTGCAGGGGATAAAATATATTTAACAGGTCTTTTTATCGTATTACCGCCATATTGTGACCATAGATGGCAGTGTTAATGACGCTGCTCTAACTCGGTATTTGTTGCAAACAGGTGAACGTCCCGAAGACTCGCAGGACCTACTGCAAGAAGTGCAAGAAGCACCAGCCCCACAAAGTCACCCAGTACAAGAAGGGAAAGGACTCCCTCTATGCACAGGGTGAGTAGCTTTCACAGGACTGCCTGTTTTTTCGTTGCCTTGATAAACACGCTATATAATTCAGCCAGCTGTGGCCTGGCTGTGGTGGCAGCACATCAGGAGCATTTATTTGTGCTTTTCATGTACCTCTTGCTTGCTGTTGAATTGTTCTATGTACAACCCTGTTAAGACATTCTACTGCTGATGTATATTTTAGACATTGCACTATTTCCATACATTTCTTGGTCAGAAATTCCTTAATGCAAAATGTATTTTTTGAAAATGTGTTGTCTGATTAAAATAAGTCTCTTATCCATTAATGTTCTACAGGTAAGAGGAGATACGACAGAAAGCAGAGTGGGTACGGTGGTCAAACGAAGCCCATTTTCAGGAAAAAGGCACGTAAAAAAAGTTTTTTTTTTTAATATGCGTTACATCTGTAAAGAGACTAACGATCGCTGTCTGCAGGCTAAGACAACCAAGAAGATTGTGTTGAGGCTCGAGTGCGTGGAGCCCAACTGTAGATCAAAGAGAATGCTGGCCATCAAAAGATGCAAGCACTTTGAGTTGGGAGGTGACAAGAAGAGAAAGGTAAGAGTTTAAATGAACCCCACTAAACCAAATTCATTTAATATTTGTGTTAAAGTGCTCATGTGACCCTAAACAAAAATAACCACACACGAACAAATCACACTAAATGAGTCAAAGTAGAAATTGTTGGACAATATTAGTTAAATTAAAATGGTTGTAATGTATTTGGGAAATAGTTGAATAATACATGTACTGTCCCTGCATTCAGTATAAAATAAATGTACAACTCCAATTACTTTAATCTAGTGTCGCAATTGGGTTGAACAAGCTCATTAAAATATGTACCCAGTAAGAGCTTTGTAGATTTGCTTTGAAGTATATACATTTGTTTTGCAATTGGATTTGCATGGGCAGGGAAACAATTTTTAGCTCTGCAGAAATGCTATTTTTATCAAAGATCATTAACCTAAAGAAAACTAAAAGCTGTATTAGGACTTAAATACTGTAAATTTGAAGAATTTGTTTATTGTGCTTTAACTTTGTGGTGCTACATTTTGACACATCTCTCCATATTTTTTTTAGGGCCAGGTCATCCAGTTCTAAACTGTGGGCCAGTCTTGTGGATGCAGCAGTTGTCACTATTTTCAATAAATGTAATTAAAAAAAAACCTTACAGGTTTGGTGTTTCCTTGAAAAATTATATTAAAATCCACAAAGGATTTGGAAGCTTTATGGGTTTCACGATGAGTTAGGATTTTTTTTTTCAAACTTCAAATTACAGTTCTGTAAATTACTCAAGTGAAAAGGTGTGTATTTGGTTCACTTTTAATCAACGGTTAAAATTAAAAACAGTTTGTACAATGACTTCACAATTTTTATCTGCAATAAAAGATTTCAAACTGAAGCATTAACATTACAGGATAACACCTGATCATAGATTACAATTGTTAAAAAATAATCTTTGGCACGTTTAATGACAAAAGTTACACCCATCTGAACTAATAAAGTGCATTCTGACAGTCACTAAAATCACTTGTATTTTATAAAGAGTTGTATTTCCTTCTGCTGGCTGTGTTCTGCCAGCGCAGCTTGTAATCCTGAGAGGAGTAGCTGCTGAGGGGAGTGACTGTCAGCAGAGCTGTGCCTGAGGGGTTAACATGCAGAACCATGTTAGTCTGTAGAGGAAGAACACCCAACTCCTTGTACTCAGGCAAAATCTGGGTGACGTTGCATTTGGGATTACAGATCTTCCAGCCAGGGGAGGCGGCAAGTAAGAATCCACGTGGGCCACCAATCTCCTGTTTGTTCAACACTGCAATAGCCTGTCTCTTCTCAGACAGGAGTCTCTCCCACACCTCGAAACTGTCAAACTAAAAACAAGAGTCACCATTTATTCACACTATAAAATTTTCAAATAAATAAAATGATACTGCAAATTTCACACGGACCTTGGCAGTACGGTACCCCTGTTTGCCCAGTGGATCCTGACTGATGGCTATAATGTGTTTGTTCTGCAGCAGTGCCTTTGAACGAGGGCAAATGTCCCGTAGATCGTTAGACATGAGCAGAGGGGCTGCCATAATGGCCCATAAGGCCATCTGGGATTCCTGCTGGTCATGACTAAGGCCAAAGTTGCCAATCACCAGCTAAAAGAATAGAAAAGATATGCACCTTGTCAGTACAGATTTCTCTGTTCTTAATGTATTTACAGTATACTAGTTTGTCAAAAATATGCTCTAATGCTTGGTGTGTCAGAGTAATGTGTGAAGTGGACTACCATATCGGGGTCATTCCAGCCCCCAGGTCCAGCTGAAGGGACAATGACGTCTTGATGATCGGCAGTCCAGTCCAAAATGGACTTGATGCTGCTCCATGAGTCGTACACATCATCAAAGTTGCGCCAATGGTTACATGTCTCACGAATGGCTGTATAGTTTGGCTAGATTACAACACATTATACGGTTAGTAAGTAAATGAAAATTAAAACAATGAAAACAAAAAAACAAAAACAAAAAAACCCACTTTATTATAAGGCCACTCGTATAAAGGCCACTCACAGGAGTAAAGGATGCTTTTTCCAGTTTTGTTCAAGGCCTTTGACATGTTTATGTATCCTTAAACACAAAACAAGATTAAAAGATTTAGCTTAACAAAATCTGCATTTCAGTTCATTGATATCATTTTAAGTTACTAGCTTATTAGTTTTAAACTTCTTTAGGGACGCATCCCCCTTAACTGTAAAGTCTCACCTTCTCCTAACAGGGTCCAATCTAAATAGCAGCCATCAAATTTAAGCAGATCCACATCCCAATCCGCAAACGTCTGAGCATCAGTCTCATAGTGGCCCAGACTGCCTGGGTATCTAGCACAGGTCGTTTCTCCCACGTCTGCGTAGATACCTAGCTTAAGACCTTTGGAATGGATCTGGAACAGGTAAATCAATATAATCAGCACTAAGTTTCTTTACAGCTTGAGTTACTACAATACCAGCAGGTGGCAGTGCAACACAAATATTGCTTTTGATAAACTCTGAGTGAGTCTGACTCTCAACAGTTTAAAATATATTCCCACTGTCCCATAAATAGAGACTTTAAGAGGACAAGCTGTCACACTGGTCAACTGAAAAGGTTGGTGCAAGGCGTCCAATACAATATCTGTGGAGGTGCCAGATCTCAGTTTAAAGTCGGAACTGTGGTTTCTATATCTTTCCCATTCATATGTAAATTATTGCAGGTCAGCTTCAATTAATATATAATGATGAATAAGTGATCCGACTGTGTAATGATATTCTGATCTGGGTTTTTAAATGTTAAATAACCAATAATCAACAAATTTGCAGGGATGGGACACAATAATTAAGAATTGATTAATCACTGACTCCTTATTAAAAGACCATGTAATAAAATTACTCATAATGATCTGTGTTTTATAATATCTAATCTTACAACAATTTGGTATTTTTTCTTCAAGCGTTTACACATCCATAACTCACATAGTCGGCCAGTTTTTTGATTCCTCCAGGGAACCTTTCAGGGTCTGCCTGCAGTCGGCCCTTGGCATCACGCTGGTAGGACGGCCAGCAGTCATCTATGCAGACGTACTCATAACCAGCATCCTTCCAGCCATCCTTCACCATCACATCTGCCATCTGCATGTACAGCCGCTCACTGCCGGGGCAACAGAAAGAGACCAATGGGTTATTAGACGACAGTGTCATTTCTGCTGTGGTCCAGACCAGTCACATACCAAAGTAACAGTGTAATCAAGTGTTTAATATTAGGTGCTGTAAACAATTTGATGACCATGTTGGGTGGGTTATATGTTGTTTAATGCTCAATTAACTAAATATAGGCCAGATAGTAGCATAGTAATTCTGGTTTAAATGTATTCAAGCCCCTTTTATAAGTGATTACTACTGTGTAAAATTTCCAGTGCAATTCCATAATAGTGTTGGAGACCCCAGACAGGAATTTTAATGTCGTAGTTTTTTATTTTTATGATGCCTACTTTCTATATAGCTTTTTATTAAGCTATAAGTCTCTTCAGAGCACTCTTGTGCTATTGCTGAGTTATTTGTTGTGTGTGCTCAGGTGTTCTTTTCATTGTGTTTAGCCTGTGTGTAACGTTTTTTAGCAAAGTGCCCAACAAATAAAGGTTATTACATGCCTCTGGATGCCTCAAACCAAATCAAATATAATCTGGTGGGCCTGTCTGCTTCAGTCCCATAATGCTCCCCTCCACATAAACAGGTTTATTTCCTCATGAGGTCACTCCTGAGTCATGTGACTAAATATCGATAGTTGTACCAAGTAATATATTCCCAATCGGTTTTGCTTTTTTTTTTCTTTCCAACTTTTTTGAAAAAGTTGCCCCTGCAGATTGTGTAGGCTTTAAAAACCCAATCACTTCCGGTAAACAACCTGGCAGCTAATAAAGACTTGGCAGAGCGGGCTCCATTAGCTCCTCACGTTTGGGTTTATTTATGAAATTTGTGCATGTTCCCATAATATTTCATTGATAGACAGTGTGTGCCCGCTCTCATACCTGATGCAGTTGTCAGGGTCTGTCTTACAGTCGATATTACACATGAACCTTTCCCAGTGCAGCCAGCCCATGGTGGGTTTTAGCGCCAAACCATTGTCTAAGGCTTCAGCGGCACGACCCAAAAAAACAACAAGCCCGAGGACGAACACAGCTCTGTCCATCTTCCTACAGCAGGTAATGCTTCCGAACTCACGCAGGTATTTCTGTCCACCTTTGCTACATTTACTACCAGTCTATTTCCTCATGTTTCAGAGCGCTGAGCCCACCCCCTCACTGAGTGGCGGACGTATGGACCAATAAGATCGAAGTGCGTCTGTAGCTGTCCAATGATGTTCCGAGAGGAGTTTACTCTGATGTTTTCCAAACGAGTCAGGTGAGTCAGGTGAGAAATAAGTCAGGTGACATCGAAGTAAACAGGAATGCCAGGTATGACACAGGGTACTCTCTTTTGTGTGTTATTGTTTTATTACAACAGCTCTGATGTAGGCTTTATCTGGAAATACATGGTTAAAGGGCTGTTATTTTGACCGTAGCTTGATCCCAGAACCTCCAAAATAATAATTCAAATGAGGAAAATCATATCATGGACTAAATCCATATTAATTTTTCATTCATTTGTACATATAATGGACTATTTTTCAGTGATTTTCTTTTTTCCCAGCTGGGTTTTCATCCTGATGGATGTTTTCAAGTTCAGCCTGTTTGTATATTTACTGTCGTTTGTTTTTGTGAAGCCCTTTGAGGCAATTGTTGTTGTGATGCTGGGGTTTACATATAAAACTTAATTGAAATTGAATTGAGAAGTTCCGACTAATTAGCCAATATGCCCTATGTGTGTATTATAACCAAGCCCCAGAGGGCTGAGGTTTACTGCTGGACCCTGAATAGATTATTTTAGTAAACTTTCTCATACAATAATGCCATCTGTTGCTGATACCCTTCAGAATTCATATATATTTATCAAAAGCTAGTATAAAACACTAAAATCAATCACATGAATATGAATAAAATTATAAATAATGTATTTGTGAGACTTTACACTGACAGAAAATAGCCCAGTTTGCTGCTCCATTCCCGGAGGAGCCGAGCTAATCAAAAATGCCACACACGCCATCAGCAGTAATTTAGGAGGACTATGTACGTATCGATGTTGCTTCAAGCTGTTTATTAGCTCCAGATCCAAGACACCAGTCATTAACTGAATTACAGATTGAGTTTCTTAATTCAGCTGTAAATGTACACCCCCACACATAACAAAATGAATCCTGGACATTATTCCTTGTGAAACTGTCAGAGGCCTTAACACACACAGAGAAAGTGATGAGATGTGCTCGCTTTGTTGTTGTGTGTAAACGTTACAAGATGGATGCAGTTTGTTTATTTGGCATCATAAAGTTAATGAAATTACCTCGTTGTTTTCACAGATGTCATTGGTAGTCCCAGACTCTCAGAGGTGACACTGTCTGTATCACGAGACGTTTCTTTAAATAGCCCTGGGATGTGGCATCTTCACAGTCTGTCATTGCTGTTGTGATATTGAGAGGAGAAATAAATAAAGGAGCCGTCGTGATTTGGCAGAAATCCCGATTATGATAATAATACCGATTCCCACTGCTGTCTGTATGTAAAAGGGAGCATTAATGAACACAAAACCTGACCTTTTGGCAAATGTCAAGGGTGCTTTCTTCAACCCTAAACATTATCAGGGGCTTCACCTGGGGACAGGCCTGATACAAACAATTTGTCACTTGCTATAGTTCATATCAGTGCCAGTGAGTGGAGCATCTAAATGTCAGATTTCAGTTTGACTCGCCCCCCTGATGGATGGACCAGTCCAGCTCACTTGAATACATACTGTACTATTGTCATAGAAAAAACATGACTTAGTCCACCGTTGTGATGAAGACACAACTGTTGGTTGTGTTTTGTGCAGGAAAAAGCAGTGCCTCTGTGTCTGAACAGTGGTTAATTGAGATTATTGACAAATCCATAGCCTGTGCTAGTAGTTGCCCTCACGGCTCTCCTGAGCTTTGACATGAATCCATTACCTTCAATTCTTATTTTGGCAACATTCTTATAAGTGGAAGGGGACGAAATGAAAAGGAAAGCAGTGGAGTTGAGGAGTTACATTACTCTATTGATCTATAGGGACAGGTGGCAATGCTAGCAAATGTCACCAGAGTGGTACCTTGGTAGCACAATATCTATATGGCTTGTGTTCCCTCAATGGAAAGGCATTTATTGCCATGTAATGAGCTTCTTAAGTTGTTTATACGACTGAACGTCACTGGGGAAAGTGCCTCCATGTGCTGATGTTGCCGCTTTAATTAGGTCCTTGTTGATCTGAGTGCTTCCAAAATGGCTTTTGGTAATAACCTATAGAAGCAAGCTTATGAACCGTAAATTACTTTGTTAACTGAGGGTATTTTTCAGCTCAGTTGATTTATTTTTCATTTATCATTTCCCTGCAGTTAAAGCTGGGATAAGCAATATTTTCTTCTGCAGTTAAGCACAACAGGAAATGAATTCATCTGTTTGTTTCTGTCAGGCTTCACAGATCTTAACCGTCAACAACCTAAGAAAATGTGTTTTTATGTGAAAATATGAATTTGACAGGCATTAAAGCACATCTGTATCACACATCTAACCTGGGATAAAAACTGACCACTAAACTCTTACTGTCTAAACTTAATAAAGATGTCTGACCAAAACTACATTTTGTAAATGGACAACATCACATTCCTGTGTATTTTGGAATATCTACTGTAAATTCTCAGTATTTAATCATCTTTCAGATGTTGGTCTAACTTGCCCTTTTCTGTGTTGCTCCCCTGCAGATGTTTTGGTTGTTGTTTGGTGGTTTGTTGTTGTTTTGTTTTTTTTATCTATAAATAATAAATTATTCACCAAAGAGCTTTAAGCTTTAATCAAAAGAAATACTTTTGTTTGTTCTTTTCGAATACTTACCATATTTTCTCTCTGTCAGGTAACTAGTTCTTTTTATTTCTGAGGAAATTCTCTTGTAAATGATATGCCTAATTAGGATTTTATTCAGCTGCTAATGTGAACATTGGTGTTCGATAACCGTCTCCTGGTGATTACATCTGAAATATTATTACTAAAGATTGCAGGAGGTGCTCCCCTGTAGAGCCCCACAGAGCTTTAGTGGAAGGTTCGTCCGTATACTTTGAGAAAATCAATTTTAATAGTATAATCGATACGAGATCCAGTTTGTAGACCCGAAAAAGTCAATCAGTACACAAAGACTGACCTTCATGTTGGCTTCGGTTACAAAAGCACTGTGCACCTATCAGGACTAATCCTACTTATGACGATACTCTGTGATACACATTCTCTACCATGATTAGATGGAGCGCTGCATTGTGTGGTACGTCTGGTAAACAAAGTGCATTGCAAAATCAATAGCAGGCAAAGAGAGACAGTACACTTCTGATGGCATCAATGGTTTCTTTGGCTGCAAGATATTTCCTGAAGGATATTGGAAGGCTGTCTATTTGGTGTTTGGGCTCAGAAGGCAGATGGACAAAGGAAATTCAGGAGGCTTGGATGATTCTTCATTATGAATGGCTTAAGGCTTAATTTTTATGTGTCCATTGGCAGGGACATTACAGGCTGAAAGTTTATACACAGCCAAGAACAGATTTTGACTACAGTTGTGTGTTTATGTGCCGCTTGGGGCACTGAGGTGATCTAAACCAAGTAAAATGTATGTATACCACCATTTGATGGAATTACAGATTTATCAATCAAGCCAGTTTTGTACTTATTAGACTTTTCAATGTTATTTTAAGTAAAATGGACTGATTCAATGACTTTGTCTGAATGTAGTGAAAATGCAAAATATGTAGTCACCTGTATTTGTCACATCAATATTGTAAAAACAGGTTTCTACTGTCCCTACCCATTGTATGCCCCTGATTTATTGGCAGGAACATGTCCCTAGAGTCCCTACCCAAAATGAAGCCCCTGATTGTGTGTCTTCTTTCTATCTCTATCTAGTCTGTGATTTAGGTGAGTACTTTTTTACAGGTTGGTGAATGACAGGTAGCTGATAGCAGATGTTAGCCCTCATTCTCAGTCGCTCTGCATCTGTAAGAGCGTGACAAACCAGTCTTACCGTATCTTTTCTTTACCGTACTGTCGTCACTGTACACCGACCGCCTTGACTGTCAACACAAAGATTTAAGTAACGCACAGTGCCTGGACAAAGTCAACCTTTCTCTCCGTTCCGACTTATCTTTCACGGGTCACATGTTGCATCTGTGTTATGGATGCAGGCCTGACCTTTTCAGACGGAGATAAACTGTGATGCCAGAAGTGCCCCCCGGACCTTCGATAAGCCAAATCAAGCATGTGCGGAGCATTTGCAGCCCGAAAGCTTACACCTTACCGGTCAAGTCGAAGAAGAAACATTTTAATCAAAGAGCTGAATCAAAGCAGTCCTTTTTTCATGCTATACTTTTGGTTTAATTTTTACTTACGGATGAAAAACCGAGCTTTTCCTTGAGATGTTGCCTTTGGATCACCTTAAGAATTTATTCTGTATAGGAGTTCAATATGTCTCGAGTTACCGTAGACCTGCAAATTGATTTCTTTGGGTTTGAGTTTGCAGCCTTGAGCACATTTTGAGTTTGTTCTCTTTGCTATGGGAGCAAAAAATAAATAAAAAATGATGTGGGACGTACATTTTTCTTCTGTCATCACAAGAGAGGTACAGTATTTCTCTATTTGGTAGTGAGCAGGTTATCACGTCTTGCACTTGCTGAATACACAACCAGAGCCAAGAAAAGGTATTGAAGTCTGTGTTTTCCTTTTTGTTTAATGCTATAGTATTATGTTATGTGACAGCGAGAAGCATGTGTGGGATAAAAACAACAGGCCTTGGGAATGTATAAGGACATGCAAAAGAAAAGGTGCTCGAGGGTGGATGCAGGATTCGGGGTTTTATAGATAGCATCACCATGGTAACAAGGCAAGATCACTATCCTCGTTCATTCAGGAGATCCCACGATTGCAATTCCGTGTCCATTCCATGTCCCCCCCTCTCTTTGTTTACAGTGCTGTGAAATCTCCAACACGCTAAAATGGAGGTTACAGCTCATTACCTCCACTACACTGAGCTTCACACACCACTCCAATCAAATGGCAACGGCGTAATGGGATTCAAATGAGATTTTAACCTATTAAAATGATTTCACGTGTGCTGAAAAGATGCTGGAAATGTAATGCCCGGGTCCTTTTTTTGTATTAAATGCTAATTGGGTATTGCTAAGTCAAACCGAGCCCTATTCACAGCGCTTTAATAATGTGACATGCAGATTAAAGTTAGCTGCTGGTGTCACTACCAGCCAAATATTTAGTTCATGCTTTTGTGAGAATGAATATTCCCCACACGGTGCTGTTTTTGAAGATTAGTACAGCAATCATGGCAAGGTAACAAAATCCATCCCATGTGTTTTAATTATTACAAAGAAAGAAAGTTAAAACCGGATTCTTGACACTTGTGGGGCTTCTCTACACCGGTCTCAATTGTAAAACCTTTTAAAAAGTGAAAGTTTTGGGGCATTGTTGTTATCATTGAAGTTTTCTGCTCTAAAAGCCTCTCCTGGATTCAGCCTGGGAATGAAAAAAGAATAGTTCTGACAGGTTAGAGTTCATAGATTCTGTTTGTTCCGTTGTGGAAATAGAAAACACATTTGTTTGACCCACTGCTGATATTAAAGTTTTGACTTGTGACTCTCTCTGATGGCTCTCTGATAGGGAGGGGGTATATGCGCCAAAGTTAGTTCAAAACTTCATATACAGTATATCTCTCTCTATATTATTCCCATACAGCTATAATAAAACACATTTCCCCTTATGTCACACTGTGTAAGGCAAAAGATAATGTTCTTTATGCAGCCTGTGCCAAGTGGATAACTTCACAACTTTTTATGACAGCAAGGGGTGAGGGATGGCTCTTTTGTTTTGAGAGATGTTTTCTCTGTATAATTACATTGTGAAGTTAGTTCACTTTGTTACAGTGTCTCACACATCAGGAAGGAGACCGCATTATTTCTTATTACTTGTGCGCATGTGTTGAAAGTGCACAGTGTTTTAAAAAAAGTGTCCAAAGCCGTTAAATAGAAGAATTGGGACAGTCAAGAAGATATCACTCATGTATGTAACTTTTGTTTTGTTCAGACCAAGGCCAAACAGCAAAAAGAGCAAGCATGGTGCCTCCTTTTGTAGAAATGTTTGCTAAATTGTTGCTGGAAGTCAAGCACAGCAGATAAAAAAACAATTTTTACATATTTTACATTTTCTTCAGTTGCTCATTTTTAACACTAGTTGGGGTTTCTTGCTTAGAAACAAAGGCCCTGTCATTAGAATCGTGGGTAATATTCTTCAGCAAAATCAGGTCTGATGTACACTTGATGAAGGTGTGCATAAAGTGCGCTGTGATGTGTGGTTGAGAACTTTACTGGAGAATTGGGAGTTGGAGTCCAAGTATTGAAAAGTTTGAAAATGAATGGTTAGAAATGACTTTTAGATGCAGCTGTAGTTCTGTGTTCAAACTGTGAGTGTAGGAGATGTGGAGACAAGAAACTGACGACTCTGTGGCACCACTCTACAATTAACCCAACTCACGACATATATCAATTTGAACAATACTATATCATCCCATTTCTTGTGTAATATATCAGTAACCCTGCTCTCTGACAACCCTGTATTCTCTGTGATTGGCTGCAACTCACAAGTCAGTCGATCTGCCAGTCAAGCCCGTCTGTCAAGTAACACCATACTTCACTCTGAGTTGTCATACAGAATTTATAGCTACAAAGTGCATGGTCTACAGATGAAAGTGAGTTTTACTGGTTTATTGAATAATCCTAGCACACAGTCAGTGTTGCTAAAATATACATTTATGCAGTATTTTACAGTATAGTGTCAGTGTAAGCAACATTTTCAGTCAAATTTAGATGGAAATCACAGAGTGTGTAAGCCAAGATTGAAGGCTTGACAAATGGCCCTCCAAGGACACTTTATGACACTCAACTATATATTTAATATCTATATATCATAGGCAATGGCAGGTAATGGGGAAAATGCAAGCTTGTATTGCAGTTTATTCCCCTGTAGTTACAATGGTGCAATGAAAGAGGTGTGTCTATATGTTTGAAGGGATGAGCCAAACAATACCCAGCAGGAAGTGGACAGTGAATAAATCATTGTGGAATTGCAGTCGAGCACTTTTTCCTGTGTTGAACTCCTCTCCGGTGACACCAATCCTCCCAAAGTGTACTGTTGCAAAGCCAGATGCAACCCAACAACGAAAGAAGCACTGTTTATTTTTGACACTGCAGCTCGTAGTGGTGATGTTAGGAAAATTCATAGCCGGAAGAGTAAAACTTCTACTCACTCAGGTTGTGTTGATCCCACTGAATATTCCTCCAACTCAAGCCTTGTGCATGATGCAGAAGTACACAAACTCCTCCGTGGTACTGCTCCGGAGTCTGCTATGTCTCACACAATGATTCGCTCTTGGCTTCTCAGCAGGCCCTTTGTTTCCACGGCAACAAGACTTAGTGGATGGTGTTGGAGTTGCTGCAATCGACTCTAGACATTCAACACTTTTAAGGTAACATCGCTTAGGAGAAAATGTGCTGACCAAAAGTTGGAACGTGTCAGTTTGTGATCATGATACCAAGCATGCATACTGGTTTAGATATATCACTTTGCGTACGGTTTAGAGGAGGTAAGCCAAGGTGCATAAGCATGGAACGATAGAAAAATAAGTGGGATAATCATGATTGGTTCCCTCTAACCAAAGATCATGCAGAGGCACAGTAGGGGACCTGAGGCTGAGGCAGCACTGGTCATTTAATAACACTACAGTTGTCTCGTCACAGCAAGGAAGCACTCTATGGGTCTTTCCAAAATGGCCCTCTTCACTGTTGCGCTACCCTCTTGATTTGCGGGTTTACACCGAGGGTCCAACCATTTTGAGGGCTGTCTGTGTCGTGGGCTCATTAAAACCTCCATAGGATGCACCAATGCTGTTTGCCCACTGTGAGTAACTCCAGCTTTTGCTCATCATGGAAGACAACCCACACAAAAGTTGCGTGTTTGTTGGGGAAGCTTAGAATTTTACAACTAGACGTGTTATACTATTATCATACAGGCCTTTACGAATTAGAATAGATTAGAAGTAGTCCAGATAACATTTTTACAAAAATCCTGGTAGAATTGTTTGCTACTTTTGTCTTTAACTAAAAATGTGAGGAAAAAAAAACCTCAGGTGAATCCAACAACATTATCAAGAGCTTAATGGATAAATTGCTACTTGCACTTCCTGCATAAGCATGGTTACATAGAGTTCCTGTTTCCATCAGAGTGGTGATCAGGGGAGCCCCATTCAGCTGTGAGTGTCACTCAACACTGAGTGCATCAGAGGCTGCAGTGAGAGTGCGTGTCATTTTGGAAAGGTCCCTCATAGAGGCCAAAGAGGCTTGGCCAGCAGAGGGCGCTGCTCTGATCAATATTATTACACAAGATAACAATCGACCTGGAAAAAAGACAATTGAAAGACATTTTCTTGCATTGGTAGTAAACATTTTGATATTCTATATTTAAATTACGAAAAATCATTATTTATAGCAGGTATATTAGCATTCTTAACTCAGAACTGAACACTTGGCACCTGCGTAGCACTATCATCACCGTGGTACTTCACAGACATTCATTATCCTGCTCAGCTCTGTTTGGCATTCATGGGGATTCATGATATTTAACAAAGAGACTTTTCTTTGCAGCACTTTTAATTAGCGCACAGGATGACCTTTTTGAATTGTCACAGCCTGTGCCACCTCGCTGGATATGTTTGGCATTACGACTTTAAAGTGTTCACATTAGAATACTTATATTCTTATCACATCACAGGTTTTATTTATAAACCAGACAATTGTTGCAAGTTTTGCTGTAGTATCATTTGTACTGTAAAATAAAAAATGGCAGCGTCATCCATAATAATCGTACAGTTTTCAGTCATGTTTCGACAAACCAGTGATGACACCTTTTGCAATTGTTTCAAGTTTCTAGCCTGTGGGCCGCTTTGGGCACTGGCCCGTGGATATGTCAGACGTGCACCAGAAAGTGTGCTTCAGGTGCTTCGTGCTTGAAATTCAAGCTCTACCAAAGTGAAAAATGCTGTGGGCACACATTCTAATGAAGTAGAGCACAGTTTATGGCTGGTTTATTTACACAGGAGCAGGTACCTGGATTTTAAAGCACACATTCTGGTTCTTGCACATTATTTAATAAAGAAGTCAGGATGTGTGAGGAATAAAATGTGGTGAGCTTCAATGAATAGCTCCAATGATTGTCAGTAAGGACGTATATGGAAGCACCCCAAAGAATACAGAAAATGACAAAACACAAAATTAGAGTTACTTAACTGAGATCTCCAAGTTTTAAATTCACTGATCCCATATAATGTTAAGAATGACTTCCTCAAACATCAGAAAGAAATTAGACCAAGCTTCTAATCTGATATGAATGAAAATAAAGCAGCCATTGTTTCCAGCTGTGTTCCCAAATGAACCAAAGCACCCCACCGACCAGCCCCACTTTCTCTATACTAAATTATCGTAATCCATCACGCCCGAAGTCGACAACGGCTAAGTGTAAGTCATGCACTGTACTCCCCTGTCGTTACTCCTTGGGTCAAAATCCAACGTGACACAAATGTAAACACCATTAGGAGCATTATTTCTAACTGTACAACTGATTTCGTTTGTGTTCAGACACTGTAGACTTGTTACAAAGAGACACACAGTCAAACAAGAATGTCTCCTTTACGTTGTATTTTCTCAGGAGCCTGGGAGACATTTAGCTGTCTCGACTTAGTGCATCGTCTCCCGGGGAAGTAATTATTTTCCTCTTGGCTCACCTCTCCCAGCCACAACCTACAGCGCTGAATCAGTGTCAGAGCAGGCGAGGAAAAAGCCGTCTGAGCTGTCGGCCCGTTCCTCTCTCCTGGGCATTTACCTGAGCGTTTGATGGACAGGGCACCAAAAAGGAATCCTGTAGTTATTTAAGTAGTAGCAAGAGGACGGTGGAAATATTGTGGTATTACTTAATCATACTTCAGATACTTTTTCTCACATAAAAGCTTTGAGGGAGAGACTAATGCATTGTTTTCCTGTTTGAACACAGACACTACAGTGCACGTGTCTGTAATCATTATCTATGTAAACCCCGAGCTGCCGCCTCCTCAGCTGTAGGGCTTCTCTCAGATGTCAGAATTACGGCAATATACAGTATACAGTAGACGCGCTGAGGGGGATTAGTGGAAATGAATCCACCTAGGATTTTCTGGTTAAATATATATACACACACACACAAGGATGAGCGTTTTCACCACATTCTGAAATGTAGGTTTCGTGGCTGCGGTGTTGTTTGAAGAGGCATGTTTTGTTAATGAGGAAAAGCTGCCTCTGTTGATTTCTCTGGAGCCTTTGGAGTCGGAGGAAAGAGGGATGAATCAACATTTCATAACCACGTTACAAAGTTGCTGCTCAAACAGTTTTTGTTGAAGTTTTCTTTTTCACCGAAAGAATGAGGCAGGACCTTCTGCAAGGTTATAAGAGCTTATGATGTCATCATGAGACTTGGTACTTAATGTTAGGAAGACTAATAAAAGTGCTAAAAATAACTGAAAGGAATCGTTGAGGACAGCACACTTTGGGCTAATAGCCAGTGGATGTATTGTAAGAGCAGGATGCTGGATTAAACATACTGTTATTAAGCATATAGTTGGCCTCTGGATACAGAATACATTTAGAATTAATATTTTATTCAAACATGGTTTATTTTACTCTGATTGATTAAAAATTAGGGGACAGCTATTTTTTGACCTTCCCTTGTGCGACACAGAAAGTAGATGACAGACAGAAAACTGGGTTTAACAAATAGATGCAGATGAAACTACCTCTGAATGCCATTGAATAGACACACAGCCAATCAGAATTCAGGACCAAGAGTACGCAAACTAAACTGCAAATGGACGGAAAAACATTCAACCAATCAGAGAAACAAAGCATCTCATAAAGCCCGCTCCGTTTTAGATATATGTAATATTTGGTGTGGGAGGATTGATCTAACAGGAAATAAGTTTGACTTTGCTGTGAAACGGAATGACTGCTGCTGGCTCAACTGTCAAACCAGTACAACTCATTAAAAAAAAATCTTATTCCATCACTGAAATGATTTAAACAAATATTAATTTAACTTTGACAAATTGATTTATAACAAATACGCAAGTTTTACATATAAAGCCTTCCACTTGCTCTATCTCTGTTGAATAAGTTGATTAAGTTTATATAAGAGTCTGGCAGTGGGGTTGGCACCAGAGCTGAGACTCGAGGGGACTGTGAGGTGCCACACAGACACACTACATTTGAACAGACCTTGCTCTCAGTAAAGGAAAGTAAACATTGGAACAGCCTTTTACTTCTAAAAAGACAACATATCAGTCAACCTGTAACTTGTCAACTCTCATTTGTTACAGATGTTCATACATGTGCATAATCCCTTGTCAATAAAAAAAACAACAACTAAATAAACACGTCTCCTGTCATATTTTTGCATTTCCAATTGGGAGAACATAACACAGTACATTTGCTTTCCTGTTCCTACATCACATAAATACATCATTCCCACACAATGTCTGCCTGGGACCAGTGCTGTTTCTTTTCGTGTATGATCTGATCCTGGCAGTCTGCATTAGAGAGAAGAGAATTGTCAGTCACTTAACATTTCCCACTGACGTGCATTGACACATTGTAGAGCGCAGCATAATGCAGGGAGTTCACATAAAGTGTGAAAGGGATTAAGAGACTTCTTTGGCTCCACTGTGACAAAAGGCACCACAGAAAGTTCTGCAGCAGAGAAACAGATGTAAGGTCAAGATTGAAAGATAAGGTGTTCAAATTAAAATGTTATAACTCTTAGGTGCAAGGGTATTTATATCATCTTTTTCAGTGCACAAAAAAGGTCGGTAATTTCAATCTTTCCTGGTGGTCTAAGCCCCGCCCCTTTCACAGCTGGGTTGCAACAGAGACAAACGCATACTTACAGTAAATTGATCTGTTTCTCATTTTCCCTGCCTCTGCATAGCTGTCCTCACACGCTGGGACACAATGACAAGGTTTGCATCATATTAGGGTGTGGAGCGAGCAGTTTTCCCTGTTTACACTCATATATTTAAAGGTGACACGTGTAGCAATATCTTGTGAATATATCACTGTCAAAAGAAACCAATATTTTCCCCTTGGATGCCATTTCTTCATTCCGGCTCCATGCTGTAGCTGCAGAGACACATGGATATTAGATTGAATGTCTTCGAGGACCAGCAACCTGCGATACTACAGCGCTCCCGTTCTTCTTCTGTACCTATTTAATTTAACACAATGTGCACGGTAATTTACATTTCACCAAAACTGAGCCGTCGGTTATGCCTTTTCGGCAGTAAAATGCTTGTAAAAAGTCACTATATGTGGAAATCATTAGATTATTTTTGTGTCTTCACGTGTGTTTCTGTTTTTATGTGCACAAAAGGCTGAGGTGCTCGTGCTCGAAGGGACAGCGTTATTGATTGCAAGGTCTTAGGCTGCTTTCTCAGAGCTCACACATCAGTTTTAGCGGTGGCACCATTGACATTCAGCTGAAATGAGGAGGGGGAAAGCATGCTGATTATCCCAGAGGGACACAACGGTGGCCCGCCTTGAACATGACGCCGTGGTGCGCTCCGCTTTCTATCCTGTTTATTATTTGTTCATTTTTACGCAATCTGATGACCCTTACACGCTTGCAACATTTATCAGCGTGAAGCGGTTATTACCGGGGAAATCTCTGGCTACATGCGTACCTCAGCGGTGTAAGAGGTGTCTAATGCCTCCTGGAACAATGAATATTTCATGTTCTCATTTAGGTCCGTCCTTCCATTTGAGGATTACTTTATAGATCAGACACTTTGATGGCTGTGGCTTGCTGTCGTCAAGCGTGACACGGGGAAAGGTTGTGGGGGTGTATTTGTCCGAGTCAACACACCGTTGGGATTTGGTTTGGTTGCTGGAGATTAGACCCTGCGTTATTGGAATCCATCCGTCTTTCCATGTCTTTGAAATGATATACATTGGAAGGGTACATGCTGTTTTCAGGGAGAGGTGGCAGAGTGTAATGGCCCACAAATCATGTGCCTGTTTTGAATGTGCCAATGTCAGGGTTGGTGGATTTAGAAAAGCTTCTTATTTTTTTCTCAGATTAGGTTTTTTTCTTTAGGACTTCAAAACAATACCATTACAGACTTGTAGTGAAAATTCTTCTTCTTTTTTCTTCTTTTTAGTTCTTTGGTACATGCTATTTTATTCTACATTGTGTCTAGTACCTTTTGGTCCAAGTCAAGTCTGCTTTCTGATTGGTTACTTACTGTTATTAAAGTTCCGTTTTTTTCAGAGATTCATTTAAGCATATTTTTAT
Organism: Rhyacichthys aspro; assembly: GCA_036850595.1. Lineage (NCBI taxonomy): Eukaryota > Metazoa > Chordata > Actinopteri > Gobiiformes > Rhyacichthyidae > Rhyacichthys > Rhyacichthys aspro. The sequence continues at coordinate 9,545,813 of CM072157.1, read as the reverse complement.
CTTGTAATGGCTAATTGAAAAACTAGGGGCTGGTTCTATAGGTATTAGTTTGGAGACTCTGGTTGAAGCAAAGGAGCAACAGACACACAACATGGACCATCCCCTGCATTGGGCTTTTGGACAACAGAGAGCAGCCACTGAGATCAGTGAGCTACAGGACAGAATGCCACAAAACTATATCTTCTTTTACTCCAAAGTTGGCCCTCAGCTCAGTGCAAGCACATATTGAGTTTCAGTATTTTTATGTGTGACATTTTCACATTATGCTTTCAGTGTGAGTCTGTTTAAATGATTTGCACCCACTGACAATGACACGTATTAAGTTTGGAAGTCATCTCAGGCTGTCAGAGGCAAGAATACACACAAATAAACAAGCTGTCATGCACCATAAGACAATGAGTCTACTCCAAATATGCCTTTATCTGTTCGCCACACTCCGATTTATATCCGATTAATACGAGAGCTTGGATAACAACATCACCATCATAACAATGAGAAGAAACAGCCACATGCATTAAGACACACACATTTGCCTCATTACCTGGGGGAGCACAGCAAACACAGGAGTCGATTGGGACTGCAGACTAAAGGACAGTAGAGCTCGGGCTGCCTCTCGGAGTTCATTGTCATTAGTGGTGAAACGCCGAGGCCTTTTCAAACTCATTAGTTGATAAAACAACCCCCTGATTTCCTATTAAAAAACCCATTCGTCCTCCCTCGCTGGAGATGCTCCCCCCTTCGCCGCATCCCTGCTTTCTTTCCACACTTTCAGAGCCACTCCTGAGAGCGGAGAAGTAATGGCAGCTCTAACGCATGGTTTAGCCGCCATTCCTCCCACATCGATTGCGTTCGTACGGTTTCACAGCGAACAATTACAGCCGTGATAAAACAAGCCGCTCTGCTGATTACCTCTTTTGCGTCTTCAGCATTTACAGACGGTATTGTGGTAGAATTGGATTTACACCTTCGGTTTAAGGGTCGTGCCTGGTGTCTTTGGGATTTGGAGCTGATGGGGTCTATTAAGGAGCTGCAGTAGAAAAGCATCAGAGTGTGATGCAGCTAATCTGTGACTGTATTTCTAAGGATTTTGCCAAAGCTTTTCTATATATAGAGGCTTCTGTTTACAGCCTATTTATATCCACAACATTGAAAGAGATGCAAATGTTTGTCATTTCTTGGCAGAATAACAATTTATTTAAATCTGGACAAAAGGAAATACATATTTGTGCTTTGTGCAGTTAGATGAACAGCTTTGTTTATGTACATTTATACACCGTTGTATAGAATCTCTTGCTACAAGTAGCTGAAATTAATTACCAACACTGACATATAGTATCATAAATATCAAATGTCCACCCTACTCCGCCCTTTGAGCCCATTTGGTAATCTGGTAAAAAATTGTCATTGTATTTTCAGTTTTCAAAAACATTCATTCAAAGATGTGTAGTGTCAAAATTCAAGTCAGTATATGTCTCATCCAGCCAGGATCTCTTTCCGAACTCTTTTTATTTAGCCGTTATCTCACACGAAAGTCACAAACTCCAGAAAAAGTCTTCAAATCACATCAAAAATCATCCCTGCAACAGAAGTTTTCTCAGTCACTTCATGTAAGATCCTGAAGACGCACCTGAGCACAAGTTTTTGAATCGATGGTAGAAGAAGCACACGTATGCCTCTAAGACATGTCCTTGTTGTAATGTAGATCTGACAGGCAGGTTTGGTTTTCAAGAGGAAAAAAAAAATTGTAGCATCTGACATTTTACAAGTTTGCATGGATGTCTTCGTGTCGCAGCACTTTGTAGGTGATCCAGTAGAAGATGTTGAAAATGAGGAAACTCAAGGGGAAAACCGCTCTGGATATGGTGTCGATGCGTTTCGCCCGGTCCACGAACCTCTTGTGGAGCAGCTCCCCGTCGCACATGGTGACCGGAGCCGGCGGAGGCGGCGGGGCGAACACCGTGGCCCCCTCCACAGGAGTCCCGTCCTTCGTCTGGAGGCAGTGACCCAGCCCGTAACCCCGGAAGTAAAAGCCGCGACTCTCCCTCACCAAGTCCTCTTCCTGTTGAGTCAAGCAAAGAGAAGCGTTAGCTGTCGACAGGAATCTGCTTTGACCTCTCAGTGGCCGAATCCCAAATACAGTGAAAGTGCACAACGACAAAAGCATTCACAGGCTTCAAAATTAAAGCTTTCACTTCAAGGATACTGCCGTTTAAGTGGGCACGACTTCAGTGTTAAAAATAGCCTTGAATAAATGCTCTTCAATCAATGAACATTTCTCTTTCTCATCAAATAAAAAGGTTAATAGAAGCCATTATCATTAGCAGAGAAATAAAAAATAACAAAAATTAACCTCCGTCTCTCCTTTCTTATGCATTTCAAAACTGCAGAGTGACAGACCTTTTTAAATGTCTATTAATAAAAAGTCATGAGCCCCAAAAAAAAAAAAAAAAGTCTCTCTTGGCAATATGCTTTGATGAATGGCCTGGCACCTTTTCTGAAACAGTAAATGAGACATTATTCCCACCTTCTGAAGAGATTATTAATAGACATGTGGCTTTGCTCTGACAGGGCTCTGACACTTTGAGAGATTCACTTTAGGGAAGGAAAGTGAAGATGTGCGATCTAAATTGGGTGATTAGTAGTCCGTTTGGGAAGGGGCCAGAAAAGCTGTGATCTCCACGTCCCTGGTGTCTTTGTCTCCCTGACCCTGCCGGCCCTTTGCCTCTCTGCCTCGCCTCAACTTTTGGTGTCGGAGATATTTGCCAAGCCACTACAACAGGCTTTGGTCAAAGGTCGACGGAAGCTAATGTATTGGATTTCAAATGTGTCTCTACTTTGACTGCCACAGTATACTCTTATATCCCTTGTTACTTGGCCGGTCCTATGGTTGTATTAAGTAACTGATTGAAGACTATGGATATATCAAATAGGATGAATGCAGTACTGTCTAAAGTGCCACCAAATCCACCCATGAGAACTCTGTGATACTACTGTGGCCTCATAAGGTGACGATATGAGCCAATCAGCAACTTTGAGCAAGTATTTTCTTTCCTGGACATGGTCTGATTGAGAATAACTTTATGAACTATCTGTTGCCCTGGTGACAAATTGCCCCATACAGCGAGAGGAAAGGGAGTTGTAGTTCTTCTTCTTCACAGTTTAATTATCCCACTCCTTCCTAAAGGATACAGTACATCATGTGCTAAAGTCTAATGGTGCGTTTCCCTGAAGATAATAGGTGCTCATGGTTTCAGGTGTATGCGCTCAGTCAGTATCAAAGCCCTGGTCAGTTTGTAGGTGTTGCTCCATGTTCAGTTGATAGTATTTGCAAATCAAATCTAATGGGAACAAATTTAAATTACAATTCATTGTAATAAAACACTGACACAGACTTTTGCCAACCAGCATTCAGTATTGCAACGGTTAACACAAAGGGGAACATTTCTTCAAATCAGCACTAAAGTGAGTTTTACAGCGTGAATGAAGAAAGGGCAAGTGCAGGGATAAAGAGGTCAGACACAGGGCAGGGGTATAGCGGCGTGTTGCAGGGCAAACGTTTGACAGTGGGAAAAAGTTGAGGATAAAGTTTCAGGTGAGAGCTGCGTGGCAATCATTTCAGGGAGGTTGGGTACATGGACAAAATTGGGTTTGAAGGTCAGGGTTACCCTGGCGCAGGCGCTGCACTGCTGACTCAGAGTCTTGTAGGTTGAGTTGTCACTGGGGATGTCATTCACTTTCCGCAATGACTCAACACTTCCAGGCTGAATGGCCACGTCCTCCGTTACAAGGAAAGGTAGACATGTTAACAGTAAATTTACTGCCTCTTTTCATTTCAACATGAGAAATATGGATTGGCTTCAAAACATTTTGGCCATAGATCGTCTACATTTTTCAGGAAACTCTTCCTTCTCTTTATTAAAAAAGTAACCCCAAGGCTATCCAAGGAAGAGGCGGCTGTAGATGCAACCTTCAAATTGTAATGACAAACTTCATTAAAGAAACATCTCATGTGCAGTAATACATAATAATCTTTAACTTGTACTAATTTAAACAGACTTTAAAGACAATGGCAAAATCCCCAAAGGAGCCAATGGAATCATTTGTTTATAGACAATAAATGAAAGTGCCAATCTACTTTGCAGTTGATATAATGACTAATGGTGGTCAGTGTGAGACTTGTGAGCTTCCACAGTGCTCACTCCAGTTCAGCGTTTCAGGTCAGTGTCAATAGCCCTCAGATGGATAGTTTGTAACCGCTCGCTCTTCAGCGGGAGTAATTGTGCAACTAACGTGGACAGGGAAAGTCCTTGTCGACATAACTTCTCCCTCCTTTATCGATGGAGAAGGGCAGACTGTCCAGTAAATCTGTCGCTGTTCAATGCCTTCACAGGGAACACTGCCACGAGCCTAGAAGGAGCTTTTTAATGCGACGTCTGTTCTGTTCTATTCATAAGGGTAACCTGTCTGTGTGGCTTTGCCAAAATGCTGGAATTTGGACAGCAGTTTTAAACATATGCACATGCACATTAATCAAGTGCAGATGGCTAATTAAGAACCTGTTCAGCCTACTGTACAGTACATTACGCAGATATATTTCCAGTTAAGCTCACATCAGGCCAGAAATGATTCATTTGGGGTGAGAATGCAGGGTCAGATGGTACCAGCGTTATGGGGTTGGTAGAAAATTCAGTGACAGAGAAGAGATCACAAAGGCTTTTCATAGGTCAGCGCTCAGCATAGAAAACAGCTGAACTAAAATGAGCAGATCTTCCTCATGTAATCCGACAGCCAGCTGTAGCGTGTTGATGTTGTCAGTTCCTGAATACAGAGCGTCGCACAATAACAACAGACATAAGTCAACGTTATGGGGCCTGACAGGAACTCCAGAGTTTGCCTGTGCATGTCGAATTCAAGGAGCTCTGTGACAATGTGCGTCAGTGTGTATGATTTTTTTTTCTTTTTTCCTGTGCGTATGATTTACACTCACTATTCTTTGCTGCCGTTGCTTTTTCCTCAGCCTGATGAACTCCTTGTGTTGCCTCGAGACGAAGTTAACCGCGGCGTACTCCAGCAGGGCGGCGAACACAAACAGAAGGCACACGGCCATCCAGATGTCGATAGCTTTCACATAGGACACCTGGGAACAGACAAGGTCATAAAGGCGTCAATATGCGATCAATGGGACTGATGGGTAATCTGTGGCTTGTTCACAACATTGCTCTGTGCCAGCGTAATGGCACTTATCTTTAGCGCGGACGAGAACGGTAATGATTCAACGGGATGTGTGCAGTTGTCACATAGCCACAAGACGGGTCAAGGCTGAGACCTGAGGAGAGGCCTGGCTCAACTGTTCATGAAAGATCTGTCACGGCACATTGGGAATATGCACTGAACAGGCCTTTTATGGAAGACACACTCAATTGAACTGCACTTTACTAAGTGTTAAAGACATTTGCTGAAAAGAGGGAAGAATAGATATGACATAAAAACATGTACTTCAGATTAGGGCTGCAGCAACTACTAAATAAATCGTTTATAATCTATAAACAAATTTAGTAATCAATTAATCGCTATCTGGGGTATTGATAAACTCTGAACTATGTCATGTGCTGAGAGAAGACAGAACAGAAAATCCACAAAAACAGCAAAAGAGATGTACATTTGGTGTTTTTGATAAAAGAAAATACATCTTTATGTGTATATATGCTTCAGCCACAAATCCTTAGACATATACTTCTGGTTAAGAAAGTAGAAGTGTATGTGATTTTTTTTTTCTTTCTTTTTTTTGTCATGTTTTAAACCCACAACATAAAGTTTTTGACCACTTGTCTTTGTTAGTTTACCAGGTCCACACACATTTACACGTGCTTCACTATTCGATTGTTTGGAAAAAATAATTTTTCAGATTAACCGATTATCAAAAATAATCGTTGGTTGTCGCCCTTATTTCAGATGTGAGCGTGAAAGTGCAGATTTTATATTTGTGGTTCAGATATATTCAAACCTTCCTAAAAAAAATCTGGAAAAATAACCTCTGTGTGCCCATTTCTGTCCAGTGTGTGTCCTTGGTGAACTTGTTTTGTTTACGCCACGCAATTCCTCACCTTGTCCCAAACAAGGCTCTGCTTCATGCACAGTCAGCGCTCAAAACGAAATCTGCCCTTACACATTGCCCCCATATAGAACAGCGTCTCCTGCCAAAGATTTTAAAGGGACACAACTGGCCCATCCTTTCCCATTCTCCGTAATCAAAAATCAATTGTGCCTCTGTCACCTGTTTCATGGAGCATTTGGGTCAGCCTCGTCAGCTGGTCGGGACATCATGTGAGGAAGGGAATGCTGTTTCGAAATCGTTCATCACTTTTTGGGAGAGTGTCAGTGCAAAATGTCACGAGGGTGTGTGGGTTTCTCATTCAGGCAGAACTCTAGTTATTAGACTTTTTCCCATTCAGTTACTGACCTTTTTGTTCAGTTCCTGACTTTATATGTGAGGGCATTTCTTCTAAAACCATGGCTTACTACATACTGTTTCTTTTCAAATTCGGGTCATAGTTACGTACTAAGGAACACTACACTAAGGAAGTCCAAATCAACAAGATCAAGCCATGACAAAGCTATGATGAAAGTATGATACATATGAAAAGATATCAGGGATTTGTTAAAAACGTTAAAAAGACATATAAACTCTTTTTCAAATAACAAGCTGGAAATGCACGTCTTGACCGACCTTGGGCAGTGAGGCTCTGGATCCCGAGCTCTGAGTGGTCATCGTGAGCACAGTGGTGATGCCCAGTCCCACTCTGGCAGGTGCGGCGTCCATGTTGATCCAGAAGGACACCCAGGAGAGGATGACGATGAGGAGGGAAGGGATGTACATCTGGATCAAGTAGTACCCCATCTGACGTTCCAAGTGAAACTTCACCTCGATGCATGTGAATTTACCTGCGGTCACGTGACACAGTCAGTCCAAATCCAATCCACTGTGACAAATAGATAATGCTCTTTGTTCCAAATGGATTCAATACGCACCGGTGTTGTAGTGCTTTGTGCAGTAGCCTAAATCCTTCTCCTCTTTGAGCACAAACTGTGGCAGGGTGAGATCGTCCGCCACCTGAACAGGGTTCTCCGACAGCCACTCGAAGATCAGGTCGTTCATGGTGTAACCGACTGGACAGCCAACAGGGAAAGAGACTCAAATGAGAAACCCTCACAGGAGCACATAAAGCTGTTATTTAAATTTCAAAATAGGACTTGAATGATAGCTTTGGGTTTCAATCAGCTTAATGACGTGTAGACATGCATTTCCTGTGACCCACCCCTTTAGGTTAACGAAGAACCAAATAATTTCACAAATCCGTGCTAATGAGACTTTTTTTTTTCTTTTTTTTCCCTAAAGCATCAAACAGACATGACTTTTGTAGATGCAATGTCCTTTTGCCCATTTGTCCAGACACTTCTAGCCTCTGCCATGTCTCTGTCACAGTAAGGGTCATCCAGCACAGTTACAGTGTTATCACGGTTGTCTGAAGGTTACTGAATACAGGCGGACAAATGCTAATTCAAAAGCAGCTTCACCACAGTGTGATATATAGCTTTTAAAAACAGAGTTTAAAGAGAAGCAGTCTGACATGGCCATTTGGGATAAGTCTGTAATTATTTAGCTTTCTTGACTGAAATGTGAAAATACACACAGCGTGGATTTGCATAATCCTTTTTGGAGGGGTTGTGCTCCTTCTCACAGCCGTTTGATTAGAGATATATTCAAAAATACATCCACGCAGAATTCCTCACACATCTGAATAATACCGACGTCTGCCGGGAGCCTGTGGGGCCAGTGTTACATCGACATCAATAATTCAAGATGTTACGCCTTTTCCCGTAGCTTCCGTCTGAGAAAACAACATCGCTAAAGCTCACTTATCTTGTTCACGAGGAGGATTGGGTGTCATTCACACAGCCTGACGTAACAAGCGAGGGGAATACCAATGCTTCCTGTAATGAAGCTCTCAAAGTGAAATAGTTGGACAGAGTAATGAATGGTAGTCACACAGCAGCTGCTTTTTTAATCAAAGAAATGTGGATATTGTGACTATAACAACGTTTACAGTCTCGGACCTGCTTTTCACTGTAAGTGGATTTGAGGTTACTGGACATTAATGGCTTGAGGCAGTGTGTAGTAGTATAAGCTGCGTACGTGGGACTTTGATGTGTCAAAATAAGGCTGAATCTTATAGTTGGGTCTATTTATATATCTGTATAAGCCCTTGGCATGAAAGGCCAGAAAAAAAGATTGGCCTTGGCTCTTTTAAAGCCCCAAAGATAACTCTCTCTTTTTTTTTTTTTAGTACCAGGCTTTCTTCCTCATTCTTGGAGTTAAATAGTGTTTCCCCAGCCACAGTAGCGGCAGTAAAACCTACGTCCTCCTACAATTTAGCTCCAGCCAAGGTGATGACACCCTTGGGTGGCGTAGGAACACTTGTCAACACAAGGCCAAGTATCCTCACTCGGACTTTAATCAGGAATGATTATGGCTCCTCTAATGGAAGTGTGAGGTGATACACTTCTCCAGAAATGACCTGCACATAACGTTTGCCTCCTCGTCCAGATGTCGAAAAGGGTAAAACGTCTTAATATTCCGGTTTCATGCTCGGACACGTACATTCCAGCACTACATTTATTGGCTTTTTATGTTTGTGCCTGGTGTCAATTTACAGAAATAAATCATGCTGCCTCCTGCGCAGAGACAGAGTAACTAGTTCTATAGCAACAATAGCTCTTGCTCTTATTGAATCAGATAAGGCTGTAGGTAGAGATCCAGCGCCGAGTGAGACTTATTTATTTGTAAGAATAAAGTGCAGGGGCTCCACGGTAAGAGCGCTCCATCAGTCTCCCCAATGCTAGACTTAAATTATTTTGTCCCTGTGATGGGAAATTAGGTCACCTCTAGGCGCAGGGGGTGGGTCACATCTAATAAAAGGGACACCGAATTAAAGTTTTATTATTTATATCCGGGAAATTGGTTTCACGAGGGCAGATGATATCTTTGCTAAAGGCAGCGGGAGTAAAGGGCGAGGGTTCTCTATCTAAAACGCTTTTGGGGAATTTTTCAATGCAGTACACAGTATACTAATGACTGTTTTTACCTGACTAAAGTACAGCAATGGCATTTCTCTCAGGTCAAATCCAGTCATGTTGAGTAAAGCTTTCATTTCCTTTACTAAAGTGTGTTAGTTTGAATTTGTCAGATCAGACAGAAAACATACCTTGTTGAACTAAGCCAATACAGCTTAACTTAACTACTGTGGCTAAAATGCAACAAACTGGGCTAGATCTATTTTATTGTAGAGCCCTAAGTCATGCAAAAGCTATTCCCCCAAAATCTGAATGGCAGTCTGTACCATTATTTCCCAAACAGTGTGTCGGGACCCAAAGGTGGGTCATAGAAAATTATATTAAGGTCGCCATAGAATTTCACTTTTTGTCATTCATCAAAAACTGGAAATAGCATGATTGTGAAGGTAACGGGAATTCACTTCAAATATTTACTAAATCAGACCAAAATAACAAAATTAAAGGTGGAATAGGAGATGTTTTTGAATAAATTTGTTAGCTATTTTACTTGAAACTGCCTTAACTGAGCAATAACAGACTATTAAATACACGCTCTGAAAGAAAATATATTAATACACATCATACGAGTTGTAATGGGAGTCAAATGAAGTGAGTGCATGTTGTTTTGGAGGAGTGGCCTCAGAAGGAGCTGTGAATGACAGAGGCTGGTCTAGAGCATGTGATTTTTTTCAAAACACACAGTTGGCAGTTGTTGGTTTTGCAATCGTCACAAACATCTCCTATTCAACCTTTAAACAAAAAAGAGAAAAGCTATAGAAAACATTAACAACCATCATGAGCATCATAAAGTTTGACGTAAAAGGTTTGGGTCATGATCCATTTGGCTTTTTAAAATCTGGGTCCTCACGGCAAACGTTTGGGAAACACTGTTTATTGTTTAGATTGTTCCAAAATAAAAAATAAATAAAAATGATAGTGATTAATTAAAACATGGACTGACAATGAATTAATCTTCTGTGCATATTGTTCCATGAAAGTGTCCAGTAACCTTAACATTTCTTTGGTTTTGTTTATCTGTTTTCCACCATAAATCATCGTGGAACACTTGATTTGTGTGAAAGTGACAATGCTACTCACACATAATCAATAAACAGAGTCTCGCCCTTGACTACCATTCTCACTGAAGGGATACACCTCTCCACAGTAAGACCATTTCCTTGAGATGTTAGTATAGGAACCAAGTGAAAGAAAAGGAAGCAGACTCACAACTCTCGAGCTGCATAGTACAGGTCTGAATGTCCATGGGGAAATTCTTCAAGTCCATAGGGCAGGACAGGGTGAGAGTTAGCCTGAGATAGAGATAGAAATTGAAAGAAAGAAGAGGAGACTTTGGCAACAGCTACAGTTACAAGAAGGCTAAAGGAAATGATACTAAAGGAGAAAATGAGAGGTTAGCAGAATGTGAAAGAACAGAAAAGTAAATGATCAGCATCGAGCCGCTCTGCATGACATAAATCACCAGTAATAAGCCTGCATCACAGCACTTCTAGTAATAAAAGTTGAAAAAACAAAAATGAACAATTGCAGCGAAGTAATAGCTAAGTAATTGGTGTAGGCATTGACACTTTTATTTGTTGTGCTATGGAAGCATTAAGCCTTCCTCCGAGAAGAGCGGCAGACCTATTTGGGAGTGTGTCTGGAGGAAAGTGGTGTAATTACCCGCTGTAACGCAACGCCCAGAGGCCAGACAAGAGCCGCTGGTGCTACACACAGATGAACATTTGCTGCTATTAGGATCACACTGTATCTGTTTCCTCAGTGGCTCAAGAACAAACCGCTAACACCCCAGTGAATGCTCATTCTGAATTTCAATCAGTCAGCGTGCCAGCCTGAAAGTTAGATACTGGGATGTGTTGGGCTCTACTAAAGTTTCAAATGGAGATAGAGCTTTGTGTACAAGAAAAATTGAGCACATATGATTTCCATTTTTCCATTTGGAAGACGTGATGTGATGAGGTTTCATTTAGTACAAACACTTCATAAGCAGCCAATTCACTTTTTAAACTTGTAAAAGGGCAAAGGGACCAGACTTAAGCTTTGTTTCCACTTGTGTGAACGTATTTGAAGTAGGCTTTTTGAAACTTAGATGCATTCTTAATAATGAATGTAAAAAGAGGAGTAAATCCTATTGTAGCAGTGAGAAGCTGGAGGTACAGCTGCTGCAGTAAACATTAAACTGTTTCTGATTGATTTCCAGCTTGCTGAACATTAAATTAGCATTGTTGTTTTATGCAGTGCAGACGATAAATACAATGTTTAAATTCATTAAGTGAGAGCTGTACAACGCTGACTCTTTAAAATCAGAAAACAGTTGATGCTGGCTTTGTCGTCTGGAGAAAGTACAACATTTAGACTGTTTTTTTGTTGGTATTTGACTGTTTATAACAAAAACAATGCATCTTTTATTTGAACATTTTTTCCGTAGAATGTACTTAAAGTAATCGAACTACCATTAGGTTCTATGGCGCTTTAAGTGTTACAGATTTGCAAATGTAAAGTGTGATTTTGAAGCAATCTAGTAAACAACACTTTACGCAATGCATCAAAGTGATTTTTAAAATGACAAACAATTTTCAGCTAAAAGTGTCAGATGTAATGACCCATCCTGATCTATAAAGGCCGATTGTTGTTTTTTGAGTAACAGTAACTGACAATAATAGACACTTACATACTAATATCAGATATAAATTAGAATGAGAATTACCACATAACGTTATATCTATTTATTTAGTTCAATAATTGTCTTGAAAATGAACTTGTTAAGTCAGCCTTTAGAGATCTCTTAGCCATCTCTAGTTACCTGATGCTGTAAAGGACGCTGCCATCTTGGAAAATCCGCAGCAGCTTGTTATCAGTGGTGACCTCATGGAAATTGGCTCCTTTCTCGTTGGCAAAGAATAAATCAGGTTTCCAGATTGAGTCCAACATGGAGGGATCTAGATCAAGGGAGTCATCGGGGTATTCGCTGTAGGCTAGACGAGGGTCGTTCCATTTCTGCCGTAGAAAAACATTGAGCCTGTAGTCCTGCGGAAGAGCCGGAGGTAGAGTTAATCAAAAAATCTGTAGCCAGTAAAAGCCGTGGACAAGTTCAGAACAATGTGACCTACAACCAGTAATTATGTGTCTTTAAATAACAAATTATTTCATAACTTAAGGCACTGTCGATTGTTGCTTTCTCTGCTTGTTCAGACTATTAAAGGGGTGACTCTCAGGCGACCCCAATGACATCATTAATGTTGTCACTTCAAGGCCTGGAGGTTCGGTTTTCTGGGCCTACACCTTGAACAGTTCATTGCCATTTTGTGCTGACCGAGCAGCTGTAGAAAACTGTAAATGCAGAGTTGGGGGGCCGCCCCTGAACCTTCTCATTCATTTTCTCAATTTTTCATTTTAATTGCCAAGTGGACAGTTCATTATCAGCATGTCAGTGACCCAGTGGTGTCTGAAGGTTGCACTGTTATGCTTCAAGAAACACAGAAATGAGGGAACACCGGGCAGGATTTGTAAAGAAGTGTCTCGGGAAGAGGAGAGTGCTTCAGGGTGAGAAAAGAGTGCTTTGTGATGTCTCACCATTGTGGTTTCTGTGATGGACCCAAAGCTGTTGATGAATATATTGCAGGTGACATTCACTGGTGGGCCTAAAAGAACAATACAACTTCAGTTTACACATCCTTTGTATCTGAGATGATTTATAACACCACATTTCTTTGTAAAATACCCCTTTAGTCTCGTGATTTATACCACTTTCTTCATTGCTATTCATCCTTTAACAGTGAGTGTGGATGGAAATATTGTCAACAGACAGAATCTTAAAGGCATAATATAGGGTCTTTCACAAATTTTTTGGGGACAGATTTAAAAAACAAGACAGAGAGACATTTTCAGTGGCCAGTAGGTAGTATGTGTAATAACATATGGACATATCTGATCTAGGTGTATCAAGACCTGCATAAAAACCAACCATATCTACACTCAAACAGAAGGTCAAATTTGCCTGGTTGACTCCATTATCTTTATCTAACGCCTTTTGTCTTACTTATTGTTGGTGTTGGGGAGAATTATTTAAGAAATATGTTGCTGGAACCAAACAAGGCCAGTCTACAATAAAACACTGTCCTCCTAAATAAAAGATCAAAACAGAAACAGGAAAAGCTTATCAAACAGTCTTCTCCAGCGCTGGTGTAAACAACAATCTGATGAAATATAAATGTCCCGGGAAGCTCAAAACGTAAAACTCCAGCCCAAACTCATGTGGTCATCTTTTTTTTTCTTTTCGTAGCTTTCAAGTCTAGCACACAGTCTTTGTTTGGTTGCTTGAGGGGCGTGATGGTATGTCTTGGCAGATGCTTTACCTTTGAAGTTGGGTCTGATGCGGGCGTCATACCCGGACGTTCTTCCCATGAGCTTGTCCAGGAAGTCAGAAGGCGACATCTGCGGTCCGGCCCTGCTGGGCGGCTTTATCTCCTCCTTACAGGAGCTCAGTCTGACATTAGACAGGGAGAGATACAAAAAGAAAGAAAAGGGGAAGAATTGGAAAAGAGCAGAGGAGTGAGCGTATGTATGAGAGGTAGAGCGGTGGGGGTGTTGGAAAAATAATGAGAATCCATCAGAATGAGAAGCCAACAGCGATCAGCAAGTCAGTCATCAGCAAAAAATACCCAGTGGTGGTTGGGAAATGAGGGTGAAAAATGATGACGGCGTGGCTTGCCTCAAGTCGACGCACACATGATCTTTTTCACATCACATCTTAGACTTATTGTGATTGTTACAGCAACTATAGAAGCCAAACAGGTACCAAAAAGGTAAACTTGTTCCTCTTGTAAGCTTCTCACCGCTCAAGGCTTAGAGTGGTTAAAGCTTGACAGATTGATGGCTCAATTGAAATGCTATGAATGTCACATCAGGCAGAGGAGGGAAGGAAGATGTGGCACTTGGAAGGTTCTGACAGGAATAACCACCTCAGTCTGGAGCGCGAGGGAAGAGGTGGAAGAAAACACTAAAAGTTAACAAGGAAAGCCCTACTTTGTACTTGATTTATTACTGGTTTATTCTGCGGTAAACTTTATAGCATCGTTGCTTTTCTCACAACTGTCAGGATCCTAGAGTTTGGAATACAGATGTCAGGTTCAGTCCTCCCAGAGCCACAGCTTTAGTGGTGTTATAATAGAAGCACAGAGGCAGTAACTGATCCTTCGCTTCAACAAGTTCACAGTCACGTAAACCCACTGTTAGGAAGAATGCAATTTGTCTGAGCCAGGACTTATGCTATCAGCCACAAAGGGGGCAATCAAACTATTTTGCCTTTAGGTACACAAAAGACCCAAAGAGTGAGATGAGAGAGATGACCAATGTTAAACAAAATGGCTCCAGTTTAAACAAAAAAAAAGACAGTGAGAACATTGCATTACTTCAGAGCATGGGGCTTTATCTAAATGAATGGTGCATTGTGTAGGATTTTGCAGCGTGTGTGTCTGAATGTAGATATTAGGCCAAAATACTGACAATAAACACAATTATTTTACAAATATTACACAATGTGGCTATGCAAATACACTTCAAGTATATTAAGAATGCTTTACGTATGTATTTAAGTATGCTTTACAATGCAGTTAGCCAAGAATTGTACTTAAAACCTTCTTCCAGTGTGACTATATATATATATACTTTGAAACTTAATCCACTCTACTGTTAACGCTCGTGCACATGCTGTAGATCTGTCATCCTCAGTCTCTCTCACACAAATGCACTGGAGCAGGGAGATTGATTTACAGCCAGACTCCTACACACACAGTAAGTCAGTGATAGCTTCGAGTGTGACTTTTCTCAAATACACCAGAGAAATAACTGCTTTGGTCTTAAAGGTTATACTCTCAGACAGGTGTCACACCGTCAGAGACATAGGCTATAGACACTACAGGGTATTCTGACATGGGGAAGGCTCTCCAGTGTGGTCCATAACATGCTCTCAGAACTAATGTAAAGACACCGGAGTTGGAGGGGTCAATTTCTGTTCTATATTTTAATATTAGGGAGGTTTGATATCCTCGTTTATGCACATATTTGCAAACTACAATAGCTCTTATCATAGCAGCATTATTTTTAGCAGCAAGAAGACTGGTGACAATGGCAGTGATAATGGTTATAAGTGTAATGGTGAACCAAATGAATCATACACACAGCCTGAATTTTATATTTCAAATAAAATCCATTATGTCATGTTAATTGCACTCCACTTTGCAATAAGAAAATGCATACAGGATATTACACTTAATGAGACACATTTATTGTATTATTCAATATTAGTGGCGTAAAGGTGCATTGTGTGAATTGTTGTTTTATTCAGTTGAAACGAATGAAAACACTGGTCAAAATTAAGTGTCTATGTGGAAAGAGTGGACACATTGAGCCTAGAGTGGACAGACTGAGACTAGACAGGACAGACTGAGACTAGAGTGGACAGACTGAGACTGGAGAGGACAGACTGAGACTAGAGGAAAGACTGAGACTAGAGAGGACAGACTGAGACTAGAGAGGAGAAACTGAGACCAGAGAGGACAGACTGAGACTAGAGAGGACAGACTGAGACCAGAGAGGACAGACTGAGACCAGAGAGGACAGACTGAGACTAGAGAGGACAGACTGAGACCAGAGAGGACAGACTGAGACCAGAGAGGACAGACTGAGACTAGAGAGGACAGACTGAGACCAGAGAGGACAGACTGAGACCAGAGAGGACAGACTGAGACTAGAGAGGACAGACTGAGACTAGAGAGGACAGACTGAGACTGAGACTAGGGTGGATAGACTGAGACTGGAGGACAGACTGAGACTAGAGAGGAGAGACTGAGACTAGAGGACAGACTGAGACTAGAGAGGAGAGACTGAGACTAGAGAGGAGAGGAGAGACTGAGACTAGAGAGGACAGACTGAGACTAGAGAGGACAGACTTAGACTAGAGAGGAGAGACTGAGACTAGAGAGGACAGACTGAGACTAGAGAGGAGAGACTGAGACTAGAGAGGAGAGACTGAGACTAGAGGACAGACTGAGACTAGAGAGGACAGACTGAGACTAGAGAGGAGAGGAGAGACTGAGACTAGAGAGGACAGACTTAGAGAGAGGACAGACTAGACTAGAGAGGAGAGACTGAGACTAGAGAGGACAGACTGAGACTAGAGAGGAGAGACTGAGACTAGAGAGGAGAGGAGAGACTGAGACTAGAGAGGACAGACTGAGACTAGAGAGGACAGACTGAGACAAAAGTGGACAGACCAAGAATACATTTTTTTATTTCTTTATTGCTTTGTTCATAGTTGACAGCATGTCCTTGCAGTGCACCATAGCTGTCCACTTCTCTTAAAAGTAGAAGTGTGAGATGTAGAATTGCTAACTACATATTTGCCACCAAGTATCAACAAAAAGGCCAAAGGTCGTGTTATCTGACTTGTAGAAACTGTCCCAGTATGTACTCCTGAGAAATGCTCTTGTATTCTGAAAAAATGAAAATGTTTCTGTGGCATATTCAGAGAAAAGAAATAACGTGGTAGACCTTATCCTTTTAAAAGTTATTTCTTAACAATGAGTACACCTAATTGATTCCACAGCTCTTTTCTTTTCGGATGTGGCTGTTGTTATTTGTTACTGTTTTGTAATCTAGAGAGCAATCCAAGTACATGTCAGCTTTTTTGTTATACACTTCACAGATGAACTCCTCACCCTGAGCTGCTTCTTCTCCTCCAGGGCCTACATTACCTCTCCTGCAGACCTTATGCATTTATAACCAGAGTTTTGCATGAGCTGTAACCACTGTATAAATCTTGCATTACAGAGAGGTGGGGGATAGGAAACAACTCAATTTAAAGGCATGTCAAGAGATTTGGGATTTTTTCTTTTTGGCACTTATCCCTCTGTTGAAAAAGTGGCCCACTTGTGTCTAGATTGATGGCTGCTGAAAGAGATTTAAAATGAAGCGCACTGACAGCTAGGACGCCTTCCAACAGCTGTCTGTCTTGTCTGATGTCTTGTTGGCAGACTGTTTTTTAACTATGAGGTCTTTTCAGGTTAATGTACTGTACTCCAGTCAATACATCTTACACCGAGTCGGGAGCCGGGAGTGAGGCCGCGAGTGTCTTCGAACCCTTCAAAACTGAATTATGTGGGTCTTTGTCTGAATGATTAAATTATTAAGATGCTCTTTGCTGACATTTAATGAGCGTGACCTTTCCCAACCCGCTACATCCTTTTCCTTTCTGCATCCGTGCCAGACTGCTGTCAAGAATACGGCACAACTCTTTTCTTTTCTTCTTGTATCGCAGGCAGGCTAAGTTGCGGCTGTCACCCGCTTGTTATCAGTGCATTTTATTTCGCTTTGGCAGCATCCAAGTGTATATGCACCACACTCTCAAATGGTTTTGTTGTGGCTACAGTCAGTCAGCCATAACTTTTCATTAAACCCACCTCCCCACCTTTTGTACGCATGGCTAAACCCCCAAAAGCTTCTTCAATAATGTCCACCATTGTGATTATCTTTGTAGCCTGCATCGATAAAATTGTTTTTATCTTCATTAAAAATGTATCAGGACCAGAATAAAATGAATACTATTAAGCATGTTTTGTTTTGATTTTAATTAAAATGGAGAAAAAGATTTGCCAGGTGTAGTATCGTTTCAATTTCTTTAGTAAGTGGCAAAAAAACAAAGAGGGAAAGGTTCCCGTGGAGTTTGTTTCATTGAAATCACTGAAATATGCTGATATATAGCAAAAGATATGGATCTGAGACTGTGCTCTGTATGCAGCACATAGTGTATAAGGACATACATGGAGAGTGAAAAAGGGGGTGGGGAGGCAAGGTCAGCAACAGACAAGGAGTGCTTACTAAATGTAAAGGGCTTCGGTATAGCTTAGCTCCACAGTTAATCCAACAAAGGAGCAACTGTCATTATTTTCTTCATCAGAGCTCTGTTGATTCTTGATGGAACTGCCCAAAACGATGCTTAATTAAAGACGATTGGTTTTCTGCCCATGGAGTACAAACATATTCTGATAATCGCTTTTTCATTAAGAAGCTGGCGATCAGAAAAGACATTCCGCCGTATGCCTGTTTTCTCTGGATTCTTTGGAGGAAGCGCCGAGGGATATCTGAGCTATTACACATCCATGCATGAGCGTGCTAACTTTTCAAAGCCATTAGCATAATGGGAGACAGAACCGAAGTGCTCTCGCTGCCTGTTCAGACACATCGCTCTGATTCCCCACTTCTTAAACTGTCCTTGAAGCCCACTTGAGTCTCAGGAGACACACACGCTGGGCTTTGAGATGGCCAACACAACCCAATATCAGCCCTACCCAACCGTAGGAATTGACTCATGCCGGTGACAGGCCTTTTATCAAAATAGATCTATGCTTTATGGTAATGCAGTGACATGTCATTTTTTGTCTTTAATGACCTGTGTAGCTCTTGTCCTCTTATACTGTATATGATGGCCTATGGCTACCCTGTCCCCTTTTGATCAATAGGCTCATTGTGGAATGGGATTTGGAGCACACTGCAATTTACTCTTTCACATTTATCTTCAGTGACATGACCACTGCCAGTCCTGGACACTGACACCAATAGGTATGAGAAAACAGAGACGGGGGCTTCCTACAGTAAAGGTCCTCTTTCTCAGTCCAGTCAACATCAATGGAGGCATTTGGGGATCTTCCGTCACAAGTGGACGCACAAATCAATGAAGAAGAGAGATGAGAAGCTCCTAATGAACAGAGCGTGAGAAGTGTTTGAAAAGTGTCTCAAAAGTGAAAACAGTATCAAATGTGACGGAGCTCTTCATTGGGACAAAGAGCATAATAATGAATTATGAAGTTATGTATTCAGTATGAGGGTCATCTTTGCAAGTCAGATGAGTCGTTATTACTTCACAGGCAGTTTTTAAACCAAGAGAGATACCTACAGGGCATAAATACATATTCTATGTCGATAAAATAGAAGATGGACAGGTTTTCGAATGACTTCTACATCTCTTAAGACCACTAACTTCAGAGCATTGTATATCATTATTCAACAATAACATAATGAGTGTCACTTCCTGTTTTCTATCTGTATATCCCTTCTTTAATAAAATTGGATGTAGCCACAGGAAAAAAACAACAAAGGGAGTTGAGGAACACTTTAATTACCTGTAGAGGGTTCATTCCCATTAGATATTGTAGTTGTTTACTGCCTCGCCTCTAATTACCCCTTCCTCTTTTCAATGACACTATTCCTATTCTCCTCTCTGTTAACTTTGATCTTTTGTTTTGTCGTAAAGCATAATTAGCCCAGCCATGAGCCAACACTAATCGTAGAATCTTCCTCTTGTTAAAGGAATATTTAGCCGCCTGAGTGCAAACCCCAGAGGTTAATGATACAGAGTAATCCGCGCTAACCCGGGCTAAATCGCGACTCGGCGCCATCGCCCATGCTTATTAATTTGTAATGCGATCTTTAATCTAGTGGGAGTGAGGCTTGACACCGCCAGAGTACGCCCGCAGAAATGATGTTTTCAGGCTCGTGCGGAAGTAATGACAGAGGCACAATGAGCTGCGACTTGACAGATTTATGCTCGCGATGCTGTTTCAACTACACTCAACAGTTTTTAATGCCCATGATTTCTGTATGTAATGTTATTGAAAAAAAACCTTATTTTGACTCACTCCACAATTGTTTGGTCCAAAGTGCATACTTTAACCTAATACTGTGACCACACATCAGAATAATCTGTTTATTTTATTTAATTTTTGTGGTAACCCAGTCTTAAAAGCTTTAACTTTAGCTCCATCTGTAAACTCCAAACTCCTCTCATGATGGGAGATGAAACTTTCACACACAAACCTCTGCTGTATCCATCCTCCTCACATCTCGACTCCAGGCCTCTCAGTATTCAGGCCACCTTTTTCTCCACATCTGAGATCTGATATCGGCAAGGATTGCCTCCTGCCTGTCTCTCTCTGTGAGACAGAGCTTGCGGTATTTCCTATAGAGCGAAAAAAAGGGACTGTACTGGCTGCAAAAAAGACTGCTTTGATGCGTCTGCTCTGGGGCTTGTGATGGACTGCAGCTTTATCTCTTGTGTTCAGTCAACAATTTAGTGATGTTTTTTTCGGGGTAACGGTAAAATAAGTCATCATTTTGTGCCTTTGGATGACATACATTCACTCCTAAACTCCTACAACCGCATTTAGCTTTGTGTATGTACTGCATCTTTGCATCATCATTTCTCGGATTTATATTATAGCAGGAAATATGCACATGAATGTGAACGTACGCCATCTTGTGAAGCCTTGCTGTGAGCTGAATGTTTGTGGTGAGATGAACGAGGGATAAACACCAGGATCAAAGGGGTTATTTGTCTCCTTCATCATCGAAATGTTGGAGCAGTCCAAGAAATAAAACATGGGAATTGGACAGATTTTTGCTCATGTAATGGAACTTATGGTAATTCCATGATATAATGATGTACTATGTGTTTACGTGTGTGCATTTTTATCATAAAAAGATGACTACCCACGTTGGACAGCATACCCTCCTACTCCCAGCGGGAAATCTCTCCATCTGCGTTCTTACAGATGTTCCAAACAGCCTATGTATGGAGAAAATTAGAAACTATAGACTGCATGGCTGTGATGATGAATGCCTTCCATTTTCCTTGTGTACCTATATGAATATGGATAGGTGTGTCAGCTCCCATCAGACTCAGTATAAATCACCCCCTATCATAGCATATGCTTATTTCTGTCTGTCTTCTGTCTTGAGCTCATTTCCAGCTAGCATAATCTTTCAGTATTTACTGCATTAGCTCTTTGCCAAATGCTATAAGCCTCTCTTCAATTCAATGATGTTTTCCCTGCTATGTATGGTATTAGCCCCTGGTTAATTTCATGTACTTTTCTTTGTGGTCGTTCATTTCTCAATGGTTGGTTTTTCAGGAATGTGATTGAGGTAGAAGCCACAGTTACTCCATTACAGTTTAAAAGACACTTGACGAAGCCAGTGGGTGAGGCCACGTGTGCCGAAGACAAAAACGACTGCGTTTTCCTGTCAATCTGTTCCATGAAACCAGGCATCAGCTCAGGAGAGGCAGAAAGAGACATTCAGAGAAAATCACTCACACACAAAGACAGTCGGTGCACTCTGTGTGACCCATGTTTTGGATGTGGCAGCGAGGAGGGAAGGAAGTTGTAAGCGTCGCCCCTGGCCTGTTTCGCTTGATCAAGCTGCTGGCTGGAACCAACACAGTCATGACAAAGCCGCCGTGGAGCTAGGTCTACCGGGGATTTTGTGAATTGTACCCAGAAAACCGAGAGCATAACAACGCCTCGTGATATGTCACCTTTCCGTTTCGCTCACGCTGTTAATGTAGTTTCTCCGAGTTGAGGGGAAAATGTATAAAGGGAGATCACATTAACATGCACAACGCAAATCTTTCCGAACTCTTCACAGTAACAACATTTAACCCTTAATTTGAAGAAGTAGTGTGATGTTGTTAAAGAAT
The DNA here is from genome assembly GCA_036850595.1 of Rhyacichthys aspro. Taxonomy (NCBI): domain Eukaryota; kingdom Metazoa; phylum Chordata; class Actinopteri; order Gobiiformes; family Rhyacichthyidae; genus Rhyacichthys; species Rhyacichthys aspro. The sequence continues at coordinate 9,524,152 of CM072157.1, read as the reverse complement.
TATGTATGCATGAGAGCAGATGTTTCCTTACAGTACAGCAGGTCTTGAATTGAGATGAGTTTTTATTTATGGAGTATCATATGCTACTGGGAAGGGGTATTTAACATATCTACTAGAAGTGAGGTTATTAAAAATGTTGCTTTGGAAACTGAAAAACGTTTTTATTCAGTGATTGACATGATGAAATGGGCAAATGGGAGGGCTGTGGTAAAAAAAAGAAGAAGCTGACCACATTTGCCTTTAAGTAACTTCACACAGGCCTGCAAGTGAAGTCAATACAAGGCACCGAGCTTTCCATGTGCAACATTTCAAAACTTCACTTACATTTCACTTTTTCTTATACAGAAGCACTAATTTGTCCCTTGGGAAAAAGTAGAAAAAGTGCAGTTTATGTGCTTTCAAAGAAGAGCTTAGTATAAACTACACAATGGTGTCACAAGGCTTTGATGGAACAACACAGATGCTTAAGTGAAACTGTTTTTCCTTACACCCACTTGGAAAGCCCACACCACACTGGGAGACAGACAGCAGCTCTGAGAGATTTCCTCAGAGGCTTGAGTCCAGAAGACAACTCCGGCACCGCTCCATTTGCTTTGTGCACTTCTTCCAGGGTGATGTCTTATTCACAAGAGCCTCTTTGGGGTGCTGGACACGCATTGCACGTCTTGCAGTTTTTTTTCCAAGAGAACAAAGGCATATGGCTATGGTAATCCTTCAGCCTGTTAAGGAAAAACAAGTTCAGACAGACTGGGAAGTAATCCTGTTTGACATACAGTGTTGTGCTTCCTCCGTGTCCTCCTATCAACGGATTTAATTACTGCTTTGTATTTGAGCGAGGTCCTTCCAGGTCTAACAGAATATATAATTGTTTTCTTGCTCTTAAAATATCCGAGATATAAAAAGGACAAAAAGTATCCTGGAGGGAAAAAAGCATCCAATTCAGTTGTTGTCTGCCACATTCACTGAGTGTAGCACACTTATTGTAGAGCAAACATTTCTTATCCAAATCCAACCACAGGATTTGACAGTCCATTGGAGAAACAATGCAGGAGTCTTGTGGGGACATAAACAAATGTAGAGAGTCTCTGTGGCCAGGCATCAAGGTGAGCGAAGGAATCCATTCAGGACTCACACGGCGTCTGTTGGACACGATAAAGAGATGCGTCTCCAGCGCCGTTATGGATGGTTGGGAAGCTCTGGGCCCAGTGTGTGGCCTGAGATAACATGGGCAAAGTATGGCCACGCATAGCAAATGCAGTGAGTGTCAGCAGCCAGCCAAAAAGACGATAACATCACTTCACTTTCAACATCGGGCCGGACGTTCCGACGACTTCTCGTGTCCTTCCTGGAGCTGTGATGAAGTGTCAGAGTTTGTCCTTTCTCGCTGTGACTTTGCACGTTGTCAGTGTGTCCAAAAATTTGATTACATCTAGACTCGAGCCGGGAATAAAGTTTTTTAAGGACTTTGCAAGGTCTCTCGTTAGCATTTTTGCTGCACGTAAGTTGCATTTGTCTTTTGTAGCTATAATTATATTAATAGCTAAATGCTGCGGGTTAAGTGCTTCTAAAATCTACACAAAGTACTGTGTGCAGATTCTGCTCTTGCAAGCTCTTCGGCATCATACTGAATTAATTTTACACAAATATTCAATCTGTTAAGACCTTTTGTCAACTTCCACTTGTTTAAAAATGCATTATGCTTGTTTGAATAAATAAAATAACTGTTGGGAACATTTGGTACAATGAGCTCTGAATAAAAAAGTGTTTGGATCTCAATTCTCACTGACAGCAGGTGCTAATCTATGAATTTGTGTCGTCAGGTTTAAATAAAGTGAATGGTGTATGATACTCTATGGAGGTGTGATGGAATGGAAGCACAAACCATCCCTTTCCAGATGGCTTTGACCTGATGGCAGTCTATTTAAACTGACTGTGGCCTTTGGTGAAGCCTAATGTCTGCCTGGACACTGATTAAATAAAGGCAGCGGGTTGAGTTAATTAAAGGTCCTGGTTTGGATCTAATAGACTCCCATGCTTTGTGATGAATATGACCCAGACCACTGTGTGCTCACTCTCCCATACTGGTAATATGCTTAGTATCCACTCTCTAACCATTTCATTAAGAGAGGAGCAAAGGGCATCGCTTATGTTCCTAATCGCGCTGGGAAAGTGATTGATTGTCGGAAAGGGACAATCATTTTTAAGACAACTAAAACTAATTCTCATGACTAGAATAATATTGATATCTTCTCCGAGATGGCGTTTCTCTATCTGCTTTTTCACTAAGAATCTTCAAAGAGCGATTTCAAAATGCCTCCACTGACAACCAAAAACTTTATGGAGATATCTCGAGTGCCTTCCTTCCCAATAAGGTTTATATTATCTTTCTAGACACCAATTATTTTGAGAAACCGTCGTCAGCAAAGAAACAGCCAGCCTTATATTTTTCAAAACTACTCTGTAAAAGAAGCATTGCACCAGTAGACTCCAAAAATATCCTCAGGCTTAGCAGCAACACCTTTCCGAAGCTTAAACACACACATTCTCTTAAGAAAAACTTAGACTGGCTACTGTCAGATTCCTTTTTTTGAAACACGATGATAGCATTACGGTTTAATACGGCACTTTCCCTGTCAAGGGCAACTAGTCATCTCACTAATGTGGAGAGAAAAGACTCTGCTGGTGAACTCCAGGTCAGAGCACGAGGGATTTCTGGGAGTGCATGAGCCGTGGTGCTTTACCCTTGAAGCAGCTTTTTCGCCATGTACAAAAGACAGTCCACTTACGGCCAACGCACCACTTCTATTACCAAGCGTCACCTAATGGACACCTACTGCCGACCTTCAATACACAGCCGCAGTTCCTTTTTTCCTAAGAATGTGATTACAGTCAACCCCATTTGAAGTGGTAAATGTCAATAAACTTCTCTCTTATAACATAGCTGCACTCTTTATTCACAAAACGCTTACTTTTAGTGTAAAATCATGCAGCATATATTCAGGTTTAACGCTACTAGAGGGGCCATCACACTGGAGCGGGGCTTTAATCCCCTTCCCGACCCACTTTATCACCAAACAAATTCTGCTTGACTTGTCATGTGTGACCCGTTCAGGAAAAGCAGGGAGGGAAGCAGAAATGGGAACAGTTTGCTTGTTGTTTCAACCGTTTTATTTTAAATGTCCGCATGAGATCGACTTATGTGGAGGGGCATAATCCACATGGCTGCTTTTTGAAACTGTGAAATGTTATAGTCCAATCCAAAATAGTAAGGGAGCTGGTCTGCACTTTTGGACTTTCTATAGCTATAGGAATGATCCAGCAGGCTGTGGTTTAGACCAAACTGCTGGTCTTTACTCTGGCAAAAGAGATGCTATTGCAGTGAAAGTGCATTTGCTGATAGTTTGCTCATTTTTTTGTCATTTCAAAATGTATTAAAAGTACATTTAAAGCTCCACTACAGATTTTCTTTTTGCCATCCCTGTTTCATATTCCACTCACCCCCCAAAAAAGCCTAGGGACCTCTCCTGCTTCTCTTTTATTAAAAAAATAAAACCTCATCATTTTTTCCTCCACAAAATACTAACACATTTCACCAAACTGAAGTTTAGAGTTTAGTGTTTACCCTCCCTTTTCTCTTTTAATTCTGTTTTTCTTTTTTGAGCTGTTTCTCTGTGTTAAAAAGACCAGTGCTGAAAATACACTTACGCAGCAATTAAACTTCATTAAACTTCAACTTCAATGCCAGTGCAGACCAATGGGAGCACTCCATTTTCAACCGTGTGACTTTGTGAGCATGTGATTTCCCAAGGTTTCCGTTCCTAAATAGTGGTTCTCATCTATTCAAATCCCTTGTAATAAACACTAGATGGCACCATAAAGCTTGTTTTTTCAAAAAACTATTACTTATTTACTTACTTACTACTTACTATTACAATATACTATTTTTTTTTTTTATTTTAAACCATTTTCACAACTAGAAGAAAAAAATATCAATTACAGTCTGTTTAAAGTTTAAATTAATAATACTTGGTCTTTTGTGGCTCTACACCAATCTATTTATTTTCTCAACAAACCCATCATTGCCATTATTAACTGTAAACCAAGCTTAGTTACCACGTAATGGGAACAACAAAAGAATGTGTGAGTTCTTGGAGCAGACTTTCTACTTGGAGCACTGGAATAGTTCTTTTGTTTTTAAATAGCCTACAATAAACTCCAATTAGGTTTGCTCTCCCCCAACAGTGTGATTCATGATGTGTGATTCATGAGCTGTATGGTCACATAATGACATGATGGAGAGTTAATAATGGCTCATCACTTCATGTCCCTAATTGCAGACGATATAATGGTCTGCAGCAATGAACCTCGGGGCTCAAGAGCTACTCTAGTATAAGTAATCTGGGAGTTCCACAGAGGGAAGAGCTCTACTTAGACTTTGGATTGGCAGACCTTACTAAAAACCCAAACTTTTAACTTTGGATTATGCAAGACTTACATTTCTGAGAGTGCATAGCTTACTCTGAGCAGACCATCAATAAACTGTAAACAGAAACACTGCAGGAATCTAGGGCTTTTCCATGTGAATTTCATCAGCTGAACATTTTATAAGAACCTACATCTTTGGTGAATGTTAGCCACACCACTGTGAACTTGCATATCAAAGCAGAATAAAACAGTACATTTTTCATTCTAGCAGCTGGGATTTTCTCTGCATGTGTCAGGAGCAGGCAGGGCAAAACACATTAAAACGACTCACTAGATTTGTTGGTTTAATTCATGGTTGAAGTAGTTGTGATGTTTCATTTTAATGCTCTTCATACATTAGCATCCGCACCTACAGATCAGCAGAGGTTTCAAGTTGATGCCGAGCTGATGAACATCAGTTACACTTCATGATGCATCTATTATTCAGTAGCTCAGGGTTTTTGATTTGAGGCTGGAAGCAGAGGCATATTGCAAACACATGTTTTAGAGTGGGCGCGAAAATTACAGGCTGAGACACTCATTTCTCTTCCACGCTGGAAATCATTTGTAGGATGTCAGTGATTTGATCTCTACTTCAAATTCAAGAGGGAAAACAGTTGGTCTTTTAGGAATAGCAGAAGAAGGTAAAATTGTTCAAATCCCTGCAAAAATAAGCAAGTTCAGAATTGTGGTAGGACAGAGACCTTTCCTATTACAGAAATAGGTAAAGGTCACACCGTTTGATTGAAATGAGCAGACAAGCATCAGTCACATCGCTCAGCCCGAGGTGTCAGCTTAGCATTGAAGCTGCTGGCAGGCTGCTGGAGACCATCAGTGAGCTGTCACCGGCCCCATATATCCAAACACGCACTGAAGGCCTGCTACAACAATGGCTACATCTGTGTGTGGGACTGGTTTTCTGTCAGGGATTCGGAATTAAACGTGTGGTCCGGCATGTTCTCCTCAAACCTATTTTTATTAACAGCTAATTAGGTGACTTTGTGAGTTGGTTATCTGCATAAAATTAAACCCAGACGTTCCTCTGAGAATGAAGGGAATGAATAATGACTTGTTTTGAAGTTTTATTTAACAAGCCACAATTAAACCTTCACAGTATCCTCGATGGAAAAAACTATGAACTCTTTGTTTATCTTCTGATGGATCTTTTCTGTGTCTGTGGTGTTCTACATATTTCACTGGTAAGTACACCGCTAGTGAGTATAGAGCAAACCGTCTGTTCAACTCCAGTCTCCAGCTTGGCTCTCATTTTTTAGTCATTAACTCATGTAAACATCCCATCTGTCCTGCTTTCATGCTTCCTGTTCGTCAGCAGTCCTCACCGCTGTAGAGTGTGCACCAGCCGGCGCTGTGCAGGGATTTCCTGTGTTTCACAAAGACAAAGAGCCCCTCAAAGTGTCTGTGACAGGCCAGCTCAAGGTGAAGTCTCTGTTAGCACTGTTTTTAACTGTCCGGCACCGAATGAAGACAAAGAATATTAAAGAATAGATTAGTCATCATCACTAGGTTGGGTATTTGGTTTCTGAGGCTTTTATGTTCAAACTAAGAATTGTATCCCAAATATAAACTAGTTTAGGACTATATTTTTGTCTCTGAATATTTTTTAGCATGGCCAGTGGACAAACAATAAACTGCCTCTGGATGCAGTTGGAGGGACATGTAAGAAAAAAAAGAAACAATACGTGACTTCATAAACAGAGCGGCAGCCATCCAAAATGAGAATGATAAGACACTGCATAAAGCCTGTCCTATTTAAGTTAAAATTAGCTCAGCAGGATCTATACTAGGTCCAAATGGGTGTAAATGGAAGGGATTCTACACCTGTTTCATGAATGATATTTAATTTTGTAGTCATCAGTCATTGTAATAATCCAAACTCTGGTTCATGGTCTTGTACTTTTAAACTAAAGCTAATAGGGATAGGAATAATGGGGCAGTATTGTATTATTGTTATGATTAAAGTGTGCTTGTCACATATAGCCACTCAATTTAGATTTTTGTAGTAAAACAAATAGCCACTATTTAAATGATCTCAGTCAGTTAAATGAATTGATTTTTGTTCCAACTGATTCCCCATAAATGCTGCTTTTCACGTCACTTAAAACTTGCAAATGATATTAAACTGTTGTTCTCCACACAAACAAGCTGCCATCATGGCTGTGTCTTCCACCATGGATGTCAACTTTTACTGCTGCTGCATGTCCCTGTGATGAGTGCCATCAGTGCGGAGGCAGCTTTGGTACAATTACCTTGGCTGTGACACATGCAGAGGGGTGTATGTGTGTGTGTGTGAGTGTGTGTGTGTGCAATACGCTGACATTATTTCCTGGCAACTGACATGAAGCACAGGGACACTCAGGTTTTCTACGTCTGGCTTCACAATGCTTACCGGGTGCATGGCATTCAACCACAACCTTCGGCTTATTGTAGCTTAACCCAAAGCCGACAGGTTACAGCTGTGGTCACATCCGATGACTGCGTGCTGTCTGACCTCGGCTTTTCAATATGTGCAATCAGCCATAAATCCAAAAGGTAAAATGCCAAAAGAACCCTCTGTAATTCTCTCTGAATACAGTTTCTAAGGACTATTAAAAATGCCAGTACTTTATAACTTGTTACTGGAGTTTTAAAAAAGCCACAAGTTTCTAGTGTGGATAAAAATGAAATCCCAACTCATATAAGTTGCTGGTAAGGAGCAAGTAGAAGTATTAAAAGCTTAGGCCTACGTAGTGCTTGTAAACGACTGTCAGAGCATCCAGAGCCAAACTTTATTAGAGCTATGTAGCATACTTCTTTATGGATAATATTTGTTCGGGGAAGACTTTGTGTAGTGTTTAAAATGTGTTATTGTTCTGACGGTACATTAACTACAACCATATTTAGCAGCTCGCTAGTGATCATTAAACATTGAGAGTTTTCATCTTAAGCAGGGCTGTCAAACTCATTTTAGTTCAGTGGCCACAGTCATCCCAATATGTCCTAAAAGGCTGGAGCAATGAAAGAATATCATAATAACCTCTAAATAACATTTTTTCTCCCCTTTTGGTAGTAAGATGTTATATGTGAAACATTTTTTCTGCACTTTGTTCTAGTGCAATTACATTATAATGTCAGTGCTTGCATCAATTGCAACTGAAAAAGGCTAATGTTGGCAAAAGCTTTCAGCATGTATGTTTTCATCGCTCTCTCACAATATGGCTTTGATGCTAATGCTATTTTGCTAGCCATAAGATACTTACTTTCAATGCTGCATCACTGACGTTTAGACAAAAAGACTCTTTCCTGCAAAGTGTACAACTTTTTGACAAATATATTTTGGGTAATGAGGGTGCCACAGAGAGTAATTTCAACAGCAAAAGAGGAACACATAATCACCATTAATGGAACCAGATGGTGCATTGTTGCAATCTGCTGTTCAGTTCTTCTACTCTTACTAAAACAGTGCAACCCCCAGTGGACACATTAGGAATAGCAGTTACTTTTGTTTAAAAATTGCAGTTTATGTCTTCTATGTAAATTTTTACTCTTTCCAAATTGATTCCATCGGCCAGATATCCTCTGTCAGGCCGGTTTTGGCACATGGGCCACATGTTTGAGACCCCAGATCCACAGCTAATAGCTACATTATGTATCCACAACTACCAAGCTGATCCCAATTCCCAAAAATGACAATCTATCACTTTAAGGCATTTTGGAGATTGCAAAAACTTCTATATATTTACAGACCATTATAATTGCTTGGAGTCTGTTTTTGTCAGGTAGCCTACATTGTTATATGTTTATGAGATCAAGATACTTGATTTTTTTAATTTTGTGGTTTCAGATATAACATCTTACTACCACATTTTACTGAAGACAAAATCCTAAAATATTCTGTAAATTGCAAAAAAATGTAAACACACAATATTAGCAGTCTTTTCCCTTTTATTGTTTACTTGCCTGGAGATATTACATTGAGAGATGCGACTATATCAGCAGGGACTAGCAACAGAATTTAATTAAACGCTATCACATAAAGATTGCCTTCTTTCAACAGTTTAGCTTTGGATGTTTGAATTGGCAAAACAGTGTTTACCTTTTGCCAAACTGTTGCTTGTGAAAACTTTTTTTTTTTTTGCTCCTGAACAGTTTTTATTTGTCAGGAGCTGAATGAGGAAACCGTTTTGTTGATGCTATCCCTACAAAGTACATATTGGCAATGTGTTTCTTTAGATTAAGGTTAATTTTACTACATGGATGGCAAATCATTGAGAAAAAGATAATTTGTTCATTTGTGTTAAGAGATGTCAGAGTTTTAAAAAGACTTTCATTTATACTGTCAAAACTATTAAGTAAAAACTCTCAGAGGAAAGATAAGTGAAGTGAAACAGCCGCTGAGACATGCTCGGAATACAAGAGTGATAAGGATTGTTCAGAGTTTGACTTATTGTTCTAGCTTCATATTTTGTTTCTAAACTTTAAAGCAGCAGCACAGTGGAAGAATTAAAATGCATTTTGTCCTGAATATGCTGGAAACTGTCCAGAATCTTGCCCAAAAATATCAGTTTATTAAACCCTATTAGCAAAATCATAACCCCCTGAAGTTCATAAGCAGCGTTCATCCACTTTCACTCATTTCATCAAAAGCAAAAAACTAGACTTTTCCCCAATACACTATCCACTGTTATATATAAGATTAAAACTTTGTGAAGGTCTAACTCGACCGGGTGTTAATACATATTCAGTTATGAGTCATAATCTCACGCTGACTTTAGGCAAGGACAGGGGAAATCCTTCATCAGATCCGTTGTCCTTCATCTTCAACTACATTTCACTGACACAAAGAACAGGTTCAAAGATTGTTTTAGATTGGAAACCCTGCCAAAATCTGTATGTTTCATAGATTTAGGATATCGACACAGCAACTTATAACATCAACGACAAAGCCAAATGGGAGTAAAAACGTTATTATGGAGATCAATTTACATGCCGGTCAAACTAAAAACTTCACCCAGGGAGTGAAGGTGTAACACAAGTGCATCAAGAGCACTTTTCTTCATCCTTGGGGACATAAGCACCTGGGAAAGCAATAAGAGCTTGTTGTTTTGTGGCTCTGTAGCTGTAGAACATTATCTGCCACACAGTCTTTTATAGAGTAAATAAAACCGAGTGTCTGTCTGGAGAAAAGCTCAATGTGCTCGTTGGGAAAACAGTCTCAAAACAACCGATTACCAGAAGCAAAAATCAAACACGCATAGATCCAAAGAGCTGTTAAAACACCCACTGAGCACAGATGTGTGCAGCTCAATTTAGGATCCCTTTTTGTGCTTGAGACTTCAGCTTTGAGTAATCAATGTATCACGCAGTATGTTGTAATAAGCAGTATGGATTTAGACATGTAATACATTATTTTCAGAGCATATATTTGTGAAACACAAAACAGCTGTAATTTGCCATTGTTGTTCTACTTGCTGTGTGTTGCCAGCAGCCAATAGCTGTCTGGGACCAGCTGAGATGTCATTGTTTTCACTGAAGAGGGTGTATTTAAAGTCCAACAACCGAAATGCAACACTATCTTTTATTTTTGGATGAAAAACACTGTGTAAATGGCCTTTGTGCTGCCGTTGCTCACAATTCCTTCTCGAACCTAACCAGACTGGCACATTTTGACAACTTGGCCTATTTCAAAATACTAAAACATTTAAAGATACACTTTGAAAGAATATAATTTATATTACTTGATGATATGTGGTGCACCAAAACTGATCAAAAGCCCTGACTTTGATCAAGCCACATTCTGTAGCTCTAAATTAATCAATAAAAGGCAAAAAAGATCCAGAAATAAATGAAACACACCCTCAAAAGAGAAGTAACAGAATAAGTGATGGAAATATGCACTCATTTGAGAAGATTTTAACCAAGCCATAAATGATCTACAAGTTGGACCTAACTCTAAATTGATCATTTTACCTCCGTTAAGTGCTAATTTATTCTATAACCTCAATGGTAAGACCCCTCAAAGAAACCCTACAGGCAGCTTTAAAGTGAAATCTGAGAGCAGCAGGGAGAACTACATGGGATTCCTTTGGTGCTGACATTTCAAATGAACAGAAAGCGATATTACACACACCAGTCATAGAGATCTCCCCTATTGTCGTCATTCTACCACATGGACGTACTTATCCATTACACCCTTCGTTCCCCGTTTCTCGAACCTATCACTCCAATCCGGCTTGCTCATCATTTTGCATGACAGTCACTTTTATCAAATCTTTGACAACACCACCCAGTCTTCTCAGCGCACCCGCCCCCCACCCCCTCCGCTCTCATCACTTCTCTCTTCCATCCGAACCATTCCTCTCCATCTCCCAGCGCCGAGCTCCACTTTACTAATCTGGCACAACTAAATGAATCGCCCTCTCTGCGTTTTTCCCATCATCTTGCTTTGCTACAGTCCCATCCCTGCCTCTCCATCATCTTATTCTCATGTCTGTCCTGTCCTCCGTCCCTCCACGGACTTCACTCCTCCCATCTGACCGCTGCCTCCTTATGTGGCTGTTGGAAGAGCGTGTCATTTCTCAGAGGAGGTGCTGTCAGTTGCTCTCTCTTTTTAAGGCTTTAAGAGCTGGCTCTACCCATGCCCCACGGGGGTTCACCAAGTCATGACTCGGTTCCTTCCACTCCAGGATTATGCAGATGGCTAATCCCACATCCCCAGCTCCTGACACACCTGAGTTTGGCGGGGCATGAAATAAGGGGAAAAGTATGTCCAAATCAAAGTTTGGGTAACAGACAGAGAGGAAGGTAAAGGTTGGGAAGGAAGCAAAAAAGGGGGTTGGTTGTTTGTAAATTGGTGGAAGGAAACAATCATTTGCAAAAGAATCAGCCACTGGAAGAGAGCTGCTCGTTGTAATTAATAATCAATGCATACATGCAGCACGCTCAAAATAGAGGGCAGAAAGCCAAAGAATATGCTGTAACAAGGAGTGGTGCCCAAAGTCTCTGTCGCTTATGGACTTAAGGACACAAATAGTTCTAATAAAAAATAATGTTTGAAAGTTTAAAGAGAGAAAGTAAGGGAGAGGGTTCAAAAGCCTAGATAAAAATAGTTTCTTGTTTGTATATTAGGTGAGAAAACACTGACTCATCTGTTCCCCACAATCAATAATCAATGCACAATGACATACAATGGCAAAATGATTGGACACAAGAGCAAAAGAATAGGCTGTCACAACAAACAAACAAACAAAAAAAAAACCCTTGCCCAATGTAACAGCGTCTTTGTGTTCCAACCAATAGATGTTGATTGAAATGTTTGTCTCCAGAAATCCTATGGGCATTCCACAGGTAAATCTTTATGGCATAATACTTTCGTATGCAATAACAGTAATGCGTGGATTTGCTGTCAGTTTCCAACGTGTGAATGTGACATCAAAGTGACTTCGGAGTTAAGGACGCATGATGGCACCGTGCGTAACGCGTGCGTTCTTCTCCGCGCAGTCGTTCCGATGTGTGCTCGTCTTTTTTGACACGAAACCAAACCTTGTAAAGGAATTGTTGATACGTTTGAAGCTATATAAAAGATTTCAAATGCTCATAGCGAATAGGTGACATCAGGTGAAGGTGGAAAGTGTGTGAGGATGTGGATGCGATGTGCTGAAAAAAGTTAATAAAAGGAGAGCTGTCATAAATGTTTGCTCACCTGATAAATCCTCCTTGGAAAAACCCGAAAGACAGGACGTACAGAATCCGAACGACCTGTGGGAGCATCCTCCGTCTCAAAAAATCTCCTCCTCAAACCCCCGGAATAAGTTCTAGAAAAATAATTCAGAGGGAAATCAGCAAATCCACTGAGCAGCTCGTGAGACAGGGCTACTGGAGGAAGGCATCGTCTCTCTCCGGTTCTCTCTCAGTGATCCGAGCTTGTCTTTTGGGGAAACTTCTCCTCCCCCCTCCCACTGAGTCCAGGGGGGGCTCGCACACATCCACTTACGCAGCTGGATGCGCGCTTCGGGCAGCTGGTCAGCCTCTGGGTCAGCGCGTGTGTCGGAGGAGAGGCTGCGTTTACGCGTCTTTTTTTTTCTTTTTTTTTCAAGTCACAGTGTAGTTGCGTGTTTTGTCTTGAGTGTTTCCCTCCTCTCTCCGGATTGAAAGCGCGGTGAACGTTTAAAGGAGCAGTAACTTTTGTTTTGATGCCGTCTCCCAATCCTAATGAGGCGTAATTAGGACGGGGGCGGCAATGGAGGCGATGATGAGATAAATGACTGAGTAGCAGACTGTGGGCGACGACCAGGCTGTAATGAAGGGAAGATGTATTTATTGCATGTCTAAGAAGGGAATAGTAAGGTATAAAGGGCTGAATGAGCAGTGTAACCCAGGTTCAGATTGTTTCCATAAATGTAGGACAGTTGCATTGTATTTCCTTGCTCATTTTATCTGAACTAAATAACTCATGATTAGATTACATAGGTTCTGTGTAAAAGTACCATTTCATTTTATGTAAATTATATTATGTTCTGGTTATAAAATAGTGTGGAGTGCATTATGTTTATGTAAGTTTTCATATTAACGTGGATCACTGTGCACTAACCATGTGTATCAAGGGTCCATGTGTGAGTCTGGTCCGCATCCAACTGAATTCTGGTTTGGTTCAATTGAAATGTGAATGCCACACCGACTGCAGACGTCTAAACTTAACTTAAGAGCGTTGTTCAATTAAAAGAAAAGATGCCGAAGGTGAAGTGAGAAGGTCAAATGTCTTAATAGTGTTATGGGCAGGCTCATGTTGACTTTATAGGAAAAACTAATAAAACAAACGCATTAAGCACCATCTTGCCTTCACTATTTTGTTTCAAAATTATTGTCAGTCCAATCACACTGAGCTCTCATCCACACACTCTCCTCTGATAGTGCCATTCAGAAAGTCGCTAAGAAAAGCTCAGTCTGTTGTGTCATTTGGTCCAGAGCTGAAAAGGCCACTGTGAGAACTCAAAAGATCATTTTCTGTTTTGGTCTAAACTTAAAGTAGTATAAATACACTCTTAGTTTACATTTAATAATGAGCCTTTAAGCCAACTAGACATGATTTAATTTCATCACATGAACGCTACATGATAGACAGACAAATGTCCGATTAACCTTTGCTTTCATTCCTCCGGTGTGTCTCCTGTGTCTCCTGTGTCTCCTCAAGTACAAAGAGTGTGGAGACAATGTCAGACATCTGTCTGTTGTCAGTGTTCCACAGTTTTATGAGTCATCCTCGAAGAATCATTGCCCATGATTTAAAACGTCCCTTTTCTGTTTTTTACTTAACCTCAATAACTGTAGGTGAAATGAATGTTACCTATTACTCAAATGGGATTTCATGTCATTGTAGCAGCAGGAATAATATTCACTCCTCTAAATTAGTCCTCTGTTGTTAGAATGAATTTTTATCTTTGAATAATACATAGAGGTAGTTTTATTGTTTAAGTTGTTTTCTTTCTATTGGTTGGACCAAATAAGCCAACTGCTGTCTCAAGAAATGTCACCTATTTTATCTTCTGTGCAGCCTCTCACCTCTTTGTGATCTGAACATTTTTAGATTAATGACAGTCTGACCAATCAAAGGTCAAGTTTCAGCTGTGAGTCTCACTCCAGCTCACCCTCTTTCACTTCTAAAACCACATGCTAAGTGACCCTCTGTGACCAGCACTACCTAATTTAAACAGAAGTGACAGGACTTTTATTCCTGCTCACATGCCAAATTAGACCTTTAACACTATAACACAAGGAGCCTGTGTTTTTTACCATGCTCATTCATTTGAAATCACATAACAATGTCTGCTGTCTATAAAATAACTAGTGTCAAAACATTAAAATATACAGTTTAATATCCATTAAACCTAACTTAACTTAAGCCCTTTTTCCAGTTTGGAATGGGTACCCTCTAAAAAGGCTCATGTGTCTTCTGTGCTACGTAATGTAATGACAGGAAACGGCTGTTGGAAAGCTTGCATGTTATTGGAAAAGTATGCATGTAGCTTGTTTTCCCAGAAATAAGGTCATCACAAGAACAACAAAGAAAACATAATTTAAGGGGGAAAACATTCTTGTTTTGTGTTTTTCCTTTCCTATGTCACTTTTTCAAGAAACAGAATTATGTATGGTCCAGTCAACAGTCTGAAGTGTTTATCTCCACCTTTTAGAAAGGTGACCACTGATGGAACCAAAGGCCAATGCACTCCGCTTTTTGTAGAGCTTAAATCCCCTTTTGGCAAAGGATTTGAATGAACTACTGTGGAAACACAAGCCTCGTAAACAATTCTCAGAAATTTGTGAAAATGCAGTAAAATAAAATTGAATTAGTATGGATGAACTTTGTGTTCTTCTGTTTTACTTCTACTAAAAAGAACAGTTTTTAAATGAATGCTTTTGGAATTGGTGTAATCCCATGCTAATGCCAATGTCATCATATTCAGCATTCTTGTCGTGAAAGTGTTTATTTAGCTGTCTAAGTCAGACCACAGACAATTTCCACCCCTTAGTCCTGGAGAAATGGCTGCTCAGCCTGGCACAAAATTCCCATTTTGGAGCCCTCCCTTGAGGAAGTGACCTGTGGCTAGAGTCGCCTGTTTGTGGCCTAACCTCTTCCTTATCCCTCTCTGCAGAGTAAATAACATTTAGCATGGCTGTCTGGATGAATACAAAAAGCTCTGTGCAGCGGTCCATGGTGTTTGTGGCCTAAAGAGGTGATTATCCTCCCAAACGTTTGAGGAAACTTCCAAGGAGACAAGGTTAAGGAAGGTGCCATCCTTTTTTCTTGTGTCTTAGCTATTGACCCTCTACTTCACTAGGCCTTCGACGTGGATAAATTGTCTCAAAAATCTAAAAACAGATCAATATTCCCTTTCAGGTGGGGTTTATGTTGTTTTGTATCGACTGTCATTGATGTGTAAAATCATTATTTACAAAAGGTTAATTAGGAAAATTTCAGTACAGATGTACATACACAAAGAGCTGATGTTACAATGTGTAGAAACAGCCCTCATCGAAGATGTCATGAACTTTAAAGAAGATCAAATTATTTTATTTATTTTTACTTTTTCCAAAACTGAGATAACCCCTCTCGCTCAAGAACATGCTTGTTCATATCTAACCTGCTCATATTTAAATATAAGACTAAGTCTTATCCTTGTGGCCTTCTGCTGTTTTGCTCCATACATTTGATGCACTTCTACAAATGTCAGACTAACTTCAATACTATATGTTAACATGTGAGGAACACAAAGAGGACTTTGTGGACATGAATGAGTAAAGATAACACTCTCTGCTCTGTAAGGATGTATGGGGTAAAGGGGTAATCCAGACAGACATGACCATCAGTCTGCATACAGAAAGCAGCTTTACAATTTGTACAGGCAGCAAAAGTCGACAGCCGATCCAAAGGAGAGCTGATAGGATTCGACAGACAGACATGAAATGAATGACAAGGCAATGAAAAGTCCCTAAAAAGTCGCTCATCCAAATTATTGAAAGATTAAAATGTCAAAGTACAAAAGCTGAACACAATATAAGAGCTCTACATGAAAGTGGTACAGAGACGCTTTTGTGACTCCTGCATGAGGTTCACTCAGGCATTTGGACTTAAATTAGCCTGGCTTCTGTTTAAAACACAACATTTCCAGTGCAGTGGTGCACGTTGGCTACGAGTGGTTAGCTCTCCTGCTCCACAGCTAGAAGGTCATAGGTTTGATCCCCGGGACAGCTTCCACCTTCAGACAGTGAGAAGTTGTCTGTCTGTGTCTAAGGCTGTGTCAGAATCAACACATTAACCACTATGTAGTGTACTATATAATGATTATACTTTTGTAGTGGTGTCTGGATATATAGTGACAGAAATGTAATGCATTCAAAGTTTCCCACAACTTGTCAGTCACTATTAGCAACAGAAAACAGGCGTGTAGTGTCCTAAACTGTTCACTAAGGGGTAAGGGCCTAATTTGGATTTGGGAGGGGATTTGGATTTTCAACCCTGTGACTAACTGGCCATTCTCCAGGATGTACCCCATTTCAGGCCCAAAGCTGGTGAGATAGGCTCCAGTCACCTGCAACCCTCAACGAGACTGAGCAGAAGAAGATTTATTAAGATTCAGTGCTGAATTCTAAGTTTATCCACAGCGCTGTGATAAAAGGTACAAATATACTATGACCAATGGAAAATCTTGAAGTCCCACCAAATGAAAAAGTGGAAACAACCATTCAATAATTTCATACATAGATATTTATACTTTTGTAGTTTGTCGTCTACTGGATGTGGATAGAAAAGTTTCCCCACCTCACTGTACGAACCACTTCCAAATCAATTTAAGACATCGTTATATCCGGTGCATCCATTACCTTTTACCTCAGCATTTGACCACTGCATTGTAAATCAAACCACTGACCTCCATTTAGACGCGGCCTAAAATAAAAGAACGCTTGGTAGTTGCCTGCTTCTTTTACGAACCCCCCATTGGCTTGTTCATGACCCCTGTCAAAGCAGAATGGCATGTCCTGATGTTGCCCAACAGCTGTACACAGACCTCTCACGCAGGACCAGAGCCAGGCTGGTTTACTAAATAGGCTCGCAGACGGAAATAGTACGGAAAGGTCACAGTTAACAGGACACAGATGCACTGTATTGGGACACTTGAAATAGATCGAAGGTCTCTTATACGTTTGTCAAGACGAGCAGAGGATTTTATTGTCTTCTGCTTTAGGAGTGGTCGTTTACATAACCCTCACAACAACATCTTCCCAAGTGGACATACTCTGTAGCTTTGGTGTCCCGTTTAATAAAAAAGGCCACACTTTGCCCGCTTCACGATAAGAGCTTCAAATAACTGACTGTGTGGCTTCCCTCAAAAGGACCACCCCTGCACCTTTCACAGTCTCTCGCTTATTTCCAGCGGCAGGAGGAAACAGTCTCTGCCTCTGATAAAGCTCTTTCTTCACCGGCTACATGTGAGGCAGGTGGGGACTAAATGACAATCCGGGACTCCACTTAGCCCCTTGCACCTGCATTTGCATTCCTTTTAGCTCGCCGCTCGCTTGTTTTCCATCGAGGTGACTGGGGAAAAAAAAGACCTGGTGTGTCCTGCGGAGATAGACCGACTGTGTTGTTTATGTTTCTCCATTTTTGATCCAGACCCTCAATTTCTGTTTAAAACTGCATTGCCCTATATAAAGAGATGCTGCACGCTGTTCACGGCACAATTACTGACCCGACTGTGAGAAAAACACCAATGAAAACACAGCTGAATATGCATTATCTTGCACTTTATCTACATAACAACGGGCGTTATATTTTTTCTGTTGGCTTGGCAACTTCTCAACGCTCCAATTTTACACGTGCTATCAAATTAAAAGCTCATGCATGAACAAATGGTGCTTGTATATGGAAAAGGGTGTATTTAGTAGTCAACAAATTCACAGATCACACAGATTTTTATGTCACACAGGAGTCAGAATCAAAAGAGCTGTGACCATGAAACACAACCGTAGCCATGTTGCAGCTTTATATCGAAACATGGTATAAATTCAGCTCCATACTGCCTTTGTTGTGCTTTTAACTTACGGGAAGAAAATGTATTTAATTGGCTGTGGAATATTTCTCGGGGAAAAAGACATCTATCCTTTTTCTCAACATACGTGACAGCTGGTATAAAAGGACTTGGAGTGACTCATTTCTGTGGTAGTAGGTTTTAAAAGGAGCGTTCAATGGCTGTCCTATTTTTCCGCTTGTGACACTCGCAGGGCTCCAAACAGCCAGAGACAACAATACTCTGCCCCCTGGGTTCTTTCATGTTGCAGTTGTTGAGAGTATAGGAATGGAAATGAATAGAATGCAAAGCAATGTGGTAAAGTATTAAATTTTAATTAGACGGCGCCAGCAGTGTGCAGCGAAGAAATCTGCCTCCTGGTTCTCCCTCTGCTATAGGGGACTAATGGGAGCTGTGGTTTTATTCTTTGGGGTGAAACATTTTAAATTAATCATATTTCTAGGTTTGGTGAGAAACTGTGAAAAGAAAATGTTATGTGTGACCCACTGGCTGCAAAGTATGTGGTATGCATTTTTGGTCATATTTGTTGGACTGTGGTATCAGTTGGGTTGTAATTTTTAACTCTAATATATGTTTACATGCTTTTGCTGCTGGAGTGGTATTGGATTTGGTTTTGAGGACCAGTATTAAAAATATAATGGAGAAAATCCAGATGATTTGATGTGACATTCTTTTCAAGAGAAGTTTAAGGTACGAGTTCATGTGAAGTAAAAATCTGATCTGATCCTTAACTTTGATTTATAATTCAGAAATTGCCCAGTGGTTTTGTTGAAAAGGCGTCATTTAGTTACAAAATATAGCCCTTTTGCTGCATTCATAGCAATATAGGCTAAATTCAGTGACTTTTTCTTCTTACTCAGTGCACACACCCCTAAAATACTGTGTGTTCTGGGGTCTCCTGCTTTACAATTGAGCACAGAAGAGAATATAATATTATTATTAGACATTTAGAGAAAGCTGAATTCTGCCCATAACAGGTATGTGACAGTTACATACAAAATACACAAGAATATATTTGAATAGTTAGCCTTGGTGTTGGATCCTATGTAAATAAAACATTATTAGTTTATGCATTTTTATGACCATTCTTATTAGTAAAGCACATATAAATACACACAAAAGAGCTTCTGTTCCATACCATGGCTGATTTTCCAACTGATTATGCACCTCACAGTGGGAGTATGTTTCTGTTTAACGCTGACCTAAACACAACATGAACTCACTGAGGCCATCCAAACAGAGCTCCTCGGCCTAAACATACATTATTAATGAGGACTCAGTGAGAACCAGTTCTTTGTCTTTATATTCCGACACAGTTGAAAGTCCATTTGCGTGCATAAATGCAACACCACTTTACATGTGACCGTGAGCACATTACAAATGAAGTGCAGAATTAGTCAAGGTGAAAACGGAGCCAATTAGCACACGGTTGATTGACCCGTTTGTGGTTAGGAACCTTGAATCTTAAGAAGTCCATTTGTTCGCTCTCAATTGTTATTGATGTGTTGGATTTTGGAAATGCTGCTCCGAGCTAATAGGTCGAAGAGGGATTGGAGTTTTGCTGCAGGACTAGTCTCCAACTGCCAGAACTGCCAAAAAACACAGGGAGGAACCTGCACACTTCAACAAAAAGACTCACAGACTTGGTATGATGTAACCAGGAGTAACCGGCATCTTCTCTTTTTATAAGCTCCACAATGTAAGTAGGTAGAGACCATAGAGATTGCCCTTTACAGAAATCTTGCTGCGCACAATCTATTCCAGCTGTTTAAGGGGAAAGCAGGACAGTTAACAAATGCTACCTGTTTCAAAGTAGACACATAGGAAACAGAAGGATAACCAATCAAGCTTACAACACAAAAGTAAGTGCAGTAAATGAGGAGAGGATGATTCATGGTGCAGTATCAGCAGTGTGCTTCTGTGAGGTGACACCACTGAAGGTTGGAGATTCACTGAAGAGGCACTTTAGCCCTGTGGGGTCATTTCAACTTTAATATACTGTAAAGCAGAAATTATTTTACGTGCAATATGTTATCTGCAATTAAAACGGTGGTTTTGTATTTCTATAAAACCAAAAGACAGCAAGTGATAAAATCTAGCCTGGATCTTGTGAGATTTCATATCATAAAGAAAGAGAAGATTTTGTAAATGTTATGTATTTTAAAATAAACACTGTATTGTGAATAACTGTAATAAAACTGTTAAGTGTTGCATATAGAGGTAACCTATAATTACTATGTTATTCATATTTTTTACAGCACTACTGGAATGGAAAGTGCTACCCATATAGTGATCTTCTTTTTTCTCCTCCTTTTTTTTTTTTTGCCTGTGTGTGAAATAGCTTTGGGCAAATGACCTGAGTCAGAATTGAACCCAGGTCTACCGAGTGTGCTACCAGGAGAGCCACCAAGACTCCCAGAATGTCAACATTCTTTGACACTACATTTGACTGATTTTACAGAATTGCATTGTTGAAGCAACACATAAATTTGCCTTGGCCTTTGGCTTTAAACATTTTTTTGTCACCCTTTGTTTGTTGGAAGATTACTGAGCATAAATGGGACACCACAGCCTTATGGAAAATCGATACATGTAGAGGAATATTTTTAAAATGTATACGCAAATCGGCCATGAGCATTTAATTTATTTATTTCTGTTTCATTGATTTGTTTAAAAGTTATTTTTTCAGCTATCATAATAAGTTTGCCTGACCAGCCATCCTAATTCCATTTCTATTCTATACAGAGAATTAGTCTGGTGTCTCTCAAAGACTTTGAATTCCAGAGAAATCCAATCAAATATGAAAAACAGATTAATCAGAAAAACGTAGGAAAGCTTGAAGCCCACCCCATTCTAAAGAAACAGCTATGATTGGTTGGTTGTATTGAACTTGATGGACAATGGGGGGTGTCCAGACCCAATATCACATTGCTATGATGGAGTGAAGTGAAAGGATCTGGTTAGCATAATGTGGCATAATATGGGATATTGGGTTGCTATTATTACTATTTTACACTGTATTTTTAACTATAGTAGTAATAGTAATAAAGTAGTAGAAATTAAGCCAGTGCTGACCTCTTAATATAATATGAATAATAATATAATATAAATCACTATTTATTACATATGTTATATTTATAATGATCATAAAGTCCACTAAAACCATGTCTAGAATATTTTGGCAAAAGTCCGACCTTCATCTGTCTGACTGCAGTCTCCTCACAGTGGCTCCAAAATAAGCCCACAGCCGGAAAACAGCAGGAGCTTCGACAACGCTGTAAACAGCACAAGTGTAGGGTCCTTTTTTCACATGACCTCTGGTATTTGAACAAAAAGAACTCGCTCAGTCCAATACTTCAGCCACACACCCTGGTCCCCACTCAAAATAGAAACTCAGGAGGAGTACATCTTGAACTAACTTCTCACTGCTGCTTGTATCCTAATTAGGGAGGAATCTGTTGAATCCATTTCACATTTTCTCCACATTTCCACCTACACTGTGCAGCCCAGTTTTAGAGAGGGCTTAATCCCATGTGTGGTGCTTAAGAATCAGCCCAGGGATCGTGTTCTCGGGGTTAGGTGGGTAATGGGAGAAGATCATGGGAGGACAATGTTATACTCCGAATTAATACACATTTGCACAGTTAAATGTTTTAGATGAGAAACAGTGGTGTGGCTGTAGCTTTGTCAGTGAATATTTTCTCTTCTTGGTTTATACTTCTCCCTCGTTATGAATATTTAAGAGGGCTTCAGATCAACTGCCAGGGGCACATGAGAGTGAGTGTGTGTGAGAGGGCAGATCATTAAGTTACAGGTTGGGACAATGGGGGAGGAATTAGAAGTGAGGCAGACAGGGTGAGAGCAGATTTAAATCGAAGAAGTGTTGGGGTCCTGGTAGATACAACACAGCCTCAAATAAAGCCCAGATGTGTTTCAATTGTAACAGGGAGTAGAAAAAAAAAAGAAAAAAATTGAAAAATGCTGTTTTAATAGCCAAAGATCTAATGCTAGTTACACCTTTATACAAAGATATACAACCTAATAAAGAACTTTACTATCAAAACCAAACAAGGTGTACTTTTCTTTGGTGAATATGATGAGGATTAGAAATTGGCAAGTAACCATACTTACCATTACTCTCACGGACACTATAACTGTATAGATAGCAAAAAATGTGCCTAACTTCCTAGTTGTCTTTAGCAAAACTGACACTTTTGACCAATTGTGACTCAAATCCAGGGTAATTCTTTGTGTGAAAGAACTGGCCAAACTAATATTTCGACAAACATGAAAACATACTGCTACTACATTTCCAAATGACATCCAGCAGGTTTAAGTGAGCAATACAAACTGTGTTTCTTGTCAGATGGCGCTCCGAGGGGCCATAGATGGTAAATGATTTGACTGGAGGTTCGACTCAGCAGCACCACCAGAGCTAACCGAGTCTCATTCAACTCTTCATACATCACTGACTGGAATTTGAATAATTCTGCGGCATGTTGTAGGTTTCTTTTGTCAAAGCACGGGAGAAGGTAAGGTCTTGAGGAGGAGGAGGAAGTAGTAGCAAACTCTGATCAACACAGTTATTAGTTCTCTACACAAACTTGTCTAACATCCATCATGGATAATTAGGTTTATGACATGCAACGGCACAATGTCTTCTTTTGAAAACAAATGGGGAGACAGGCCAAATTCTGATTGACTTTCAGGAATGAGATTGGATTGTGTGGACGGCAGACTTCTCCCTCTGTTTCTATTTTAACTGCCTTTGTTGTTTTCTCTGCAATGTTAAATTCACCTTGTTTGATCACGACAAAACATTTTTATTTTGTCACATTTTCCTGTTTTCTTTGGATGTTCTGAAACACCTTTATTATAAAAGATTACACCTTCCTCGCCTCTGCGTGGTTGCCATTTCTGTTTCATCTTACTTTAAATCCCAGAATACTGATTTTCATGAATAAAAAGAACCTTTGTATTTTTTACATCACATTATTGACAGCCAGCCCCTGGGACTTGTCACTCTGTCGTCCTTTCAATTAGGAAACCTCTTCCTCACTTACCAAATTCCTCAAAGCTGCATCTTTAAATTTAGATCTACTTGTAACACGGATCCTGCGCTATTTGCTTATTCTCTGTAAGAATCTTCCGTTCTTTTTCTTCACCGTATTGCCAAACTTTTGTCAGTTCAATTTTTAGTTCACCAAAACTCAGCAGGTCGGTGTTAGATACAGAATTGGATACAACTCCAGTCCAACTTTCACCTGTCCAAGAGACTTCCTCAAACAACCTCCAGCAGGGCCTCCATTTTTAGACAAACTGACTCACAGTTGTCCGTCAGTCTCGGTGCTAGTTTACTGGAGAAATGGAAGAAACACAGTCCATCATGAACGTGTACTGTGACACACTAATGAGGCCAATGAGTGAACTGACAGTACCCTCTCACAACTACTGTCGAGCACTCTTCCCCAATATCTGAAAAGCAACCACGCTGCAATATGACAAAAAATAATGGCTGAAGTGTTTAAGTCTGAAGTCATGATTCTAAAAGTTTCCCACAGAGCCACAATAGTCCCTCTTTCTGACAAACACAACTATATATGAGAACTTCATGGATATCTTCATGCAATGTGTGCTTCATTCATTCATTTACATTTTGATTATTGGAAGTGAAAATACGTCATTTGTGCTTCTTGCTTCAGTGAGCATTGACTTGCATTGCTTTTATGGGAATTGCAATACAGTAGTTTCCTTGCATAGCTGAGTGGGACTTAATTAGAACAGCTCTTACATACATTTCATCTCATATTTTATTAGGATCCACATGTGACAGTAAACACTATGTGCCTAGCTGCTTAATGACTCTTTAGATTTATGACGGCAACACCATATTTTTCTGCTGTGTTTGTTTGCATTCAGGCTTGACGTTCAGTTGAATTACGAGCTTGCCGTCTGGTCCTGGCACAAGATACAGATACAGAAACGTCATAAAGTATGTGCGGTGTCAGGTGTTTGGAATATGATGGCAGAATTAACGCTTTTAGAATACAGCACAATAATCCCGATGAACAATAAAATGGAATTATTTAATAGATTCCTGGAGCGTGTGCATAAAAAACTTTTATGACTGAAACACTACGCTCTGTGAACTCGGGTCACAAAGAAGCCGAAGAATGTCCCGGCCTGGATGCTTCCCATGTCCCGAGCATAATTTAGGTGGAAATGCACACAGCTACTACTGCAATCAGTGCTGTTGTATGGGATTGTATTGGGAGAAGTTACCTTTTAATGAAAACACATAACAGCACAACACTAAATACACAGAAACAGAAAGAGCATAGAGACATAAATGGCCTATGGACCAAATCACTGCATTACAACAATGTCTTATTTAAAGATGGCACTATACAGAAGATTTAGGAGCATTTTGAAAATTAAATCTTAAATAAAAGATAGATGTATATGTGATGCGTAAGTTGTACTACTTCCAAACTGAATTCTCTTTTTTCGGCATAAAAGTTATGTTAAGACTTTATAATAACTATCATGCAGGTATTTAGAACTACTTCATGTACTTTCACCTGTAGCCATGAGCTCTGGGTCATGACCAAAAGGACAAGATCCCAGAGGCTGCCAGGTATTTCATCCATTTACAAGCCAGTAATCCAACATTAACATTAATTCATGTTTTAGTCTTGAATTATAAGCTCATATGATCCTACATCTATAAATTGTTTGTGTGTAGTTATTATTGAGTGTAACCAGAAATGTGAAATGTAATATTTTTTTTTGTTTTAGTGGGTTTCTCACTTTTTGCTGTCCGGGCTTGTTTAAACTAATTATTGATCGTAACTAAACTAAGCAAGTCCTGAGAAACTGTCAAAAGTTTCCACCACATAGCCTTAGAGAACAGTGGTTTTTGAAAACACATCCAAATCCTTGCCTAAACAGTTTATTTTCATGTAAATAGAAATGTGGTTGTCGTATCGTTTTTACTTTTATTAACATTTATTTACCCAAAGCAGTACTTATACATTTTGTATCAACTATGGCCATATTTCCACAAAGAAAACCCAGCTTCCTCCTTTTCCTGACTTTTCTATTTTGCTCTATATCTGTATGTGTCTCATGTTGTCTTGCAAGGATGTAATGCTGGGCTAAAAAAGACCATGCAGTGTATTGCATGCTCTGTGTGAGAGGAGGGGTCACGTAATGGGTTTCATGTTTGCTTGTAACTATTACATTACACTGAGGGCAGCAGACACTAATGGAATGATCACAAATGACACCCGGGAACACAATATTGGCCCCTCCTGTCTTAAGAGTGAGAAATTACTCCAATAAATATGCTTAATGGGAACACAACCCGGGCGCGCACTGGTTACACATGTACAGAATACTAAGCTACGTGTAAAAGTAGAAAATCAGAGTTGGAAAAGTGCAGGAA
Source organism: Rhyacichthys aspro (assembly GCA_036850595.1). NCBI lineage: Eukaryota > Metazoa > Chordata > Actinopteri > Gobiiformes > Rhyacichthyidae > Rhyacichthys > Rhyacichthys aspro. The sequence continues at coordinate 9,498,661 of CM072157.1, read as the reverse complement.
GACACATGAAGGTCATTAGTAAGTCCCGGGGATGTTGGAGGAGGAAGACAATGAAATAGTGTCGGGAACATATTGAAACAAACATTGGTGATGTCTCCCTTAGCGCCTGTTCAGCCCATAATTCTCAGTGCTTGTCTCTATGGCAACCATTGGCTTTTGAAAGCATCCTGCCTTCCCCCCAACTCACAGAAGCATCTGAGACGTTAGTGTACATGCATGGAAACCACAAGCTACACTAAACTTTGAGGAGAAAATAAATCCAACATAAACTTTATATTCTTTACTGCAGACTTGGTTTAGCACAAATTCACACCAGCGTCTTGGTTTCTCTGGAGTATCGTTTGTTAGTTCTTTGTTACCAACCTGCATGAATCTAGGTCTTCCTTCCTACTGTGAATTCTTATGAAGCTATAAAAATATCATGCAACCTTCTTTCAAGTCAGTCTTTACGGCTTTACACAGACCTTCCTCACGATTGCTTCTCTCATTTGTGTCGTACAATGTGAATCGCAGCATCTCCAAAAGGCATGTTATCTGCGGAGTTCGACGGCTGTGGTGAATTCCAAGGGGCATATAAAGGACAGGAGCTCACCCTATCAACGGTCACATTGGGACACGTTAAAAGGGACGACGCTGAGATAAAATCATGTTGTGAGATGGAAATATCCTGAAGAGAAACGGCCAATAAAAGCTCTTGCTCTGGACAGTCGTGAAAAGGCGCACCGGCGGATTGTAAATAAGGTGTTGTGATATGTTGACCCAGTAGTAATGTGGGTCGTAACATGGAGTACTGAGGTTGCAGAGCTTTTTGTTTACCCGATATGGTGATTAAAAACTAATTGAAATGCCAGTTAAATTGGTGGAGTGCATTTTAAATGAGGTAGTAAAGGATTCATTTAAAAACAGCCTTCCTCTGTTCTCTTGTTTTGTAATCCTTTTGGGGATGTGCCTATTATAATAATCATCCCACTGACAGCTTTATTCTATTACCATTCCGACAGAACGTCTCTATTATAAATCAGCGTTGCTACCGCCGCCGCGCTCGAGCCGAGGAGAGCCGACAGCTTCAAAGCTGCTGCAAGGTGCTTAGCCTTGAAGTGCCTATAAGTATTCAGGGTCATATTTATCTACATTAGCAAACCTGTAGTGCTTTGTTTGGAGCAAAACCACATAATAGCCACGGTAAAGCGTAATGTAACAATTAATCTGTCAAGACTTAGAGCTACGAGCAAGTCTTTGCAGCAGTTGGACGGAAAGGACAGAAGAATATGTGTATACATCTCTTCTCGTAATTCACAAAGGGCCATTTGTGATGTTGAATCACTCTGAAATGGGTTTAAAAGCAGAAAGAGGTTCAGCAGTTGACTTGGATAAAGTGCTGTAAACAAGGCTCAAGGCTGTGTGTATGGTTGTGTTTGCTTTGGTTTTGTTTACTGAACAGGTCCAGTTAGAGGAACATCAATATCTCAGCTTGACCTTCTGGAAATATTATTCCTTTTCATGTAAGAAACCTGTAAATAAAATATAATAGGCCTATGGTATATGATACTTTTCCAAGGTGCTTGTAAAAACTTTAGGTGAGTAAACGTGATCGGATGAGAAATGACTGGACTGGAAACACAGCAGATCCTCACTGCAGCACAGAACAAACACTTCCGGTAAAGCAAGACGCCGCCGGCATGTTTTCAAACCCAAAAAGGCTGAACAATGGAGCAACGAGAAGTGACATCGGTGACAAAACAGATTACATTTGAAGGCAGTCAGATGTGTGCAAAAGTCCGGACGAACGTAGACCCGCTGCAAATGTGTCAAGGCAGGTTGAACACAATTAGAACACAACAGGGCCGCAGAATAAAGTTTTCCGTTCCCTCCTGTCCATTAACTCGGCGCTCGACTGAGCAGCGAGCGTTTGCCGGTGTGTCACTGTAATTACCACCTGGAAGAAAAGACAATCTCGACAGCACTGTACAACCGGAACTGTTGACGAGCAAGAATGTCCGTAATAAATCATAACTCATTTACACTTCAGTCCAAAAATCCAAATCAGTTTTTTAAATTTCAGGCACTTTTGGGAAGTTAATAATTAGTGTTTTCCAAAGTCACCGTGCATACCAACTGCATAAATGAGAAAGCAGAAGTAAACAAGTTTGTTCTTACCCCGAGTCATTTTAAAATTATTTTACAGCTTCATTACATATTATTACTTAAGGTTATTTTGTAAAAGCATGTATATTTCAAAATACGTCTAGTGGAGCATACAGATTCTCAGGGGAAATTGAACTTCTCATAACCGCATGTATTATGGACATCCTCCCAAGATCCTCCTCCATTCTGAGAGTTGTGTTTCTAATGCCCTTGGTCATCCTTATTCCAAAGCTGCTCTTAAAAATCTCCAGTGAGTGCCCCGGTCCCACCCTGCGGCTCCCCTCGATCAACATGTTTGGCCTCAAAGTCCCGTGTCCTCTCAGGACTCTGCCAAATTCACCATGTTGCTGTTTTTTGGTTTGTTCTCTGAGACCGGGGGTATATCTGACCTCCGTGTGGTGACTGGGGAATCGTAGCTGTTTGTCTATGCCCACTGAACACTTGCACCTGGGCTGTCGCCATTGGGTTTCTGCTGTCTCTCCTGTTGTTGAAGTCCTTGTAAGTTTCTGGCTGTGGTGACAAGAGTATCGGTAAGAGCTGAGCTTCTTTTTTGGGGGGAAGGCAGCTCATTATGTGTTCCCAAATCCCTCTCAGTCAGGACAAGTCTCCACTTTGCCCCAGGTTTAATAAACTATGCAAGGTGTTGTATGCCATTTGAATCAGGGAGAGGATGTCCAAATCAGCTCAAACAACATATTCCCAACAAATCAGCGTTGTAAACCCTTTCTCTATCATTATGCTTTACTATGACACAACTCTAGTTAACCATCCAGACTAAATGCGACATGTCAGAAGTGTGAGCCGTTATTTGCATTGACTGTGGTTATTAACTTGTTACTTTGTGCACTGCTGATGCTAGTATCTTACTCTTCTAACGACCATGAGCCCGTGTGTGTGTCAGTAGCCTCCCTTTCTACATCTTGAGTAATTATTTCTGCGGATTTGGTCGAACCATTTGACCCCTGTCCATACATCATCATAACATAATGAGTTGATCCATTCTTTGTGGAGACACATTCATCATTTGACCTTGCCGTTCACTTTGTGCACAGTTCGATATTCAAAGCAGCCCTGACTCATGCTCTGGCATTACACAAGTTAATTGCCTCCCTGGGCAGCATGCAGCTGTGAAAAAATACCCACTAATTGAGTCATTTTCTTAATTCCGACTCATTTGGAATCGCGTTGGTTCTAACTAGCTCGGGCTGACGTCCAGCAGCGTTGATGAGAAAATTATATTTGACCAGAGGAGTCAAACCCACAGAGTAAGAATGACGGAGGCCTACAATTAAAGCGGATCATAATCTGAGACGACTACGGCTCTCACCACGACACATACATTATGGAGATTGGAATACCTTAACTGTGCTATAGATTCATGACGCCAATAGGGATCTGCCTTATCTCCAAGTGAGCCGTAACCTTGAATGGTTGATGAGTAATTTTCCTGTCTTTATGGAAATCCCTCAGATTGCCCTTCCGTCTTCATGCACTAACAGTGTTCTAGTTTTAATTGTGCACTAGTTACCGGAGGGAATGAAAACTTTACATGGCCTCTATACTGGAAAAAAAAGAAGGAGCTGCTGCTGTAGAGATGAAAGGACTTTATTAAATAATTCACCCACAACAAACAACAACAAAGCTCTGTGTGCCTTCAAAGAAAGGCGAGCCCAGGATCAAACTTAACTCTAACAAATTTATCAATTTTCCACTTGTCTGGGCCCTACAGTATCAGCCGTCTGTTCCCAGGCAGCAGCAGTGATTTGACTCATTTAAAGATTGGTGATGTTTGTGAGTCCACAATCTAAAAATACACTCTTTTTGTATCTGGCAAAAATAATTAAAAATGGCTCTCTTTTAAAGTTTATTCCTTATTGATCTTGAAAGTTATATTTACACTATTCTATTAATCATGAGTTCTACTGTAACTCCCTGTGATGATTGCATATGTTTGGGAAAAAGGTTCGCCAGAAATAAATAGTAGAGAGTAGTTTTCCAGTCCTTGAAAAGTCCTTGAAATAGGCTAAAATGTCCTGGAAACATGTGGTATCCTGGGAAATTGTGTCATCTCATGCATGGTCTGGAAATAAAAAAAAATGATTTTTGAGAAGAGGCAAATAATGATAACAACTTCAGATGATGGCAACACATGATCGCAGTGTTATAAAATATTGAGGAATAAAACAGTGTCTGTAGTAAATTATCTGACTGATTATGAGAAAGTGCTGTCCTGAAATGTCACAAAAAGAAATGATTCCCGCACTTTTTCAGGGTGTTCACCATAAATTCATGACAGACATTATACAAAAACATATAACTGTTTTTTTTTGTTTTTTGTTTTATTATAGTGTATACTGCACATTCAAAACAGTGCACTGAACCTATTCCACAAGAAGAAACGTTTTTTTCATATTTGTACTAAGCTTTTTCATGTGCAGGAAAAAGGAAAAGTCATACCTCACCGTAAAAATTTCAGCCTTAAGATGAACTTCCTCGACTCTCGAGGTTTATTTTGAAATGTATAAGATCTGTTGTACTGTTACTGTTGACACTTCACTTCTTGTCAAATTACGTTGGATTTCCAGGAGGTGGGACAAACAGACACAGAGTAAACTACCTCTGCATGTAACTGGATAGACATACGACCAATCAGAATTCAGAGGCAGTACCAACATGCTTATAAACTGCCTCTGGATTGATGCAATTCAAATTGTACCCAACTAATCAGAGAAGCATGGCATCACATAAAGCCCACCCCTTTTCAGATAAACAGTTATGATTGGTTCAGTGTGATTCTTCTTGGTAAAAGTCAGGTTAATGGGAGGGATTCCAGAAAGTGAATGGGTCTGGCTGGCCTGGTCTATTCAGAAGTCATATTTTCCAGTACAAAGTTACCTCTTGATGCCACTAAATCCTACACAAAACACAAACGTTTATGTCAGAGAAGTTGTTAGCATAATTCCACTAGATGTGAGTACATTTCGAAGCGGCTGCAGTTCCTGGGTGGAATGGCAGACAAAAGGAGGTCTCTTAGGGCAGACAGTGATGGATGGGGAGTGTCTGCAGCCATTGGCTTAGTGTTAAGCATACGCTGCATCTCTCTCTCATCCCGCTGCCCTTTAAGGAGCATCGGGAGGTGCTCCATAACTCAGTGGCATATCGGAGGGGATGGTAGGTGGGACACACAGCGCTGGTCAGTCCTGATAATGGTCCGTGTCCTTGAGAGGGTAAACAGCTCCGTCATGTGTGCATGCAGATGTGTCTGTATGAAAAGGATACACATGTCTAAAGGCTAATCATACTGTCACTCAGGGTAATCCAGACAGGTACTATGAGGACAGGCTTCAGGAGCAAAGTGACAACACCGTTTAGATTTGAATACGCCTTCTCTATCAGATCAGAGGGGTCACGTCAGGAGATTCTCCACATTTGTTTGGAGGGAAACACAGATAGGAAGGCACGCTGTAGATGTGACATTTGCATTATGCACTGGGGATGTTGTTGATGTAACGCTCATTGTGCGAGGCGATTAGTATTCTGTCCCACAGCCCCTGGAACCTTATAGACCGTACAATATATGTCACTAGTCTGGTGTATTCTGTAGCAACGATGGAAGAGGCAAGACTAATGAACTTGTACTAGATCTGGAGGAAATATACAATCGTGGTTGGGAACGATACGGTTAAAGTAAAGCCAATTATAAGAAGTTACAGTCGAAAGTAAAAAGCTGGAAATGGAGAGAAAGCAGCCTCCAGTGGCAAAGCTTTCTTACCTTCACACTTTTAAACTTAACAATGTCACAAGAGATGCAGCTTAGAGATACAACCTCTTGGCAGAACTAAAACTGTACACAGAAAATTTCTCGGAAAACGACATTTTCAACTCCGGAATAGGATCATTCTCTTATAGGCAATTAGCCACAAACACAAAGTGAAGACAGAAATGTTAAGAATCTTTGGTACTCTGGGATCATTGGAGCAACCTGCTTTAAACCTTTTTCAGCTCAAACTACATTTAGATCATGTGTTTGCGCTTATTACGATTATAAAGCAGCCTTGTGAAGATCTGTGAAAAATGTGCTGATCACCAAGGTCAGAAATGGCTGTCCTTCCATCTCCTTTAACGAATTTCACTGCGATCAGTGTATTGCTGGCCGGGGTAGTTTCCGAAGGTCAAACTGTTTGACGGCAACAGATTTCCATCTTGACAGACGCACTTAAAAGTTAGCCAGACCCGGAGGCTGCACAAAAGTTTTTCAGCGGAGAGAATGGAGATCAGAATGGCCTGAGAGGACCTGCTGAACCTGGGGGTAATCGTCCACAAAATGTTTCATCAACTCCCACTTCCTCAGCAGATTTGCATCCTCCTCCCGCTCGCCTCCTTCTTCCAACTTTCTCCTCCTTCCGCCGTTTGATGGATGACCCTTAGCAGCTGTCGGCGTGGCGACATTTAATGGTTCCTGCAATCACCGCAACATGTCGGCGGTAAACAGAGACCTCTCGGTGCTCTCTTGTAGTGCGGAGAAAAACAACACAATGGTATCAGTGCTACACTCAGTCAATCAGAGTCGCACAGAGGTATTATCATGCAAATGGAGACGTCCCCTTGAAAGCACTGTTAAGTATGTTGATATATTTGAGTCATTTATGGGGAGGTGTGGTGGTGTGTTAATGAGTACAGCCTGATAAAGTTGGTTTCATTGAAAGTGTCAAAGATTAATGATAAATCGTTCCTTTTCATTTCCTCACACAACCTTTATCAAAGTGAAATTAGCTTTTGTTTTTTCAGTTTCGACTTAAAGACAAAAGATTCATTACCTTTCACCAATATAATAAAAACTCTAAAAACTAAATCACTTCTTGATTCTACTTTGTTTTGGCTAAATTACTTAGAGATACATTTCCAAGGACAAACAATAATCTAGTGAATAACAGCATCATTACTTGAAACAATGAGCCACAATCAAACTTTTTACCTCCTTGGTGTTACAAAGTTGATTATATTCTTCACAGACACACACATGTTGTCATTGTTCAAACGCATTTGTAAAGAACCACTGCTGAAGTGTCACGTTTCTAGCGTAAGAGAAGAAAAAAAATCAATGAACGCCTCAGAATATGATGAAATCATGACAGCATGTATAGATCTTTCAGATGCCTCAAGGCTTTTTTTTCTCCAAAGCTAATAAAATCTTTTTTATTTCAGATTGTGTTTGGTTTCCCGCAGTGAGATTTGACGCTGAAAGTAATGTAGTACATAGCGTTACTCTCTGCTCTGTGTTTACCTCTCCAACAGCACCATAATCTGCTTGGCCTGTTTGTTTTGAGTGTTGTTTAGCTGGAGGCTGAAGAGCTCCTTCAAACACCAAAATACTAAATAAAATGAGCAGTGCTATATATATTTTTACCTGTAACATTTGTAAACTATATTTGTGGTTTATTAAAGATGAGTTTTTCTTTACATTCAGTCAAAAAGTGGGGAATGGCTAAATAGCATAGTGCTAGGACCCACAAGTGTTAGAATATTGATAGTAAGGGGACACTAAATATTATCATCTATATCGACCAATTAAGTGTATATAAGTACAGGAAGAGGGATACAGTAAATCTCTCTTTGATGGTTCTAGTGTACATACATATACATATGGGAGGGAGTTTGTGCATGAGTAGCTGTGTGGACACTGAGCAGGCGGGGTGGCACCATCTGAGACGACTGGACCCAGGGGCAAAGGGGGCATGGGGGCACTCTGTTTAAAGCAGCTGGGTAACTCTGATAGTGCCCTAACTGTCATCCATTTGGTGAAACTATTTAAATCATATATCATCTCCCCTTGCATTTCTCCAGACGTACCACTCTCAGACTGAACCATATTCTAAACACAGTCCTGTTGTGTGTCTATGTGCTGTCAGGTTCTCAGGTAAAGACACAAGGCAGTAGCTTGAGGCAACACTGACTGTGAATACATTTTGCATAATATCATTTCACATTCTAAATTATAAAGCAGACTCTTGATTTGAAACACAACATTTTTCTCTGAAACTGGTTTTACTTCATTTCATCGATAGTATATTACAGTATATTAGTCATATTTGATTCTGTGTTACTTAAAAGGGATAAAAGAGGTTTCTTACTACTTAGGTTCTTTTGCGCATGACACTTATTCATCATTTTTCTAGTCTTCGAGTACATTAGATAAAATATCTTTAGTCAGTCTTCAAATGGCCTTTTGCCGAGGTTTTCTTTTTAAATACAGAACAAGTGTCTTTCACTCCCCCCAATGACTTCACATTTCAAAGCCTTCATGCACCTCAGGTCCAGAATCCCAATTAATGAAACCTAAATCTATGTCGCCCTCAGGAATGGGCCAGTGACAGATAGTGAGTCCTGCGTGGAGAGAGAATAAACCTTCAGCCCAAGTGATCCATGTGACAGAATAATGCTACATTAGCTTCAGGGACTGTGGAAATAAGAACACTGTAATACTGTGTTTGTACACCAATAAAGACTTTTTAATTGGTCTAAAAACATCACAGATCCAGACTTTCTTGCAATCACTTACTATAATGCCTTACTATTATCAAACTTTTACAATGCAGGTAAACATCTTATTTCAACTGAAGTGGCACTAATTCAAAACCCTTTTAGTTATACTGACACACCTGGCAGCTAGTCATAGTCAGCCTTGTGCTGCATGTGTACAGCTTAGTCAAACTGGCATCTGACTCAAGCAGGCTGCACGAAGAGTAGTGTCCAACAGCTCAAAGTAATGAGTCAAACGATACACTTTTAGACTGAAGCAGATACATTTATGCCACTCTGCTGCTCACTAACTTGTTTGTTAGTTGTTTTGGCCTCTCATTCCTCAAAAAGGAAATCATAGCTCATGATGTGTTTGTGTGCTCTTTGGGAGATGCAGTGGCCAAGTTAGTCTGAGTGTTAAAGGAGCACCGCATAACTTTGAGCCCAAAAGTACATTCTCAAATTCATTTTGACATGAGATCAGTAGAATCATGCCTGTCTCAGTGAAACAGTACCCTCAGCTGGACAGAAACCTCCAATGTTACTTTCCTGTCGCCAAGACTAGGATTTGTCGCAAGAAATTACATGAGTGACACCTTAACGACACTCAAATAGAGGGAGCAGAAATAGCCCAATGTGCTGGGCCCTAGCAGAGTTATATTTGTACAAAATACTCTATAATTACCCTATCATTTCAGGAGACATGATTTTTTCTTCCAAACTTGCTTGGAGAGTGTCCATTTGTAAATGACTGACATTTGTGAATATGGTACCAGCTAAAAGTAACGCAGTGCCTCTTTAATGTTGCTAATCCTTAATAAAATGATTATTACATAGTCTGGTGATTAATGCTTTGCAAAAGTCAGGTTTAGCTCCATTTCTCTTTTTAAACAAAGCTGAACTAGTCTGAACGAAGCCCCGTACACTCATCAGTTCCAGTAGTTGTACTTAACTCAAACAAAAACATCAATCCAGTGAGACAAACCTGTGCATGTGAACGGACTTACTCATGCTTGCTCTGTTCTGTTTAAGTTGTTCACACTGACATGAAAAAATCTAATCTCTTTTGAGGCGTTGATGTAACGGTCAAAGTGGTGACAAAAAGAAATGAACTAACAGAAGATTTTAGCCCAGTATTTTACACCGTCTATTAGCAAAAAAATCAAAAGGGCCATTGCCACAGGTCATCCATCACATTCTGTTGAACATACATTAGTTTTATGAAATGAAGCATATGCTAAAATATTCAAACAGTGATCTCACAAAAACAAATGACATAAATCTTGCTCTCGGGAGCTACTCTTTCACTTAATCGCAGATAGGTCTGTGACAAAAGACTTCACTGAGATGAAAATGTGAAGTGTCCCATTGTGTATGTTAATGAGTGGATTCATTTGTAAAGACCGTCCTGGGCTGGGTTTTGTCTTCTTCTTGGTCACAGGGTAAGGAGACTGGGAGATGGGGTTTTGTGCTTAAGGGAAGAGACTAAATCAATATGTCTCCATTCCTGCTCTCCCTGGGCTTTTTTTTTTAGCGTCTCGATGTGCAGGTGTTAATCACAGAGTCAATTGTTTCATTAATCAAAAGTAGAGTCCCAGAAGGTGGCGCAGACAGTTAGGGCCGACTCTTTCTCTCCTCACTGTCCTGTCCCAGTCCTGACAAGTAGATAACATCTCCTAAAAGAAAGGAAGAGATAGAGGTGACTGGGCTAGAGTGGAGCCAAATCTCTCTGGGAGGCTGTCAGGCTCAGTTCCAATACTCTAAAAAAAAAGTCTCCCGTCCTGATTGTCTTGTTTTTTCCCTTTTTTTCAGCAGGTTGTTTGTGGCTGACAGGACCGGTTGTGTTTTGACATTTCCTGTCACTTCCTCGTTATGCTGAAATCTGACGTAACACAGTAAATGACTAGTCAGTTTGTGCTTGACGTTGCGCTAGGTATTCCAGGTTTTCGTCATTTGTTTGTTTGCAGGGAATTACATGTGTTTGTCTGATGTACTCGCTCATTGTGGCATTGTTGAGATATACAACACTGTGTAAAAGTCTAGGGATTGTTTTTAGCTGTGTCAGTGGCCCAACATTTGCACAGTACTGCCTTTGGACATGTTAAAAACACAAAGACAGTATGGTTTGGGTTTGCAGCATTTGAAGTGTATTTTCAGGAATTGTTGTCCTAATCTTACAAAACCTGCTTTCACGGATACTGAATAAAATTTTGAATCAGAACTGCAATAAGTCTTGAAATTTATTAGAGCACTGCCAGCTGTTGCTACGATGCCACTGCTTGCTTCGAGTCACGTAATACTTAAGATCATTTTCTTATCTTGCTTTCAAACTTATTTATATTTATTTATTTATTTTTTACTAGGCCTCAGATATCAAGACCACAAATGGTTTGTTTGTGAAGGTCATTCTTGCGATTCGATGAAAACTGATGAATGATGAAAATTATTTTATATCAAAACTCTTTCCTGTGTGTGTGGAATTGCTCTCAAACTGGACTTGGACTGTCCAGGGTTTGAAACTGTTTCATACTGGAATCTGTTCCAATGTATCATGCACCGATTCTGGTCTCACCTTGAAATAGTCCTGGTGTTGATGCACACGGTCCAGTGGAAATGGAAGCCTCCAAAGCTTACCAGCTTTTTTATTTACCCTCTTGTTTTTTAATGTGTAGCCAACCATCATGATATTCATATTCATAATATTCCAAATTGTACATAGAAAGGTGTTTACTTTTGACATTCAATAAGCCATGCTCTTTTTGATGGTTTACAATCAATTCACTGACTAAAAATAAAATGGTTGATTGTGAATACTTACAGTGGTCACACATTAAATAATTTAATTAATGTTTTAAATAGAAGACCTTAGCCTGCCTTTCATCAATAGACATTGATAAATGAGGCTTATGGCCATCAACCAAGAGACTGATGTGAAATCATTTAACCAACAACTTGGGCAGTCATTACAAGAACAATCAATGCAGTTTATTGCCATATAGTTAAAAGTTGAATAAAACTTATAGAAGCTTTAGATTACATCTGCATGACATCTGCAATCTGATTGGACAGTTGACTCAGCGCTCTTGACTGTCTGTTCGACTAGTTTCTGGTAGAAAAGCTATTCAGAATGAGTCACACAGCTATGATTCATACAACAGTGAAACAAAAGGTGCACTGTATCAAAGACTTACTTCCAAACCACTGCTATAGCACATCACGCGTTTTGATAAAGCACCGTGACAACTTACTGTATATGGCGGAACTGTTATGACACAGCAAATGAGCATATATTTTCCACTTCAAAGATTGTTTGAAGTTTGAGGGTAATGTTTTTCTAAGAGATGAAGACGTCTTCAACAAAGGCTCAGTGACTGTATAGAGAACACAAAATCTACCATCAGTGGTCATGTCATCATTATTAGACTTGGTAGAAACACAGTATTACGGGTAGAAGATGGAAGATGGAGTACTGAATAGTTGAAGATCACTCTCTAATCATTCGTGGCCTGTTTCACTTACGTTAAGAGTCCAGTTAGTAAAACAATATAATCCAAAGCAAGTAAGGCCTTCTTCAGACCTGGCATCAAAACAGAGTGACTGGATCTGTTATGAATATGACCTGAGTAACAGGACTCAAAGACGAATTTGGAGGTGGCCTGGGTCACATGTGTCCTGATGTATATGGATCTCTGTGCATGTGAATGTGCATGCGTCCTGGTCACATTATGATCAACCTTTATAACTTGCAAGGGCTGTTTCCACTGGAATGGTTTGGTACAGGTCAGGTATGTTTCCATGACAAAAACAGGTCAGAAAAAAGTCCCAAAAAGTGCATTGTGCTACATTGTGAAAGACGACTCTCAATCCTAGTTTTAGTTAATACCATACCAACTGTATAAACTATTTATAAAGCACCTTATAAAGCAGCCAAAAAATATCAATCAAATAAATAAAAGAGATAAAACAGTACAATACAAACACAGCGCAATAAGATAATAGAAGACATTAAACAGAATAAAAACAACAAAAACACACAATTTATAAATAACTCAAGTTGAAAGCACAAAAAGAATAGAAACAGAAACAAAAGAAACAGAACAGAAACAGAAAAAGTGTGTTTTTAAAAGTGATTTAATGTCTAAAGGTGGAGCAATCACAGAAAAAGCATAGTCCCCACGTATGTCCTTTTAGAAAATATGTGGAATATTTATTTATTTATTTATTTATTTCAAAAACAAATCCACAAATACAATTTAAATCTCATGTAGAAACACTGCTTTCATTGCACTTGTGTGACGTCACTGTTAACTTAGCTGACTTCACCCCCTGAACACAACACTGTAGAGGAACTATCCTGTTGTATTCAGGCTCTTAATTACATCAGTATTTGTCTTAAGTAATGCATTACCCAGGAAGCATTACTGCACATTCACATCAGAGACTGTCATGAGATGGAAAAACAGATAATAGCACCATGTTTTTTTTAAGAGCTGATTTATAATGGTAAATCACTCAATAAGAAGTAAAGCACTGCTTTTTTTAACCAACCAAAAGCCAATGTAGTTTTGCATATGAATTGATTTAATGTAGATGACCACATGAGTCGAGTTAGAGAGAGGACAACATCAAATGCAAAGTATAGCCAACGTCATTTCAAAGTTTTAATATGATTATGGAGCACATATTCCCAAAGGGACAATCAGTGTAATGGAATACTTTATCTCTTTCTTTAGGCCTATAGTGTGCTTACAGAGAGCCTAAGACGCTGTGAGGCAGTGGAACGGATGATTCTGATCAGCTCTACAGACACTGAGAGAGATCCCGCCGCACCAGCCCGATAGTTATTAGCATTCCCACTGGAAGTCAGATAAGAGATGAGAAAGCCACAGCCCGTATCAGAGACAAATAAAGGTAAGATGCTAGATTTCTCCTCGCCGAGATAATCGTGTGAACAGATGAGCACGGCTTGGACCCATTTCAGCGACTCGCCGGCGAAAACGGAGCTGACAAATGCGGCGGCTGGGAGATGAGGGGAGTGATTACGAGCATGGCACTGAAAAAAGGCCCCGGTCTGGTGAAATCTCTTAATGTTCTTGGATGGAGATGGCAAGTCACGCTCAGGAACTCCAGCGACGTGTGTGAAAAGCCCTCTGAAGTGTCACCTCTGCCTTATCGCCGTGTCACTCATCCATGGACCATGTGTGTACAGTGTGTGCATGCATACATGTATGTGCGGTTAATATTAATATGTGTGTGTGTACTTACTCATGTATGAAATGACACCACTCTCAAACATCCTCAGCGTCTTCAAACAAAAGAGGTGTCTAAAGAGAAGGGCCGAGGATAGCGCTTGTTAGATGTTGTTGTTTGCCTTCCAATTTAATTTCGACTTGCTGTACAGTAGCTTTGGCACCGAGCACCTCACAGTCGAATGTTCAGGAGATGGGAAAAGACTGATAATAGAACTAAGGTGGGTTTTATATCCCCTGCTGTTGACTTTCCCTCTAATGACTTCTGAGCCTCCAATCCCAGCGAGACCTTACCGTCAGATTCTGGTGGTCCCAGTTTGTTCTGGAGGGAAAATGAGATGACTAAAAGGAGAAGGAGGACAAAAGGGGAGCAAAGGAGGGAACCGATAGTAATGTTGGAATAATGCACCTGTCACATATGGAGGAAGAAATGTCTGAACCGAAGCTTCCCTCTTATCCTTAAAGCCGGATCACTTTTTTTTCATTAGCCATGGTTCATAGGTCATTTAATAACCTTAAATTACAATTCTAATTTGAATCAAAGTGACAGCGAATGGAGTGTGTCCAAAAACACATTACCTGTGTGGAATATCAATGAGGCGGAGGATTTCAGGGGAACGTTTTAGTCTCATTATGGCTGCTTTTTGCATGGCCCTCACTGCCATTGATTGAACAGCTTTGTTTACTGCACAAAACACATCCGTTCAAATCCATTGATTGCATTTATTGCAGGCAGACTGACCCAGAAACATCCTGGAAGCAATTAAGGCTTGACACGAAGTTCACAATCACAGCTGGAGCAGATCTGATCAGTTAGCGATCCTTTGTGTCTGCACTTTGGAAATCTGCCTCTGTCTGTGGTTTTACCATCAGTTTGAAATGAACTAGTGCATTGAAATGCTGGCACGCCATCTTTCTGCAGAATTAGCAGAATATAAGGCTAGCTTTTCATTAAATCCTCAAATGGTTTCTTTGACAGGCCTTGTCACAAACATGCAGCAGCCAATTAATAAACGAAAGGCGCAGGCCGTTAAGGTAACCTCAGTCAAACTTAAACCTTAATGGTCATCTCTTTCATGAATTTTTCAACTCCTCATTAAGGTTTAAGCCATTAAATGTGCATTTGTTTCAAATATAGGCTGTCAAGTAAATGATGGATATTGGAAGGTAATAAAACTGCTACACATCCAAAGATCACATTTGCATAGAAAGCTAGGAGCAGATGAGTAATTTGATAAATGCAGCCTCAGGCAAAAATGGGAGCCATTTGTTGTTGCCCGAAGCCACAGAAATGAGTGAAAAAATAACTCCACATTTTACACAATTCGTAAGTGTTGAGCCGGGATAACATGCTCATTTATTTCTCCTCACCTTATGTAAAGGAGTGCTGGATTAAAGCATAAACCAACCACAAAGTGTCGAGACATAGCAGAGCCTGGCAAAGTTTCTCACCACATGAGACAAAAACCCATGTGTCTCCCGAGGGCTGGAATGAACTGACCTTATTTTTCCCCTTCACTTGTTCCCCGGCCCTAACCGCTGTCTCTCCTGTAAAACCAGGTATTGTGATGTAAATGAGATGCATATTTGGCTCATCATGCTTTGCTCAAGTGGAAAGGTAAATATTTGCATTATGCTTGCAGGCTCGAGCGTTATTCCATTAACCCACGTCGTCATGCACAAAATGCTCAATCTGACTCAGCTTCACTTTTTTTTTTTTTACAGTCTCACTTAACGTTTACTTTGAGGCATAGTTGTATCTTTGGCGTCTAATTGCTTCAAATGCTTCGGGTCAATCAGATGCAATGGATGAGCTCACAATTTCTTTCTGTCTCATTGCTTTAACTGAGCAGCAAGTATCATTTCTGACTCTATTGGCTTTGTGCTGTTTTGTTATCAGTGTGAACAATTAACCCGTTCCACCATCCATGTTTCATTGTAATGTTTCCTGGCCACAAGCCCGTATTGCTTATTGACTCGTCCCTTTTAACAGCATCTTCAGCGAAATGACACCAGGCACAAAGCGCTGGTCGGGACATCCTCCGATACGCGTGTTAAATTAGGCATGAGCGGATTATGTAAGAGCACACGTCCTGACGCTCACACATGGAGACAGGGAGAATACAGACCAAATGGAGCAGAGTCTGGATGCCACCGGATTCTGTTTTTACTCAGAATATCTCACGGTTACATACAGCGGCTCGCCTCGGGGCATTCCTACACAAACGACTGCTCTACTTTACGTCAACAAAGCTTCTCACACATCCCTTAGCTGATTAACATATACAAGGCTAGTGTATATTATCTTTTCTGGACAGTTTTCCAATGACTTTTTAATAAGTAATGCTTTTGAATACAGTCTGAGACATTATAAGGAAACATATCGCAGAACTGTAGATCATCCCTGCTTCAACATTACAAAAAAACGTTTCCTAGATCATATAAGTGGACCTAGTTTATTTTAACTACTCCAACACATCCTTAGAGGTGTTTCCTGTGTCATAATGGGTATAAAATGTCCTATATAGGCATATACTGGACCACTTTGGTTTGTTGGTTTGTTCGACAACAGATAATCCTTACTCAGGTATAAATGTAAAGGTGAAAAGGACAAATTGAAACACAAAATGGCAAGGTTTTCTCAAAGGAGGCTCGTCTTGTTTTTGTGATAAACAATCCCACGCCAAGACTAAAAATGCTAAATGTTGTGCTTTTGGTGAACAGCTGCATTGTATTAAACAAAAGCATAATGTAATATAAGCAAATCAGGCAGGTCTTCCATTTTAACGCTCAGAAAGCTGTGAAATATCCAGATACTGCAAGTGTTTATTGCAACAGTGGAGACCCAAGCTTCCTCAGGTGTGACCTGTTCCAAATATGCAGCACTGGCTCAACAAAAAACAAACAAAAAAAGTCAACTGTCTGATGAAGGTTTTAGGCCGAAATGCATAAATGTTTTCTTGACAGTCAGATGTGAGTATTTGTGACCTACATCTTTTTATCAACTCGATGTGTTAACCTCCTACACATTTTGGATTTAAATTTTTCATTCCCAGTTTTGGGGTTTAGCGCTCCATGAAGAATTTACAGAAGTTGCACAACCTCTTCATTCTTAATCCCTGTAAACTGACTTATTTTAGACTTTGGGGAATGTTTATTAAAAATATAGCAAACCATTTTCAATGTTAATACGGTCATTTGTGCTCCAGAATGCGCAGTTGCACTAAATGATGCATAAATAATAGTGGTGCACAGTTAAACAGAGACTAGACATTTCATGGACAAAGGATAATGTGATGTACTCTACAAAACACAACAAGACGTACAGTCAGAGCGTTACATTCCTCTTGTGACTACCATTTCGTATTGTAGGAACCTTAAGGCATCATACAGTGAAAAAACTGCAGGAAGTTTTGGATGTGACTTGGCAAACCCACGGATGTTGAAGCAGCTCTTAGCCTTCAGTTAGCGCGACTGTGTGAGACCGCTCTCTGGCACATCTCTACTGAACGGCAGCCAAAGCCTCCTGTTTCTTAGTAAGGTACTACAAGTTTGCAGCCGCGCACAACTTTAAAGAGAATGTGTAAGAGCGTGCTGATAAAACAGGGCCCTGTGGTGCGCTGTGGCTCTCCACTTCGTGCCTTATCATCCTCGCAGGCTCTGTGTACCACAATGTTTTCTTGTTGAGGATGTGCTTGTTAAACGGACTCCACATCCAGCGAGTCTCTAAATGAGATTGACCCGAAAGCACTCTCGACCCACTGAGAGGCCACGAGATAACGCTCACATTACCCACACAATTATTTGCACAGCGTGATAGGCCAATTAATGTATTAACATGTAGATGGCGGCGCTCGTGCTTTGTCATTGATCCTTACCACATACAGAGCCCAACACAGAGATTATTACGCTATCATCTGAAACCAGAAGCTGAAGGGAACACGTCGAGTCGCAGAGACGCTCTCACTTTTCATACAGTGCAAAAATAAGGTGCGGGGAGGGGGAGTTTCATCCTGAGTGAATACCACAGTAATCCACCTAAAATCCCTTAGGATCAATTGCTGTTGAAGGAGGCAGCACCCACCTTTGCTTTTCCAACCCGATGAGCCCGGGGTACTTTGTGGAGGAGATAATATTCAAATCGGCTTGGGAAAAGCATGTCATATCCTTGCCTGTGCTGCTACGGAGCGGGCTGCAGTGAACGTCTATGAATAATGTGAGAGAGAAAATCTGATTTGTGATGTTTCACTCATGTAAGTACTCAGAGAATAGTATAATGTCCAATGCGCTGCTTACAGTATAATCACAACGGTCAATGGGACTAAATAATGAGTTGCAAGCAGATGATTTAACTTTACCTTATTGCAAATCCCCCTTGTTCATTATTTATGCAGCCAACTAACTCACGAGGGAATAGTTAAAGCATTTCTCCAGTCCCCCTAGTGCACCATCCCATGGGCGTTCGTGCCTCTCCGCTGTAATCAAAAGAAATGTGCAGCATGAGCACATTCACTTAAGGCGTGTTAATCTACAGCCCTGACTGGTTTTCGGAGCAGAGAACCACTTAAAAGGCCAAAGAAACTGAGCCGCACACTTTAAAGCTACTCAGTAATAGGGAGTAGATGGAAAAAAAAATGAGTAGATATATCTGGTAGAGATGTCGTGGTACGCCATCTTCTGTGTTTACACTTTGAAAAAGGTGGGACGCTTGCGTGGATCTGCGTTGAGTTTAAACTGGGGTTAAAGCAAAGTCTAGTTTGTTCACAAGCGACAGAACAGTTCATCCAAGTGTCACTGCTTACTAGTCTCCAAATTGTGAGGAAAAATAAGCAGCTCGGTTCATAAAAATGTACTTGCAGCTTGTTTTTGTGAGGAAAATAACCTGTATGAAGCTCCATGTTGTGGGGAAATTGTTGGAGAGTGCACAGATTATGAAGTTTTATATTCTTGGGATCAGTTTTTGAGTGAGTCAAAGTATTATGGCTTTTAATATACATGATAATCCAGGGCAAACATGTTAAAACAAGTTGATCCATTAGAATGACTTAAAGTGGTCAGTACAGTGTTTCACAAAGGGAAAAATATCCTCGTTTTTAATGTTATGTGTGATTCTATCATATGTGGCTGTGCTGGTTTACACTGAGGCTGCTGTGCCCTGAATCTTGCCCTGATTCTTGATGTATGTCATCTGTCACAGCCCTCTAAACCCCATCTCCCTCTTCTATGACTAATATATCAAACGCTGAAAAATCTTTACCCCAGATAAATAAACAAATCACCCCCCGAGAACATTTTTCTGTTTTCTCTCCCAGTAAACATTTTTCAAGGTGCGTTTAAAACCTACTGGATTCATTTTGTAGCCCCGTGTAAGCATACAGCAAGGTGTGCACTTTCTTTCGAAGGCTGATGAATATAAACTATCACCCTGCGAACTGTGAGGGTTGCTTTGCATGGCTGCACTCTCTATTTCTGCTCACGTCTGAAAGGATGTCCTGCATCAAGACCAAGAGCAATCCTTACTTATCAGCACGAGAGGAAATGCAGCAACCCCATTCAAGATTTATGTTCTGGATAACCAAAATGCCGCTTGAATCTGTAAAGTCAATTTGTGGAGAGGTATGTAAATATGCAGCAGCTCATGTGCCAATGTGTGCCAAGAGGCTGAGCTGTGCCAGGATATACTGTCAACCAGAACTAATCTAGAAGAGACAGAAACAAACAGACCACGGTTGCCATATATTTACTCACAGTTTCACCCTTAAAAAGCACTGTATTTTATTAAACTATATCAAGTAAGTATATCGAATAAGTCGTAGCCACATATCATCCGTGTGTACAATGTAACAAAGCATGTCTTCCTGTAGACATCCAGGTTTAGTCCAGAATCCTCCTCAAAGTGCCTCCGTCTGTCATGTGCTGTCGAAAAACCGATGAGTGCCACGTCTGTAACCCTGGCCAAAAAGCTCAGCTGGGCTTTGTGCTGGGAAATGGACTGCTGGACCCTGCCAAAAAGCCCCTCAAAGTCATTTCTCCCAACTGTAGTCTTGGGGATTCGTGTTAATCCACCGTACCCATCGTCTATAAATAAGTGGCACACTTGGAGAGAGGGCAGTTCTGGAGAGAGTGGTCTGAAGCCGGACACTTACGAGGCCTATCATTCTTCATTTCCACTCGGCTGAGCAAAGCAAATTGGAGGAGGGCAGATGGAGCAGGTACGGAGACAGGAAGTCTCCATGTCACTTTTTTTTTTTTCCTCAATTGCCAAATCCTTTACTTTTCACGGCAAATAAAAACAACTGTAACTCACGGAGGGAAATGGAGCATATATTTGTGTTTACGAGTCAAGTCTGCTTTTCCTCAACTTTTATTTACATACTGAAAATATAATTATGTTTTTTCTCTTGACTTTAAGATGCCAAGGGCTGTTTTGCTCCCAACTCAAAGCAGTCATACTCCGCAGCTATCATCGAGAAAAGAGTTGATATTTGTTTAATAAATCGCCAAGGGGTAAGGTGATTATAGAGCCTAATTCTCATTGTGGCACTAATTGCCAAATAGTTTTAATTAAAATGCACAGTGATTGGGGGGGTACACTGTCCCTTGGGATGCGGTACTGCTCATTTCATAAACTCTTGATTGCTAGAGTGATACTGCAACATGCACCGTCTCATCTTTTAGAATTAATGAGCTCTCAGAATTACACTTCCTGTCATCTTTTGTTGAAAACCGTATCTGCCACTTTTCTTTTGCTGTCATTAATAACCTGTTACTTGAAGCATGGGGTATATTAAGTCGTGTAATACTAGTTATTAGGTTTTATAGCTCAGGGCAGTGGGGTTAAACAGGAACAATTAGCCTCTGATTTAAATATATCAAACACAGCAGTGTGCACAGATTGGTTTGACTGAATTCTACTGTCATTTACTGCCAACAGTGATTATTATGGCAGACTTTTTATCGAGGGCTGCATGTTTTGCATCCAGCAGAATTGTTTAAATACTTTTTAGCAGCTTCGAACAGCTGGTAAACCGTCTGCCCCAGAAGCGTTTCCTCCTCCGTGTGTTGTTCGAAAGCGGCAATATCTGTAAAAGTGATTTGCACAGAAGTCATAATAGGTTTTTATCAAAGTGTATGTGAGTTAAGGCTGATGGAAATGTGGAGGGTAAAGAGCAAAATGAATACTGAGTGACATTAAACTGAGTTGAAAGTTAACTTTTTCTGTTTTATACCACTTCATATATTTGTAAATGTGAACCCAAATGCACTGCAGCCAGGAGGCAAATACAGGCCATTACGGTGATGGCACCTCAGCAAACAGATGCTCCGTTATGATGCTATTACTGTTCCAATAGAAAATTACAAACACAGGTGACAGAAAGCACAAGCATTTGCTCTGTTTGCATGCCCTAAGGAGACACAGGTTTCCCAAAATGATTTTATATCTTCAGAACAGAACCAAGCTGTTGTCAATCTCCAGGCAGAGAAGACATAGCACTGGTCATTGAGCTGTTTGATTCCTAAATTGGTTCGGGCATTTGGATGATGAATTAAAGGTATATTTAAATGGAAATCAAATGGAAACCAACGCATACTTATGTTTACTTGAAAGTGTGAAAAAAGTGGATGTTTCTTTCCCTGTTGCTGTTTGTGACATTAATATTTCCACGCCCATGTCTTCTTCAGTTTAGTACATTCTATTTTCTGCATTATTGATCCAAATGTAGTGGCCACAGACACAGAATCCCAAGCCAAACATGGCAACCACTACAGCATTTCAATATGAATACATGAATGGATGCCACAGAGCTAACATTATGTGTCAGTGTGATCCTAGAGTAAATAAATACACACCATGAGAGACAGAGGAACATTTTCTCTCTATATTTTATAAAGATACACTTTTCTCCCTCCTTTCACAGAGCTGGCGGCTAGGGCTACAGTGCACTTCTCATCACTTCGTGCATGTTGAATAAAAGCGCCTCCAGTCGCTTTTCTCTCTTTTTGCTGGGGAATGCCATGGGTGTCAAAGCAATCAGGGGAGCTCCCAGGCATAAAGTCCATGCACCGCTCCCCTCCTGCTGTCAACCCGCGAGCCCACCACTCCACACCACTCCGGTCTTCTGATCCAAGCTGACACATGGGGCTGCATGGTGTGTCCTCCAATACCTCAAGGCTCTCTGTGCTTTCTACTGCCAATTATCTGTGTCTTTTTAAAAACACTGCCATGACACTATTTTACATTAGCTTGTCGTGTAGCATCTAGTGTTCGATATAAACGTCCTTGAGCCCAGTTTTACCTCTATATTTCCATGAAGAGCGGTAATGTCAGTAATGTCAAATGTTGCAGATTTTACATGAGATCTAAAACATGAATACTGCAATAATGTATGACTTGTTGAGGACCCCTCTCCAGAGTGGTCCTGATGTAAAGGCTTCACAGGGGTTCATGGTTTAAGCATGTCAGCGATGACTGCATGATCACTTGTGCATGCTGCTTTAATGGAACACCCCGTGTCGAGCTAATAGCCCATGTTCTCTGCCCTGCCCCAGCCCCCATCCTGAGGGACTTAACAAATGGACCATCCAGTGTATTGGAAAGGAGTTCCCCCTCCTAACCCCCCATCGCGTCTCATTCAGCAGATCCATTCGTCGCAGGGTTTTCACTTCCCCTCCACTTTCTGCCTCATTGGTTGATCCATGGTGGACAATTTTACAGTAAATGTTTTCATGCTCTGAGCCCATAAACAATGTGATGTTGCAAAGTGCATTAAACAAGTTTTAAATGATGACTGTGCATTGTTGCCCGGGCTGCGTTCATTTGAATATAAACTGTATGAATGAGCGCTGTTGTCAATTTGTCATTTTACTCAACTTGACAAATGGTGTTTTCTCACGGTTTCCATCTAATTTTCTGCCTAAAAGATCAATAAAGTCACACACAGGGAGCGGGGCGGAGGGTGAATTGCTATAGACACACATGCCTCGCTCTTACAGCTTTACTGCTGATAGATTATATACATGCTAAAAAATATTTATGTATCACAATAAATGGCTGTGGCAGTGGCCTACAGGAGTCAATGCTTCATAATGGCCTTTCTATTGTGTATCTGAAATGACTCATTCACTTTATTTATGGATTTCTGATTTGTGGATATGTGCACATTACATTGCCGCAAATGTATTTTAACCCACGTTGATGGCGTTGCCTACAATACAAACACCTCAATGTAAACCGCTGCGTACAGTTATTGCTTTTCGACAGCGGCAAAGTGAGATTAGTGAAGGTAGTCTGGGCCATAATGATAACCATTTGTGCGTCTCAATCGAATGACTGACTCTAGTCCTGTTTTTGTTTCCTCTCATTATGACACTCCGTTGTTCAATAGACGGCGGGCCTTTTCTATTTTGCAGTGTCACCTTTAATGAGCGCACGGTTCATTCATCTGACGCGTTCGTTTCCGACAAGTGAGGAGAGGCGAAAAGGAGCGGGGCGGGAAGCAAGAGTGACAGAGACAAAATCAAAAGCAATGAAGGGAAAGAAATCAAAGAATGAAGTTAGAAAAAGATTGTCAAGGGAAAAATAGCAAGATGGAACGGGACGCAGCGCCCTGTAAAATGAAGTCTCAACGTGTATGGATGGAGTCGCTGCAATTGAAGTTAGAGAATCAGGGCTCCAGGGTGGGACTGGTGTCATGCTATTAAGGCTTTTGATAAATGTGTTTCACTGACAAGACTGAAACCACCAACATCCACGGAACATGAGAAATGCATTTGTTGTCATGTACGAGTCATATGACATGCCTTTCATCAAACGCGCCTATTACAGAGAAGAGAAAATGTACTGATTGTATCATTGCGTCCAAAAGAATTAACACCAAAGGGGATATAGCTATGTTTGGGCCATTTGATTTGTCTATACCAGCCGATTTTTCTGAAAACAGCAGCACTTCTCTCAAGGTAAGGATGTGTATCCCTGCGCGTAAAAAAGCCAAGTCAACAATCCCTTTGGAATGCATTAGAGACTCATCAACGTAACCGGACCTCAAAAAAGTATCCGCTCAGCTCTTTTTTTATATTTTTTTGCT
This sequence comes from Rhyacichthys aspro, assembly GCA_036850595.1. Classification (NCBI taxonomy): domain Eukaryota; kingdom Metazoa; phylum Chordata; class Actinopteri; order Gobiiformes; family Rhyacichthyidae; genus Rhyacichthys; species Rhyacichthys aspro. The sequence goes on along the minus strand of CM072157.1, from coordinate 9,474,663 downwards.
CATCCCTCGTGGCAAACACCTTCTCATTAAACACCCTCCATAACAGAGGTTCAAGTGAAGAACAGGTGACGTATTTTTCAGGAGCCTCGAGGGGTTTAGTGAAGCTTGCACTTATTGATCAGGTCAGCTGGAAGGACAATTATTAAAATTCATCACAATTAGATGTTGAAATGTCATTAGGGTGATCTATGCGCTGCAGGATGGAAGAAAAAATGTTCAACTGAAACTTTAGCTGTGGAAAGTAACCTTGCTGGGTCAAGTTAAAGTGGCATTTGGCATCATCTACTCTTCAACTCCAAGAAAACCTCTGTCATTTTTAGCCTGGGGCCAAGAAAAGGGCTGAAATAATAAGAGTATTTAAACTCACTGAAGGTCATTGGATTTGTGGCTGAGGTCATTTACAGAGTGTGCCCTGTGGTGATTTTTCCGACTTCCCCCATTACTCTTTTTGTCTTTTATTTCTATATCTCCAAACTATTTTCCATTTTCGGCCATCATTCCTCTTCTTCTCCTCTCAAATCATTTCCCCTTAGCTTTGGATTTTTGCCTCTTTCTGGAGCCAAACTGAGATAAGTTGCAGCTCTTGGTCAGGGAATCCAGCAGGACATGGCCAGACTGATAAGCTACTGTGGCAGAGCATTCCGACCCCCACGCATATACACATGAGCACACACAGTACATATACAAGCATATGGATGGCATACATCTTTGTGACACACAGCTTTGAAGTAGAAAACAGCAATATAACAAGTCGCCTGTGTCCTTTAAAACCACTGTAGCTGATCTTCCTTTTTGCAGCCCATGTCTCCAGATGCACACATGGGAAAAAAGCTGAAATAGATTGATTTTTCTTTCCACATACACACACACACATTCACAGCAGAACAACATAGACTTTCAAGAAATATTAGGAGAATTGGCTGCAGGTAGATGGGCTTGCTTATTTGACTCAATTTGACTCTGTTTCTTCTGCAGAATGGGAAAATGAAGTCTGCTCCTGGTAACTAGAAATTATTATGGGTTTTAAAATGGCTGAAAGAGTGTACAATTTGAGTTAGTCAAGTTGCATTGTTTCAGGAATATGTCAGATTTGAATAGCTTATGGGATTCATTTTGTTTTTTAAGGTTGCTTTTTTTAATCTTCTTAGACATGTTTGAGCAGGTACATTAAAACACTCTCGAGAGGTATTGCATTTACTTTAAAGCATCATTGAGCAACTTTTTACCTCAGAATACATAGACTCTGAGTTATTTTAATGGTTCCTTGACATGAAACAAGGCCAATAGCCAATAGAGACAGCACAAGGTCGACTGCTGAGAAACATAGGAGGAACAGCCCAGTGTGTGTCTGGGACAGTGCATGACCTGGAAGGTCACATAGTCTTTTAAATGCTTTAAATTATGATGTATGTTATACTGTAGTCTAAACTTACCATTAAAATTGTATGCACTGCCTCACAGTAAGAGGGTTGTGGCCTTTCTGTGTGGATATTGCATGTCCTCCTCGTCCTACAGTGGGTTTTCTTCGGGTACTCTGGCTTTCTCTTACTGTCCAAAGACATGCATGTACAGGTGAAATGAATGTGACAGTGAATGGTTGTTGAAGCCTTGTGACTAACTGGCCATTATCCAGTGTGTGCCCCAGACAATGGCAGTAGATGAATGAATAAATGTTTAGACACCAAAATGAGAAGGATCACTTTAGAATAGTTGCAGTCATTTAACCACAACAGTCTTAAGAGATTAGACTGTTTTATCCTACAAAGAGACTCATATTACATAAGATTTAAACTGAATCTGTTCGCTCATTTGATATAATTTCACAATTTACATTCAGCTTTCAAAATACTACTATAGAGGATTTGTGAAAGTTTAATTCAAACCTGATTTTTTCGGTATTGCCTAGAGATATGAACATGACTCATGAGACATTTTTGTGACTCCACCATACTTGGTGACAGTGTGGTGAATGTGGTGGACTGTGCTGAAGCGTCCCAGTGGTCCTGTGTTACACTTGGTGTAAAGCTTTGGATAACCGAGTACAGAAATTAGTGCACAGTAAGCTGCCTTTGAGCAGTTTATCAGGAGTGGAATGGGTAGGATTAGTCACCGTAGCCCCGATGCAGCTAATGGTGCCAATACTGGCTGCTGACTTCTTCATGCGGTAATAAATACAATCTTTGGCTGTTGGTGCTGGTTTGTATTCCTAAAGGAATGTTTTGGTGTTTAATTTTTATGACAAAATATGTTTTTACATATTGAGCACAAGGCAAGGAGCAAGAATACTCAATTTTTCTTTTCGTCTGTCTACAATACAACTAACAACCAATGGCAACACACTTTTCTAAGGATAACGATAGTATAAATTGTATTTAGGTTCAGTGGTATAAAAGGGACTTGAAAAAAAGGAGCGAACTTATACATCCATCTGTTCATGTTCTACAGAGAAACAGTGAAGCCAAGTCCATTATTTAAAAAAACACACTCCTGATCATTGAAAACATTTATTAAATTGGATTTCTCACAATGAAAATCTGACTCTTGCCTCATTAATTCCACTTTTGTTCTGAGTCCACCCTGAGATTATCAATTCTTTTGAGAGTTTGCATGTGCAAGGCTATCTTTTGTAAAGCGTTGAGGAAATGTGCCATGAAGATAAAGGCAAGAGACATGTCAAAGAGTGCCTTTCCATCCAGAAGCAAGGCACATGGGATGTTTTTCAGCGAATAAGTAGGGCAGCCCTAATTCTAATTTGACAGCCTCTTCTAACACATTTTTTTTTCTCAGACCCACTGTTAAATTGCAGAGCCAGACGTCTGTACAAGCAAGTAAGAGTAAGTAAATAAGTGATGAGCAGGAACCAATCTAAGACACAGTGATTTCAGTGTGACCGGGAATATAGTCTGTTTTGGGTAGACTTTGGCTAAGGCTTGATAGAAAACAACAGGTTTTTAATGTAGAAAAAACAACACTGGCAAAAGAAATGAAGAAAGAGAATACAACTGGTACCACAATACGTTAAGATACAACGTCTGACACAATGATATCACAATACATTGATTCTGCAGAAATTAATTTAGAATAAATCATATCTGTGAAATGTAGTGGAAAGATAGTGTGTATTTTGCGTCCCTTGGTCTGACAATGGCTGCTGGGTAGTTTTATGTGTTTGTTGCGTTGTTAAACTATAATTTAGCATTCTATGTTCTTAAATTGTGTTCTCTGTCGGTTTTGGTGAGTAAAATAAAGCCCCCCTCCGAGTTATAGAGCCTGTTCTTCTGTGCTCTGTACCAGTCGCTCGCCACAATACGATATGTATTGGCCCACCTCTAAAGAGAACAGCTTTTGATTTACCACAGTGGGCCCTTCCTCTATATGTGCCTTGACTCCATAAATCAATAAACGGCGACAATTCCAATTCTGTTTTGAGGGGGAAAAAAAGCCTACTAAAGGAATTTAACTCTTACAGGTTATTTTACTGTAAACTCTAAAGGTCAGTTCTAAAAATTCTTCTCATTCCTCATTCCATAATAACGTTAACCAAAAGGTACAAGCCATCACTTCCACTGTTTCGCAGCCGACAGATGGACAGCAGATTGAGTTAGCCTGCGGGTATAGTGGCTAATGATATTTCAGTGAAGCCACCCAACTCCCATTAGACAAATCAAAAAGAGCTTCAATATTTCTTCTTTTGTTGATCTGCAGAATGCCCTATCACCAGTGAATATTTGAATATATTGTGTGGGTCCATTTTTGCATGAACAGCGAGAACATCCTGCAGTGATTCAGTCTGTTTTCTCTGCAGGTGTGTTGTAGGACATCACCATTTCATTCCTCCACGAGCTGATTCCAGAAGCACAAGTGCAATGAAAATGCTTTTTGGCCTCTGTTAGGAGCCATGATTTCACAGGTGGAAGGATGGAGATTTTCAGCCAGAATACATCAACAGCAGCCACAGATGGACACCACACAGTTGAGTGTGTGACAGGGAGCACTGCTGTTCTATGTCCAAGACCCCTTTTAACATCCTGGAACCAACATTTATCACACAGGGTTCAGATGGTGACATTTTCATAGAGTTGATAGTTGGTTTTCCAAACTAAATGAGGTTATAATGCCTCAGAGATGCGTACAGTCCCAGGTTATTCTTTTATTTATGGTTTAGCAGAGTGCGCAGATACAGTATTGAATCAAATACCTATATTCAACACATGTCCCTGGAAGCATGATGAATTAATCATTTCCATTAAAAACCTATGAAACACACTGAAACATACATCATTTCAATTAGTAAAAAACTTTATATTGGCAGTTTCTCTGAGCTGATAATAAACTAAATAACACTCATTATTGCATAGAGAAGACCTGTCATTATGTCATTATTACAAACAATCTTTTATTTTTTCAGATTTCTATAATATTGTGTAGTGCATTGTGTTAATTCCACAATAATTACATTTAATGTATGTTCTTATTGGTCAACCTAAGACCTTCTTCAAGATGTAAATTCACATACTATTGATTCTTTCATGGTTTAAATACAAGATGTTACTTCTGTTTGAGCCAACCCAGTTCAATAAAGTTATTTACAGACCTATAGTGCGCCCCAGTGGACACAAGGCAAACAGTCGTCTTGACAATTTTCTTTGAGTTGAAAATTGTTGTTTCCATGCAAACAAAAGAGGAACAGGGCCAGTTAATTTCTTTCCGCTTATTCCTGTTGAGGGTTGTGGGTGACTGGAGCCTGTCCCTGCAGCTTTGTGCCTGAGGCAGGGTACACCCTGGACAATGGCCATTTGGTCTCAGGGCTGACTCTTAGGAACAGACACTGACAGACAATTCACTATCACATTTATTCAGGGATACTTTAGATAGATTTGACAACTGACCTATACATGGATATCTTTGGGCGGTGGGAGGAAGTATAAAATTAAAGTCAGAATTCTGAGAATACAGTCAGAATTCCAAGGTCAAAGTCAGAATTCAGAGGGAAGAAAAAGTCAGAACTTTTGACTCCTCTCTCAAGGCTGATTCTGTACCATCAATGGGTGTATTTACCAGGGTAACAGATGTTCTGTATTTCATGTTATACTGTGTTCTCAAACCTTGTTTTTGTGTAGTAAAACAATAGATAGAGTCACATTCAACATGTTTTCATGTGTGGCTTCATATTCCTTTACATTAAAACCTCAATACTCATTATCCATTATTAGTTGTCTATTAAATGCTCTAGTAATAATGTTCGCTGAAAATAGCATATATTTGCCATTCATAGTTTGGCAATGTTTGACTTTTTCACTTCATGCAGCAAAAATTCGTTTTCCTTGAGTGGAGCAGAAAGGCAGGTCTGGGGTCAGTTAAGTGGGTTAATTAGTTATATTTGCCACACTGTCAACCCCCTCGTGTTCTGTGCAAACTGCCACTGTTTACACCCCAATTATTCTGCAGCCCATTTATCAAAAGACTCTGCATCGAAGAATAGAAGAATAGCTAAATGAAAGTCCCTTTGCTTTGTCGCCACATGCACGCACTGAAAAGCAAACAGATCAAGGACAATGTATTTTACCCAGTACCTGTGCATTCCAGTATGACATTCTGACGCTGTACAATATCCCGAGTAGTGCTGGGCGATATAACGATACATATCGTGGGGACGATAGAAAAGTGTCTATCGTGCTATTTCTCTTCTGTCGTTTCTATCGTTTCTAACCTAATATTTATTAAATAATAATATTAGCAAATATTTCATTAAATACGCTACGACGAATGTATTAGCGTATGCATAGTGACAAGACTAAGTTCATATAAGTGATAAATAAGTATTAAAAAAAAAAACTTTTTCGCAACGAAACTCCGTCCTGTGGTTTTGCGACATGACGCTGCTTTACGTTATTTGACTCTCACGCTGGTTTGCGACATGCTTTACGTTATCTAACTCATTAGTGCTGAAAGATGGACACGCAACAGATTGAAGTCTCATGCCCGGAGTCCCAAGAAACAGAGACAGCTACGCAGGCAGCCCAAGACGAATTACTTTTACCGAAAAGAGGGGGTACGTCTGTGATTTGGTTACATTTTGGGTTCAAGAGGTCCGACACGGAGTAGAAGACGGTCATATGCAAACTATGCTACGAGACTGTTCCCTCGCCCGACGCCAACACAACAAACCTCTTCTATCACCTAAAGAAGGTCCACGAAAAAGAATACACGAGGATACAAAAAGTGCGAGGTAAAGCAAGTTGCGAAAAGAAAAACTATAGCCAGCCGAAGATAATGGAGTCTTTCGCTCAAGGCACGCCGTACGAGAGAAGTCTTAGCGCCATAAACAAATCACTAGTGCCATCTTGCATTACATTTGTAAAGGCGTGACCCCTCTGTATGTAGTTGAGAAGCACAGCTTCCGAGACCTCGTCAAAGTCCTTGACCCGAGATACGTTATGCCCAGCCGTAAGCACTTCAGTAAAATCGAGTTGCCTCGCTTATATGACGCATGCCGGGCCAAAGTAGAGAAGGATGTTCACAGTGTGATGCATTATGCCTTGACAAAAATAAAAATAATTTATGATTATTTTTTATAACTGAACTTTTGTGCAAAAATGTGTGCTTTTCTGCTCAGAAACTTGAAACGGTTGTGCAATTTAAAAAATGTTTAAAATAGAATTAATTTCGATAATTAAATTTAGATAACTGTATGATTTTGAAAAAAAATGTTAAGGCTACTCTAGCTCTACCTCCACCAGATCTGTTGTCTTTTGATACATTTATATTGCTGCACTGCAATGTATTTTTCTCAATTGTGACAGTTCAGTTAAATGTCACTTCAAAATAAAGTTGGGGAAAAAAGTAAGCAATTATATTTTTTGTCAAACTTTTCAAAGAATAACTGAAAACGTACTTTATTATGGCAAATCGTGATATATATTGTTATCGTGATATAAAATAGTCCATATCGGGATTATGATTTTTTCCATATCGCCCAGCACTAGTCCCGAGGTTGTTCAGTGCACACATTAACCACAGGATGGCATTGTGTCACAAGAAATAGAAGCACTCATTCCACTCTCAAGGCACCCTCTTTGGCCTTTGTGACTTCCTCTTCTGAAGAATGTTGTTTATTAAGGTTTCACTGGTGCCAAGCCATTTAACTAAAGCTGTTTAGTTTAGCAGGAAAAGAATGAATACCCAGCATCAAGTGTCCTTAAGCATAACAGCATTTTGATAAACTTCGCTCTCAAAAAAACTCCTCTGCTCAAAACAAATGGTCCTTATGCGGCACACATTTGAAAGGATCAAAGGGTTAGCGCGTCACACATTACTAAGCCAAAGTTTTCAAGGGTATTTCACTTTTTAAAACTGAACAAATAAAGCTGGAAAATGGAGGTATTAAAGCTGTGAAAGATTTACTGTCATTTGTTGAATTTGTGCTTCACTGTAAGGTTTTTACATTTGTTTAGTGAGACATGACTTTCAAATGAATGGGTTTATGATTTAACATAGTTGGGACTCAGTACTGTTTGCTCACTTTTCTGTTGCTGTAGCATTAACTTGAGTGCTTTTGGTTAGAATAAGCCAGACGTGGGACCAAGTCATAGTTTTACAAGACACAAGTAAGTCTCAAGGCCAGAGTCAAGTCCCAAGTCAAGACAGGCAAGTCCAGAGTCAAGAGTCAAGTCCTATACTTTAAGGTTTCAAGTCCTTTCTGGTCATCAAGTCAATAACAAAATTATGTTAAAATAATAACAGTACAATTGAAAAATGTTTGTATTTCTTTAGAATATTTAGTCAAAAGTATTGTCATGGTGTTTTTTTCTATGCATTGGTGATCAGTGATTTACAATGTGTGGGCTGCTTTTTGGCATTCGGTTTGTAAAGCCCTGTAGCACTGAGCTTTACAGAGAAAAAGATTTTTTTTAATTTTTTTTTGCGAACTTTTCAAATTACATTCTTTTAATCTTTTTGGGGAAAAGCATCAGGTCTTCTCCGGTGAAAGCCTCAAGTCCAAGTGAAGTCTCGAGTCACTGTACATTTTTTCAAGTTCAGTCAGAAGTTATCAAATTTGTGACTCCAGTCTGACTCAAGTCTAAGTCACGTGACTCAAGTCCACACCTCTGGAAAGCACAATAACTGACATGCTGTGACACCTCATGTGGAAAAATCATTTGTTTTCTGTGATCCAATCCAGCCGCAAGGGGCCACAAGCCAGTGTACTTCTGTGAAGGCTCAAAACCTGGATAAATGGAGAGGGCTGTGCAAAGATGGGCATCCGGTGTAAAACCTTTGCCAGACTGCATAAGTGAACCACTAGGTGACTTGATGTGGCAACCCCTGAAGTGAAGGTTGGAGCCTATAGGTCCAAATGTTTATATAAAGTCATTGAATTACATTTTCTAAAATCCATCCTCTATACGATATAAGTATATAATCTACATTTAAGTTCAAGGGCACACTTCTGGTTAAAAGCTTAACTTAATTAAAAAATAAACTTAATTTCCCCACCTTGTACATGCAGTTCATGCAATTACAATGTATACTTTATCTGTTTATTTTCATGTCATCTTTAAATTGCATGATATTTCTAATTATCCGCAATTGCCGCTGTTACGCCATAATCAGTTCAATTTGCTTCACCTATTATGCACAGTAAAGAGGTAACGATGTGTTCTAGCCATGTATCGTAAAGTATTGCTGCACTTTTTTTTCATTTAGCGTCATTATTTTGTCATACTTTGTGCTGTCTGAGCTCTAACCTTATTTGGGTATTTTCTGTCTCCTTGAATTCAACAAAACAAAAAAAAAATCAAAGAAGATGCTTTACCAAGGCTAGGATAGTGCTTTTAACTTACATTTTTATCAAGTAATAAGGAAAAACAAAACTTACATTAGTAAAGCTCTAATAAATAACTGAACATCCGTGATATACAATTGAAGCGCACAATGAACATTCAATTAATGGCTTGAGTTACCGTCCCTTAGAAAATGTAATCTTCTCCCAGTGAACAGATGAAATCACCAAGAGAGGAGTGAAGAGCTGACAGGTAGTTCATAATGGATTCTGTTCCCAAAGTGGATCTGTCTCCTGTCCTCATTCACGGCGCCACGTGTACATGCAAGCACTCCTCCCGAGTTCTTAAGCGAATTGAATGAGGCAGAATAAATCAGAGTGATCAAGATGTCATCTGTGTGATAATGAAAACATGATGCCCCATAATAAGTTTCCTGATCAAAGGGAGCTGCCGGGGCTTAATAACTTGGTGCCAAGTGTTTGGGAAGTATTTGACGAGCCCCTTCAGGAGCCCAGGTTTCCAGTACTTCACTCAGACTTCACCATACATCTATTCATTTTAATAATCCTGCTGGTATAAAGAGTTATTTAAATGTATCCCAAACCAGATGCAGTTGCTCGTGGCACAACATGCAAATTACACAAAAAAGCAGTGAGAATAGGAAAAGAGAGACCATAGACTGCCAACAACACAAATCATACAAGTAAATAAACCGCTATTTTTGACATTCCAGGGAAGTTTTACAGAGTGCAGCTTCTGTTCATCTGTTTGTAGTTTCACACTGTTTATCAATTATTCAGCAAAAAGATAGAGTGCAGTTTGCCAAAGATCCCTTGTATTTATAATGCTTTCTCTGAGTCAAATATGAGGTGTATTTGGTGTCATGGCTGTTCAGTCGGAGTTTCTACACCAGGAACCAGGATGTTACTTACTACACTACACTACACTACACTACACTACACTACACTGAACTACACCAGACCAGACTAAACTGTGCAATTCCATACTAAGCTATGTTATGTTATGCTAAACAAAAATTTACTATACAATACTTTACCAAGGCATTCTATGCTATGGCAGGGTGTGTTATGCTATGTTCTGTTTATGGACTTGAATCAAGCAAGTACTGGCTGATGCAGTAATTTAATGGTGAGAGGTTAATAGAATTGTATAAATAAAAAAGGGTCTCAAATTGTTCTTGAAACCTTAATTAATTTTTTTTTATAGCTTTAATTGGTTCTGTAAAAAGTGAATTGCAACTTAATGATGGGGAAGTCCCAAGATGAGACAATCTGAGCCCAGCGCTGTGCTATGCTATACATTAGAAGATTAAAATTAAAACAAACCCTGATGTAACAGCGATATAAAAAAGTGTTTATATTAAAAAACAACTGTGCATATTACGTGACATTTTGCCTGTGCATCATCGTGAAACATTTTTACTTTGACAGAGTTAGATAAAGTGTGATCCTGTAGTGCATCATTACAAATTGAGAATGTGGGCATGTTATCCTGTTCCAGTATTAATGGCTGCTTAATAAACCATTGATACTTTCATGATTCACACTGTCTTTTTTCTATGCCCTTGGTAGATAGGGCAGAGCAAAACAATATACTTGTCCTAATTCATCGTTTGGATTGCAGGAACACTTGCCTTCTTCAGGTGACCTTTTAAATATGTGCAAAGAGTTTAAGACCGACAATAAATGTCCCAGCAGTAAAAGGCTCAAATGGGACAAGTTCATTTCAGCTCATTTTTCAGTCCGGCCTGTGTGTCCTAACAAACCTTGATTTTTTTTGTTCTTTTACGACCAGTTTTCTAATATATTGTATGTTTTGTTGCCGTAATGAGCTTTCAATTGGCCCATTTGTTTTGACCATCGCTTTACCTGAACTAAAAAGCCCCCCAGACATGTTAGGTTGTAGTGATGTTGCTCATTTTAAGCCTTAATGAAAGCTTTGTCCTACTGCTGTGAAGCTGTTCCTTGACAACACTTCACATCCCCATTACAAGCAAAGTGCCAAACAAGACGCGCCGGTCTCCATCGCTGTGAAACGAGCTCCCCTTCTGTGATGAAAAATGCTGCCTGTCTTGTTGCTTATTGCTGTGCCACGTAGGTGGCCCGGCATGGTGATTTGAAGATCCAATAGTGTCAAAGCTATTCTTTCTCCTGCTTGTGGCTTAATGCTCCGACTCCACAACCCTGACCATTGTCATTTTCCCCCCATCGTCTTCCTCGTGGTGGCCTTGAAGAAAAGCCAAAAGTCTGGTGGTAATAACTGTCAAGGAAAGGGGCTGTGATTGCACATCCATTTCACACTGAGGGCCTCTCCTTTGCTTCCCCAAAGCTGCAAAATGCCATAAGGGGTGAGGAGTAACAATGGTAGGGTAGACAATGTTTTGTTAGTGGTCGGAGATAAAAGCAGTGAGTGTCGGAAGAAGGCCTGGGAGCTGCGGGATGTGCAGTGTTTCTTCCCTGACAGAGAGCATAGACAGTCTAATCCTAATGGGTTTGCTAGGGCACTGTGTGTTCCTTAAAGAGCCCCGCTATCTACCTGCTGGGACCACTTACAAGCGCAATTTACCAATCACCCACCTCCAGCTTTAACATCCCCCCCTAATGGATCATAACAAATAATGAGTCGCATCCTTGACCTGGATCAGGGCTTAATTGGAGTACATTTAGAATAAGATGTTCCATGGGCAAAAACGGAGCAGTCCCTTTAAATGACTTTCCATCTAACAATGAGAATATAGGTTACATGCAAATAAGGCATACATCTACATTTGCATAAATCATACGATGGCCGGGGAGCTGTTAAATTTAGCTCCCTGCACAGTTGACCTTGCAGACAGATTTAATTTGGTTGTGAATTGTCTGTCACAACCATCTACGCTGCCATCAAGAGCTCAGTGATCACTTCATTACGTGCGCACTAATGAGCCAGGGCCAGAAGGACAGTTAATGCTTTTGCAGTGATTGTCTTGTCTCTATATGTAAAAAAAAAACAACAAAAACAAGCACAAATGTGAAATATTTTGTATTCATATTTTAACGTGATGCTGTCTGTTGCACAGTTTGGCCCAGATGTTGCAGAACATTGTTTGAAGATGATGTTTTTGTGATAAACCTTTAGGTGTCACTGTTGGTTAACCACTGTGCTGCTGCCGTCCAAATTGCGGTCTGTATTTTTAACACAACTTGGAAAGAAGCAGATGGTGCTGATCATCAAGACTCCCTTTTTGTGTTTATTTTTCTTTGTTACCTCTTGTAAAACCCACCCTCCAGATAAATAAACATAACAATTGACGGTACAGGTTGGCTCAATGCAATTATTTCTAATTAAACAAAATAAGATATGGGCACTTGGCTGATAGTCTTAACTTGCAATTAAGTCGAAACAATTCAGGTGTGTGGTCTTACCCTAAGGAAGACTAACGCACCACAAAATAGAGAGGATTCTCCGCAGTCGCTGTTCATCAAATGCCTCCTCATGTAGCAACATAGATTGTGTTGTCTTTATCTTGTACCAGGATAATTAGTCGGTGACTCAGGAAAGCACTTCATCTCAAAGTGGTTTTTCATGGAAATGAGAAAATCAGCCTCAGTGGTGTCCATACGCTGCTGGAGGTTGTTATGCATGATCCACCCCAGTGTGTTCACTTTTCCCCTGTCTGATTAAAGGGGAGACTCTGATCTCTAATAATTACTCACACAGAGCATTTGCTGGGTTTACAGTAGGTCACAAGTGTTTTTTCACAATCATTTTCTTTTCTGTACTATCTTCAGTTTGTACTTTTCCCTTCATCAGATTTGGCCCGAGCTCATGGCCATACTTCTATACTAGTTCTATAATAGTACCTTGTTTACCCAAAAGGACCCTGTGGGACCGAGGCATGCTAACCCAATCAGCAGTGTATAATTGAAAAGGAACAGACCTAAATGGCTGCAGATAGGAACAGACTTCAACCCCCACTAAAAGATCAGATAACCAGGGCAATGATGTTGACTGAAAACGGACTGTTGTGCTGCACACATCCAGTTTCTTGGTCGTGAATTGTACATTCTGCTGGAAGTATGGTCAATGCTAAGAGGAAACCGCCAGCGACGACATGAAAAAGCAGGGTCAGGGAGTTGATAGAAACATAATAGAGATTCTTTCAGCATACTCAATGTTAGGGCTGATTATTGCTGGTTTCAAGGGCAAAGTATTCGAGGGCTGCTTTGTGAGACTTTTATTTTTCTTGGTGGAGTCCTTGTTGTGAATAAGCGCATTATTCAGCTCGTTCAGTGTTGTGAAGTGGCAGAAGGTTTGGTTGGGAAATGTTTCCAAGTGGATATTATGACTGTTTGGCTGTTCAGTAGTTTGCAGTCAGAGGGCGAGTGCTAATCAAAGGAGGCGATATGTATACAGCAGCTGGTAGTGTTTTCAGTGAAGCACCAAAACAATCATCAATACTCATTCCTAATTAAAGCTTTACCCGTAAGCTGAAGTACTTCTCCTACTCCTCCTCTTCAGCTTTTGTCTTTAATTTGCTTTAGGGAAAGATGTGTTGTAGGGTTGAGTTTACAGTAGTATCCTCTAGGATGTAGGCACCGATGGGAGCTTTGTCGACCTTCAGGTTTGAGCTCAGAATGCTCTTTGGTGAGCAATTATCCATCAAAAAACCTGTTCTGTTAGTTGATTCATCAAATAACACACTGTCTTTTACATCTCCTTAGCTGATTGCATTACTTAACCTTGAAAACATTACCCTTTATCAAAATTCATTCATAAAAAAATACTCATTGTCAAACCAGTTATTGATTTGCTCTCTCACTGCCCTAGAAGAAAATATTTCATTTCAGTGACCATTCATTGTCATATGTTTACTACCATGTGAAAGTGGAATATACCTTCAAAACTTTGGATTTCTGGTCTTGTATCTACCTACTCCTGCCTGCTGTAGATTATACAAGGCTTTTCTGGCACTTAAACACATTTTTTTTTGCTGTACCAATTACTTGCAACGTCAAGATCCATAAGTTGTTGGCACCTGAGAGTTGCTGAATCTTCAAATAAGGAAACTTAAGTTGGAAGAGATTTTTATCGGACATACTGCCCTCTGAACCACCTCCTTACCTCGGCCACTCTTTATATCTCTTTGTACTTTTGCACATTGATTGCTTGGCCTTTTGTCAGGTTCTTATCCTCATTCTAGCGGTCAACAGCACAGGCACAGGTTTTTAAGAACTATCTTCTTGCTTTTTTAGACATTTAAGCGCTGGATTTTTTCAGGTCCCTTTACAGTAAATAAAAGCAAGAAAAGCAACCTGGGCACCAACATGCTTCCCTCAAGTGACTTCACAATAAGTTTCTACCATGCACAGTAATGCATTATAATGATCATTGGGCTTTGGATTGCTTTGCTTTGGACAGATTTGGTGTATTCCTCATTGAATTCCTTTATGACTTTTACCTGATTCTTTGGAGCCTCTGTTGTACCAGAAAACATTACAAAGACAGAACTTCAGAAGGATCTATTCAGAGCCTCTTATGTGTTTTGTCTCAGTAAATCTATAAAAAGAATAACAGAGCTTTCCACCAGGGAGATCTGCTTGCGTTTCCTGTCCCAAAGCTGCCCTCTTCCTCTTTTGCTGAAAACACACACCCTGCTGTGCCTCCACACCAAAGGAGCAGAGGTGAAACACTGCGTAAATCTCAGTTTGAAGATCTAAAAATAGCCAAAAGTATTATACCCAATCTCTTGATTTAACCTATACTAATAATGTGCGGCGTATCACCTCATTCATTTGGTTTAGTGTTCCCACAGTACCTTTTATTGAATGGTGCTGTTAGAAGAGTGGCTATATGACGTGTGATTGCACTTTTATTGTGCTACTATAATGGCATCGTGAGCATGCATTTATACCCTAATGGCTGATACCTTTTGCTCTGTATCCCTTTTTCATTTCATTTAACATGCCCCAGAAGAAGGTAGACTCTTTGGGGAATTTCATTTACACAAGACTGTGAATGAGCTGAGATAGGGCTTTCTGTTTTTATGAGCTTCTTCATTGCTTCATTCTTTAACCCTAAGGTTCTTGGCACTGGTTAATTTTGCCTATGAGATTAGTTCCTCCAACATTTTTTACAACAAATACAGAAAACGGCAAATGAAGTTAGAAAGCTACAATGCTGCTTATGTGATTCATTTGGGAGCCTGACTGTTCTGAATTTGTAAAGAAGACCAATATATAAACAGTCTTAAAGTCTGAGCTCAAAAGCCTTACTCATACACAAAATAGAAAAGACACTTTTATAATACGTGATTTTATAAGAAACAAAAATTGTCTACGTTTTAAGGCCAGTCAGGCAATGCTTGTTTTGTCTGGTGCTGACAGAAAGTTCATTGTCTCCATTGTTAGTGAGCATCACTGCACAACTGGCCATGGGAATGTCTTGCATTTCAACAACACTGCTACATCTTGTTGCTTTACTTTGCAAAAAGAACATATTATGATCATTTTTAAATGTATAAATATAAGTGTACCTAAACACAATTAACATTCCAGACAAAATCCAGATGTTAATTTACGCTGTACAGCAGCTAGATTCTGGTGAGATTTGCTCCTGACCTGCTGAATGTTCAGACCTATGGTGTGGCAGTACTTGCAGTTATTGGCGGGTTTCACATTTAACTGCAAAGCAGTCATTTTATTTAATCAACATTGCATGTAATTGGATTAAATTTGAGTTTGGTTGACCTAATTGCTTCCAGGTATTCATCTCAAGTACGCTTTGCAAACTCTTTCTGTGGAAGACCACATGGTGAGTCAGGTTAGACAGTCATAACAACTCCTATAATGCAGTGTCACAAATGTTGACAGCTAATGTGCAGGTGACTGACAGCCTTTTCATTTTCTCGTCTGTGTCACAGACAACATCCACTGCATTCCTTTGCTTTATTCCAACACTGTGTTGCATTCCTGTTTCTCACTTTTTCCTCTAGCTTCATTCTATGGCACTTATTTGTAAGTGGTCACCTTAAAAGTCTATTTTCAGTGTTGGCCGAGAATTTTCAGGATGTGACTCGAATGTAACTTTTTTATTCAAACTTTTAGAGAAGTTTTATAAAACAGTGCTATTGTCTCTACAATAAAAAATGAAATGAAAATTCTCTTCAGCCATTTATCTTGCGATGTTGTTTTGTCTAGGTTTCCTTCTGCTCATCATCAATTAGGCTGGCTGTAGATATGATTTATGGCAATAAGACAAAAATGTTCAGTATAAATCAATGTGACAGGTAACACTGTTCTGAAAGCAAATGTATTTTTCTGCCAAATAAAAGCAAGTGTCACAGAATTAATTCAGTTTCTTGTTTTGTAATCACTTTACAGTTTTATTACATTGCAACTTTTATGGTAAGAACTATTTATGCACTAAACATTTATCACATATTTCTTCTTCTTTCTTTCTTCTTTCTTTGCTTTCTAGGGTTAAAGTTACCTTTACATTGACATAAAGTAAGCTAAAGGCAGCCAAGGTTTCAAATAAAGTATGAAATATAAGATTGTTTTACTGTTGCTTACTTTAGGACTTGCTGCAGATTCAAAAGAAATATACAATGACATGAAAATATAATTTTATTCTAATTACTGGTTTATAAATGACTCCATAAATACATAATGTAAGTTAATAATATACTGTAGTACAAATATGCTAACAAACAGATGTGAGACGTATATT
This sequence comes from Rhyacichthys aspro, assembly GCA_036850595.1. Taxonomy (NCBI): domain Eukaryota; kingdom Metazoa; phylum Chordata; class Actinopteri; order Gobiiformes; family Rhyacichthyidae; genus Rhyacichthys; species Rhyacichthys aspro. Next base: position 9,458,149 of record CM072157.1, on the reverse strand, counting down.
GCATTTTTTGGGGGGGGCTGTCACATTTCATTGTGTCTGATTTGCCCACATAAATTCCATTAGTATTTTGGAATGGAGTGGCAGCACTAACACATTTTTCTTTAATTTCTGGGATCCCAGGTTTTGTCTGCAACAATTACACATCCTGGCGGAATTTGCATTTTAATTACAAAGATTTTTACCATAATGCTGAACACTGAATTATTTCTAATCAAGCAAACTTTGGGAAATCATTTCTCATTTCTATGACTGAAGCTATTTCCAGAACCTGATTTCATTAAAATTAATCCAAAATGGACAAGTGAAGTGCTCATATTGTAGAATAATCAGTCAGTATAGTCCCTGTAGTAATATTGTAATATTGTATGTTGTTGTAAAAACTCCTGAGAATGGTTGGATTATTGAGTAGAATCTTAAAAACTATAGTAATAATAATTAATACATTTCTGATGACCAATTTGTATGTATTAGACATTGTCAACCTTCAGAATTTGTTCGATCTCAGTACATTAGGTAGTCATTGATTTATAATGTGCTGATTATTAAATGGCCCAAGGATGCTAAATTATTAAGACTTGCAGGTATTTTTTTTTTATAACTGCAGGAGATAAACAATTCTTTACCATATTTTCAGACTTTAAGTCAGACCAAAACAAGACAAACTGTAATCCTAAATCAGTGAAAAAAGAAATAAAGTTTGAGTTCATATGCAGCTCCAGCAGAATCTTAGTGGGTGGGCAATGAATTATTTACAAGCCATTCTCCTTCAACTCCCTGGTCTAAACATGGGGCTCTTTGCTGTTGCAGCCTATGACAGCTTAATAACTTTGCAGTAACAGGAGAGAAACGGCCCTGCCTTGGTAACCGTTAAGTTCCGTATAGGGCCCCTTGGCTGATTTGTGACTGATTTGAGGCTATTTAAACTTCACTGTAGGCTTGTGCTTTTGTTACTTGTAAAAATGAGACTTATGGTGTGCACATACTTTTTGTTTACATCTTTTACTAATATCACTGAAGAAATATGAGTTATTAAATGAATGTTTAAAAAAGTACATTTATTATTACTTTTATTATTAATTATAATTTCAGAATGATGTCTGTAGGAAACCAAAATGTTTATCAGTAGTATTCAGCCTGGATTTAGATTTAAAAACAACAACAACACAAAAACTACAACACAAAATCTAAACTGTATTGATTAAAATTACTGCATTTTATTGTTTTCACTCCCACTTACGTACTTGTCTATTACATAACGCATTACTTGCCGTTATAATAATGCATTGTGCTTGTACCGTGCAATGGTGTTAAACAAATATGCATATGCAAGTCTTTTGTTGCTCATGATTCCCGCCTGAGCATCTCTCCGCCGTTAGCTTTTTGTTATTCCTCATAAATCAGTCCCTCCAACTGTCTGCACCCCATCCGCTCCGAGAGAATCCAACTGACCCCTACGTCACAGCGCTCCTCCTACGCCAGCACGCCGACCTTCAGATTGACAGCTCAACTGACCAATAGCTGCAGGAGTTCCCAGACCTGACGTAATTCGTCAACCAATCCCAGCCTGGTGGGCGGGATCGCAGTGGGCCTGGCGTTCATGTTTGGTTGGAAAGGTAAGCACAGAATGGAATTTTCTTAGTTTTCTTTAATTTGTAATTTATTTATCACTTTGGCATTTTAATAAATGTATCGTTTATGGTGTGTTAGTAAAGTGTCTGTATATAAAATATTCTTTGTCTTTGCGGTAGTCCTTTTAGCTTAGCTTGGCTAAATGTAAAGTATCCATAGCAGGGAGAACAACGGTCATTTTACACAATTACAACTACTATTTCTGATAGTAGTTAACTGCTAAAATGCCAGTCAAACAGCGATCATGTCAAATTTTTGAAAAAAATGTAAGCTTTTAAATGTTAGCTAAATATAGAGGCTATTTATCCATTTATTGCTACGATAAATCTTAGTTACACAGCTGTAACTTTGCTATATCTACCAATTGTAGCTGTTTGCAAACACTGGTGTCTGTAAAAAGAGGTGTTGAAACATTTTATTTCACTGTCTTCTACTGCCATATGTTTTTCACGTTAAAGCTGCTGTCTTAACTGGCTGTGTCTGCACTCTGCATACGAATAAGGCTCTTCAAAGTAACACGTGTGAATGCAAACATTTGTGCAACTTAACACCCGAGACATTAGGGCAAGAGAGACGGATGAAATGTTTGTTTACATGATGCTGTGCTGTTTTCAGAAACCATTTACCCACGGCGTGAAGTGACTTACTACAGCCGAACAGGGGAGACCTCAGGACGGAAACTACCACACCTCTTGTTCAAGCTGACTCCTCGACTGTTGGAACTATTTACAAGTGGACAGTCGCTCTTTAATTTTGGACTTTTCAACGTAATGGACTCAGAAAAGACTTTAATTGGAGAATACGAGTGTTTTTAAAAGTGTCCTGGTGTTTTTTGTTTTGTTTTACGAGGGCTGAGTTTCACTAAACAAGTTTCAACTTGTGGAAGTAAAGTTTTGACAAAATGGATCAAGCCAGCGGTTGGGACGACCCAAACAAACCATCGAAAAAGAAATCTGGCGAGGATGAGGGTAAAAACAAAAAGCTGGTAGGTATTTCCACATGTTTGTCACTGTTGCATGAAGTAGGTGTGTACATCCTATATGCAAGGGTTAACATCACTGTCATCAGTAGTAAGCCTCAACAGCTGTGTCATATACAGGGACTTTATACCACCTGCACTCATTTAACAGCTTTAGAGTCTGTATATGCTTCAAATCAGTTCTAAACATATTGTCAATGCAGTGCATTCCCTTTTAGGTTAATGCCCAGATAGTTATTGATTTGTTGTTATTACTATTTAATGTGGCCTAATACAAAGCAGATAATAGATGTTAAGGTTGAGCAAAAGAGATCGTTTTTCACTGAGTGCTTTCCTTTTCTGAGCACTTACTGTAAGTACATCATGTGTTTACCACCATCAAAGCATCATGAAAACATATAGAAAAAAAGAGCACTCTTCTTGTCCATGGACAGTTGGACTTTGCAGCTGTTGTATCTTTTTCTATAAGAGTTTTATATAAACTTACTTATAAATAACACCATGTGATAGCCTTGTGATTTGTGTCAGTTTATGAACTGTAAGTGTGTCGGTGATTGATAAATACTTAGTCAGCTATCAGAGGAATCACACAGGGACAGTGGCCGTTAGATAACGGCTCAGAAGTTTTCATTGAAGGTGGAGGAGTTTATGTAAAGTATTGAGGGGACAGCCCTCACTCTGCATCACACAGGCTCTTACGTCACTGAGCTAATACACATATCCATTACTTGGAAATGAGATCATCATTGGATACTTGGCTGTAGTGCGGTGCCTGTTTCTATAAAAGACTGTGTGCAGCTTTTGCAGGTATTTCTTAACCAATAAACAAGTATTGTATACATGTGTTGCGCAATGGAGTAGTGTCTGCAGCTGCACTTTTTCTTGTGACCAAGAAAAGACAGCTTGTGTTGATTACAATTTCCGCTCCACATTTGTCTGTGTGGAAAGATCAGTGAGACTTTTTGAATTATGCTGCCACTGAATAACTAATAATACACCTCTATGATAATTAAATGTACACTGACTCATGTTTGGTTGCTGCCCTTGGCCAATTGTTTTGTTGCTGTTGCTACCAAACAAGGAAGTTGAAAGTCTCAGGATACAGACAAAGCCATAATTGATTGTAATAACACAGGGAAGTCCACCTCAGATTCACTCCCAGAGCTACCAATGGGTGTGGGTTAAAGAAATCCAAACAGCAGCCTGCAACTCTGGCTTTTCCTGCCTCCCTAGTTCAAAATGTCCTGACACCGCTCAGCTGACCAACTCGGTGTGATCACTAGTTTTTTGTTCCCCAAACCGTTTCAGTGCCAGGCTTGTCCTCTGTTGCTCAATGCTCCAAACACAGAAGGCTTGGGAAGCTTGTACTGTGGCTGTTGCACAAATCTCAACAGCACTGTGAGAGAGGAAGTCATTATTCATCCCTGGGTGGAGCCTGTGAGCCTATCCTCTGTGTTTATCTGCACTTTTCAGCTGTCCACAGTGTACTTCAAGTTGGTTAGCACACGTGTTAAAAGCTACATGCATCAAAGTTTGCAAACATTAAGTTGGTCTGTCCGACTCTGTAGCTTCACAGTTGACTTGAGTTGTAAATATGATCACTTTTACCATTTATGGAGCTATAGAATTGCATTCCTCATGAGTGATTCAAGCTCATGGGTGGGTTACATTTACCATACTCCTCATTAAAGTGGACATTATCTCTACAATTTCACATTCAAGCAGTTATTTGCATGGATATTAAAAAAGCAGGACTTTGTTAAGTTTTAGACAAACCAGTCTGTAGATGTGAGGCCCTGAAAATGTTTGCTTTATAAGTCACTTGACAGGATTACATCATGGCAACACTATTTGGTGTTTGGGCCCAGAATGTAGATACTCAACACAGCCAAGGACAATAGACAAACAGTGCAGAGTTTCGAAATAAAGCTAGTACTTGTGTAACTTTTAATGGTATTTCATTGTTATTCTTGGTCATAATATGTTGTAAAACCGTGACATCCAATAAAAAAGACAGATGGAATGAGGTCTGAATTCTGGGAGACTAGTTATACAACAAGGCTGACAGATAACCCACTGCATACCAGAGCTAAAGATGATGTCACAAGGAGTTGCATGATTGAGAATTCATCCTTATATCCTCATAAAGATATAATATTACACGCCACAGCTTAGTCTCTGGAGTCCTGCAATTTACATGACGAGTCATTCCCTGGTTTTGTTTTAACAGTAACTATTCCCAAGTCGAATGTACTTTATTTCAGAAAGTCGAGGCACAGCTCACACTACACAAGGGCGCAGAGGCCTTGACACAGGTCTGACTTCAGGTCAGAGCAGGTTACGCCCAAACAGACATATTCACACGCTATTCAAACCACTAACCACCTTACAGATTAAATCCATAACGGCATTTAGGGATCAGTTGATGAGTATGTCCGTCATTGCTGTGAGAGCCAGATGGTAAAGGCTTGGTCAGTTGCCTGCAGCAAGAGACAGATTTAAGTGGGTTACGTCACTGTTCCTTTAAGACAATACAGTTGAAAGTTGCTGTCTGACTGTGGTTGGTATTTGTATTTAGAAAGGAGTCGTTTTCAGGTCAAGTTACCACTGGGGTTGTAAAAGTGGTTAGGTCACACTTTTGATTGTGTCCCATTTGGTCTCCTTAATTTTCCTCCCACTTGGTACCTAAATTGTATTTTCCCACCTTCACAGTTGTGTTTTAACATTAAGTAAATATAATGGTTTAGTAGATGTGTGAAAAAAACAGCAGGAAACAGCCCATGTGTGAGTGTTTTAATGGCATTCAGGAAGCTGGAGAGAGGAAGTGGTGAAGAATGCTGACAAACTGAGTGGTCAGACATGCAATGAGCATCAACCGTTAGTTACAGTTGATTCTGCTGTTTCATAATTTATGCCAAAGTGTCATTACAGTCATTACATACAGAGGATATCATTGCCTAGTGTCTTAAATGTATTTAGGTTGACAGACTACAGAGCTGTGTTATGTCGCAGAATCGTTTTTCTTTTAATAGATTTCATTCTATTGTACCAACTTGCTGTGAAGCTTTTGTGTTGGTTACAAGTTCTGAAGAGGAATGCGCCTGAAATGTGCTCTCAAAAGAGCCAGAGATAACCTGAGGGCAGTGCTGAGTTAGTCTGCAGTGGTCACATGGAAGCCATTCAAACTGTACTGCCTTTGTGTGGTTCCCTTTCCCCTTTTGTGGTTGACATATAGGCATTGTAAACAGTACCGGTGCTTTCCTGAGAAAAATAACATTGACATAGATTCATACTCTGACGTTAAAATTGAAAAAAACAAAGAAACAAAGAAACAAACACAGATGATGGCTTAGGGCAATAGTGCGAATAGAAGGTGTTTAAAGTGTCATTTAATAATGAAGGACAGTGATTTGGAAAGTGAGCTGCAAAACCCAGAGTCTTATTTAAAAGTGGCTACTTCGCTTTTACTGAATTTTACTACACAATCTTAATCATTTGAAATGCCAAGTGGCACCAGGGCTGTGGGGTGTTCAGAATAGCACCTTATTATCTTTTCTAAAGGCTACTCTGACATTAAAATCAGGATTTATTTAATAGGTTTTATCAGGGGAGATAAATGTTAGGTTATAAAACCCTGTACTGTGTTCACTGCCCCAGATTTACAAAAGCAAACAATGATAATAGTTGTAAGAAGATTAATTGTGATAAATGTTTTTGTTTAGACCATTTGTAGTTTACTAACTTGGATGGTATTTGGTTTGGTCTGGAGCCACTCCCTTACAATTGAAGTAGATGTTAGCAGTGATACACATCCTATTCAGTTACAGAATGGATGTTTACGGCTGGGCCAATAAGCCCGCACACAGCTTGCCTCAACAGCCATCATTGTATTGTCACAGCAGATCAGAGAAGGATAGGTTGAGCTAAATATTGTCCATCACAAGTACCACATGTTTTTTTTTCTGTTTATTAAATCTCTAATTATAGTTGCTTCCTCCATTGCACTAGTGCTCAGAGCAGCCAGTATTAACTTTGTGTCATAAGCCATGGCCTGCTTTGACACTCCTATAAAAAGATGTGAAAGTTGCTAGCACAAACAGTTATGTTGAACGAAACTGAAGTGTTATCAGTTGCCTGTTCCCAGAATTCCTTTGTTATTATTAGAACTAATTAAAGTAAAAGCTAATTTACATCTAAATTTGGCACACCGCTAGTGATTTCATACTGATGTTTCAGTGAGTGAGTCAAAATGACATCATACAGATGGCCTGCTTTAATTGGTTGGAATAAAAGGAGTCACTATTTAAAGCTGTTGAATGTAAAGTATGTCCCCATGTCCATCTTGGACTGAAAACTGAGATCATATGCCACCTGCTGGTATTTTGTAATAAACACAAAAGCTTCACTGTTATATTTCATGGTGACCTAATGTAATAATAACCATAACTACCATTTGAAATAACAGTAACTTATTGTGAGTAATGGATGCACTGTTATAGTTTTGTGTGACCAAATTGACTCATGTTGTGGAATATTGCTTTGAGTTCTCATTTTTAAGGATCTGCATGGAGTCATAATCATATTTGATTAAGGGGGGACCCAGAGCTAATTTGATTAGGTTATTTAGAGGAATATGTGCTTGGTAATAAACATTTATTATGATGAAAAAGTTTACTTTAATAAGCAGCGAAAGCCCACAGGACATGCAAGCTTAATTGTTAGATGTTAAATTGCGTTGTTGCGATGTTGCCAAGATAATGGGCAAGGAAAGGCCCTCAAGTCAAGGCAATTAACCAAACAGTGGTTTGATTGTTGTTAAATTGATTAGAAAATGTTTAAGTACTTCATTTGAAAATTAGCTATTGTTTCACACAGTTTTAGCAACCAGAGAATGCTGGGCTTAATGATACGTATAGTGTGAGTTACAAATGGGAGTAGTTGTTGCTCAGGTCAAATTATTATCATTTTAAGTGTTGGAAGAAGTGTGGAACTGTTACACCCACAACTTATGATCAACCAAAACCCAAAAGAAACTACCTCATGTAAGTCCGGATGAATATTCCATGTTTGTTATTGTGACTTGAAAACACATTTTGGAAAACATATTTTGGAAAACACATGCAGGCTGCTCATGGTTGGTTTTCTGTGCTTCAAAGCAACTGTTGATCCATCGGTGCAGACAAAAGTTGATAGATGGGTGCAGTTTGTGAGTCTGTGTCTGAGTGTTGCCCAGAGCGACAGTTGATGAAGATGCACAAAGGGAGGTGCAGGTTAGAGCCAATCTGTTTGCCTGCTCCAGCGCCGCAGCTCTCCTGATTAGAATAGTTTAGAAATCCTCGGCTGGAGGCAGGCTTTATGGCCAGCACCACCCCACATCTCGCTGCTCATTAGTACTTCACAGCCTAGCGCCGCAGCATATGGCACTGTTTCTACTGCTTCCCATTTGAGGTGTGTTTTTAAATCCCTGGCCCTCGCAGAGCACCACACTGAGCCACAAGCCTTTGGCAGTAACTTGTCTCAAATGGAGAATAACATCTGCATTCAAGTTCATATTTCCCTCTGTCGAGAAGTTCGTATGATCAATAAAGTAGGTTTTCCATATGGCAGCACGATTACAGAAAATCGCTGCATAAGTGACATTAAATTTAATGGAAATGAAGGTCAGAAAGTCATTCCATTGACACTAGGACACTTTTTTTCTGATGCAAACTGCAAATGGACCACTGTCACTACAAGAAATGCTCTTAACAATAGCACTGAAATATAATTTATACAATACAATAAATACAATTGTTAATAAGACATGAAATTCCATGACATTTGATATAGGTTTCACAAAATGACTTGCATGCACGTTTGGCTCATGGGTCCACCTGTTTTCATTTGATATAGGAGTGTTGGGTTATTCTCCTAACATACATAAAATACAACACACTTTTGGGGGATCATGCTTTGTTGCATCCCACACATGTACATTTTCCAGGATGTCTTTTCTTTGGTAATAATACTGCTGCATAGTGCTGCACAATATAAGACGACACTAACTGCTTTAGATGTAAATGCAGTTTTTTCTATTTACAGAAGCTTTTCCCTGTCCTCATGAACAATAATGCATCACAATAATTCCACATATTATTCTAATATTGTGCAGCCTACTTCTGCAGTCTACACACATGACTCCGTTGTATTCTCGATGTTCAAATACGCCAAAGAGAAACAAACGGAGGCTGTACATGTGACACGTTTCAGACGGGATGCATACTGTGCACTTTGTGGTCTTGTCATTTATCTCCTTTTTTCACACTGTGCCCTCCCTCCGACAGAACATACACATAAAAACATTGGCTGATGACATGGTAAGGTGCTCGGTTTCCATTTTGGTGACTTTGTTTTCCTTTTATCTCACCTGTTTGTTGTTGCATGAGAAGTGAACATGTGGATGGATCAAACACACCAGATGCCATAAATAACTGTACAGTGTCAGTGAATAACAACAACTAACTTTACAATTCAGTTCAAGGTGAAAGATGATTCGCTAACCTCTGGTTGTTTTTAATAATGCCCCCTTAAATCTAAACCAATCTTTTGTAGTGCTGTAATTTAACAAAAGCATTGCCTAAATTTAGATTATGAATAACACACTGAGCCCATAGCACCTAGGCTTTAGTAAACAACACATAGATCATTTAGTGTGCAATTATCAGCAGTACTTGAAAAGAAATGTTGCTACCTGAGGCCTTTTTAATACCCTTAGTAGTTAACAAAGAGCCTTATTTTTTTTACATTGTGTGCTGTGTAGATGAAAATGTCAACATGTAACTTGAGATGAGAAGAATAGTCTGTGTTTTATTATAGCCTTTGGTCTGTTTGATCCATTCAGTTATATTTCTTCACACCGACTGTAGTAACATATCATTAAAAGTTTGTCCTCCATTAATTTACATGTGTTCATCCAGCATGACCCCCACTAATCTGCACTAAATAGGACTAACATTACTGATTGCATGCATTTTGTTGTTTTCTGTGTATTTACTAGACTAGTGTGGACTAACTAGTTTCCTAGAACAGGGAGAAATGATGTTAATGTTACCAAAAGACAGGTTTGAAAAGGAGCAACAGTGATGGTAAGTATGGCATTACATAGGAGTAGTAGTATAGTAGTATAACTGAAAAATGACTCAATAGAAACATGGCCTTCATATTGATATTCAAAGACTACCCATTAATTAACGAAGCCCAAGTTATTACTTTCAAAGCAAAAGTAAGTATGACCCCAAAAAATATATTAAATTTTTTTCGTGTCCTTATTTTATAACTAACTTTATAAATAAAAAGTCCACATTTAAATCAGCGGTTGTGAAACGAGTTAGATTAAGAGTAAGTAATATTTATTCTTCCACTTTTTTTATCTAAAGGATTCACAGTTAATATTGCAGGTTCTGATTGGACAGTTATTTTGAAATTTTAATTGTATTTTGACATTGTAAGTGTAAATTAGGGCAGCATAATACATTGCATGTGTATCATTATTCCAGTATTATTGTTACTGCAATATTATTGTTATCACAATATCCATATCGTAAAGAACTATTTGTATCGCAATAATACAACTGAGCATGCTTCCAAATTAAATCCTGGTTAAGACCTGGTTCATTCTGACATTTAGTCCTAGTTTAGACCTGTTTAGACTTGATTTAGTGCTGGCTAAGTCTTAAATATTGATCTAGCTCCTGCTTTGACGAGTGGAAGTTAGTCCAGAGCCTGGTATTTCTTGATATATTTTGCAGTAACGATACATTTGCAATATATTGTGCAGCCCTAATTCTTTTACTAGTGCTGTTTTACTCTATATTGTATTCTGAACTGAAAACAGCATTGGCCTTAAAGAGTACCCTTCATTTGACGTAGCCAACGGTCTCATGTATAACATCTTTTTTTTCCCCACCTGTGTTTTCTTTCAGCGTGATCGCATTACGAGTTTCAGAAAAACAGGGATGAAGAAGGAGAAGCCTCTTATACAGCACCCGACAGATCCCCTCTCCACTCAGGCCGAGCTACCCGTGCCTCAGCCCCTCTTCGACGACCGCTCCATGAACCTCTCGGAAAAGGAAATCATTGACCTCTTTGAGAAGATGATGGTGAGCTTTGTCTTTCTTTAGTGGCCTGGAGAAGCTTTAGTGCAGAATTGGGTCAGTCTAGATAAATATAAAATTTGCAGATGACTGAGACATGAAAAAATGAAAAAATATTTCAAATTGTAATGTTTACTAGCCCTGTAGTAGTACTGATAATGATTTAGTTAAAATGAATATAGCATATAGTATTGTGAGTTGTTTTTTCGTCATCAACATTTGGTCAGAGGTTATGCAGAAGTCACTTAAAATAAATGGTGGAAAAATGTAAACCCTACTGTAGGGAAATAAATTGTTGTTTGGATTTTTATTCATTCAAACATTCTAATAGGTCACTGTCGGGATGAGCACTAAACTTTGAAATTCACTTCGGGGTCAAAGCTCTGTCACACTTTCTCAATTCTCTCCATTGAAATGTGTTTTTGGCCTTATGTTCTGCTGGATTGAAATCTAACAAAAAGCTTTCAAGCCCATCTCTTTGAAGTGGGGTGGCTGAATTACTCTGGTTTCATTGCATAGGCCGTGTGTACCATTGTGGATAATGTCTTTGAGTATACGTGTGTGTTATGGTGTCTGCCTTTCCCTTTGCTCTCACACAATGGTCTTCATCGGCAGGGCCAGGGCAATGCGACCAGTGGCCCTGGTTCTCATCAGGCTACCGCTCTGTGTTTTCTTGCCTGGGTGCTCATCCCTGTCACTCCGTTCACCTCTCTATTACTATGTTTGTGCTCACAGCAGCGTGACATTAAACCCAGGCTTCAATTTGCTCACTGACGGACGACACAGAAGACATGTTTGCTGCCCTGACATTTGTCAGGCCTTGACACTTCAGGTTGGAGAGTATAATTAGAATAATAAGATAAAAGAATAAAAGCTTTTTATGTATGTATTTTAAAAGGGATCACTGTTCACTTTCCTAGATGGTAAACTTTTCTCCTTTGATGTAGCACACTCACAGATGACAGTGGGTACTTTCTTTTGATGCTAGTAGCTTTTCCTCAGTGTCTTTCTTTTAGTTGCCTCGTTTTCTGTCATAAACACATCATAGTTGCTGTTTGTCTTCCCACCTTTCAACTTATTGATTGTTGTTATGAAGCTGATGCTATGGCCTTAGATGTCTAGCTGGCTTCAAATGAAGGGACAACCCATGCCATATTAGTTGGACCACCAACTGTGCATTAATGACATGGAGAAAATGTTTTTTTTCCTTGAAAAGTGGTTTACTGATCGCGATGTGTTTCTCTAAATAGCAAACCGCTATTACCAAAGGTCATCAAAGAGATCTGGGAATAACGCGGGGAGCCCTGTCAGTGGGGAGGAAAACTAAATGAACCCTCTCCAGAATTTTTGAAGTCAACCATCGAGAAATGTCACATGTAATTCTTGAGGAAAAGTTAAGATATATAGGAATTGTACCAGTGTTTATAGAGAGAGGCACCGCTGGAATTCACAGTCAGCCATCAAAAGGCACAACAGCAAAACAGCTAATGAAATGTAGGGTATTTAGGGACCACAAGAGGCAGATGACTTTGTTCCACTTTGAAACAGATCCATAAAGCACACTTTTTTATTAATCAGTGCTTGTTCTGGATGTCCAAGATATAAGCAAAAGTTATTAAAGAAAGACAGTTTAGATATGTTCTTTTTGTGAGCCAATTTTTAACAAGTATTCTGCTGCAAAAGTAAAACATGACTGTACTCCTATATTGCTGAACAAGTAGACATTGAAATGACTATAACTGTTTAATCATAAATACAGTTACAGAGGCAAAGCAATAAAAGAATTATCACTGCTTAACTGCTACCAGTTTACTGTAAGCCAAACACTGTGATCAGTAGACCAACATCTTCATCGTCCAATTTACAAATTCAAGCTGATTTTTTCACTTTTTGGACCAAAGATGTCTAAATACATCTCTAGGCAAGTGTTGTGAGCTGGTGTGAGCCCAAATCTCATCGTTCCAGTGATAGCAGCAGTGTGGTTGATGATGTCCCGGGACTCTTTTATGTAGCCTGCGAGGGTATGATTAATAAAAGAACATTAATCATTTTGGAGACTAAACATGGAGGTCTCATTCCTCCAGGTTGCCCCTGACAAGCGTCCTGTAGGCCCACCCCTCGTGCTCCTCCCAACACATATTCACCCAGCTTCATGTATTGAATACCAATTAAGCCCATGAAATACCAGGGTTCAAAGATTAATTGAAAAACTGCTTGTTGTTGGCTGAAGATACATATTCATTTTAAGTTTGCCATTGTCTGTTTGAAAAGGATGTAATTGGTGTTACTCTGAGGGTCTTTACCAGAGTTGAAATGTAGTTGGAGGAATTTAGGTCACAGTGCCCCGGAGTGGGATTCCTGTCCATGCTTCACTGCGGAATGAAGGAACACTTCATCAAATCTCTTGTGATTAGATCTTTTTATTATTGTATCTTCAGTTGATGACAAGCACCTGCACTATATTTATCTGTTAGTTTTAGTACTTAAACTTATGAGGAAAATCACTGCCAAATCAAATCAACCACCTGAAACTCCCCACAAGTTTCTTTTCTTTCCAGAAGAGGGCAGCATGGCTCCACAACGTCTGGTGTCTCGTCCTGAAACCCCCAAGGAGGATGTTTTTTACAGGGTTCATTCTATCCGTCTCTTTGTGAGAGAGTGCTTCTGATAAACATCCCCCTCCATTCTAATCATCATGTCATTCCGCGGCTTTTAGTGCTCTGTCCGGCCTTCGCTCCATCCCCTGACGTCTCTCACATGAAAGACCTCTTTTGTGATGCAGAATTAAAGTAGCGCAAAGATAATACTCCCAATGACACACACAGATACTGCCTTTCCAGCCATCTGATGCAGTCGCATGGCCTCAATAGAGGAAGCGTTGTTTGATTTTGCTCTCTTGTTCTGAGTTTCCGTGTACAGTTTGCTCTAACCTTGCTTCTTTCTTTTCAAGGACTAATTATTACTGGAATATTTTCCAGTTGCAGGACCTTATGTCTTTAGCGACTAAACATAGAAAATAGATGTAATGAACTGCAGAAGGACACAGTTAAAAGAACCAATTCTTGGATTGAAATTGGTGTTTAATAGTAAAATTGCACTCTTATTAGCCCATGGGCCGAGTGTGATTCAAAAAGATTTGGTCCTTCACTTTTTAGATGGTTTATGTGATGTCAGCTAGATAGTTGAAATGTATAGACAATCATCAGTTCAGTTCATACACTCTATAAGATGTGTCATTGGTCGAATTTCACATGATCTAAAATGTGTCAAGGCTCTATACTCATGTAAAGTTGTTTTATCTGTTAAAAGTTTGATTGTGTGATCTAAACTTAACTATGCCATCACCAAAGATGTTAGCCATAACGCCTACTCACAATTCATACTATTATCTCTCGGTGTCATTGTATGATAAATGTGACAAATCCCATTTCTAAAATGCTTTAATTTTCTAAATCTAGGTGGTGGCTGATGTCTGCCAGCGTTAAATTTCCCATGTCTTTGTGTGCATGTGTAGGAGGACATGAACCTAAATGAGGAACGCAAAGCTCCGCTGCGTGGAAAGGACCTCAGCACCAAACGGGAGATGGTGGTCCAGTACATCTCAGCCACTGCCAAATCTGTAAGTGACCTGATAAAAAAAAAAAAAAAAATCATTTATAGACAGTAGAGCGTTAACTTTAGAATCTTAGTTGATTTAAAATGGCACACAAGACTACTTTCCATTACAAGTTTTTTAACCTGATCTTCTGCTTTGTCGCTTAGTCCATCATCTGTTCATGCGCACTCCTCCTGTTGTTGTCCTCTCACTTCATGCTTGAATCTCAAATCCTCATTTTGTTCTTTTATTATAGTGCAGTCGCCCGTGATAGGCTCTCAGAAAACTGTAATTGTAGCCACTCACTCAGGTTGCTAGGTGGATGGTCACTGCTTGTCCAGTCTTGAACTTGCATGTCACCTGTCGGTTGTGTGCATGCATGTGAATGTTTGTGGCCCTTTGGTGGCTTGATTACTATTATTATACTGTTACCATTTCACTTTGAGTGGATCACTATGTATTAAGCAGCAGTGATTTGACGTTACAATTTTTTTTTAAAGCCAACCTTGTGAAGTGAAGGCACAAAGGAGAAAAAAAAATCACTGTCCCCATTTCGTCCTAAACCTGATGCTCTGTCTTGACATCCTCATTTATTGCCCTCCTCATTGTTATGGTAATTAACTGGCATTATTGATAATGATGATTATCTAAGATGATTGATCTTCCACATAGGGCCCATTATGCTTTGTGAGCACTGATATTTTATTCAAATTAATAACATAATCTCTACAGTCAAAGGCCAGAAGACAATATGTGGAAGTCTGTCGGCACCCTGCTATCACATTTAATACAACTGAGTGGGGTGGGGGTGAGGGGTGATTGTCAGTGCACTCATAGGAAACCTGTACATGCTATTGATCAATTATTAAAGCATCTCAAAGCATCATGTGAGGTTCCCATAGTGATGTGATCATGTGTATCTCTTAAGAAAGCCATTTATATAACATAAAGCGTAATGGGAGAGTACATTAACAGATTCAGCAGGGCCTTATCGAATGTACATTTCAATAAACTAAAAATAAGTTTTAAATGAATCTTTTTTCACGGTCCATCTGAAAATGAAACCGTGAACTTTTAGCAGTTAATTTGATCAAAAAATGTGCCAAAAAATAAAATGTAAGGACATATACTTGCTTCCCTTGAGCTTCCCAAATCCCACTTAAGATCTTCATAATACACAAAGTTCAAGTCGCCCACTGATATTATTGTACATTTAACTATATGTGCCTTTTATTGTATGTGTTTGATGATGAGCATGCTTTTTCATATAATAATAATATACTGCATTATAAATAGTGATAGTGATGGATCTGGGTGTGATGCATTTTTCTCTTGGTGTCGGTCTTTGTTGCTGTGGTGCTGTTGGTTGTGTGTTTTTTTGCTTTGTGACTTAGTGTCGGAGGGGCTTTGCACAAGTGTTTATCACTTCCCTTGTCTTTCCCTGATGGCTTTATGGTCATATTAGGACATGATGCTGATGTTTAAGATCCCTTTTTTTGCATTGTAGTATTTACTGCAGGGATGAAAACTAATACACACCAGCCCTTTCTTAGCCACAGTAGATTGGGTTTTTGGGACTAGACTGCAAGTGTGTTGGTTTCTGTGAACAAATAACTTACACTGACACTGGGTTTAAACTCTAGTATTTAAAAGAAATGAACTGCATCGCTGATTTAATGCCAAAAAGGAAAGAGTTGTGCAGCATAATCATGAAGCATTGATTCTGTTTACTCTTAAAAAACAGTGCCTCTGAAAAGACAAAGTCAAAGATTCTTCTTTGTAAGTTGCCAGCACTCGTAGTCTATCACCAGGCAAGATTGAGAACACTCCCGTACTCGACTGGGGTGTCTCAGCAGGAGGCGGGCAAATTACTCCCAACTCATAAGGGAACGTCTTTTCAAGGGAGAATTCTGCATTGACCCTCTTCATTTGAATACGAGCTGTGTTTTAATGGAATCCGGCTCCGATTTCGCAGCTCTGCCTGTGTCCTTGACCATCAGCTTTGCATGAACATTTGCTTTCTATCTCACCTCATTTTTTTTGTTTTTTTCTTCCAACCTAACATTGTGTGCCAACACTATTAAAGCTGCCAAAAAATCCCTTTAACAACAACACAATCACTCATATTCTTCTGATTGACTCCTTTGCTGACAGTGAATAATTTAGCGCATCAATCTAAACCTTCTGTGCCTCGATTGAAAAGTGTGACGGCAGGGTCTTGTAAAGGGGGGGCTGTTTACTGTTATTATTCCACTTTTATTCAGTTATTCTTCAAACCACAAATGTTCCACAGTATTCTGTAAATAGGGCATGGCATGATCTCCAATTATCCAAGCTCTTTTGATCACTTTGAAAAGCCTTTGTGGCATGTAATGTGTAGAAAAATACTGTTAGTAGTCTCATGAAGTAAAAACTCATGCTGACTTGTTAGTCATAATTTAGTTTTAGGAGTCAGAGACATTGTAAAGTGATAGTCACCCCAAAGTTCCTTGTCCGCTGGTGTCTGTGCACACTCAAGATGATGCCTGTAGTTGTGGTCAGGCTGCTTTAAATCACTTATAATAAATTATTACACTGTGTTCAAGCATCAACGCCTGTGGAAACCATGGCAGCTGTGTCTGCAGTATTTATTCAGTGGAAATAGCCCCCAGTATTAGACACTGACTGTGGGAATTCACCAGAGAGCCAGGAAAACTTGGGTATGCAGCGTGATTTAAAATATAATTTGTGGCTGATCAGGTAGAGGCTTGTGTGAAGCTGACTTTATGGCCATCATAAAAGGATGGAGAGTCTAAATCAAGCAACAAATGGCCTCAGAGTTTGAAAGAGAGTAGAAAAATGGAAAGTGAGAATAGCAAATATGAGAGAGACAGAAATCAGAGGCCATCTTAACTCAGAGAAATTAATACACTTTGTGAAAAGTGAAAAGACACGCACCATGGTTAGAGTAATAAACACACTTCTGCCCCCGTCAGTATTGACAGATAACAAGGTTACCCTCAGGAACATGCTGACAGGATGAGCTCAAGGCAGCGGCGCTACACAAATTTGACATGTGAAGCCCAGCGTTATTGGCAGCTGATTGATCAAAGCCCACAGTTTTGTACAACTTCAATGACCATCATGACCACCTCTCATTTTCTCATGTATCCCAAAATCCTTTTATTTACAATTCACCCTCCACCCTTACACTCACTAGTGTTTTAAAATGATGTACAGCTTGGAAGGTTTCAAATTAAAACAGGGCAAATGTTAGCTGCTTTGAAGTCAGTTGTTCTGCCAAAAAGCATATTATAATTTTCAATAACACAATGTTGGCCATTAATCATTTAATGGAACCCCTGTGTGAGAACCAGCATGTCGACATTATTGATTCAACACTTCCACAGCCGTTGATGCCACTAACTGTGCACGCAAATAAATTATCAACAGGTAACTCTGAATATATTTAAATCATTTCATCTTGTCTCACCCTTTTATTTATTAAAAGTTGCAGCTGCTCCACACAGGCATTTTCTTAAATATGCGCTGATCGTTGTTAAGGTTGGCCATTAAAAATTTTAGGGCTACAGTGTCTGCTGCCATCGTGTGATTGATGTCTGTGGTGTCACACAAATGACGCCGTCGTGTCATGGAGACAATTCTCTGGCCTACTAATGATTGTGCTGTTTGTGTCTTTTTGCACATTAACCTCCTCCGCTGATCGCTGCATGCAGATAACTGGGAGCAAAGTTGCGGTAAGTAGCCCATTATTTACTTGGCTTCTGGATTTTGTACTTTCTTTGTATGTCTTCACACACACACACACACACACACACACACACACACACACACACACACACACACACACACACACACACACACACACACACACACACACACACACTGATCTTCTTTGGGATGGATGCGGAGTGGCTTGTTTGTGATGTCATTATCCCTCTGATTTTTATTTTCATCCCTGATATTGCTAATGGTCTGTAATTCTGAAGGGTTATAAATTGCCAACTCCATTCTGGCATGTAAATGGTTGCACTTTGAAATGAAGGATTTGGAAAGTATTCAGCCTGAGAATAAACTGGCACACATTTCCAAAACACTATCAGACACCTATTAGCATTTGAATATGGTTATGCAAACAAAGAGCAATAGCCTTTACACAAATATTCATAATCGGTAATCCAATAGTCTTGAAGAATTGTGTTATCTGCACTTTTCTTTCAAAAGGAAGTATTGCATATTGAAAATATTTATTACTTAATAAGGCTGAGACACAGAGATGCACACTGCAATATGAAACACATCAAGTATATCAACATAAATATTGGGCTACAGTGATTTTGTGCAATGGCTGTATGTTTAAATTTGATGTCAGCAAATCACTCTCAGCTTGAATAAGAAATAATGCCACAGCACTGATTTTTTGTTACAAATGCAAGCTTTTGTTTTGGTTGTTTTGATTTCACTTTACCCCCTTCAACTTAACAAAAGATCACTGTGAATTGAGTGGCATTATTTTCGTCACACACAGTAATATGCCATGTCTTCAACCGTCTCATGGTGTGTACATCTTTTATTTTATTCTCTGTTTTGTTCTCTAAATGTTGAAGGAGGAACATTAAAAAGCCAGTGAAAGTGCTACTTCAGGTGGTAAACCTTGTCTTTAAGTACAGGCTGCCTCATGACAACTTTGTAAGGACTTTGAAAGGAAAGACTACTTTGAGGAATATTTAAAGAAATTTCATATTGATTGAATTTTCCATCCTGTCCTTGGCTTTTTCTTTGTTAAAATGTGTTTAGGCCTTTCATGGATGTATGTGTGCTTGCACCACTGTAGATCAGCAGCAAGACTGTTTTGTGTTCAGTATCAAACATTTGTTCAGAATTTAAAAATGCTGTAACCCTAAACCTATGTCAAACAGCCCATATTTACTGAAAAGTTTATTTAGGAACATATTGGGGTGACCTCTGTGGTGTCCATGTTAATCATACCCCACCTACCTTAGACGGCTGCTGCAGTAAAAGCTCTTAGCTGCCACTCTTGAAGTTCCATTCAAGGAGAAAAGAAACAGGGAGGCCATTTAGCCTGGTTAGCCGATCATGGCCTACAGTTAGCTCCCTGCTTTGCTGGCACATTCCTTTTTTCACGCTGTCAGCGTGCTTCTGGGACAGAGCACTCTTAGATGTGCTAGAGGGAAAGTGTTGGTTAGAATTGTCTATAGGAAACACACAACTGTAACTCCTCTGTGTCAGGCATGAAATCTCTCTGGCACTTTTCCCCTCTTCCAGTAGAGTCAGAGGTGGAATAGAGGACTGAATGAATTGGCTTTAATCCAGTCAGGCTTGTGTGCAGGAGCGCATCACCACTAAGTCCTACATTGTCTCCACCTACTTCAGCTAAACTGACGGGAATATGAGCAGTATACAGACATACCTGATCACCTGCTGGCAGCTGCAAGTGACTGTCAGCTCAAAGACAAATGCACTTCTTTTCTTGTAAAGATTGGTCTATTTTATGTCACAAATCAAAGGCCATGCTATAAAACAGAGCATTCCTGACTCCTGCAGTGTTATTGTGAAAGTAGACTTCCGCCTCTATGCACTACTATTGGCAAGCCACAGCTAGGATGGAAGACTGCTGAGACAAAGATGGTAAAGAGTGGACAAGTGAGGAAACTGTGTGTAATACAAGTGTTAGAAAACAGCAATCCTTAGACTAGACACATGACCAGTGGTAAGCTTTGGTAAATCAGTGCCTGTGGTGGGAAACAACTGTAAACATGTCTTTGCATGCTGTCCCTAAGTAGCTAAGGGCTATTTGATGTGGATCTGTCGCAAGCTATGAGGCAGAAATGGCACAATGAAGACAAATATCCACGTTTAAACCTGGCCTTCTGCATCTTTTTACTCAGATAATGTAGCCTTGATATTTGTGCACATCTGGTATTGTTTGGCTTGATTAGATGATGCTGTGTTCAGCCAAGTTGGATTACTGAGCCCTTTGAGGCTGGCTACTGAAGATTTATAAAGTGTGTGAGAAGAGTAACCAGGAGTAACCAGTAAAAATCTTGATAAGGCCGGAGGATGGCACAGGATCCCAATGAAAAACGGGGAAGACAAGGAGTTTAATTGATATGAGGACATGTAGACATCTGGCTCCTCTTTAACTCCAATCAAGTACTTGTTCATCGTTCCTTGGAAAGCTTACAAAGGACCTTTAAAAATAATGATACAAAGTAAAGGAAATCAAGGCATCCTCCCTCGCTCATTCCTCTCTTTACCTTTAAAAAACCACATGCCTCACAAGACTTTTTGTTTCAAGCCAGCTATTAAACTTGGTGCCGAGGGTTGAACAGATTTGATGTGGCACATGTCCTTGGTGCTTTAAAAGAACGGCAATGAAAAATTAATCAATAGCGTGTGTCTCCCGTGCCCCGAGCCAGTGTTCACCGTAAATTCTATCTTAAATTAAGATCAAGGAAACATGCTCTGGGGTGGGAGTGTTTGAATAAGATCTCTATTTGATCGGTGGAAAGCATCTTTTAGAGTTCAGTGGGTGGACCTTAGAAGTTTTGAAATGTGCTGGACCGTACGGTTTTACTCAAAATTGAACATTTTGTACTTAATATGCTTGGACAGTCTCTTTTTTATATTACTTGAGGCCAACTGAGACTACTAGAAAACTATGTCTTATTTTAGTAGTAGTAGTAGTAGATTCTTGCAAAATCTTGAAATTGGAAAATAAAGGAAAATGCAACAATAAATCAATATAGTTTAACTTTTTGGGCAATGAGAAATACGCTGGCCTCTGGCATCTGGTGTTGTGTGTCTAAAAGGTCAGCTTGTTCTGGAAAGTATTATTCATTATTCAACACCATACCATTTTACTTTGGATATTTTGACTCAAGTGAATAATTGTTTAGTGCAGTTTCTTTACTTTATTTCTTTACATTTCCTTTCTTGATTTCTTCCTTTGCGTCCATACAACACATTT
This sequence comes from Rhyacichthys aspro, assembly GCA_036850595.1. NCBI lineage: Eukaryota > Metazoa > Chordata > Actinopteri > Gobiiformes > Rhyacichthyidae > Rhyacichthys > Rhyacichthys aspro. The sequence continues at coordinate 9,436,823 of CM072157.1, read as the reverse complement.
TTCCAAAGGCAGAAACAATCATTCCTCTTCAATCAGAAAGGGAGCGGGCTCTTGTTATTTTGAAGGAAACATGAAAAACTAAAGTGGTCACAGTAGGCTGATAGAGAATATAGCAGTGGCTGGGTTTTATAGTCTATTTGTTTTGGGCTGTGTTCATGCTTGTAGGCTGTGTGCAGAACCGTTTTATTTCTGTGCTTCCAATACACTATTACTACATCTTGGATTGAGGGGTGCAGTATGAAAGATTACTTTAGAGATAGGAATAACATACAATGGGATTCTTATTTCTGTTGATTGCATGGATGCGATTGTGTGTATTGTACGTGCAGACCCACACCAGCGATGGAGCTTGTGAATGCTGTATGAATGCTCTCAGTTGTATGTCTCCTCCCCACTGCTCTGTCACACTCTCAATGGCACTGTGGGCATGCTCAGCGCGGCAGGAGGCTCCTGCAGGGCCGCATTAGGCCCCATAAACTTTATAGCATATTTTTACAACCCGCCTCTCTGTATGCATCCACCATCACATCCCATCGCATCTGCTTTAACTGTTCACACAGCTGTGAAATTCTGTGTATCTCCATGTTTTATGGTTGCCTGCTCCTCCGGTCGCTCCAGATTTCTTTATTTGCTTCTGTAGCTCGTTCATATCCTTCTCTACCACTGTGCATATTTAGTAAGTTATTTGCTCTGGTTGATGGAGTTGTCTGCTTTTTCAAGATGTGATCCCTGCAAAATGTGGGCTGGTAGTATGTCAAGATTTGCATAGAAACATTTTGCAGTAGTTGGTGTGATAATTAACTTTTGCTTGCCAAGCTCTTTCATTATGTACCCTGTTTATCATTCCAAATGCAGACTTCAGTCATAGATTGTAAGGACATTGTAGCATGATCTATGTCCTCAGCACGTACGTAATGACTGCTGTGAATTTATTTGTTTTACCAAAGGTTTGAACGCTAGAGAGCACAAACACCAAAGACCTGTGTACAAGCACACAAAGTTATTCTTTCTTGCTGCCTGGTCTGGACATAGTTACACTGTTGACCTGTTTATAATCCTCCCAACACTCTCAATAAGCCCACCATGCCCTGTGGAATTGCCTTACTGTTCTACCAACTAGTCTACTCAGCACAACAGAGTGCTAACAAGCTATAGTCTCTCCCTATCTGCTACAGTGCTTTCGTAGCACTGTCATACTCGGACGCTCAAGAGTAAAGCCACATAATCGCCTCATCAACAGCCGGGTTTCCACCGACTCCCCAGACGGCTCTCTGCTAGTGATTGGTGACATGATCAAGGCCAGATCACTGGCTGTGTTATTGTCTGCCTTGCAGTTTCCTTTCTAAGGGTGCTCAGGAGAGATGAGCCACAGCTTTAACACAGCAGCCTTCAACTTCAACGACTTTTTACCTATTCACAGGCAATATTGGCCTTGTTGCTTCCCCAAATAATAGATGAAGACAAACACGAATGAATAAATAAATAATTAATAAAATGGGGTTTTTGGATATTAAAGCAGTTTTAAACAAGATAAATAAGTTTACATAATAGTAGGAATTGGTACAGACATTTTGTCATTTATATTGACAAAAAGAAAACAACTTTTGTAACATTTTTTTGTAATACACCTTTTATAAAATTCTGCTGTGTGTTTTCTGCAAGGAAGGACTATTAAATATTATTAAGTAGTCTTTATGGATGTTTAATAACTGTTACTTAAGTAAGTAGTCAATGTCAGTGTCAAAGTAATATTACATGTGCCACGAGCACTTGCTCACTGTTTGTGCATGGTCATAGTATCAACAACTGCACTTCTTTACTTGGCATTGTAGTACTGATGACCAGCACTTGGTGGCAGCGGTCAGCTATTGTATCAGCTTGTTGGTGCAATGCACAGGGGCTGATAAGACATTGTTGCTATTGAATTGACCTAATGGGCAGCCTAAGAAACCAAACTCTGTGCCAGTAATGTTATTTCCTACAGAAATCTGATCCTTACCAAGGAGATTTGTGTGAAATTGTTTTGCTAGCATTTAAACTGTAATTTTTGATGAAGTATCTTGACAGTGAATAAAAAGGGGAGGATTTACATTATTCCAGTTTACAGATTCAAAAATCTATGTCTGCTTATGAAATAGTGGAAGACGCCAACCTCTAGTGTCTGCAAAGACTTATTGCCTACAACTTGTTTGACCTATTGCAGTGTCATTGCTTTAATGTCGTTTGAACTATCAAAACTTAATAAAACACATGCTTTGCTGAAATTATACAATATAATTTTGTACAACTGCTTTATGTAAGAAAACCTACTCTCTGTCTCAATATTTTCTGTATTCTTGTCCCCCCCAGAGATTTGAATGCCTACCGACCTGTTTTTTCTTTTACGTTAGCTCTTGAGGCCAGCCATATTTGCTTATTGACACCCCGTGCTCTTGACCCAACAGGTTCTTGAGCATATGTTTTGCTGAGACATGGTCTCGGCTGGGTATGGCTGTCCTTCATGGTCCAGTTTATTTTCCAGCATGGATGCTAAGAGTGGCAAAAGGGCACATCTCTTCTCCTTAACAATAGGGTACTTCATATGTTTCAACTTCTTCCACCTTGTCATTCAGCTCAGATGCCCCAACTAACATACCATATCAATTTTTAATGCACAGCCATATGGTGGTCTTGTTTCTCCTCAGGTACTGTGCCAAATAAATGTGAGTAAAATAAAGCAAGTAAAATTCCTGCTGTTGTGTAACATATGTTTTAAAGGCTTTTGTGCTCTCAAATTGTGTTCAAAATGTAACAAGCATTTCTTTAGAATGGGGCCAATTACGAGATATTGGCCTGCGGCTGATTTGATGGCAGATGTATAGTGTTCCAAATGGCCACGTCCTTGATGTTGGCTATAGACCCAGCATGTGAGGTGACATCCAATCATGTTGAGATAGCTGACCTGTCTCTTTATGTCCTGAGTGGTCTTGAGAGATGATCTTTTTAATGTTGATTGCATGGATGTCTTTTTCACACCTGAGATTCTGGCCTTGGAACACACATAGTCTTCCAAATGTGATAAAACACAGCTCCTCAAAATGCAGACCCATGATGTGTATAATTACACAGTCATTTAATAAGACAAGCAGCAAATTCAGTGTCATGTGTCAGGTGTTTTTCTTCTTCCCTGTCAAGATTCCCCATGTTAGCTTTCAGTTGGCTGTCTGCGCTGCCAACCGCTGTTGTTTGCTAGATTGTTTGTGTGTCACCTCACATGTCTGTCTGTGAGGAGGAGGAATTTGCCACCACAAAAGACTGAAATTGAGAGGGAAAAAGTTCCTTCCATGCCCTGCAAGTAGAACAAAAGAACAGTGAAAAAAATCCTGATGTTATTATGCCGGCAACATCTTCTGAGCTTCTGATATAAATGAGCTAAGGGTTCTAAAATTGTCATTTGAATTATGCCTTTCATCTCCCCATGGTTTTTAGTGAAGCAGTTCAGCCCAAGTCTCTAGTGAATGTGTTTTTTTCTTCCCCTGTTTGCATTTCTGAACAAGCGCCATAACTGTAATGAATTCTATTATTTTAAAACCAATTACTGTTAGTTGGGAGCTCGCTGCTGTTGTCGTTCTCTCCAAGGAATAGTGCTGTTTCAGTGTTGACTGCGTTAAGACCTCATAGTATTTCTTCCTATTTCCCTAAACGCACATACTAATGTACTTTTCTCTTGTTACTATACCTACTTCATACATAGCAAATAAAGCTATGTTCAAATAAAACAGAATTAGAGGGGTAATGAATGCGTTTTTGAAATTTAAACACAGGATATTTCAATGTGGTTTGTTTAGAGGAGACAGAATTTAAAGAAGACAGTCAATTATATTTGTTGATATTTTCAGTGTAAATTACTAACTCTAATGCTTGGCTTGTGCTGTTGATAATGTAGTAGCTGTCATTTGTATAATTATTTCCTATAAGACAATATAAAAAAAAGTGTACACTTGTAAGGTAATCACGACACATATTATTTCTGTACTGGCATTATATTAAAGCCTCAGTGGTTGTGCTCTTTATTGTTCTTTGATGATGGTTTGGTTTCTAAGATTGAATATATATCTTGTTTGTGGTATATAAAAAAGAAATCTAAAGAAATACTTTGATAGTTTTGTTACTTAGGCTAGAACAGTGGTTCTCAAACTATGCTTGTAGTATGTAGGGAGTCTCAGAATTTAGTCTGTGTTTAATACCTTCACTACTTAGGCCTACTTTAGTCTATGTTTAATACCTTCACTACTTAGGTCCTACTTTTGTCTATGTTTAATAACTTTAAAACTTAGGCCTAAATTAGTCTTTGTTTAAGAACTTTAATACTTAGGCCTAGTTTAGTCGTTTAAAAACATCATGACTTAGGCCTATTGAAGTCTTTATTTAATAACTTAATTTTAACCTAATTTAATTTTTGTTTAACAACTTGACTGCTTAGGCCCACAGTAGACTATAATCACTTGCAATTATTTCGATTTTATTTATTTAATTTATTTTATTTTTTTTAACAGTTAATGTAATTAATTAATGAAGTGGCCCCTTTCAAACTACTGAGAACTCGATATTCTTTGAGGATCACTGTTATGGAAAAGAGTGGTGGCAAAGTCCTGAGTTTGATGTGCTACCCATTGCCCTAACCTGTATGCTGTGGCTGGTTCTGTGCTCATGATTTCAACCATGGTGCTGGTGCAGGCTCAAATTGTTGTCTAGTGTGTCCATATAATGTGAGAGAGTGTAAAAGAAGAATGGGACTCCTGCTTTTCTGAAAAATGTGCCCGTTTAATTAATGCTTGACGGCCCAACAATGGCGTGTTTTAAATGATCACAGGCAGTGTTCTTTTTCAGAGTAATTACATTGGTTCATGATCACCGAAATACTTACAGACACTTAAAAAGTTTCTCTTCCTCATTGTTTCCTGTTTCTAAACACTTGCCTAATTGGATCCTTAGTCTGCGCTTGAAGGTGAATCTTATTATTCTCTCATATGGAAACACTTGTATACTTAAATCACTAAAGTTGTTCTGAACTTCTCTCTGCACACAAACTCATAGACCGCGAACACTTAGAGATTAGACACGTTCACTCATTAAAAGCCAGCCACTCAATCTGCCCCAAAGATTGATTTATGGCTTATTTAATACGCTGAAAGGTTACCTCAAAACAGATTTTCTCCATAATTGAACAATTTAGTGCTGCTCGATAAGCATTTATGTCAAGCTGAGATGTTGTGGCATTTCTTTCTCTTTGGCACTCACGCATTAACGCTGATATTACAGTGTCGTAATTAGTCATTAGAAGAATTATGAAATATTCAGTATGTTGTATTTCGGATGTGGAACGGGGTGGGGTCCAAAAAGTGGGCTACAATGGCTACAGCATTAGTTAACAGTGCTCAGTGTTCGGCTAATTAGCTCAGCAGCTGTCTTGTATTAGGCCCCTTTTGTTCCAGATGTTATCTCATTAGAACGGCATTGATCATCCTAATGACTCAGGCACACTTTATTGGTCCACATTAGCGTGACCCGCGTGCTCCCTGTCTCCCTGAGGTCAAACCACAATAGCTGCACGCATCCATATGCTTAGTTGATGGTTGGCGGACATTTTCCCCATTTACTTGTGTGTTAAATGCTGAGGTATGTGTGACTCAGAGCAGCTTTCGGTGTAATTTTCGGGCACATTTTTGTGGTTCTTCAATAGACTAATGGTCGGCGTACATAGCTCCCCCACTCAGATCGGCCTTAATGTCACAGCACAAAATAGCTTTTACCTTATAAATTGTGTAGTGGCTTCAAGCGACATGTTTCTGTTTGCTTCACATTATGTTCCCGTTGGAGAGAGGAAGGCTATTTGTCGACCAGTTACCTTGCCTGTAAAAGCCAGGTTTTCTAAAGCAAGGATATGTGGTATTGTGTGCTTTTATGTGAAAATATCAACAGAAATACAGTTCTGAGTTGCAGGTGATACCGAGTGGTCTCATTTGTATTATTCAGTGGTCAAAGCTTACATATTTCAGCGGGAAGTCTAGGTGTCTTTGCATTGTTTCCTGGTCTGTGGATGTGATCGTGGTATTGTGTTTGAAAGAGGGGGGTATTTGAGACCTGAGCTTACACTTCGGTCCTGGATTGAGAAGCTATGTGGACAGCAAGGCTGACAGCAAAGATACAAGCAGTTCAGAGCTCGGAAGTACACAGAATGAAATCTGCGAGTCTCATCCCTTTGTTTCTCCTTTCATTTCATCCTGATGCTCTTAAGTTATTGATGCGTTTCACATCCATTCTGAATGTACACAACGAAAAGAAGGTAGTTTTGGTGCGAAAAAATGGACACTGAATGTTCGCAGCAAAAGAAATAGAGGAAGAAAATAGGTGGTAAAGTGAGAGGAAGAAATTTACACCTTTTTAAACTCTGCTGTCTCTCCCATTTAGTAGTGTGCAGTGTAACTACTTCTGATTTGAACAACTGGGACGGAGCTACTGCTACTGCACCGGAGTGCCTGTGTGGTCAGTTAGTTTCCCTACATGACTCTTAAATAGTCTCTTTCATCCTGCCGCACCAAAACCTATTCCATTAGGTTGCCGCCATTGTTTTTATATCTCTGGCTCAAATGCGTAGTAAAACAATACCGCTTAATTGCATCCATCTCAGTGGTTTTGTCTGCGGGTTTTCAGGCTCCGAGGCCTAATGAAAACGGAGAGGCATCAGTTTAATTATAATGTACTCGCCTGTTATCGAGGAGAGATTGTTTTTATTTGGAGCCTTAATGAATTTCTCATCAGTTTGTTATTAACATTGTGCTATCTAGGGCTCAAGTGAGGAAGCAGCCAATTACATGGCTTTGTTCTCCCTGATGGACAAGTATTTGTGCCTCTGTTGAGACAAATAACTCGTGAAAATGCAATGGGAAAAGAGGATACTAACATCTTCCCCAGTCTACTGCTAGACAATTTTCTGCTTCAGGTAAAGTGAAATGTGCACGTGCTGTTTCTTATAGGATCTATCTGTTTGTCCCAGCCGTGTGTGCTTTTCTAGAAACAAAAGCCACCACTGGATTAGAAGGAATGGTTTAGCTGCATGTAACGTCATAACCCATTGCTAAATATAAAAAGGCTGTAATGTGAATCTAGATAAGAACATGTAATGATGGTGACATTTCCCTCTGCATGACCCTGGCTGAATATGGCAGCGCTTTCTTAACCTAAAACCCATTTGGCACTAAGCTAATGGGATATGATCCGAACTAAATGATGTGTGGGGCCTTGTTATTTGCCTTTGCTCACAAAACACTTCCCTAGTTTATTGCATTTTACGGTTGAAGGGCTTGATCACTAGTATTATGGCTTTGTAAATGGGCGTCAATAAATTACCCTCTGATTAAAGACAATGCCCTCACTTTAGGTGTGAGACCTATTCGCTATGCATGATTAGCATAGGTTATTTTGTGTGCACTAGTTTAATCACTTAAGTTCCCCTTTCACTTTGCCTGCACCGCCATCACTCTTATGTGACAGGTGCAACATGTCTCAAATGTGAAACTCAATGCTGTAAAGCTTTTGTAAGTGGTGAGAAAAGCTTTCACTTGCTTATGAATGCTTATCTTTTCATTTGTACAATTCACTACTAAAGGGTTGGATTGCTACTGGAGAAAAATTGAAAAAGTCCCTCTTCACACCTGGCTGTAATTCCTCAGTAACAGATCATAATACAATTTAATGAATAGTTAAAATGTGCTCTTTTAAGCACCAGTTTTTCATCCCGGCCTCAACCCTACTCCCAACAGCAGCAAATTTGTATTCCCTGCTTTTCTTAAAAAAACTTGAAAACTGGACCAATTTGCCACAGCAAAATGCTATTACATTAACACAACATGTTGCCGTTTGGACTTGTTTCCTAATATCTGTACTCTATGGCCTGTATAATATTGGTATTGTATATGTACTGGTTTATATTTATGTCTATAGCTGTTGTTTCTAACTGTCCTGAACACATATAATGTATGGTCTGTTCATCCTTTTTTTTCCCCATGCCTGTTTTTTTTTTCTTAACCTTATAGGGGGTCTAAGGCAGAGGATGTTGTCTGTAAAGACCTTTGATTGATTTTGGGCTATACAAAAATAAATGTCTTATCTTGTGTTTCATTACATCAAAACAAAGCTTACCTTAAACTTCTATCTCTGAATTCACTGTCAGACTGTTGCAATCCCTTAATTTTCTTACCTTGGTAAACATCTTAATGTGTTGCCAATAATTTGTCCGTGTTTCATTATCTTGTTTATGTTTTTCTCTCTTTTTTTTTTTGCACTGTTTCTTTGAGTAAACAGACACAGCTAGAGGCTTTCTTTGTAATATTGGTAGCCACCACCACATAATACACTAGTGTTGGCTACAGATCTCAGGAACACACTCTAAACAACATTTTTTGAGCATTCAACAATGTGTATTGAGTGACAATTTTAATTAACATACCTTACCCTATTATAAATATGTTGAAATCCAAATATTTTATCTACTTAAACAAAATGCTAATCTCGTTAAAGTTTGGAAAGTTTTCTCCATGTTGAACTCAATCTACGCCAATCAAATACTAAATTTTTATGATATTCATATATGCAGCTCTTCACTGAAGCTGTGAAGTAGAGTTTCGGGTGTTGGAATAACAACGATGTGGTAAATAACGAGCCAGATGGTGCAGGTCTGTTGACACGAAGCTTTATGCATGGCAACAAGGGATAAGAGAATGGTGTATTTTTGCTGACCTCCATGCTTTTGGAAAAAAACTGCTGACCCCTCTCAGCAGCTCCCCACAGGTTTGTTTCATGCATCTTCAAACCTCAGTCACACTGATTGATACACTGCGGAATAGCCTGGAGCTTCATATTCACATGAAAAACCATACAAGTTCTCAAAGACGAGGCGTACAGGCCATTACGGGACTTAGTAATCCCAAGCAACCTGTGAAAATCAACTGTTGCACTGCTAAATATATCTTTACTTCAGGCTTATTCATTATATTCTATTAATGGATGAGAATTTCAAAATTCACTGCAGCCATCTTTTATTAATTATAGCTGGCTCTGCTTTGAAATCTTTAAAAGCTGCATAAAAATCTGCTGTTGGATTTTCCGATGTTATATTAATCTTTTTTTTTTAAAATAATTTTCTTTTTATTGTTTTGATATATAACCACTGATGGACATATTGGAAGCACATACAAACAAACAGTTTGTACTAATATAGTATAAAAATTGTATTATTACTAAGTATTCTAACACCGAACTTTCGGGGGGGTGTTATATTAATCTTAAGTTATTTCTCACTTACAAAACTTAATTTAAGAATAGAACGGCATTCACAATAACATTTCTCTCCATGATCGTTTTTTTCAAATCCATGTTTTTGTTGTTGTATTGGTGCCTATGAGAGAGAGCCAGGTTCTTTGTCCTCAGTGTGGATTATTCCCACTGTGAGCGGGATGAGTGAGGGAGTCGGGAGGATAATGAGGGCATGAAGGTGGGCCCAGTGACAGCCAGCAGGGCACAGCTAGGTGGATCCGCTTGTGGCGCTAAGCTTCTTAACTCTCCGCTTCTTCAGTGGCATCCTTTAACTAATATCAAACATCACGTTCTTGGCAATATAAAGATCCTACAACAGACACATGTTTAATTTCACTGGCCACATGATGATGAAGGTGGCAATGATGTATCATCGTTCAGTATTGCCAAACACTTTACATTTCGTATAGGTCAAAGAAATTCAAAATTAAGCTGTGACGAATGATACATTTCTCTATGTAAAGTGTCCTCTGTTTATGTAGAAAGTTGTTTAGTGAGCAGCATTCCGCAAAGCGAATACAAACTGTCTTGTTATTTATGAATGCATGTCTATTCACCTTGAGTTTATGTGCGTTATAATGGTATCAGTTACAGTCGGGACTCAGCACAAATAATGTTAACTACACTTGTTTTTGAAAACACATATTTGGATTTGGAGCCTATGCTTTGTATATATATGATCATACTATGACTGTAAGGGATGACTTCTCTGAACCTGTTTTAAATAGTGATAATACTGATTCAACACAGACAAAAAAAGATACACCTTTTTAAAAAAATCGGATCTTGATATTTGAACTTTTTTGGCCACACATTGGCAGTATTTATATTAGGTTGGCAGACTTCATCATCAATACATAAGACATCACTTCCCGCTCATGTCAAACAGTTGTCAGGCCTAATGGATATATGATATGGCTGAGTAGTCAATCTCAAACTTATTAAATGCAAGTGCTATATTTTTTTGAAGACTGCTGAGTTAACAGGAGGTTTATGAAGTGGGATGCAGAAGTACAGTTGCCTCCATGTTGCTCTGCACCGGCTTGTGATACTCTGCTGTTTGTTTAATGACAAACTGATACTTATATATATAGGATTTTAGTTACAGCGACCAACATACGTCATGTGTGACTACATTCCCTGTGGAGGCTTTAAAATTATGCAGTGTTGCTTACTGTCAACACTTTCCATGTTTCTGTGGAGTTGTGTGAGCACTTTTAAACTGACTCCTGCTTATCTAATTATATGCCAGCCATGTTAAACCTCAACACACCTCTTGTACTTGCTTGTTTCTTTTATTTTTTGTGAAATTATAAAGTAAATATGATTTTTTTTTCACCAGTTGTATAAGAAATGGTAAAAGGGTATCTGGAATGGATTTCAGAAGTGCATTTCAGACATGCATTCTACATTGTTTGTTTATGTCAGAAACATGAATAGTTGTCAGTCTTCTGCTGTAGTCCCGCCTCTATAAATAGATGTGTATGCTGTGCGATTCCTGATGGGCTTTTGACTAGTCTTCCTTCTTTCTCCTTTTATTCTGCTTCCCACTTCAACCCCCCCACACACACTGAGCTAGGCACTCTATCCACTTATCAACCATCTCCTATATTAAATGGCACCTTACTTAATTCACCCTGGCACAGTTCACTCTTACACCACACACAAAGATGATTATTACTATATTGCAACTCTCGCTCACCCTTCACCTCATCAGTGTCAAAGGTTATCTTTCAAACTCATTTCATTCCCTTTGATGAAATGCTCTACTTGGCTTTCACTTTTTTATTGAACCATTACAAGTGCAACATTTTCTAAACGGTCCCTCTATTAGTGAAAGGGTTGTCTCGGGTGAGCCATGAAATGCTTCTTACCAAGGGTTTACGGACACACAATGAGGGTGAAAGGACAAGAGAATAGCAGCACTTATGCCATCAAGGGGTGGTTTTGGGCTTGAAAGTGTTAATGAGACTATACATTATGTAAAAGCTCACTGTATCGTAATTAGAACTCAGGCTGTCTAATTTATGAGACATCTGCCGACATTGACTGGAATCTTAACATGTGACTCCATATGGCACCCAGCTGAATACATACATATGTCTGACCTGAATTTAGTAAATGGTTACACTGTCACATATGTTGTTAACGAGGTGAAATGTGATATTGCAAACAATTGTTCTTGACTAATTACAAGCTAAGTAAATGATGGCACTAAGGAAACAATTAGGTCCCATCTGAGACTAGGCTGCTTCAAATCTAGCATAAAACACTGCAAAATGAATTGTAGCTCTTGTCGCAGTGAAAATATTTGTTCTTTCTTCAAGCATCTGAAAAACATTTGCATAAAGTAATAAAATCATTCTCTGGATTACACTTTGTATTTTAATGCCATAACACTCAGCAATCACATTGTTAGTTTTAAATAATCCTTAAATTGAGTTTTATTGTCCAAATAATGTGATTTTTTTTTTTTATGTTTTTGAATTGCGCAACATGTCCTAAACCGCTCAGCATCAGGTCTTAATTAGCGGCAGTGCATTCAAATTAACAATTTGCCCACGCTCGTTTACTACATTAGTATTATCAAATAGCTGGCTAAGTGGAAGACATGTGGCGATGCAAACTTTTGTGGCCATGATAGCAATTTGCAGTCGGATTAGTAAATCATCATCCACATCTAAATAATGACTTTTGCCAAGTGCCTGCCTTCCAAATAATTACCATCAAGTGGGACGTGACTGCGGGAGGCTCTAAGGGCTGATGGGAGCTCATCAGGGAGGCCAGCCATTTACTCCAATCGACACCGATGCAGTGTGCTCTCCCTCCGGTCCTCCTACCCACACCCCGAGATGCTGACTGCGGCGTGCTGCTAATTAACTCAATGAAGATGAGCTTTCTGCCACAGTTGTCTTAAATACTGCTCAGGTGTGCTTGCACTCTCACGGCTTCATGCCAGTCTGGCTGTTTGACTCTTCGGTTTGCGGCTGCACGGCTGAACGCGGATTGTGTCGTATTGCACATGCACGGCAATTTGTATTGTACCTGTTTAACAAAAGGAAGGTAACTCATGTATCGCAACTACGTTTTACCATTATATAACATTAACTAACATGGGCAGATGAGTAATTGCCTTTCTTGTTGCCTCAGCTGCCTTTATGATACTCATAATGTTGTCTCAAGCATTTCTATTATAATGTATTGCTTTCTCGATTGGTGCTTATTATTATTCACTCCAGGGTAACTTCATGGTGAGATCTTATTTGGTTGCTGCCTTTGAAGGGACCTAAACTAACTCTGACTTGGCCATGAGAGAAGAGCAGAAGGTAATTACTGTGAGGAGTGCCTTTTTCATTGAGGAAAAGACAATGGAGACACCATCAATAAGGACAAATCTCCCCGAACACTTTCACCACACAACCTGTAATGAAGACCTTTACTATTGGCTTAGATAGATGGGGCTTTCTTTGAGAGCGAGTGAGTAAGAGGCAGGTAGATGTTTGTTTAGGGCGAGCTCGTGCTGGATATATTGGAATGGGAGTGGGCCTGTCGGATAGAAAGGCACATTAAGACCAAGGTGATTAAGGAAGAGAGTTGATGGAAAACCAAGTACTATTGACAAGGCTTTGTCTTCTGTGGGTCTCCCTTGTGCCCACATTGATGCCCCTGTCCAGTCTCCTCCAGGCTAAGCTACCCGACTGGATTCACAAAACCTAAGGGGGATTGATTGTTCTGCAGCAATTTTCTATTCAAGCCCAGGCCAGCATATTGATTTTGCAGGTTTCAGAAGTGGTGGTCTTATGTTTATATTACTGTTAATCATTACTCTCTTGGCATTTCATCTCAGGCACTCATGGTGTGCAATTAATGCCTTGGGTGCAAAGTGGGACATTTACGTTTTGCAGAGCACTTTATATCCACATACTGTAAATGCCTTTTACAATTCTTTAAAACCATATCAAACAAAAATAACAATAAAAGTCTTAACAAATGCACATACATGCTCAGACCTTAAAATTCATCTGGGGAGGCTCCAGTGTGGAATACAGAGCCAGTGCTCCTGACTTGAAAGCCTGTGCAGAGCCTCAGATGTGACATCAGCTTGTTCTGTCTCCTGCTCCCCCGCCTTCCCCTGCTTCCTTTCCTCTCTCCTACACTCTTTCATCAGCTGAGCCCATCTTTTGACACTTCAGAAGGTGTTCCTCACATGCCTGTCACCTCTCCCCTCCTCCACCAACACTTTCTTCCCAGCTCTCTATTGAGAGCACGTGTCTCTGTCTGAAACTTATGTACTTTGTAGAGCTAACGCTTTGGCGTTTGCATCACCTTGAAGTTAGTAAGTGCTAGTGAGCAAGGAGACCCATCTTTAGTGTTTAAAGGGGGACGAGCACAGAAACATTCAGATAGTGTGGCATGGTAAGGTGGCAGGCATCACACTGTTGAGGGGGAGGGAAGTAATTGTTTCACCTTTGTACCTGCACTAGCTTACAACAATGAACAAAACACTACGAAGAAGGAAGGTAAAATGTTCAGGACCTATGTTTCTCCTTTGTGTTAAAGATGCTGAAAGTGCTTTCTTTCTTTAGCTCCTTCCTTTTACAACCAGCTTTATCTGTAGATGTGACAAGCCATCACGTGTAACATGTTCTTTGGTGGTTTAAAGTGATTTCTGGTTTTTGAAGAGGGTTGGAAAAGTGTATGTAGGTGTGGAATGCTCTTCCATAATCTCAAATAACATTTTACATAACAATATAATATATATAATTAGGTTTTGTCTAGTGTTTCAACAGTGTTTTCACCACTTCTGCTCAGTGGTGGAGGAACTGCCTGTGTATATTCAGACAAAGATTTGCCCTAATAAAAGCAGAGCACCTAATGTTTTTACAAAAAAGCCAATCATTTGTTGCTGTATGTATATTCCTGAGCTTGAACTGTATTCCCTGTTGAACACATTGCTATGTGGGCTGAGCTGTGTTGACTCCCACATGCTTCAGCAGCAGTTTGGATGACAGCATCAGCCTCAGAGCCAGTGTCTCACCTATGTTTGGATTCAGGTGCCCTTTGCCATTTTAATGTATTCAGAGTCTTAATATATTCCTATTCTGGAATACATGTGTTGCTTGATTTTCCTGTGGGTTGGTTGCTAAGAATAGTTGTACATATATGTAACATGGCATTAGAAAGGCTTAGAATTATTTGTAATGACGTTGGTGACAGGTGCTCTATAACATTTAACGTAAAGCATAAATAGATCTGTCATTTGTGCTGTGTTCTGTGCATTGACTTTCATCTACTAAAGTTTGTTTCTCTAACACACAACATTACAATAACAATCTCTGGGCATAAAAAGTTCTTCAAACACAATCGACTCACTGCAATAAGATTTAAAGATTGTTGTATAGAGTGGAATAGAGCAGATTGGTTTGGGCTAGTAACAGCACAGCTGCAGAAAGGTAGAAAGAGACAGTGCTAACTGAAATAGAGGAGACACAAAGTCACCGACATGCAATAAACGCATGGAGGGTGAAAGAAAGTGCATCACGGGAGGTCCCATCGGCAGCCTAGGCCTATAGCATCATAACTAGGGAACTGTAAACTTTATCAAAGAGAAAAGTTTGAAGCAAAGAAGAGGGTTGGTGTTTTCCTCCTGAATCTAAACTGGGAGCTGGGCCAAACACACGGAAAAAAACTTTGCCTACTGTTTTGTGCTGTTTCTATGTTGAGCCATAAGCCTAACTTTGTGGCACTCTACATGAAATGAAACACACAATATCTGTCTTCAAAGTTCAGAAGTACGCATCTAGGCATAGTATATAGCTTCACGTTTATCTGTATTAGGTCAATTTATTTAGAGTGTGATTTTCATATACACAAACAATCTACTGCATGATTATTTTCTCTTTAACCAGTTTGTTAAGTTGCTGTGTTGCTTTCGTAATACTCTGCAGCGTCCGCTCCTCACAAAAATCCCCTGTAGGACCATGTGAGTTTCAGCTTGTCCTCACCTAAAGAGACATCAGACACTCTTGTAGCCTTTCAGCACTGTTTCCTCCATAGTCGCTCTTGATGTAGCAGAAGCAGGGTTCCATTTCCATGGCATTATCCTCTCCCCATGTAAAACCACAGCTCCTATCGAGGCCTAATCCTCAGCATGGGGAGAGAAGGGCAGGCATTTTAGATTTATTAGGTTTTTTTTTCTCACAAAGCTAAAGAAAGCCCTAGGAATGCAGTTCATGCCACGCTGCGATCAGTATGTGCACAATGCTCACCGACAAAATAGGATTTCAGCTTGCCAAGTTACAGAGCAAGGAGAAGGAAAAAGTATCGGTGGGACTTGAGAAACATTCCTTTCTAGAAAGCTTTACTTCATTATCAAGTATTATTCCCTGGAGTAATGGGAACATTAAACGAGGCTTTTTTAATATGCTGGTCAGACATGCTGCTGGCTATTTGAGCGTTGGAAGAAACAGGCACAGAGGACTATAGCAAAGCGGCTCTAAATTTGGCTGGGGATTTTCTGCCTCTCTGGATTTTGTTATTCCTTGGAAGAGTAGTTTGAATTTGGTGTTTCTCTGTGATTATTGTCTGTTGTTTTATTCTGCAGTAACCACGGCCCAAGTGCCATCCTTCTCTGGGTTCAATAAACACTTCCGTGAATGACATTATTCGTAGGCACCGGGCCTGACCAGGGCTGGGATATGGCGCTTTTATTAGAAAACATGAATCTTGTCACTGGGACGCCTAAGGATTATTGATGGTGGTTGCGGCGCAGATGGCATTTGCAGATAAAGTGAGGCTTAATATTCAAAATTATCATAGTGGTATCTGTGACATTCTTCAAGTAGTGCCTAGTCCTTATCGACCGGCTGCTGGTTTCACAAAACGAAAGAATTAATTTATTCTCCAGATCGATTTTGAAGATAACACATTTGGTGCTGCCCCTCCGATGGCACATCTACCGGGATATGATGGATAAGACTATGGTTGGAATAATATCCGAGGTCTTGTGGGTGTTTGAGGCAAGACACAAGTTTTTCCTTTGAAGTTGGCTGCGGCAATTTTTAGTCGTCTTTTTAATGTGTCAATTGGCTCCATTTTTGGCTTTGAGCGCTTGAGATTGTTTGGTAAAGCAGACTAGAAAGTGTGCTTTTGTCACTCCGTCACTGCCTTCATTCGTGGCCCCTTCAGTTGAACTTATTAAACTGTTGAAACACTTCCTTTTCCATCTTAATCTGTCATCGAAGAGTTTGTGCGCTTGTCTCTTCATGTGCTATAACTGACAAAGCAAGCGTTTCAACACTGTTAATCTCTCTTTGATCAAAATCTTTGCCTTTCTCCTGTGGTGTAATAGACACATTCGATTCCTAAATGAGAAAAGTCATCACTTGATCCACGATTGAGGCAGTTAAATGGAAAGATTTTCTCTCTGCAATGTTATCCGTTGTTTTCCTGTTCATAGGGCATCATGTGGGCGCCAAAGGTAAATTATCGTCACTGATGTCAGACATTAAATATGGAAGAGTTCTGTGTTAGCATCATTTGCCTAATTTGTGTAAATATCTTGGCCTGTCTGAAGGCTGTGATTTTTCCAGCTTTTGTTTATGGTGCTCCTTTCCCCGACTGGAGCAAATTAAGATCCTCATTATTTTATTTGTCGCATGCAGGGTTTTTAATGGCCTTTCAACAAATTAAATAACCTCAGGGCATGGGCAGGATTAATTAGATAATAACAATCTCTTTTCATCTTTTTTTTTTGTTTTTTGTTTTTAGATAGATTATGTCTCAGGGATGAAATGGCCCTTTGTTTCAAATGTGGACCAGAGTAGGAATCATTGTGGCAGAAAATCTAATTATTTACAGAGAATCAGGAGAGCTAGTTTGTTTGGAGTCTAATGGCCACAGCCCACCTGGTTGTATCCTAAATTAACTTCAGCATTGTAAAGTGTTGACACCGGAAAAAATGTAAATGCATGACAAAGTATTTGGGCTGCTGAGTATGAATTCAAAACTTGAGCAACCTTATATGCTAAAGGACTAATAATGAGATTTTGATAACTCTACGTAATGTTTAGAATTTGTGCCAACCAAAAGAATCCATTTGTTCGGCTACAAACTCATGACTTTGACACTGATGATTTTGAGGCATTGTGGTTAATGGTAAACATGATCAGCTGTATCATTAAAATTTTAGTTGGAGTAGTAACTTAAACTATGTCTCTCACATGGCCTGGGAACCCCTCAGTGTTCCCCCAGAAGAGCTGGATGAAGTGTCTGGGGAGTGAGAAGTCTTGCCATCTTCACTTACTGCTGTCACCACTACCCGGCCCTGGATGAGCAGAAGCAGATGGAATTAGATTAAATAGAGCAACTTTTTTTGTTTCAGCTTTTTTCATGGCTGGTAGTATTTCATTTTTCTTCTAGACTCACAAAAGTGAGTCTATGAGTAAAAAAACCCCGCAAATCTATACTTTTTATATATAAGAATAAATGTGCTTAACACAATTGAGTTTTTCTGCAGCAGCCACTGCAGCGTAGCTTCTCTAGGGCATAGAGCCAATGAACCTCTTAACATGTTGTGTCGAGATGTTATCCAATTTCTGCAGAAGAGCCTGATAAACTTATTGGGATTGGCTTGCAGTGCCGATCTCCCTTGAGCTAATAACATCCAAATTACAAGACTGATAACAGCATTAAGAAAAATTAAGAACAGCTCCCTCGTCCAAGCCAGAGCAACCCAGTTCATTTCCTTCAGTACATATTAAATTTAGATTTGCTGCCTTACAGTAGTGCAAAAAACCCCCATCAAACTCCACATCTAGTTTGATGTTTTACTGTATTTCCTTATCGACAGCCTTTCATGCTCCAGGCTAACTACTTTTTCACTGAAAAAGGTTTTTCATCGAGATTTATCTACCACTGATAAGATAAACTGCCGCCTTTCATCGGCAGATCAGGTAATTGTACAACCTTTTCTGCTGGAAGAGACTGGATGTAGCCAGTCATATTTGTCATATGTGTGGCACAGTTAACAGCAGTAAAAATGGGGACTGATAATTTATTAGTTTGCTGGATTTGTAGACACAGATATGCCTGTTAAAAGTGACATATGGAAAGCAAACATCTCTATCTTATATTGAAATTGTCAGAAAAGATTCTCTCAAAAGACCACTAATTCAGTTTTTATTCATATTTCTCATTGGATTCTGATCAGATAAAAAGGACTTGTGAATCTTGACCTTTACACGCAAATGTGTCATGTTTTATTCTCAATTCTGAAGATGGATCAGGGTCAGTGCCTTTCCTTACATGTTACATATACAGTTTCACTCTAATGGATGAGCCTTTATGTGACTGGAATGATTCTTATGCGATTGCAGCTTCAGAACTTACTTGCTGGAATAAAAAAAAAAAATTCATTTCTCCAGACAACTACATAGAAGAATTTGTGTGCTTGATTACAGTGTGTGTGGCAATCATATGGTGAAAGTTTAGTATTTCTAAACAAAGTATTGTTGCTTGTGTCTAAAAAAGGAACCATATTAGCAACTCTTATTAATGACCCCTTGACTCTACACACTTAATCTTATCGCAGAAGAAACTCCGCCATTTTCAATTCAGCATGCTTTCATCTCGTTAGGAACCCAGAACACAACTCTGTACAACTTAGCATTAGACGCACACAATTGTCATCCAGACACATAATACTCTGGTGCATGTAAACTTGGAAGGAGTGTGAAATCCAGCTGAGAGGGCGTAACCGAGCCATGAGCGCAGTCTGACTTAGCTCTGCATGCACCGACTGAGACGCCATTATCTTCAAGAGACTTACTAACATTGGTGCACAAACTGTATCACTCCTGATAAAGATGGAAATTAAAGTAATGCCTAATAACAGGGCTAAACCGTTTGTTTCATTCCTTCTATGGACCGGCCTATTAAAAGTTTTACATGGTAATTTTTTCACCGGGGAATAATGAAGATACAGCAAAAATTGTAATGTTACATTTGCTCAACGTTTTCTCAGTGGCGTGTTTAAATACACAATAAGATTTTAGTTAGCAGCAAAACGAATTAGCTCGGAGGCCTACGCATTGACATTCAGTGCATTTGAGCTCAAAGGAACGCTACAGGCAAGAGTTAATTTCTTAAAATGAAACTAAGCGTATTGGTACAGAGTTTTATGGAAATCTGACCAGTATGTCTCCTGGGCTTTATAGGAATGTTCTAGCGCCTGTGGGCTAATATTAAGTAGGGGCTTGTTTGCTATTAACTGCATTACACTGCTGTATCATAAAGGAGCTGCAGGGAAGTTAACAGGGCTGCAATGTTCTGTTAAACTTGCCTGAAGTTTTTGCCAACAACCTGATACAGAGAGAGTAATGACTACATTAAGGGGATTTGTGTTGAACTCTGCAGGATTGTGTCACCATTCTGACAAATCGTACAGGATGAATTTTGGGGGTATTTTTCCCCTTTTCTGCTTCATTAGATATTGTGTTAAAAGAGACAAATGTGGAAAAGAGGAAGAGGATGACATTTTCAAAAGGTTGAAGCTACTCCTCTACCCAAAGGGTGCACTAGTAGTTCACCACTAATTCACTAAACCTTTTGGAAACTCCAGACTTCTTACCCTTATATGTAATATAATCGACAGACAGTGAAATGAGGACTCCAGTTCCTGTTTCATATACTCATTACAATATTAAGAGTGGACTACGGTGTGTGAAATGGGTCTTCCTCTAAATTAAAAACCCAACCATACTGAGGAAAGTCTTTTAAATAGACATTTTGGCCCATCGCAGTAACTTGGATGATGACACATTACACATGACCTGGGTTTGGTGCAAGCGTAGTTAAATATGGGAATTAATGGGAAAGCTCAAATGACTATCTTAATTCTCGCCTTATAATTTCTCCCTCAGCAGCTTTGAGTAATAGGTGGATAATTAGCAGAAGGTGAACAAGCTTTTTAAAGGATGAGATGTCCTCTATGAGTTCAGTAAAGTTGTGTCGATACAGCACAGTTTTTATTGTTCTTCTTTATGCCAAATTGTTGCGTTGGGGTTGATAGATATATAGATGTGGAGGCAAGTGTTATCAGTGTCCATTGTGGAACATCACTGAAGTAGATTGATTGTAATAATTATCTTGAAACCATCTATTATTGGCTGCAGAGTACTTTACTGTGTTTTTTCCCCATTGCATTTTCTGCTCTCAAAGTTAAAAAGCCCAGTAATTGCACTTCTTCTTATTCAGTACATAGACACTTAGGAGGGAAGTGCAAGCGCTGCTGCTAACAGTGGAGTAATTTTGTTGTCAGGCATGTTTACATTGGACATTTAGACAAATGACAAGCTACTGCCAGCTTCACATTTCAATTTTGATATCACAAATCTCTCTCAACCATTTTACAAACAAGATTAATTGCATTGTTTCTGGGCTAGATGGTCAAGCTTGCATATCTTCTCAAAAAAACAGTTTTTCAGTTTCCAAAGACTTGAGAGCTGCAGCAAGGCTATCTTTATTCTACGTCAAATGTTTTGTAGCACTATTCTTTTATGGTTGGGAAAACAATGGGCTTTCCATTAAAGTAACGACTGACATAGGGCCTAGGTTTTAAACAAGAAGAGGTACATATAGGAGCCTCAGATTGGATAGGTTTGTGCTCGTTCATACACACAGTTATTAGATTATGAAGAACACATTTCTCATGTCAAGAGACTTGAAAATAATAATCAGCTTTTCTTCTATTTTGTTCAAGGATGTCCTCGAGTCAAATAATACATTTTCAGTGAGAATGTGGTATGCCAGGGCAACTTTAGTATGCTCTGGTTTATCAGCCGGTACAAACATGCACCTTGTTAGCAGCAGACTGACTTTGTAGGAGCCATGTTGACTCTTTTGTCTCCCTCTTTTCCCTCCAACCCCAGGCTATATAAAAATGAATCCCCTAATTGATTTAATGCTTGTGCACTCCCACATGCATGAACATTTGCAGCATCAGGCTGCGCTATAAGTGGTAGGAAAGAGTATGGTTAGAAAAAAAAAAAATGAACAGAAGGGGCACCGATTTTCAAATCCTCTCAAGTGACACCTTGGTTACTAAGGCGATGGAAAGTGTGCATGAGTGAGGGCTGCTGGTGGGCGGTGTGATCTCGTATCCCATGAAAGGTTGCCGGGCCGTGCGCGCCATGAAGCTAGGTGGAGATTTATTCCCATTCAGAAGAACATTATTGTTGACCTTGCCTTGCCTAGGAGAGCCTGAGTAAACAGAGGCCTAATAAATCAACTTTAACAAGCACAGTAGTCCAGGCTGGTGGAGCAGCCATGCAGCTCCGACACACAGGGGTGGATTAATCCACACTAGCGCCTCTCCGCAGAGGGTACCTGTAGAGTCCGATTTAGCGGATGGTTTGCATGCAGACGCACAGGGGCATTTAATTGCTCTACTGAATGCATCTCCCCAGCCAATGTGTTTGTATTCACACTCTGAGCTGTGCAGAGGATACAGAGCAGTCAAAGGAGAGGATATATAATCACACCCTTGTGCAGAATATCTCGACTACACTTGAAATTTCATTACATGCTCACCTAGTGTTCCACTGCAGGATACATTGCTCATTTGATTTCTCATCAAATTCATCCATGTCAGGACACCTCATCAATGATTTACACTTTACGCTGCAATGTATATTGATAAAAAATAATAACATCCTGGTGTTATGGCAAAATAAAAAACAAAAACAATTTACCCTGTTGTTTCCATGTCTACAACATCAAATCATTGTTTAATTATAGCATTGTCTTTTTTTTTCAGCAACTGACATGTGAATAATAACACCATAACATGTTTCAAACCAATATGCACAGCCAACGCACACATTTGCAATGAATGTACACCTCCACAGACTCATGGCTCCCCATTCTTCCACCGCAACCTTCTTCACCCCAAGTCTGCACTTCTTTGCCTCAGGGGTGTAAATGCGAGTGGGTGCTGAATAGTAATTTTTTGCGTGTTGCTTCTAGGACGGGATTATACTGAATATATGGAGAATTGGCTGTGTCAGTCTGTCAGTCAATATCTCAGTCTGTTAGTCTCGCTGACATGTGGATGACGGAGCACCCCAGATCATTCGCAGGAAAACATACAAAGCTCCTCTTTATTTGCCAAAAAACAGAAGGGAAATAATATATGTGATAAATCCACGGGACATAAATGAATGATTCTTAGGCAACAAGTCCAAGTCCCGGTGCTTGAATTCCTTTACATGTGTCCGTGTTTGCATGTGGGCGCCAGTGTAAATGTGGGAGAGTTATTCTTCCAGTGTCATATTTTTGGCATGGTTGTATTGTGTCCCAGGCTGCTGCACAGTTGGTGAATATCAATGCAATGTGGCGTAGTGACGGGGACTGGAGCTGACATGTTGTCACACTGTGATGAAAAGCACTCTGAGATGATGTGGCGGGAGTGTTCCTCCTGTCCGCAGAGGGAAGGCAAGCCGGCGCTGGCATTTGTGTGTTCCTTTGTGTTAGCACGCGTGTGAGTTTATGCTTTTTTGTCTCTGGATACTCTTGCAATTCTAGGCGCCTCTAGTGTGCCATTAAAATGTATATCATGACATTATCATTAATTACTCATTCATTTTCGCTTATACATTTGGAAAAACGTGCAGTATTGTAGTTAATCAATTTTCCTGCCTGCAGCCGCTTTCCAAAGAGGTTTCAACAGCAGTTAATTTGAGTAATAATGATTCAGAATTACTTTTTGTTTTTTCAGTACCGGTTTGTCCGTCACAGTGTCATTCTGTTCCTTTTTAGTGACACCTTCATAGTAAGTAGATCATCACAGATAGTGTTCTGGAAAACGTTCTGCAGAAGTGAGTCGGCACCCTGAATGATTAGAATGTCACCTGCACTGAAATGTAGAGCCAAGATCAAACCGCTGAAATCTTTAAAGAGGTAATCGAATATTAAGAGGTGATGTAATAGACTGAGTGTGATATTCTAACCTTTTAGAAGTGTGCTCTTTGATCCCCAACTCTGAGCTTTAATATTTGCATCATCCGACTTGAATCCAGGAATGCCTCAGAGCCTTTAGACATGTGTTTATATACTGCATAATAAACACATACACTAGCTTTTTGTATTTAGCTGTACATCAGATGGAGCGTTTTCACCTCTTTGTCCTCGCCAGTGCTTCTGGATTTCCCAGGCACTCTATCATGCCGCCGTGAACCTGCTGCACTCCCTAGCATTTACACCACTGGAGAGCTGACATGTGAAGGGGAAAGAAGTCAATTTTCCCTGACTGAAGCAGTGATCTGACCAGTTCTTGGCACACTCTTGGGGGCCTTGTCTAGGCCCCCTGTTACCTGTTTTGGGCAAAGGTTCAGCTCTCACTTGGGCTTGGCTCGGTTAAAAGCTTTGCCTAATGCATACACTTTAGTCTCGGCAGACACATAACACAGGCCCCACCTGGTCACTGCCTGAACCTGGTCAGGTTAATTATTGAACAGGAGAGCATGGCGGACACAAGAGCACAGGGGCCTGCATGAACAAAATCTGTTATTGTCACTAACTGTCTGTGACTTTTTACATGCACAAACAGTGGAAGCTGGTGTTTAGCTGTTGCAAAACAAGACTGCTATCCCTTCTGTTACTGTTTGTCTTGCAGGGCTTACTCTATACTGTATATCACCTTGAGCATTGTAAGAAATGAATGATGAGATAAAGTATTACATTTATTGTATCTAATCTTGTGTGTTCCTTTTTGTTATTGTATCAAGTTTGTTTGAATCTGGAACAGTGCTGTTGGGAAAGGTAATGAAATCCACTTATAGGACTGAGATGCTTAGCTTTGTATCTTATGTTTATGTGGAGGCATGTGTGGCCCTCCTGGGCTGTCATCCTGTGTTAGCAGTGCATTTCTGAATATGCATCAGGCTCAATCCGGGAGTTGACTGCTGCCTTCTCTCTCTCTCTGCTCCGCGAGCCTTTGGTCACAGCTACTCAGCTCCAGTCCTTTTTGATACAATAGTCTCATTGAAGTACTCCTCTCCAGATGTTCTCTCCATAGATAAATTTACTATTCAGATCTCTATAATTGATTGTAATATGCAGAATTAATGCCCTGGGTTAGAAAAAGAATTCTTGGAATCGTTTGTCACTTTGCTTTTGAAATTCAAAACAAGAAAGCACCACCATGCACTTTTTTCTTTTGCCCAGACAGAACATACAATGCATCAGTGCATCGGTGCCTATTTGCATATTCTCAAGCTTATTCGGAGCAAAACAACTTGGGTATTGTTATAGACGTAATTAGGAAGATGATCAAACAGGCTCTTTCGCGACATTCACTCTCCTCTTCCTCTCTCAAGCTGATTGGAGCAACACTGATAGCATTGCTGAATTTAAATTTTTATTGCGCAGAGTGGCTGCTAATGACCATTTCCATGCACGCCAATGAGTAATGTTCTGCATGTGATGAATTTAGGAAAGTTTGGTGTTGTCGAGTTCAGAAAGCACCAGAGTCAAAGAGACAGACAAGACAGACAGAGAGAAGTATTGAGAGAGACAGACGGATGCATTGACAGAGAGCGAGGCTGAGCAGCGAGCTCATTTGAAATTCCAGTGTGTTGGTAATAATAAGGGAACCTCGGCAGCCCTTGTTGAATTATAGATCACACTGGCATGATTGGATGAGGTTAGGCCATTGTAACACTAGCTTAATAATTTACCGATTGTATTACTACAGTAACAGTTGCATCGAGGTGATAAGCACTTTTCCAGTCCTTCCACATACATGACGGAAAAAGGGCTGAATGTCAGAAAGTCTTTTAAGTGATGTGATTTTGTTTGAAGGCCACACTGGTTTATGACGGCACTTAGTTCTGTGCATAATTCTCCAAAGTTCTTTTCATTTGGGTTATTTTCCAGACGCAGAATGACATCTTAAGCTGTTAGTGCTCTGGCCTTAAATTCCTCATTGTACCCTATGTACTTATTAACATGCTTCATTGTAACTTTGTTTATGCATGTCTCATGTTTGAGACTTAATGGAGTGGTAGGGTAGACCAAGGACACAACCATTAAATTTGATCACGAGTAAAGGCTGGATTTTTTCTTTTTTTTTTTAAACTTTTCTTTAGTTTCAAAGATATTGCGTTTGATTGAATTACTTGACTTTGGGCCTTGATGGATGAATGCAGGCTCTTAAAGTGCCCTTCCTGTTTTAATCATGTGATGAGAAAGGACATCAGGTCACTTTTGTGTCACTACACACAAAACGATCATAATACACTGCACAGACTTGTTCTGACTGAATATGATGCATCATGGCACTTAGTCCTCACAGCTGTACTTCAGTCTATTTTACCTCAGTGCCTGTGTTTATGAACACAGAACGACCTCACCTTCAGTCTGCCAGATGTAGAGCGGTGTCCCCTTTTTCACCAAAAAATTGGCAGGCTGCAGACTTCATGATGATGCAGTAGGAAATGAGAAAATATTGTTTGGTTAGAGGACACTGAGGTTGGAAGTGATAGGACCAAGCAGCAACCTCGTTAACTTCAAACTCTGTTGTTGGCAGTTGGTGAAAATCCAGTCAGGCAGCCACACATATCCCCGAGTCGGCCACTTTCTGCCGCAGCTCCCTGCTTTTTCCACTGGCCTAATGTAAGTTGACAGACAGTTAAGTGTCTTCTCTACACAATGGCGTGTGCGCACATGCTGCCATGCATCCATATGCATGATTTGCCTTTAGATTGCAGAGGCAGTACTCCTCCTGAGGTGTTAAGTTACAGCTTAAGCTCCCTGATTGTCTTTGTGTTGCATCACTCTGCAGGCGGTAGATTAATCATATGTATTTGCCACATCCATATAAGCTTATTTACCTCTACATCAAATGTATTTTTCCCCACCCTCATTTATACTTCATTTATACTAGGTCATAAATGCATGTTTGCGGTATTTACCTTTCTTTAAAGAGATTTTCATATTCCCACAGAGGGAATGTCAAAATATTATGTGAATATGGTGAAATAGCATACATTTGGAATGCAGCAGTTACAAATCAAACCAACAGAAAATTTTGCATAATAGTAAGGCATGATTTGTAATGAAAGAATGCTTTGCAGGTTTGATATTGTGAAAAATATTAACAAATTTTAGTTTTGGAATGTAAATTTTCAGACCATGTGTCTTTCTTTCTTTTTCAGTATTGAGGATAGGGAAGCTACTGGCAAAATAATGAGTAGTCTTTTTGTGTGTGGCTACAAGAAAAAAAAAAAAACAAAAGAAAGAAAATCAATCCATAATGTTATTCATCTTGAAAAAAAAGAGCTGTAATTGGCTAGTTTTATTCAGAAGAACAAATAAAGGGCAACTGCATAAAGCAAAACTAACAAGAAATGTTTTTGGAGTTTGTTTAATTTTTAATGTCCAAAAAGGAAGAAAATGTATAACTCCAGTCTTTAAGGAGAAAAAAATGAACTGCTCAAATATTAGTGAGCATATTGAAAATTCCCAGTGATACAAACTGCAGGAGTTAGCAGAACTACTGTGATAAATTGTAATAAGCTTTTAACCACACACTATGATGAGTCAGTTTCGAGCAATCTGCTGCCTCATCTTTCCTTCTCAGATGGGGGTCTGTGAGACACCTTTAAGATCCCCTCGGCCTTTTAATAGACCATTTAATGGTTTGGAAATAATACGAGCTGCATGTGCATTTTGGCAATAGAAGTTTCATTACAATACATTTTCATTGGACCTGGGTCAATAGGTACCGCAAATGGCATTTTCTGCAGAAACGAAAGCAACTGACTTAGTATGTGTGAGCTGTCAATGAGGGGGTAGAAAACATTAGGGGGTGGGGTGGCTTGTTATTCAGTAGATAATTCAAGTATTTAGGCTCACCAGGAAAAGAAGAAAACCCACAAGACGCTGGAAGCTTAGATCTATATTACACCAGAACTCAGAGATACACCCAGATTGCCCTGTGCTTCCTCATCAAAGACTGTTAAACTGAGATCTGCCTGACGAGATAAGCACGCATCGCAAAAGCTGCAAAACCTACGTAATTTTACCATATACCACCATCCATTTATGTCACTCTTATCACTATGACTCTCACAGTTTCTTTTTTTTACTTAGATGTGTGTGGGTATTGGTGCTGTGTGACTGCTCTCAGTATCTCAGCAGCACTTTTAAAGCTTTGTTGGTCACAGAGTGTGCTTGGAAAAGAGAGGATGTTGGCAAGCTGAGGTGTCCTGCCAGCGTGTCCATCTTTCTCTACATGGGCTGCTGCTGCTCGGGGTCAGGCTTCAGGTCAGGCTCCGGATGTGTCAGCGGGACTAGTTTTCCTTCACTGTTGGGTGATCACACCTACAGCCTGTGAAGAATATAACACCTAACTCTATATACATATCCAGATCTATTAAATAGTTGGGGCACCTTTTTGCCTTTAGTGACTTTTTTAGTTTGCAGCGCTGTCAGTCAACACAGGCTGTTTGTGCATGGAAGTAGGACAAATTTAAATGAAGCTCTTTCTGAGAAACGAATCATTTTGAGGAGTCTATACACTGGCTGTGATATTTAGAACCATTGTGGGTTTGGCTTTTGATGATGTTAGTGATTAGGTGCTTTGGAGGTTAGTGAATGAGAAAATGTCAGATTGGCCAGAAACAAGGACAATAACCTAACCTCACCTCACTTTATATTTTCATGCTGGCTTTTTTCTCACCCTACCCTATAAAATGTTAATTATGCATACATTCAAAAAACTGGGTGCATCAATATGAGATGCCAAAGGGTGCCTTCAGCATCAGTAGAGTTTAAAATAATAATGTTCTGCAAATACCAATACACGTTCCTGGTAGTTGCCTCTAATCAGTCTCTTGATATAACTTCCATAATTAAAATAACATACATTATTATATTACTTTTTTCTCTGTTTTGACATTTTATTCTCTAAATAAAGATGATAAAAGAAACCTATCAAAACATATGAGACATACATCTTTGTATGGTCCATAATTGTTATCTATAGTTGATATCAGGGAGTTCTCAGTTAGGTACCTGTATTTATACTTGTTATGGAAAAAGTGGTATACTGGTGCTGCTATTTTTCAATTTAATTGGCTGACCAGGTATTTCATTTTTTTATTCTCCGTTATTTGTAAGAGATGAATGTCCTGGGGTTGAGGTAATGACTTTTATGTCTTAGATCCATAAATTAAAAGTTGTCATTGTTAGATCTGGTGTGAAAATATAGAATCACAGAAATATTAGGTCTTTTTTTAATTTTTATTTTATTGATGCATACTGTGTTAATATACATGGATCAAATGTACCTCCCCTGCACAATGTACTTGCTTTTATTATACCGCTATGGCCAAATCCTTCTTTTCTGTGGTTAACACCTCACAATCGTATTGCTCGGAAGGTTCCAGGTACTTCCTCCTTTTTCCTGCCTCCATTCCCCATTCTCATTTTCACTCCCCTCAGTCTGCGCTATCTCCCTCTCGTCGGTCTTGTTAGAGGCCAGTTTGTGACATGAGATAGAGCTGTGGCATCTCCTTCCATTCTCCATCCCATGGAGGTGTGGGGTCTAATGAAAGTGAAACGACAACGAAAGGGACCGGGGAGAAGCAAATGGGGAATGTGTAAACCGCAGGGGTCTGGCTCTGGAATTGGATATTTAGAAGGTTGCCACAGTGCATTAGTGCAAGGGACATGGTGTGGGAATGTTGGGAATGGCTTTTTTTCATCTGTGATTGGGTCCCCTGTCACCCGGCCCGTTGGTTTAAATGACGCTTGATTAATTGAATGAGCCACAATCTCCACATGGACTTTGCTGATAAAGACTCCATACAACACACCAAGTCCCAAGTATTATTTTCAATACAGCTGCAGCTTGACACAGTATAAGACAGGTAGCTTGTGCAGTGAGTTATTATGTCTTTGAGTGTGTCACAAGTTCTAAATTGCGTTATAAATGTAGTTTAGAAGTGCTTGAACTTGACCTTGAAAAAGTAGCCTACATTATGAATTGTGGTGATTAGGGCTGTCAATAGTCCAGACAGTCATACCCACTCACTTTGAGAATTGCTGTGGAATCCTCTCTCTTAAGTCTTGTCTTACATTGTGTTTCAATCATTCCTCTTTACGTGGCTTTATTTGCTTGACATATCGGCCTAATGAAACAGAATGTCGGCGCAGTAGGCAATCCTCACACACTACAGTAGAGCGCAGTGCATCAGAGAGATTAAGCAGGTATTCAGATGTATTAGAAACTATTTCAAAGGATTAGAATGTTTTAGCCTCACCTAAAGTGTGACATCAAATACAGTTCCTTTACTTAGGGAGCATAAGCGGATTTAGGCTCTTCCCTTTCATTACGCCTGGGATGCTGTTGAAACGGCCCGGGACGGAGCGGCGTCGCGATGTGCAGAAAGGATCGATTCCTCCTCCTTCGAAGCTGACAAACGCTGGACCCCACGCCTTTGCGCCGATGCAT
The DNA here is from genome assembly GCA_036850595.1 of Rhyacichthys aspro. NCBI lineage: Eukaryota > Metazoa > Chordata > Actinopteri > Gobiiformes > Rhyacichthyidae > Rhyacichthys > Rhyacichthys aspro. Next base: position 9,406,951 of record CM072157.1, on the reverse strand, counting down.
TAGAAGATTAAAAGTAATGTCTGGACGTGGCAGTCACTTCCTAATTGATCCTAAGCTGCCTCCCACACACAACCTCACTCCCTCTCTGCCTTCAGATGAGGTGCTGCACCTTATCGATCCCTCACGCCAATTTCCTGATTGCGAATTCTGATGTGAAGAATCCGGCCTAATGCCATAATCATACACTTGTGATTACGGGGGAGTCTCTTCTAATCAAAGATGTTGGCTGCTGTGCCAGAAGGCCGCTCGGGAAAGCAATCACCAAGCCATCATTTAAAGAGGCATCCTGAAAATATCCAACAATCTTTGTAGACTTGATCTCACTAGCTTTTATTTGATCCTTTAGAGTTATGACACATAGGTACATAAAACGCCAAAGATATTTTCGGCTAATCTATTGTAATCACTATTTGCATGTTCTTCATCTCCAGTGTGGAAAAAAAACTCTAAAAAGAACTTGAAAAGTTTTGTGAAAACAATGAGTTTTCAGCTTCCGAGCCTTTATACTGTAGACTGGAGGGCACATAATTACAGACAGTATGAGAAATATCAACAGTTCAACTCAACCCTTGAATTTAGGAGGATATTTGAATATTTTTGTATTTAGCAGCAAAATTCATGCCTTTTTTCAACTGGAGGTGTTTGCATAGAATAGTGTATAGAATATATTGATACAATCTGACAAAATGATGACTTAAGCCAGGCATACTATGTTCAAATAGAATCCTAACTCACACTGTCCAAGTAAATCACATACAAGGAAAGCCGAAGCTCACGATTTATGTGCTCACATTGTACAAACTGATGGTTTTTGTACATCCGTCCATCCGAACACTGGTCAGGAGCATGTCAGGAGGGGTTAATCGCCTCTTGTATCCCCCCAGTACACAGCATGACAAGGAATGCACTACGAACCTGAAATATGGCCTCACTCAAAAATTGTCTTACGATCAAAAATGGGCTCAAATTGCGCAGTGTACATCCAGCTTTAGCAACAAAATTGTACCACACTTGGCTGTTGTTCCTACAGTGTGGTTCGATTACTAAAAGGTGAAGCTAAACACTACCGACCTGTGACATTAAATGAGTCCCAAAAGTGAGGGAAGTGTGCCGGTCTATGGATTTAGGTTCAGAAAGGTAGAAATAAAGCTAATGTTATTGACCTGGCTAATGTATTCAAGTTATATATATATTTTTTTAACTTACTGGGCATTTTTTTACAGTGGCAAAAACCTGCCTCCACACCAAAGTACTTATGAAGACATTTCAGTGAGAATGAGCTGTACACTGGACTGCCCCATCTGTGGTGACAGCAGGCCATTCTCTCGAGTCACCAACACTCTCTCTCTCTTCAGCAGTGTCCCAGCTCTGTACAGCTTCCGAATGCAGTCTCAGAAGCAGAGATGTTAGCTTGTAAACCTGGGCTGTTTGTCACCTATTTGGAGTCAACCTGGATTTTTCTTTGCCTATAAATCCTCCCAATCCAACCATGTACGAAATACTAGTAGAACAACACTTGACCTTTCTTGAGACATAGTGTATAATCTAATTGATGACACTGACCTGGATTTTAAATGGGAACTGATTTCTCTACAGGAACAGTGACTCGGCCGGACATCTACTTTAATACTGTATCCGAAGTTCGGCTGGGGTCACGGTAGAAGCTGACAGGGTGAAATATGTTGTTTCCTCCGTTGACACCAGCAACTGGCCCGAGCAGCTAATTAGCTTAGCGGGCAAGTGGTTGTGAGCAGCGCGAGCAAGTGCAAAGATGCATCCTCTCGAGTTCACTTTTTAATAAGCAGATACTAGTTTTTAACAGAACAGAGAGGACCCTTTATGTCAAGCTGACCTCCGTACTTAATGTGTGAAGAGCCAGGGCACTGGTCTAAAAAGTTAGTCTGAAGAAGAGTAGAGACTGAAAAAAAGAAAACTTCCTTAAAACACACATTTCAAATCTGGATGCAGCCCCACACTATAGGCGATATATTTCATGTTTAAACACCAGCTTCAAACACTTATTGTTTCTTTCCCCCATTTCTCTCGGCGGCGTGTCAGCGCTGTAAATAATGCTAATAATTTCAGGACGCTCACCTTGACAGGAAAGCGGTTGTTTTGTTTCAACAGCTCATTCAACGACTCGTGCGGCGCATTGTTTTTTGATGTGCGGCGACGAGGTACTTCGACTGCCATTGTTTAACCCACGGGGAACGGGAACCTGATGTACCTCCCATCTTCAGAGAGATGCAAAATCAAATTGATGCGAAGAGGAGCGTACCTTACAGTGGCAGTGATAGGTCCATGTTCTCTGTTGTAGTTTCGGTGTCGCTAATGTTTTTTGTACTGTTGCAAATTGAACCATCTCTTTAGTAAGCTGAAAGACATCAAATTTGTTGTGCAGTAGTCTGCTGCAAACATGACTACATTTGTTATATCATTTCATTTGGTCCTTGAAACTGCCATTATGCTGCCACATTGTTGTTATTACTACCATTATTGCCACCATTGAACTTACGTCTCTTTTCATTTGCTCAGAATTCTCCTCAATGAAGGGTATTTTTTAAAGATAATTATGTTTTGGTTGTGATATTTACATCATAATGTGCTGAATGTTAAAAATGTCACGATTACTGAATAGCAGTTTAAGGTAGGAAAGCAGTTTGAATGTAATAGCAATGAATGTACGCAACACAGCTACATTGAAAACATGTTTTTCTTTTGTTGCTGTTCTAGTCTGCACTGATGGCTCATTTTAAATAATGGTTTTCAATAACTAGTCAAAGCCCCACATGAAGGTCATCAATTAGGTAAATGGCTCTGAGATTGTGTCCTTTGAAAAATATAGGCAGGAAGCGCAATTCTTCCAAAGGCTATTGTAGATAAATGTTATGGTAATGGTGATAATCACAAATAAATGGCAAACAATAATATGGTAAATGATAATTTTGTTTGACTTTGAGCACCTTACTCTTCTCGTTCTGTCCCCTCTGTTGTAACACTGTTGCAGGCTGATGTTCACCCAGCCTGCCTGCAGAGGGTAGCCACTGACTGCATGAAGAAGCGCTCACCGATTTCATGCACTGGCCTCAGAAGCTTACACCTTCACACACGCCTGTTTGCAGGTGCTCACATCATCATGCAGAAACCATCTTCCCTCTGTCATTAGGCAGTATTTTGGTCTCTTTCTGAGCACTGCATCTGCATGTGATTAGACATTAGGGAAGTCTTAGAGGAATAGGACAATGCAATTTCCAGATGTTAACAGTCTTTTTTTTTTTTTTTAAAGAACGAACAGCTAAACCTCATTCCCAAGCAGGTGGAGCTGGTGCTGCTTTGTACCAGGTTTGAGCAAACCATACACTTACCAGGGCTGCCTAGATGAAACGAATAGGATTTTATGTAAACTGCTTGTCAGCAGAGATACACTGATCCTTTTTTCCACGGGGCTGGGGGCTTTGGGACTTGCTACAGTATGTTGTGTGGCGTGTGTATTTGTGTACTGTCTGCAAATACATGTCTGTTTATTTTTTATTTCCAAGGCAGATTTAGGGGAAGACAAATACATTCCTGTACACATACTTGTCATAAGAGCACACTCAGACTTTATCGACTATGATGTGGATGCTTTAATAATGGATGCAAGCAGCTGGAAAGGTGGAAAAGCATTGATTTATACCCACAGGTTTCCTGGGATTTTTATAGGATTGGCTAAATGTCATTACACTGCAGGTGGGGAGGTGATGAACTGTAATAAACTTTGATGTGGAAGTGTGTGTGTCTCCTGTCATTGGCTCATAAACCGGAACACTTTGACAAGTCTCAAAAGATCTACTACCTTCCTACCACCTGTCATCCTTTCAGAGGTACACACTGCACTTTTGTCTGAAAAAGTGCTGTTATTGAAACATACTCACTCTGTTGCACAAGTGCACATGATGTAAAGAGGGGAGATCAAGTTGAAAGCTACGTACAGATGGCTTTTCATAGTCATTAAACTCCAGGCTTCATTTCTTTCGTTTTTTGTCATTAGCCATATTGTTGTCTTCTTCTTTATTGTCTTAAACACCTCTGCACATCAACACTGTTTCACTGCAAGAGCAACAAATTCTAATTTATTGGACTCTATGTGTGATGTATAATGTTGTTTGTGAATTGGTATGTGAAGTGTGTCAAGAGTTGGTGACACTTATTTTCCACTGAGGTGCTATTGAATACTAGCTAAGGGCAGTGCAGCTATGTGATATAACACGACAATCATCTCTTCAAATAGTAGATACTGTTGATAATACTTTTGGAGTTCTGACTTAACCTGTTGTTTTACATCAGAAGTAATTATTATAATAATAATAAGGCAACATAAGAGTGATTTTTATGAGGATTAATGGTTGGTTGAATAATATGTGCGAGCTGTCTCACACTGTGGACTGATAGCTGGACACTGCTATTCATTAATTTCTCTTTTTAGGAATAGAAAATACAAAATAGTGGAATAAATTGATCTTTTTTGTCAGCAAGCATATCACATTAAAACCAATGCCACACAACAATCTGGCATGGTTCATTTAAGTGCATGCACCAGAAAAGGTTTGAAAAGAACATACTTAGTCGTGGGAAAATATTTTTTTACATTCTTATTATTGAATCTAGCGTCTCATATGACACATTAGCCAATAACAAGTCAAGAATGAAATATAACACTGGTGAGTGACAGCTGTAATGGTGTGTCACTGTCAGACATACCTAGTTTAAAGGCTTGAAAATGTTTCACAAAACCAACATGGCAGATATCCAACCCAAAATGACTGAACACTCCAAGCTCCAGTGTCCCTCTATATTTTCTGTGCATGGCACTAGGTTTTTGCCATTCGACTGCTCTGAATTAACAAATGCCTTGTACTACGTCCAGACATTAATTCTTCTCCCCAGTCTCCTAATCTCAAATGAAATTTGTCCTTGTTTTGTCAACAAACAACTAGCAGTGAAAGCACCTTGAAGGTCAAGTTCTGTACTCCAACTAATTGCCCTGGATGTTTTTCATAGTGTTGCCATGGCAATGAGCTTACTTAGTCTGATGTGAATTCATGACTTTATCTGACAATGATTTGAGTTAATATCAGATAATATCACATGTAATTACAGCCCAGTTTGAAAAGCTCCCCATGATACTTGTCAGTTCATTGTTCCAGTTAGATGTCTACATTAGAAGTCCAAGTGCATTCTCAGGTTGCTACTTTTGGAGTGGAGTTCACTTTACTCATTTCTAGTTTAAGCCCTCTGCAGGGGAAACAGAATAAAGCTGTCAGATCCCAAAGAATAAGGGACGTCTTTGTTATAAAATAGCAAAACGTGTCAATACTAAACACAAAAAGCTAAGAGGGGTGGTGGGTTCTTGACATTTAATTGAAGAATGAACTTGAAGTCTTAAATCCTCTTCTATGTTGGATAGTGATAGCTTTTTAGTATGGCCACACGTCGAGCACACTTCTAATTCTTATACCTACAGAGGTTCACACCCCAATGCCCAAGTGCTTTTGTCATATTTTACCAAACAATAGCAATTGTGTGCTTTTACAATGTGATAAACCTCATTATGTCTGCCCACTAACCAGTTGTGCATTATCTGGAATGGTTTATGGGTCTTATACAGGCCAATTTAGCACAGCACTTGATTCCATTGTTGGCCCATGAAACTGATGCTTGTCTTAGCCTGACTGGGCTAATGTTACTCCTGCTCAGTAGTGGGTTTCTTTGTAGTAAGGTGTTTAAACCCCTGGGACTTTGTATCAATGGTGAGACATTATTGCTGTCAGTGATGCAGAGCAAGTTGAAACCACCCGTGCATGTTAATCATCTAAGTCTTATAGTTGTGCTGAAGAAGAAAATGCCTATTTTCTTAAACACACAGATATAGTGGTCTTTTTGAGGCCATGATTTACATTCAGAACTAAGCAGGATTAGTTCTGAATCAGTAGGACTAAACATTCAGAACTGGTGGAGCTGATTATGTGTCATGCAATATCAAATCACTCTGTTCTTTTAATTTTGTGGTGTGCACAGGTCATTATCAATGGCCACATAGAAATCCATAAAGCATGGCAGGTTACATCCTTAGCATTGTTTATTTCTAGAAGCGTGACCCCCAGAAGCAAAAGAGGTCACACTGTGTATACAGTGAGACAGCATACTGCTCTTTAAGTTAGGTCTGGAGGAACCCATATTTGACACTAACTGTTACACACACAATTTGCTTAAATGTAATTGAATATTGATGAAGATAAAATGGGAAGGGTTAGAACAACTTCTTTTTTATTGTAAAGTGTCTCACAGTGTATGTCTTTTTCAAGGAACTCTCTTGTAGGAGCTCTTATAAGAAATGATTTTATTTGTTTGCAAGGCATGCTACAGTAAAATCAACAACATGTTTTAGCAAGGTACACTGGAATTGTAGCTCATATTTAGAAAATATTTACCCCTTTACCGTCTAGCAGCTAAAACTGCCTCTTTATAAGTTTAAGGACTGCTTTTAAAAGATGTACAATAGTGAACCTGATATAATTTTCTATTCTACTGTTCTTTTCTTTTAGTCAGAGAAGGGTCATGTTTAGTTTACAGCCTTAAACGTTTAGCTTTTACTTCAAGGTCTTACCAATGATCATGGCATTCATTAAAATTTAGTGGCGTTTTCTTCACTGATGTGAAATTAGATTTGATAATAGCGCCTTGATCTGCATCAACAACGACAGCTGAGCCTACATCCTTGTTTATCTCTGTGCTCTGTTCCCTCTGCTACCACCACCCCCCGAAACAAAAATTCCATTATTGTGACAACTCTCTGAGGTGTTTGTAGATGCAGTGACAGGTAAGTCATACTCACTCACTACATTTCTCTTGAAACCTAATCTCCAGCATGGCCTTGCTCACCCACTGAGGCAGATAGTGACAGGGAAAGGCTGATACCCTTGCTGTCACTAGTTATACTAGCGACATGTCTTTTCTCATTAATATAGATTCTGTACTTGGTTTTATTGTGCAGCATCTCTCCTGTGACCCATAAACAATGGCAATAATGCAAGGATAAAATGCCTGTAGCCTGTGATTGCATACAGTGCATGTCTTAACAAGCTAATGCCAGCTCTAAGTGCTGCTTATGCACATACTGCTGTATACATAGAAGTCAGGCACTTTTAATATTTGTGGTTATTGATTGCGGCCTCTGTAATGTAATTTCACTATCCGTTTTGCTCTTATCAAATATTGGGGTTATAAGGAGACGTTCACCATTCATAAATCCACCTCCCTTCTGTTTTCTCTTCTCCCTCTCTTCTCTTTTTCTTGTTGCCCACTGGGCAATGGCCTGGAGCAGTAAAGTTCTTTGGTAGGTGGAATTTTACGGTTGGCATATTGGCATACCTCTTCTTTTCATTTTTAACCTTGTCTTTCAGGGCAGAGAAAACTGTCTATACAGAAAAATTGTAAAATAATGTCTCCAGACAAATTTAGTCTACTAATTTTAAAATCGAATTATAAATCTTTGAACTTGGCTGGCTGGTGGCTGGTGGCTGTCTGGCAGAATAGCCTGATCAGCTGAAGAAGAACTATCTTTGCTTGCTCATCAGTCTTTTGGAAGAGGTGTATCCGTCTCTAGCGCGGTTAGTGGAACCAGACAGAGTTATAGACATTTATTTGAAAAGACAAATTTGAATAAAGATGAAATGTTGACTGATTCCGGATATGTTCATGTTCTATTGCACTTGATTGTGTGTTGCTTTAAGAAAGTGTTTCAGTCTGTGGTTAAATCTGTACATTAGTTCCCTTAATTTGACACCATGTTTTTGACATTCTGTGTTCTACCTTAGACAGTTTTTATGAAAATCTTTTTTGAGGTTTATAAATTAGAAAATGCACCTTATACTTGGGCATAATCACAGCAAACCCATGCATGCGGAAGAAATGTCTGCCTGCCTTTTGCTTTGAAGCAACAATACCATGGCTGCCTGTGTGTTACTAAATCCCATTCTCAAAGAGCGTTTTACCCCCCATGTCTGAGAGGCCCTTGGCATTGGGAAAGAACACACAGACTCACACAGAGGCACATACACAAACATAATCTACATGCCTGATGCAATGTTCAGTCACTTGAGCAAACTGACACATTTGGGTAAATGAAACCGCATTGCACAGACTCTGCTCTTATTAGTAAATCCCTGCTCACTCAGCTTCTCTTCATGGCTGGTTTACAACAGCTCTTGGAAGGTTTTCATTTTGAATTGGTCACTGCTGTACCTTTGAGAGTTGCTTCATTGTGAGGCATTTCTTTTTCAGCTATTTAAAGTATGTAAACATGAAAGCAGATGCAGTGCTTTTGACCCATGCAATATCTAGATTTTTAGAAAGTTAGGATGAGATTAGGTAGACATATTGGTGAACGTATGATTTATTGTTCCATCACTTCCAATAACTCAATAATGTTGTATGTTGATGATGTTAAAACTCTATTTCTATCAGCCCACTGTACTTCACTTAAAATTGTTGAGTATGTGATGTAACCTGTGACATTATAAAGAGCCAGGAGGTTATCATTTTCAACTCCATTGCTACTGGCTCATTGGTTTATTCCCTATTACATATGCTGTGCTTGGTGTAGACAGCCCATATGCAAAGCTATGCCCTAGGTCACTGAGCTGTCATATTTGCTCCACAAGTTTGCTCTCATTACCATGTCTTCCAGGCAATCTGGAAAAATCCCATGATACAAAACCTTTAGACTTTGATATTTCCAAGCACTATCCCACTCCCAGCATCATGCAAACTCCTTGTTGGTCGAGTGGAATTTGAATACACTGTGTTATATTTCTGAACACAGGCAGTATGCTATACCATAGGATTCCTCTGAGATTTGTCACGATCAGTGAAGATAGAGCAAAGCGTAGCGTGTGAGATGTCATTATCAAGTCATACCTCAGGGTTTAAGAGTTCACTGCAGAGGTTAACTGGTCCGGCTGCTCAGCAACAGTTGGCATGGCTACCATTTCCCAGGGTACCCTCCCGCCAACAACCCTCCATCCCATTTAGGTGCCATTCATATCAGCTAATACAACACAAAATATGGTGTGGAGATGGTGCATAAGCATTCATCTGTTGATGTCTACTCATATGAGCCTGCACTATCTGTTTTCCTCAGAAAATGCACAGGCTCTTATGGACTCGAAAAGGCCTAAAATAATATTACATTCTTACAGCAATAATAATAAAGCCTCCCATCTCTCTTTTATGACCCTCCAATAAGTGAGTTGTTTCTCCATCTCGCTCTTGAATAGAGAATAAGGTAGAGAACAGCACACAGAGCAGGAAAGCAGGCAGGGGCTTTGCTTTTTGATAAATGCCTCCTTCTTTAGGCATTAGGTGTTCTATTTTTCATAGCAGGCCCTTCAGCCATGCTGGAGAGCGCTTGGGCCTCACATACGCGTTCGTGCTCGACGCCCCAATCCACAGAGATGGTGACTAATCCAGGCCTACTGTCTGGGGGCGAGAGTGGCCAGTACCAGTGCAGCTGAAAGGTCACACCTGTCAGAGGTGGGGGTTAAAAATGCCAGGCAGAGCAGCGCTTATTAGAATAATTATTTTTCCTATTCATTTCAGCCTACCTAAATGTGTCACTGGTATGTTACATTGTGCTGATTGTGTTAGAGGTAATTTAACTGAGGTTGTTTAAAGTAGCCTCTATCTATATTTTGTCTTAAATATTCCAGACCATTGTTAATAGCAATATGATTTATGGTTATTGTATTTGTAGTATTGATTTAGCTTTACCTAATGGACTCACTTTAGTGTATAATGGTTTCTACTCTAAATGGTCACTTGTGCCATCTAACCTCAATAGACCCACATTGTGTAAGTTCCTTTAAAAAATCCTAATATCTGTATTGGCATTGTATCACCTCAATTATGACGTGTTAGAATCAATGTACTGGTCTGGTTTGCTGTAAAAGTTTGCAAGTTTAGGTGCTTTCCTCTCTCTTCTCCGTCATTACATCAATGTTCCTCATGCGTAAGAGGGACCAGTGCACCTCAACTTCTGCCAGGCAGCGTGCCATGACTGGGGCATCGTTCTCAATTCAACAGGCAAATTAATCTTGCTTTGTTGGAGTAGTCAAGCTCAACCTGGGAGAGAGTTCGTTAGCTATTAGCCTGCTGACGCGAGGGCTTTCTCTCAAGTTTGGAGATTGCATTTATGTGCAGTTAAAGATCTCACCATCTGTTAGAGGGCGAGACCTGGACACAGACGTCTTGATGAATAGCTGTTTCTACTGCTATTACTCCATAGTTGCAGCCACTGTGGAGCAATAGTCAAGACTTTAAAGGTCCCATATTATGCTAAATCAACTTTTCTGAGTTTTTAACCATGTTTTAACGTTGTTTCTATCTCAAACACATACCCAAAGTTGTTTTGTTTCATTTGCGCATGTTTAAGTAATTTATTTAGTTTGAGCTACAGTCCTTTCAACGAGCTGTTTCACGCAATGATGTCAATATGTGAAATAAACCACTCCTCTCCAGGAAGTGCTCCTCCACACTCCTCCTGCCCCTCTCTCCTGAACTGTCAACTCAGACACAGAGAAGCATCGCTGCTACTGTGTTAGCTTACTTACTGTCGGCAACATGTATTACTAACAAGTATTACTGCATAGCTCTACATAGAGCTAGGCTACTTTATTATAGTTCTTTCAATACACTGCACAACAGCTACCTTAGGAGTCTCCAGGCAGCATACATTCTCAACTTCAGTAGGCATTGTACGGCTATTTCCACATGTGCACCTACAAACAGAAGCAGTTAACACACGCTATGCTACGGGCTACACCATAGAAACATACACAATAAATAGGTTCTCATTTACCAAGCAGAAACGTCTTGTAGAAGCCTTCGAGGTTTTTGTGTTTGCTCATGTTCTTCAAACTCAGAGTCAGACTCTGGGTCGAAGATATACGGCTCAGTTACTCTCAAAGCCATTGCTGAAAAAGTTATTACTACATGTACCGTGTTTACTTCAGTCTGTTTCCAGCGCACGTTGTGCAGCTCTAGCGTGACGTCATGAGTGGGCGGAGCCAACACGGGAGAGCTGAGCCTTAAAGTGACAGCGCCAAATCAGACCGTTCACTTTGGACTCATGATGAGAGCTCATTCAAACCACTTGTATAAGATCATTATTGTGTGTTTCATGTTGCAAAACTTGACATGGTAACGTAAATGTATCCAAAATACACTGTATAATGTTCAAAATAGTATAATATAGTACCTTTAATTACCAGATATATGCAATGATCTGCTTCAGAATGTTCTGAAGTTTGCCAGTGGCCCATCTTGTCCCCTAGTGATGCCCTAACTTGCCCTGGATTCGCTGAAAAAAAAAGAAATGTTTAGGCAAGAAAACACATGGTTAACACTATAAATTGTTTAATTGAGCCTTAATGTCTTCCTCATTCTATTGACTTTTTTCCACAGCAAAGGCCATGCCATACATACACACTTTGAGTACAGTATCACCTCTCACCCCGGCATGTCTGTGTGATGGGAAGGTAATCTCTCAGTAAGGGTTTTTTTATAAAAAAGATATTTCTCAGATCATGTTTTTCCTTCTGATGTGGTTGCAGCAGACAATTTGAAATCCTATTTATCTAGCTAACAGGGAATAGCAGAGGAAATATATCTGCGGTTATTAGAGATGAGACGACCCCAATACAGACACGAGAAGGAGATCAAAGCTGACCGCTCAGAAATAATAACTAAATCCAATGTATCCCACCCACTGCTTAGAGGTTCAGAAAAACGCACAGCTCCTTTTTTTGCTTTGTCAGTGTCCATGCATGTGTCTGTATGAGTATTTGGCGTCTGAGTGCGTATACATAGACTACTCCAGCCCCGTCCAAGTTGAGGTACACAAACCATGCCCGGCAGCTATTTGGCTTTTGGCAGGGTCCATCTGAGTTCTCCCAGGACTACCATTGTCGTAAATCATGCTTGTCCCCTCGATCAGCATCTGCTCGCCGAACCTGTGTAGGGATTGGATCTCATTAATGCCCCCGCCAAATCATGTTTACCTGAGCCCAGTTTTTATCCTCAGTCATTCTGCTGATGTTTTCCCTCTTTGTTATTTATCGCAGATTCTTGGCAGTTTGTTCTCTGGTTTAGAGAGGATGGCCAGAGAAGCGTGAGTTGTGGGTTTTGTGTGTTGAATAGATTAGAGGCATCCACTCGTACAGGAACGGAGGTTAAGAAAAAAAAAAAAGGCTATAGTGTTGAGTATGGACTTCACTCACTATGGATCTTCAAGGTTGCTGAGGCAAGCAGTGCAGGAGTGAAGAGGTATAGCACGCAGCTGTTACAGAAATCGAGTCAAATCTTCCAACTTTGCATTAAAATTCCAGTAGGTCATGGTCAGTCCAGTAGTAGCATATGGCTGCTATGTTACATCTCCATCCATCCTTCTGAATTCTGCCCAAGAAAGTGCCAATCTGTCAAGCTCCACCTCTGCTGAAGGTTCCATACAACTGTTGATCTTCCTCTTTTCACGCTTTCCTTTTGTTAGAACATATCTAATGATTCTTCTCCATCATAACTTTTTGCGAGCATCTTCTTCTGACATCTATGTTTGATCTTCTCTCCATTTATTTTGCCCATAGAATTATTGACTTCCATATTGGTTGTCACATGGCGAATGAGTGTGCGACGCAAGAATGTAAATTGTTCCATGGATTCTTTTTTGTGACCTTCGGTTTAAATGGTTTGGGGCAGAGGTGTTGCTGATTGCCTTTAAATCCAGTACAAATAGTGTCCATTTTTAATTTAAGGAAATGATTAATGCCACCACCCTAATACCTTGAGCAAAAGGCCAAGCCAGCGGAGACTAATTAGCATAACAAAAACCCAAAATAAAAAGATGCATGCAAGAAAATAATACAATAATGGTGGTGTTTTTCAAGCAGCTCATTCAAACGTAGTGTGAAGCAGTATTGTGGCAAGACTGCAGAAGCTTTGATTCTTAGTTTTGGCCCAAGGATGCTCTTAATATACTGCCAAGGTTAGATGAGAGCTGAGAAATTTGCGTTAAAAGCCACTCCACATCACCTGCACTTTCATCCATTCTTTTACAGAGTGAATTTACTAAAAACACTTAAGTAAAACGAGTCATTTGGTTGTAAAGGGTGCTTTTAGCTTTTGAACAAAGTTTATTCTGTCTGAACAAACTACTTCAGTTTTAGTTGAGATGCGTATTAACAAGTAACCTGAAAGTTTTGAATTCTTCAAGATAATTAAATAGTTGTTTATTAGTGCTTTCTTTCTTTGCTTTCTACTAGTGTTGTGTTATTGAGGGCAATCACTGGGGAAAGCACTGCTGAAAAGAAAAATATCCGACTAACCTGAACCTTTTGCCCCCATAGTGTGTTTGCCCTATGTAAGATTCATCAAGGTCAGTCCCGTATGGAGAGCCTGCAAAAAAAGACGAAGGTGGATAAAACAAGACACACTTTACCAAAGCAGTGTCTGTACTTCTCTTGTAATCCTTCTCCAAACTTTTAGTGAGTAGTTGCAGCTCTTGGCTTGATACCCAAGCTCCCAGAGCTGGAGACAAGAGCACAGAGTTCATTAGGCCTTCACATTGCAATCAATGCTGCAGAGACCACAGTGAAAACCTAAATGAGATCCTGTGTGACTTTACCTGCTTAACAGCTCACTTTTTAACACCCCTCCACTGTGACACCAGTGCATGTGGGGGAAAACAAGTGCTACTAAAATGGCTTGACATACTTTAGTTTTCAAGAGTTTTCAAGTTTTGTTTTGTCATTGTCACTTGCATGCCAGAGTAAATTGTATATTTTCTCATCTGTATATAAAATATGATGACTTTTGAGGACAATATCGAGTTACTCACTGACCTTGATTAACGAATGGCGTGAGTGTGGTGCATTTTCTTAAAAGCAGTGTGGGCGAGACACTGCAGAAGCTTACTAAGAAAAGAACCGTAAGTCTATGAAATCATCTAACTCTTGGTAGTTTACCATGCATCAACAGTCTTCGTGAAGAGTTTATTTTTCATATGAGCACACGGGTTCTTTGATGTTGTATCTTTACATCCCGTTCTTCTCTCTGCTGCAAATAGACACTTATAAAGTAAGACTTCTCTCTGCAGCAAGTGTGCACTCAGTTTTTTACTTATGCTATTTTTTTCCCACTCTCTTCTTCCTGACTTTCGGCGAGTTGGCTGACATCTGCTCCTATCTTTATAGAGGTGTCATTGAAATTCAGTGCAGACATGAGTCCTGCAAAGCACAAGGCGAACTGCTTAGAGGAATATTCTGCACCACACACAAACATGCACCACCCTGGAAAATACACACACAGAGACAAGCTGGCATGTGAATACAAAATTCATCTCTGTCTGATGTGCACATATTGTCACACACAACTTAAAATACACCAAAATGATCAAGCTTGTCTTCTCCAATGTTGGCCATTATTTAGCAGCAGTCTTAATGGCCTTTAGCTAAATACACATACATCACATTTTACTCCTGTTTGACTCCCACAACACGTTTGCTGGATGAAACTCTCTGTGCATGTTACTAGAATTGTCCAAGCAAGCTGTTCCAGCTCTATGAAAATCAATACCGCAAGGCCAAAGTTTGGATCCTAAGTGGCTACAAACTACACGCTTCACGGACCTATTCTGCAGATTTTAGACCCCCAGATCCATGGAAACTCCAAAACAGTCGAGTCAAATATCTAACAGCATTAAGTTTTTGAGATACACATTTTACCCAGAAAATACTGTGGATCGAAGGACTGTGACCCATTTAAACTTGGTATGAGTCTGAGAAGTCACACTTTTGGTAAATGTATGGAGCCAGGTGTGATATATGTCGGACAAAGGTGAGCTTTGAAGGTTACATATTCGGGCACTGCTTTGGACATTTGGATGCCATCAGTTGATAGTGTGGCAGATGGTGTACAACTGGGAAAGATTCAAATCATTATAACTATTTCTCTCTGTGGGTCAACCAAAAAAAACAACAACCAAGAGCTAGATTTTTAACCGTCCAGATTGCCAACAAAACTATCTAGGAAACTTTTCTCAAGTTCTTGCCATATTTATTAATGAATACTGATGGAATACAATGAACAACAACAGAATAATATCAGAAGAGAGAGTAATCCAGAGTCTGTGGAAGAATCTAGTTGAAAAATGTTTTGTGGGTGCAAGTGAAGAAAGTGTAACTTTCTGGCTTAAGTGTGAAGTGTTATGATCTGTAAAACACTGTGGTGGCATTATCATGATTTGGGCTTGTTGCTCCCTTCGGACTAGGATGACTTACCGTCACTTTTGAATTGCTCCTGCAGATTCCGCCAGAAAATGTCAAGGTATCCATCCGTAAAGTCCGGCTCGACTGAAAGTGGATCATGGAGTGAGACAGCAAAAACACAAGTCTGTCCACAAATGTTGAAGAGCATGAGGCAGCAAGCTTAAATATTATCGGTCTCTTGTTTGGAATGAAATATCTAGTTGAGCATTTGAGGTGGCATTGAGTTGTCTTAATTTAAAGAATATTGTTTCCTCACATAGCCCCTCTCTGTTTTGATTGATGCATTTCTTTATGCCCACAAGCCTCAGGGCGCTACATTAAAAAATCCTGAATTGCAATCCGTTGTAGGGCAGATCTTTGAGGGACTAACGCCAAGAAATCTTGCTGAGGTGGCTTGTTTATTGGCTCCCTTATGTCCACATCTGGGTCAGAGCCAGTCGGGATATTTTGTGTTCCTCAAAGCGAGAAGTGTCTAGTGTACAGGTCAGGCAAATGTGAGCTGTTTCACCAAGGTAAACACAGTTACCCTTGTTAGTCTGGTCATGGTGGTCCAAACAACCTGACTTTGAACTGCCTTCTATTGTGACTTTGGTGGCACAAGGTCAACAGGCCATAGCATAAGAATACATTTTACGTGGCACCATATGACCAATCTTTTGTATCTATTGCGTGAGCAGAGTAGCATCCTTTATTTATGGGAACATGACAAGTAAATCCTAAACAATAAAAGATCTTGTTTCCCTTCAGTGCAGTTTGAAAGTTTAAAATCTATTTATAAGAACATGGCCTTTCGGTAATCAAAACATATCCTTGTATAAAGTTCTGAATAAATAAATCCCATATTTATTCAACTCAACGGCTGAGCTGGCCCCTTTATTGCATATATATTCTTTGACTGACCTTTCTGTTTGCCGGACACTGAAAAACTGAATTCCATGCTTTTTAATTTAATTACCTTTCCAAGAGCAATCATTGTTGTATAAATGAAAATACAAACAAAATGGGATTGTTGATCTTCTCAGGTTTTATGATTGCTGTTGCTGCTTGGCGTTCCTTTTTGGACCATGGGGATTTTCACACACAAGTAGATATACACAAACACAATGTGAAGCTGCGGCCGGTGCCCAGTGTTTCTTACAAAATGAGCAGATATTTTCAAGCTGTTTACTGACTAATACCTCATTGTTTCTTTTTGTTTTTCCCTCAGTGTGTTGCCCTGTTTGTCTTCTCTGGACAAAAGATGTAATGGCACCAGCCTAATTACTGCAAGTGTTTAAGACCTAATTGTATCCATGTTATCAGCAAGTTGTGGTCGCCCAGACATGAGAGAATAAAGCTGTCTGAGATGTTTTTCACGCAGAAGATAGAAGGAAGAAAATAGGAAAGAAGAAAAATCCCCTGGTGTGTACCGGCATACACATATTTCTTTGTGGCTGTCACCCAGGGTTTAAAAAAGTGAGAGACAGGGGCTAGAGATAGG
The DNA here is from genome assembly GCA_036850595.1 of Rhyacichthys aspro. Lineage (NCBI taxonomy): Eukaryota > Metazoa > Chordata > Actinopteri > Gobiiformes > Rhyacichthyidae > Rhyacichthys > Rhyacichthys aspro. The sequence continues at coordinate 9,390,112 of CM072157.1, read as the reverse complement.
ATGGGAGAATACAGAGAAAAAGGGGGTTGAGAATGAAGGAGGAGGAGGGAATGGTAAAATGCTTGGCCACATGGTCTGGTGGGAAATCCCCCACTGAGCCGGGAGCCCAGCGCCCTGGTGGCGAGATGAAATGTCTTATCTACCGGCAGCAGGACTCTGTCCTTTAAGTAGGGCTCGGGAAAACTCATTGTCCAAGCAGCCAGCATCTCAACTGATCCGTGTTCCCGTTGACCTTTTCCCACTGCTGCCACAGACATATGCCAAACTTAAGATTGTGTTCAATGTAAACTTTAACATTTTTATAGAATCTGTCATGTATGTTTGTGTTTGTTAACTATATATTAAGATTTCACCTCATATTACATTCTAAGGATAGAGACAGGGCTATACTAATTCTAGCATTATCTTTTTTTGAAACTAATCTATCAGCCTCTAATGAGCAGGAAATTAAGTTAGAATGTTGCTATCATACAGCTTGATATGCACTAATTGCACAGATTGTATCTGTGTTATTTTTACAAAGACCAGTCAGGGTGCTGTTATAATTTTCTTTAATTACATTTAAAGAAAGAATAATTAGAATTCCCTTCATTGTATAACTTTTTCAGTGCTCTCATTCTTGTCTGTGACCTCATGCAGTTATGCTCTAGTTTTGGTCTTTGTGACCTTAAAAGACCGTAAACTTGTAGATGACTTGTAGCTGACACAGGACAGTTTGAATGTATTTTTCTGTCATGTACATAACAAAATGACTGAAAGAACTTCCTGCACCTTGTCTTCACTTGCTTATTAGCCATTCATGGTATACTTGTCAGAATGAACAGCTGCTATATAAATAAAGTGTCTTACAAGCCTCTTTCACCCAACCAACTTTAGTTTTTATCTGATGAAGTTAAGTTGCTCCTCAAAACTTTTATCTAATCTGACTATTTTCATTATTTTGTTATTTGTTATTGGTCTTATTAAATTAAATTATACACATTTTGTGCGAGGCAACATACATGACCTTTTTTATACAGTTAGTCAAGCACTTGAAAGAATTGAGCACAGGCAGAGTTTTTCTGTAAAGTGAAGCGCACTCATGCGGATACAAAAGCTTTGAATGAAACAAGACTTTCGTGCCTGCTTTCCAAAGAATGAAACTGCTGTATGCTCAGGTCACGCTGTGATGAATTGCTGAGACAGAAGTGCAACACTGTTTCTTCTCTGTTCGTGCATCACTGCCTAATTGTACTTCCTCATCACTTTATGCTCTAAGAAACAAGTAAGGTTTTTTTTTTTATTTTCAGTTGTGAGGCATACCAGAAACTGAATGGAAGGTACTATCAGGAATCTCTCAACTCTAGCTTCTAGGCGAGACACATTGCCGCCATGTGCTTTTCCAGTAAGCTGACAAAGAAGCTGAATAATATATATCAGTCTTCTTCCCGAGCAGTGGGCACCGAGAGAGCTGCCAACTTGTTATAGGCTCATTACAGGTGAAGATGACATGTGGACGCGCATCGACCGCCTTGGCATTGTCTCGGTGCCCTGCCCTCGGTGGAAGCCACGGCGCTCTGTCACTCCCCGTGGCAAAGAGAACGCTAGACAGAGTTGATGGAGTAGGTGGGAATGAGCCTCGACGCTCCCCTAACCCCTCCCCAAACGAAATTGACAGGCCTCGCTGAAGTAATTGCTCCCAGCACTATTTTCTTTGGCAGGAAATACTGTTATCGACAAATAGGAGATTCAATAAACGGCAGGAGATGAGGCTCGAGGCTGTGGTCAAAAGGCTGTCTCTGTCCTCTATACTGTGGAGGTTGCACTGTCTCCTGACGCTCTGCCCTTTCGACTCCCCCCCCTCCCCGTGTGCCCCTCACCGCTTACCACCTCATCCCGAACGACCGCAACATTCCACTTCTCGACCCACCTTGCGTTCTTTCCCTAGGGTCTTGTTTTGCTCATTGTCTTCATTTGGCAATTTTTTGTGGCCCAGAAGGGTGAAAAAAACAAGTCAACTCTCCTCGCTTTGTTTCTCTGTGTAGTGGTGTAATGATGATATTATCTCCAAAGGATTCCATTAATTTGGGCGAGGGTCATGAAAAAGCAGTTTATGGTCAGTGTCTCTGGTTTCTAGAGGTCAGGGCTTGCGGTGAAACCAGAGCTTGAGTGTTTCTGGGCAAAGTGGGCTGCCTGCTGGGAAATACTGCGAGCTAAGGAGATAAATAAAAAGTGATTTTTTATTTTTTTATCCCTTTCATTCCACACCTTGTATTACTGTTTATAAAACGTATTGGCCTAACCAGCTGTATTCTAAATGGGACCTTTTAAAAGAAAAGTCATTGTGTTTTCCTACTTTTTTTTTATTGATTTGCGAAATATGTAGTCAGTGAATTTGGTATAACAACACCTTTTTATAGAATAAAGCTAACAATACATGAGCTCAATGAAAGATGTCATTTATGAGCTTGAGCAGAAACTCAAGTGATTGTGACATTTTGCAGATTCACTATGGAACACACAGTTCAGACTCGAAGAGAAATTGAATAGATTCAGATAATATAATACCAACAGTACTTCTCAAGCAACAATATAAAAGGTTTATGACAAAAACCTTAAAGACTTAAAAGCAGTGCTTGCACAGTTCGAAAAATAGACTTGGCAAATAGTGCAAAGACAGTTTTGTAACACTATGGAAGTTGAACCTTGAATTTCTTGCAAACACTAAGGCTCTGTTATAAATCTGTAGCAATTGTTGATTTGCCCTTTTTTTCTGTCGACATACTTTTATTGCTATTGTCTAGGCAATATGTTCAAAGATTTAGTACAAGTAGAAAAATGTTGGAAGAAAGATTCTTATTCCTTTCCCTCAGGTCTAATAGCTGCCTCCAGTCAAATAAAACCACAGCCAGTCACTCCTCCACATTCACCCAGCAGAGAAAAGATGAATGACACAAGTGTTGTATAGATTAGCACAATAGAGGAAGAAATCACAGTTAGAAAAATAACATATAAGGTCTACCTTGCAGGAAGGATTTACTTTGTATTTTTATCAATAGAAAGGTTTCAAAAAATCCTTTGTATGCCATATTTGTTTTACAACAGTGATTTTTTTAGTGCATAACTTACATTACTTACAATAAATTATAACTAAAACTACATTTCTGTTTTACACTTCAAAGAAAAATGCCTTTTTTACATTAATTACATTTGAACCAGTTCACTATTAGCCTGCATTAGTTCACACACACTGCATATTTAAGCTGCTGGGTCTTCTGGTGCTTTTTTTAAATATAAAACCTGATTGTTTTATGTTAACTGTGCATTGCAGAAGATCAGCAGGCCTCTCTTTTCTCCAGACAAATGAGCAAGCTTATTACCTCCCAAACTGCCTATTAGCACAGTGCACTTTGTGGGGAAGCAGCAGCCTAGGGATGAGCACAGATGAGTTTTGACTAGCAATCTGTTTCAGGCATATTTGATGCTGTTTCTGCAGTGTGTTCCCTCATTTTGTTTTGTATGGTACCTTGACTCAACCCCCACCTGAAATGTAGCTCATTTTGACAACAGAACCTGAGAAATGACTAATTTAGCACAGGTATGGTTTTGTAGCTTCAACCAGGGTAGGAAATAAAGCAGTACAATTGCATTATGCAAATCCATTTGATTTGTGCTCCTGAAGATTTATGTTGATTTCTGGACCACATGGACGCCGTGTCAGACAATAATAGATTCAGTCACTCAGGTAGTTTGAAATCAAGCCCCGGCTGAATATAATCCTGTGGTAACTTCTATTTGTGTCGAGTGAGTGTTCATATGTGTGTGCATATTGCTTCAAATAGGTAAACTGATTGTGTAGGCATTTCCCTAGAGCCCTCGCTGGAGATTATGCATAAGAATCCATTTACTGTGATTATGAGCTGCCTCAGATAACACATAAAGTCTGTGTTTGGCTTTTTGTCAGAACTGTATATTATTACAGTCACGGCTGATTGGGAAGAAAAGTAGCAAGAATGTTTCCTCCATAAACACAAAATACTATGTGGCTGGATTTTGTCATATCTGTTTGAATTGTATAATATAATCACGTACTGACAAGATTTGAAAGAATGTAGCTGAATTAACTGCTGTCATGGGAGGTCTGTTATATTGTTTTGCACCACTAGATGGAGTCATGAGTTGTTATAATGTATAGCCTTGAACATTACTGCTATCAGGTAAATTGAGTCATTCTCTACACTGTCATAACTATGCACAGTAACACATTGTGATCTGTTAAAAGTTCTTTGTCTTTTCACACGTTTGCTCATTTATCAAGTACTTGTGACATGTTCAGGTCACAGCACGTCGTCGCCTTAATAACCCCCCTGTTGTCATTTTGTTTGCAGGGTGGACTGAGGAACAGCAAGCACGAGTGTACACTTTCATCCCAAGAATATGTTCACGAGCTGCGTTCTGGTATCACAGAGGAAAAGCTGCTTAATTGCCTGGAGTCTCTCAGAGTGTCTCTCACTAGCAACCCTGTCAGGTTAGTAACTTAAGCTCTTTTCGTGCACTGCTAGCTGCGTCTTGAATTCTGTACAGTGTTTGTGATGATCACAGCCTGAGAGACTGCTGCAGTGAACTTTTTTTGAACGTTTTTTGATTATTATTAATGCAGTTTGTTTGAGGTAATACTACAATACAAGTCTAACATACAATAAAATTAATACAGCAAAAACTATTTCTAATGTAAAGGGCATCACCAGTTTTAATTTGGTCCCACCAGTCCAAAGGGACCCTCAGTGACAGCAGATCCTCTCAATTATTTACCAGCCCACAGTTAAAGAGATGTGCCTCAATGTGAATGTAAATTTATGCTATTTTTCGTAGTCTGAGGTTTTTTAAACATGAAGTGCAAAAAGTAAAAAAAAAGATCTGCCGTCACATCTGAAACACGTCACAAACCATAGTGTCACCTGTAATCTATGACCTGCAAACTGATGTGATTACCATATAGGATTTTTTTTTTTAAATGTATATCATCAAAGCTAGCACCAGGCTATTAAAAGTAGATATTAATCGATATTTCAATGTAGCCTCTATTTCTCCTGTGTATATATCCACAATGTATCTGCGCTTATAAACAATAAACTTCTGAAGTAACTATGCTTATCCCCATATCACAGACACATTAAAAAACATATTTAATAATGGTAAGTTATGCTTCAGTTGTAGGTTGGTTCATGTTAAGTGATTTTCTTGACTTTTCATTAGCTATATCCAACAAAAGCATTGTCCATTACTCAAGTAATTATTCCACAAGTGATTAGAGAGATGTGAAGTCAGTCTCCACAAGCAGCGGGAAGTCAAGTCAGCCTTTCCACTCAGAAAGGCCAAATGTTGCCGAGGGGATGTAAGTGAGGCCAGTGCTGCCCTGTGGGTGTTTGCAAATGGCTGAACCTTTGACCAGCCTGTAAAGAACTGGCGCTTTATAAAGAATTCACCTTCCAGGGATGGCTGGATTCATCCAGGGAGAGGGCACCTATGGGTGTGTGCTCTGGGGAGAGTAGGAGTGTGGGCTAATACCAACCCTGGCTCATCTTTACGCCTCTCATTATTTCTCCCCAGGGGAAAGGACTGATTATTTTCTTGTGGCATGGATAAGGTTACTTCTAATTAATATGAATGCACTTAATTGTCATGGATCACGTCACACAGGAAAGCCGCATTTGGCTTGCTTCTCTTCTGACTCTGTTATGTTAATGCAACCTTTTGTATGTTATCTTATACAGAAAAATAATCAGGAGTTGAAGGCAGAACAGTTTGGTCTCAACTCCCAGCTCAGATGAGTCTTCTGGGGTTAAACTGTTGGCATTTTGAAAATGTAGTACTGGTTTAATTTTCAGAAATTATTAAATCTATTATGTATGCAAGGTATGTACTTAAGATTGTGAACACCTTATAGCACTGAACAGAAATCAAGTAATCAAGAATATCTCCGATTTTAAATATTTCACTTTCACTTAAGTACAGTCAGTAGTGCAAGCCCACTTGTCTGTTTACACATGTATTTTGTACAAAATGCATCTTTACCTCAATACCAGTAAATTATATTATGTTATGTCAATTATGAAACAAATGACAGATTTTGAGTGAATCCTTAAATAATCCTTTGCATCATGATTAGCGTGCTGCTGTCAGTGTTGTTGTGCAGATGAGTGCTTACCATTGCTTTTTGTTTTGTGTTGTTTGGGCAGTCTGCTAATTTGTTCCCAGCGGCCTGTGTTTGTCTAATAGTTTAATTGGCTGGGCTGTGCACCTGCCTGGCAGCACAGGTGGCCTGGGGGCCATTGCACAGTGGGTCTTATCTCCCAGGCCGTCCCACACAGGTGTGTGGCAGGCAGCCTCTGCAGGTCCACCCACAGATGGCATCGCCTGAAGCGTCTGCTGCCTACTCTGGTTCCTCTCACTCCTTCTCAGCAGCCATGTTTTCCACTTCCTTCTGTCAAATTTTCCCCAGTCAATTATTTATCCTCAACTTCATTTGCCCCTTTTTAATTTTGTCATTTGGATAGTTGCTTCTTAATTCATAAGTGTCAGATTGAGTAGCCACTTTTCATTCATCTTTAAACTGACACTAAGTGAGATGCCAACTTACAAGAAAATTAAAACCTCCTTATTTTCACATTTACTTGGAGAACATCTTAGGCCTTTTTAGTTATCTGTTGCCTTAGATAAACAAAGTCTAATAGTGTATATGTTCATTTAGTAATATTACAGCCAACCAACTCCAAATTTATTCAACTGCTTTTATTACAGTTTCAGAAATAAAAAGGTTGAGTTTTTTCAGCCAGCACAGCACACTTGGCCCTAGATCTTATATTCTCTGTCCAGCCCTTGATTTTACACCATGACTCTCACAAATCCCTGCCTGCTCTTAGATCACTGAGACACATTTACCCCAGAATTGTAGTGGGCACCTTACTTTTCATTATTTGAAATCTTCCTGGTGCATATCAGGCATTTTCCATGCAGGGTCATTCTCTGTGGGCTCTCATGTGGATGCGGTACACATTTGCTGACGCCAGACTTTCTGTCTTTTTGGATACTCCAGGTGTTGGCTCTTGTGATGTTCTCCTGCTCCACCACACAGGTCTACTCAACCCCCCTCACCTGTTTTGCTGTTAAGTGTTTGTAGCCGAGCATGTGGGGTACATGGAACAATATTAATGGGCTTTTTATGGGCTTTGAAGTTGCTACGCCTGCTGATACAAAACAGCTTGTGCCTTTGAATATCTGTCCACACGTGCAGCAGGATAAAGTGCTGAACAAAACACTGGGTAACACTGACATTTGTGTGGTTGTAGCCCTGCACAAATCCATTAGCACAACAAAGCTTTTATTTTAAACCACACTCATACAAATTAACAAAATAAAAGAGAATACAACTATATTGAGGACATGATACCCAATTATACCCTTCAAAATAAAAATAAGACATCATTAATTTTATGCAGGTTGTATGTAAGGTGGAGAAGCACTGTGTTTCAAGTTCTTTGTGATCGACAATAACCCATTTACTCTCGAAACACTCAAATCAGTCTCTTTTTGGCGCCATATTGCATCTCACATGTAACATGGCAACTTCACATGACGACAGGCTCTCTACAAAAGGTGTCGCTTAGTCCATATGCACACACTTTATGGCAGTTAATTAACATTTGTAAGAAAGTCTCTTTATTATAGCTCTTGCTGGCGTGTGATGAAGTCTTCATCTCATCTGTCAGCTCTGTCAGTTAACAGACACTCCAAGCAACACATCCATCTGGCCCTTTTTTGTGCTTGTTTCAATTGGATTCAGTGTCTGCAGCTTTATTCTCTACCTCTAATCAATGAATTCTTATTACCTAATTGCAGTTCAGTTTAACATTTTAAATCAGGCCTGAAGCACTACACATCAGCATATATACCGATTAGAAGGCCCAGTCTTTATAGGGCAACAAATAATAGACATTTTCGTCGCCTCCTGAAACTGTCGGAATCACTATTTCATTTCATCCCATTACTTGGAGCAGTAATGGAAAAATGGCCGTTTGATTTACTACCATGACGTTCATGATTTGACATCCGGTAGGTGCAGATAGGAAGGAAGCAGGAAAGGCACAAGATTTCCAAAACCTTAACCTGACAAGACCCGGAGATATATTGAGGATGTTGCTACAGTCAAATTGTAACGTGGGGGGTAATTTTCTTCACATTATATACTGCCGGTCCCAGTCTGCGTCAAAATGTAGGCCTCAGCTCTGTCGCCCGTCAAGGAGAGAGAAAAAAAACGACGGGCAAATGACATTGGCAAACATGTCTCGAAAGATTCATGGTTTATGCTCCAAATGGAAAGAAATAAATTATCCAGCTTACATTTAGGTGTCATTTGCTGTTTTATTTCAGGTTTGTTCTCTCAATCACCTTTAACAACGACTTACTTCACAGTTTGGTTTGGATCAGATATTACGACAGCGACTTTCAGGAGACATGTGCTGAGGGAGTTAACTAGTTTTTACCCTTGCAGCTGACTTCTGAGCTGGGACTCACCCTTCTTCCTTAAAGGCAGTGAAAACATTTTTTTATTATAGACATAAATGTCCTCGGTGTCTGGGTATATTTTAAGAGTGATGTCTATTACATTTTATGACGCCATCTGTTAACCTTCTAGATAACCATGTCTGTTATGGGCCCAGCGATACATAGCCTAATTAGAAATATCTGATTAGAATTCCATATTGATAAGATATTAGTGCATTTCATGTTTTATTGTTTTGCATCATTTGACATTAAAATACACTGTCAAATTCAGTATTGTCTGTTTGCACGGCCCCACATTTGCTTCTGCTTAGAATAAAATCAATTTAGATTTATTTAGATACATTTAGCAGTGAAATTGCCAACATTCTTTTCAGCAAATAGCATAAAAAGTCGTATATTTTTAGAACTACATTGAAGAAATAGGTGTGCATTTATATGATTTCTGATCTTTAGCTTAAAACCAACAGGTAACAAGTCGTATTCCTACCATATTCAATGAATTTGCAGATTACAATATTTTTATTTACACATTTGCTCATAGACTCATAGAGGTTAGTGTTTAGAGTTTTTTCATTCTATTCTTGGATTAGACAAATATACCAGTTATGGTCTTGGTTGGTCTTGACACCTGACACACTAAAAATGAGTTTGAGACCAAGACAAGACCAAGACCTTTAAGGAACGAGATCATGGCAAGACCACTATTTCTACTGCTACTACTACTGCTACTTTTTTTGTGATGCAGTTTCAAGTGTAGGTATTGAGGTTACTGAGTTTCCGGGTCTTGTTTTTGTACATTTGGTTCTCTGACTCACCAGTGCCTCACCCGAGTCCATCCTTAAATAAAACTACTGTGCCACATTAGGGCTCTTTTGTATGTTTAAGATATGACATCAAGAACATCGAAGAGCAGTTCTATTTTCCGCTACTCAGTGCTTTGTGCATTATCATTACTCCAGTTATGGCTATTGAATTGATCAGGGTATAATGTAGCGGCGTGTTGGTGGTAAATCATTAAGGCAGACAGTGGGGTGCTGGGTTTCAAGCCCTAATGTGTGCTTTGTCATACAACGCTTTGAAACCACAGAAGGACAGTTGTAAGGATCTGTAATACGATATGTAAGATGCTGTTGCACAAAGACGCTCTACGCAGCCATTATAAAAAAAGACTCATTTATATACTTGGTAAGACCTTCCATTCACAGTGTGTTTAATGAATATGACAAATCAGACAAACTTTGAGTCTTTGTTTGTTTTCAGTGAGTTATGCAGTATGCGTCATTGCATATTGAAAAGAATAAATCTGGTGAAGAAATAAACAGTTTGTAGTGTTTGTTTCATTTTGACAGAATTAGTCAGAAATCAGTCTTTTTGTTGTCTTACTAACAGATGATTTTTTTTAAAGGGACAAAATATTCATAAATGGTTGATACATTGTGTTTTTGTTTGTGTACTTTTAGTGAGTGAATGTTTTCAGTGAACATACACTGGCTTAGCTGCTGACAGTATCTTTATGTACGGCTATTTTTGTGCATACATTTCACAGCAGTTTGCATGGCGACTATATAATTGCATTAGCAGGCAGTAATAACACAAAATATAAAATATATAAAATTGCTTGCCTCTGACTGACCATGAATTTTTCATTTAGCCTGCGGAATATACATGATTGCAGAAAGTAACGCAATTTGGTGGCACTTAACTAGAGGATTATAGCCATCAATATTAGATGAACAAGTTCTGCCCCAAGTTAATGAAATCCTTGGATTTATGCCCACATTATGAGAGAAGACTAATCAGAAAGGATTTTCGCCTTGTCACTCTTGTATCTCTGCTATGTATTTAGTGAAACCTTCTTTAAAATGTGAACATACAGCTCAGGTTTCCATATCAAAAGTGTGACTGATGAAAAAACTGCTTCTGTCTACCTCTGGAATGTAATATTTTGAGTCCTACCTATGGACTTGAGGAAAGAGACAGGCTAATCAAAATAGTTAGTGCTCGATGGAGCCCCTAAAGTCTTTTTTTTTGGTTATTATTTAGTGCAAACAAGATAGTTATCTAGTGTGAACAGGTCCATATCTTGTAGTAAAAAAGATAACGTCTCCTGCAAATGAATAATTATCTTGTGCATACAACTGATTATCTGCAACGTCAAAATAGTGGCTCCCTGTAAATATGTATCACCTTTACTTACTTTTTGTTGCCCCCGTTATTTGTGTTCCAGAAGTTTAGTTTGACGTGACCTGGTCTTACAACAAATCCCCATCCACCTTGTTAAGGTCACACAACATCTCTCCCATCTCTATTCTGCTTCGGCGGTATGATAATCAGAATTCCTCCTCACAAATATTAGTTCTATTCCCGCTCTCTGAAGACTCGCATTACTGTCATTATTCAGATGCATAAACAATGGGTGGCGGAGGATACACAGAGTCATGCTCCCTCAGCCATGTCGTGTCCTTTCTCTTTGCATCACAAGTGCAGATTATTATTAGGTTGCTAAACTTCCTGTATCTGCAAATGAATAAACAAATATAAAGAGATCTTTGAATATAAAAAGGCTCACTAACAGGCGTTTATGGACTTGCCCTGTTGCTCTGCCTTTTTTAAACGAGGTAAACAGATGAAAATATGACGCAGCATCAATCAGCTTTTGTTGTGGCCTGACGAATAGCTAGAATAGAGTTGGTTTTTGCTGTACTAATTTAATCATATCAAAGGAAATATATCACCTCAGCTTTACCACTTGCCCGAGGCTAAATGCATCTCTAATTGACGACCTCTTCCGACTGATGAAGTCAATACAAATGGCTTTAATACTCAAAGCATTACTATTTAAAATTATTGTCAAAGAGGCTGGATAAATCATCAGAGTATGACAGGCTAATGTTCGAAAATTGGACTATGCGTTTTGTATTATTGACAGTTAGGGGCTTGAAAACAACGCTAATGGCTCAATGTGGCTGTGACCAGGCTGCCACCCACCCCCCCTTCCTTCTGCCCCTCGCGCAGACAAGCGGGCCGGTCTGCACTGGATCATTGGCCGTCTCCTGATACGCTGTGGTTTATAGTCAATTATCTCTGGCGATCCATTATCGATTAGAGTGTTATCTTTCTTGCATTGCTTAATCTTTTGGCACAGGAACACAGCGGTTGACATGGGGGGCTGCATACAAAGAGCTTAGCGCCGGGAACACTAGTTAAGACGGATGGATGTTCATTTGCTCGCAGTTTAAATGTAAGCAGGCTAAATGTATTCAGTATCGTCGAGGGCAGAGCGGGTTTTCTTTTTTTTAATTTTGATTTGCAGCTCTCTTTGTTAGGATTAAAAACCACAAACAGTCCATTTATCCAAGTGAGCGCTGAACCGAGAGTATTTGTTCTAGTGAGAAATTTCCACACAAGATGTAGCAAGTTTATTGTTTATTCTGAAACTGTTGTAAAGTAAAAAGTAAAAGTATGTTCTGGGACTGAATTATTTCTTGTGTCTTCTCTCTAGCTGGGTGAACAACTTTGGTCATGAGGGTCTCGGTCTTCTTCTTGATGCCCTGGAGAAGCTTCTGGACAAGAAACAGTGAGACCTATATTATATTACTGATACCATAAAATATGTTGTTTGTTGTCAGTGTAAGACTGTGCTTTCTTTTCAGGCAAGAGCCGATTGATAAACGGAACCAGCACAAACTCATCCAGTGCTTGAAGGCTTTTATGAACAATAAGGTTTGTATATTGTTTTTGTGTCAATTATCAGTGCAGTTTTGGGACACTTTTATACCTTGAAAAATCAGTGCTTCTTTTCAGTCTCAGTAGAAACATTAAAGCAGAAACTCCGGTGTCCATGAACCCATAGCTGATTTGAATCAGGTACAGACAGGACTTCTATAATGGGACAATAAATGGAAGCTAATTTTACCATTTCATGCCCACTGCTTCAGATCTTTTAATTATCCTTTTTTGGGGAAAGTCTGGCTCATTTTTCAAAAGTAGCACAGATTTCAAAGACAGATGAGCGCTTGATGTCGGTGCCCTGAGATAATCCCCACATGTGGTCATTTCTGCCTTTTCCCTTCAGTGAGAGGGAGACTAAAAGGTACAGAACGACATAAGTATTCATCCCCACAGTCCTGTCCTGAATTGAAATAATTCATCATCCTCTCCATTTTCTCCCATGGCCTTGTTGTCCCTTGTAAAAAAGTAAATTAAGGCTAACTATGTCTTACCTACCTTTTGAGCTTTATTAGCCTGTCTCTTCTTCTCCTTGCAGTATGGACTTCAAAGGATCCTGGGAGATGAGCGCAGTTTGTTGCTGCTGGCGCGTGCCATTGACCCCAAACAGACTAACATGATGACCGAGATTGTCAAAATCCTCTCTGCTTTTTGTATCATTGGAGAGGAAAATATGTAAGTTAAAGACGTTTTGTATTGTAAAAACGTTAAGTCTAAGATGGTTATAAATGTGTTGCCATATCGCTCTATTAGTTTGAGATACTGATACAAAGACTCCAAAAATGTGTTATTTCATTTCAGTTCATATTCAGTGCATTTATATTCTCATAAGTGACAATTTCTATAACTTCTAAACAAAAATAACCGTACAATTCTGCACGATGAACCGCCAAAGGGGGGAAAACTATTTTTGATTTGGATAAATCGAGCCTTTGGATTCTTGTTTAGCAACTCCACTGAAAGTTTTACCGCTTAGAGTTGAAAAAAGTTGGAGTAAATCATCGCTGATACAGACACAGCAGAACACAATATCAAAACCCCAATTTATTGCCAGAAGAGAGAAGTAATGATGGAAAGCTGTGATCTGTCTCCGCCATCGTTTCATGTTCTGTAATGTTTGCGACACAGTGAGGGGAGCTGGAGACTGCTGCTTTGTGTAAACACAGGAATCTCGGTGCAGCTTCAATCTTCTCCCACTGTGCACCATGTGTTCATACTGAGACGGCGCCGCATGCTCACATGTTTCCCCACTGCGAACATACTGAACGCTACATTTACAGGTGACCCGCCGTAGTATAGAAATCTGACAGGTCACACAACGCGCTTTAGCAGGTTTAATGTGTTGAACCGGAGAGTGTAGTTTGCCACTGACACACAATCCGGCTGACAGCTTATAAATTGGATTTAGGGGAGTGTTTTTATTGTTTCCCACAGGGCCGGACTAGAATAACAATGACACTTCAAAGACAGTCTGTATGCAATGGTGGAAATAAACAAAGCTAGAGTTTTGTCGGACAAACTCAGTTCAGCAGCGTGCCTCACATCTTTGACCATCTAAATAGGCCTTTATGGTTGTTGTTTTGACCCACGCTGTGACAGGGCATGCCTTCCAAAATGATTTTCCTGTTCCTAAATATCAAGCAGTGCAAATTTTACAGTCAAATCATACAATATAAGCCTGCATCCCTTTATTGGAACCCCTTATTAAAAGCACACATTGCCATTTATTACATATAATTTCATTTAGATTGGTTGTGACTTTCTGAACCACAAACTATAATGCTTTTTTTTCTTTTATTATATGAGAAAGTAATAATGTTGCTTTTATTAGTTATGCACACAGTTGTATGTTGTTGATGGTAATTGATTGAAACATGGTAAACAAATCCCTGCACATTAATCCAGTTTATTACTTGCTCTTTGTCACTTTCTTCTATTAAAAGTGCACCAGTCACTCTCGGCCATACTATAAAGACTTGAGTTGAAGCACACACGAACATCTTTTGCTTCCATTTAAATATACATTTCCTGTAAAAAAAAAAAAGGACAGCCAGAGCATCTTAGGTGTCACTTCTTGTGCCCGGAAACATCTTTGGTGTGCCACACAGTTACGCCGACTCGTGTTCTGCACCCACTTCAGTTGACAGGATCAAAAGGGAACGCGACAACTTAAGCAGATCCATCTGGGCTCTTTTGAAGCCCCGTCTGAACTGGCTTTAAAGCTGCTCTCTGTGCGACTCCCCGTGTTGTTTGTGACTCTGTAACCCCTATCACAGAACGTGGCCGCTCCATTTATCTCGGTGTCAGGTCTCGGTGTCCTGTTAAAGCCCCACATATGATACCCCCCCTCTCCAAAACTCCTCGTGTTTACCATCAGGCCGATGAAATGAATGTTGTACAAGGTGAAGGATGGTGCACTAAATCTCAGCCGAGGCCAAATGGACAATGTGGATTATTGTCCATTCATGAGGCAAATCACTGTTTACCTAAGTGCCAATAAGACTTCAACTTACAGCTCTATTTTTGCGAGGCTTTTGTCTATTTGCTCACTCTGCCTTGAGCTGTTACTCATCTCTTTGCCAACTTTCTCAATAGGTGTTTTGGACATTAATCCATCAGTCCCTATAATAATGTGTGCTCTTTCTCCCCTTGCCAATACACCAAACCATGACTGCTTTGACACTAAAACCATTTGCAATAAAACTCTGCTTTTGTCTACTATCACCTTAGTAACAAGCACTATTAAGTCAAATTGGATGCTGTGGCAATAATAGAGCCGATTGCATACAAAAGAGACGGGGAGAGTGTTTGTCAGAGTGGCCATGGACTGGCAGACTAAATGTCCACAGCGGCACAATGGCAGATAAGATGCGTGTTATTTGGGCTAAAAAGTGTTGAGTAAATGTCCTCTCGGCTGGGTGATAAAAGTGTTTGTTGACAGTTGTGTTTGTCTGCTCCTTGTTCCCCTTCCAGCTTGGATAAGATTCTGGCCGCCATGACGATCGCCGCAGAGAGGAACAATAAAGAGAGGTTTGCTTCAATCGTGGAAGGACTTGAAAACCATGAGGCTCAACAGCTTCAGGTAAGGAATTACACCTCCAATGCATTGCTGCATTGGTGTGTAATTGACTTGTGTGCATCAGTTACTCCTCTCTTAGTGGGTCATTTCTCAAAAGGAAATTCTAGTACAAGCAAGCACTTAACAATATAGTCTTGGTTCACACTTGTCCATGCATTTTTCATTATTAAATAGCTTTGTAGAGTCAAAATCACTGTCCACTGAGGCCACAACTCATATCAGATTGATTTTGAGTTATTTGTAAGTCAAGGATACCATGTTATTTCCCTCTCGTTGCACAAAGCAGCAAGGAAAATATATACATAATCCATCTTTTTCAAATGTCCACACTACATCGCAACACAACACTAGAGGTTTCAAACTTGGTTAAGAGTGCTTTCAAAAGTTTCTGTTTTCATTTTCCAAAAAATGTTTTAGTAGTGTGGATGTAACGATAAATATTTATGTGTATTTTTGTATAGACACAGCCTAAATAGGACCATTTTGAACAAAATTCAAAATCAGTTCTGTAAACATTTTGACATTATAAATCAAAGTTAGGCACAATGGATGGAAACACGCCACAATCCGCCGCCGCTCACCCCAGAATTCAGTCATTTCATAAAGACACTGTTTGATTCCAAGGAAAGACTGAAATTAGTATTGGCACCGTGCGGCCCATTGTAGTTCACCCTCAGCTGTCTACAGCTTTGTTTTTTTTCTCAGCCTTTTCTTCTGGTCCTTGCTTCCTCTTTCTCAACCCCACAATACGTCTTCCGCCGGGTGGGATGTGATTGCGGCGCATTTGAAATTCATCGCCACCATTTTAATCAAAAAACACCTGCTTCATTGAGCTCTACTGAACTTCCCCTTCCCGTTGAGAACACACACGAAATGATAATAAGAAAAGCCGAGATGTTGACATCCTCAAAGCTTTTTGTCCCTCGTAACAATTCTTCTTTCTCTGTTTTTTACTTCTTACAAACTCCATTGCTTTTTTTTTTAACCGCGCGCCTGTCAAGTTGAATCCCGGAGGACTTGGTGTGAAAGGGCAGCGAAAGCACTGTAACTTTATCCTTTTTCACTAGGATTCTTCCCGAGCGGAGAAAACTAAACCACTGCCTCAAAACACCACTTAATACATGTTTTTGTGAAGTCAAAAGTAGGGAATTACTTAAGGAATTACTTTTTTACCTGCAGGGTTTGTTGAAGTCGTGAAGAAAGTGATGAGGCGGGTGGCGAAGGGGAAAGTGCCACAGATATTCTTTTATTGGGAAAGGCTCTTGTTTATCCTTTAAATTTTGCCGTTAATGAAATGAAGCTGTGCTAATTGTGAAGTAAATTAAAATGCTTTGCTGATGCAGGGTTTCAAGGAAATTAATAGACGTTTTATCCAAAACCTGTGATGAGCTGTAAAAGCAGACTTGGTTAATGTGATTAAAATGTCTTTTGCGGTAGTTTGGGTGATGTCCCTGCAGTGCCACTTTTAATTATAGCATTTGGGCTACTGCACCATATAACCTCTCTATAAATCCATACAGTAGATAATGCTCTCTTGCAAACACGTCTATATGAGTAAGGTGCGTTTGATGTACTGTATGCAGAAGAACAAACAGAATTTTACATGAGCGTCATGGCATTCAATACTCCCATAAATCCTATGAAGACATGGTGGGGTTTCCTTTATGTAAGTCTTATTTATCTAGGGCTCTGGTGGGTACAGTAAAATGTCAGCTTTAGGATTTCGTTTCCAGGATTTCAGACCTTCCCAACATGGAGCACTCTGTTTTTAGTGACTACAAATAAAGGCCGTGACGTGTTCACTGCCACAAGCCAGCCCCAAGAGAATATGTCCTACATTTGTATGGCATCACAAAATGCTCGCTAACACACTGCAAAGCTCTTACAATATTAAAAAAGAGCCTTGAAACTATCTTTAGATGGTTTAAGGATGGATTTTTCTCAAGAAATGTAAGCCCATGTGGTTGCAGCTGGAATAAAAGAACAAAAAGAAAACACAGAAATATATAAACGCAATTTTTTTTCATCATAACACTATACGCTGGACTAAATGTATGAAAAAATGAAGGCCTAAGCACCTGCACTGCACCAGGACGGTTGTGGCCCTTATTAATAACACACACAAGCCAATAGTAGAGGGTCAAGGTTTCACATCGTCCATGGGAATCCTTCAGCCCGCTATTGATTGTCTGTCAAAGGAAAACTGTCTTATCCACGGCTCACTCCCCAGAAACACCTTACAGCTCATTATAATTCATCAGCGATTTCCTCTACCAGTGGACACACACAGTCACACAAAGACTAGCACACATTTAAGCTCTAGCCTTACCTGTAAATCCATGTATAACGCACACTGAACATTTGATTTTAGTTCCTCTTTATGCCAATGGTGCTCTGTATCTGCATCATTGATATGGGGATGGAAACTGAAATGGACACCAAATCTTGTTTTATTGCAAGTTTTCTATGCGTTGATGTTTTCTCACTCCTGTCTGTTTTCCTCTCGCTCTCTGTCTGTTTACACCACAGGTTGCTTGTATGCAGCTGATCAATGCCCTGGTCACATCGCCTGATGACCTTGATTTCCGGATACATTTACGGAATGAGTTCTTGAGATGTGGCCTCAAGAAGATCCTGCCGGTGAGCCATGTGTATACCAGGCACTACAGCTGACCTTAGGATTTGCATACATTAGAATACACCTACACCTCTGCTGTTCAAAATGTGACTGTCTAATGACCACAAAATCAGTTTCTTTGTATGCTAGAAATTTGAAGGCTTACTATATTGTAGCACATTGTATATCATTGAAACTGTAGACAAAGGTGGGTCACATGGTACAGAATATGCCTAAATGTCCCTGTGTCAAGCCATGCTTTTCCCTAAACACATTTTTCTATCATTTTCTAATATCAGGAAGCCTCAGTAAGAATTGTTTATTTTGTTTCATTCATGGCCTCTTTTTAACTTGGGATATAAATGAAGAACAATCCCCAGTGTACTGGCCTATTATGGAGCCCTCATGGACCTAAATATGATACGGGCTTTCAGCATGCTTAGGTTAATATGCGCTATCATGGATATTACGCCATTTGATTCTATGCAACTACACACGCCAACAAAAGCCTTGCTGGACTGAGTTATGAATGAAGGTTTCAGTTTGACAGAGGACATTTTCTCTCTGTCACAAAATATCTCTTGAGTGCATTTAGACCCAAGATTACAAGGTGTCAACGTTGCATACAGCATCCATTTATTCCACGGGGACCTGTTGTTTCTCTGTTTCTTTTTTTAGCATTAACAGAACCACTCATAGTAACACTCACTTGTCAAGTCGTTCCAAATCCGAAGGCGTGTATATCACCTCATCGTACAGGTTCTTGTGAAATCATTAGCAATGAGATGACACGTCTTCACACAGGGAGCACCGACTCATCAGTCAGCCTCTCATTTGCAGCGAGCGGGGTGAATGTGTCACAAAGCCAGTTGTTAATAAGTCATCTCAGCTGCTCCCGTTGATTATTACTGTCATTACTTTAATTAGCTTAAATTCTGCCCCCTCATATGGAAGTCTGTCATTTATGAATGCTGCGTTCAAGCTGACACTCTGTCATCTGATAATCAGTTACGCTCCCTCGTCAGCATAGCCAAAGATAAAGTGAACTTTACTGTGAAGACCAAGCGTGATTTATTTGGCTCACTATGCATGTATTGGTTCCCCTAACCCTCTGCCTTTCTTCATGTTGTGGCATCGTGCGCCTCCCCTACTACCTGGGTCGCTCAAGACAGATGGTGCAACCAAAAAACGTCCGAGGGTGATTGATACCTGCAGAAATTGGGTTACATTTGGCCCTGTCTCCATCTGCAAACTCCACTGCTGGTGATTCATAGAGCAGTGGTAAAGAGCACTCCCGTAGCCCCTTGTGGCTGAAACAGGTGTGCAGAAATTGGTACTGTCTGGAATACCTACTGAGAGGGTTCACAGTGTCTCACATCCTAGTTTCTGGGACAGCTGTAAAAGAGACTACCCAATATTCGGCCCTAACAGGTCTGCCAAACTGAAATAGTGTATAAAGGTTTCAGCTAGATGCAACAGTACAGCAATTATAGTTTCAGTGTTTCTTATAATTAGCTTGGCCAATGATGTCTATGCTTGTATTTCATATTATAATATAATTGAAAGCATTTCTGAAGACAAAATGACACACATAATATCACACTATACTATAGTACAACAACAGCACAAACAGACACACTCGTCAAATGTTTGATTTGAAAGTTTGTTTTTTTGTCGAACAACAGTGAAAGTGTATGTGTCCTTCAAAACCAGTCAATTCAAAAGTCCTTTTAGGCCTTAATTGACTTCTTTTGTAAACAGAAGCATACAATAACGCTAATGCATGAACATTTGTTTTTTCCCAACCAAAAGGAGCTGAAAGAGACAGAAGAACTGGACATTCAGCTGAAGGTTTTCAATGAAAACAAGGAGGAGGATTCTATCGAACTCTCTCATCGGCTCGAAGACATCCGTGCTGAGATGGAATATCCTTTTGTCCTCCCTGGGAGTGAATATACAGATGAGTAGGCCTGTGGTGCTAGCAGTGAGGTATAGATGAGTGTATATTGTCAGTTTGGCCAGGCTTTACAGAGTAAAGCCCCTCATCACTTGGTTCATTAGTGAAGGATTTGAAGATCGAGAGTGCATTATCGAGCTCCGTCTCTGACCAGGTCTACATAGTAGGTAAATACCCAGTTATCACAACCTCCCACATCTCCACTCTTCCTCTTCTTATGTGCTTCATTTCTCCCTCCTGGGTTAGGTGGCACTGTTTATAAGACATATTACATATTAAAAACTACAGATTTTTGGTAACTTTATAAACTTGGTGGTAGGTACTGTAGGTTTTATTTCTTTTATTTATTTAGATAGACAGACAGGGGCTAAATGTTGTTAGAAGGGGGTCAATAGCTTTCCCATGTTTCTCAAAAGTCTCTGTGACCCAAATAGAACTGTAGCACCACTGCTCCACAGAAAGGAATCCTTTGCTTTTTTTTTTTACGAACTGTAGTCTATTAAATTGATTTATGTGTAGTCATTTCATGTTATATGCTTTTCTCTAATTAACTATTATTACTCTTAGTGTTACCATTCTAACAGACAGGTGAATTTTCTCCTCCAGCCCTTGTCCATTCAGCTCCAAATATGCAGAGTAGCAGTTAATAAGCTTCAAAGTAATTGAGTCCAAAGTTGGGAACTTCTTGAAGCATCCTGGAGTCGGAGCGTTTAATAATTCACAATTCTTCTCCGAGGCTATGTGCGAATGGCTGACACTGTGAGCAGTCATACCAGAAGCTGACATTGTTATGCAGATGTTCGTTCCCACAACCTTTTTCTTTTTCCGTCAAATCCCGGAGTTCTTGTGCAAAGTGCTGCTGTGAGTGACAGTTTGTGTTGACACATGTAGGTGAGGAGAGGAGGTTATTGGTGTGTGTGTGTGTGTGTGTGTGTGTGTGTGTGTGTGGGTGTAGGAAGGAGGAGGCGATGAAGCGGTGAAAAGAGAGAAAAAAAAAACTACGCCTGGATTAATGATGTGCTTGAGCAGGTTCACAAATGAGACGGCCTAATGTTTGTTTCCAAGGACAAAGCTGTATTGATCTGAGAGCTCTGAACATGATTTGAATGTCTAGGTTACCCTTTTGTCTTTTTGCCGCTGTGGCCACTGCTGAGGCCAGAGATATACTTGCAGCATGTGTTTGCATAGTTACTATATACAACGCGCTTTCCTCGTGGCCTCAGTAGATGGGGCTCCGTAAAAGTCAATCAACATTTTTGGAAGTGCTTAATTGTAATGTGGTGAACAGTGATGGCTAGCTCTGTTTTTTTGTAGTATTTTGATTGTTATTTGATTCTAGGGGTTATATGGTCAATGTAGTTTACGTTTTAATTTTTATAGAAAATGAATGATGATACACAAGAGTGATATCATCCATTACTTGCACATGTACTTATGGCCTGTCTACACTGAGACAGGTATCTGAAAACTAGTTTAACCTTAAAAAACGTAAAGAGCTGCGACATCTCTGCTCTGGCCGCTTACATGGCGCCAAAACGCAAAGTCTGGCCTGCAGCAGGATTAAAACAATCGAAAGTTTTAGTTTAGTTTTCTGTTCTATGCTGTAGATGATGCTTCCACAAAAATAGGTAAAAAAATAAAATAAATCTGTCCTGCTCTTAAATATACAACTGTCTTTTTTAATCCCTAGGTTTTCTGGAGCAGCGCTTATACACTTTAAACCATCAGTATGGATGTTTGCATAAAACGCTAAAAATGTGTTATCAGAACGTAAACACAGAAGTTCTCCATTGTTGTGCTACTCTCTGTGTAGCTTTACTAACAGCTTTGCAGCCAACAGCTTTCTGGATTGCGGCTGTTATGTCAGCGTTTTCAATGAGGCCACCTCCTTCACGGTTTACACGACAAAAGAGCAGGTGCCACAGTGAAACAGATTCAAAAATGTGTGTTTTTGTGAAGCAAAATGTGTAAATGAACAGCCGCAACTCAACACAATCTTTGAGTTGAAACTCATTATTGTGTAAACAGCCTCTCAGTTTGCCGTCACTATCATATCTATAGTAATGACAGAATAAATAAAAGACTAATGGCAACCTTGGTACCGTGTTTTTAAGTTTACAACAATTTTATCACTAAAGTAATGATAAAAACAGCTGAAGCTCATTGGCAAAAGGTAAAAATGAATACATCAGATGTTTAGGTGCTGGTGCATTGTTTATCATCACTTAGTGGTCTGTGGACTTGTGGGAGTGTTTACTAAATGTCAGTTTTTAAAAACAGCCTACCCCAAAACTACCTGAGCAGTGCATTTGTATCTTGTTTCCTCAGCCGTTCATGAATATTAACCTGGAGTTGTGCTTCCTCCTCTGTGTCCGGCCGAGGTCCATGTGCTGGGGAGGTGACTCCAGGCCACTAATACATATTAATGGACTGTGGAATGGTGATTGATTGAGCCCACCGCTGACTGGCCTACATCGTACTCGACTGCCACTCATGTTTATTCATTATTTGGAGAGAGAGGGAGAGAGAGGCTGGGAGCGAGCGAAGAGGGAGGGGTGTCATCGAAACGGATTGGCATTCCACATTAGGTTTATGTCTGCAGCTTAGTGATAGATGAAGCTAGTTGGACACTTTCCCAGTCTGAGCGCCTTCTCATGTCCTCTCAAATGCTTCTGTGGTGAGGCTATAATTGAATCTCGCAGGATTGGTAATTCTCCCAGGCTTCATACTCGGCTAATACAGGGGAGGGAAGTGATACGTTAGAGAAGCATGTATTCCCAACCCTCACTCGCTCTTGAAATTTGATATGGGATAGGAGTTTAATTACAGACATTGTTGGAATTAATAGGAAAAGTGTCAAACAGTATTTAAAAGAATTGATCGGCTCAAATTGCAGCGGCTGCAGATTGTTTTGAGTGGACGGCAGGAAGGGAAGAGGGAAGTCGGTAGAGGATTCTTTTATTGAGGAATTGAATTAAACTGCTATCTATGACTTATTGATGTTTCCTCACAAAGCCATCATTCATTACCTACTGATGAAACCAGACAAATGAGGTTAGAAAACAATTGAAAATCAATCAGGTCTTTTGCCTCGTGTCAGTAAACCACCTTATGTCATTTAGAGCATGAATAATTCCGAAGCAGTATCATGACACGTAAACAGTATAGCGCCTGTGATATTTACAAAAGAGACATTAGCTTTGCTATGGTGCTCCATTAGCTTTTATTTAGCTTTGAATCGGCAGCTAAAAATACATTTGCATTTTTCTGATGTCTACAGCCTTAAAACAAAGGGTGGAGAAGAACATTAGCTGTCACGCTGCTGAAAATGTCACTTTAGTGTTGCTCTGTGTAAATATACTTTGGTCTAGATTTGCACTTCATGTTACAAGGCAATCAGGTATTCATCTTTTTTTCTGAGCTTAACAACGTGTCTGTCTCTTTAGTTTCCCTTTTTTCTACTTGTGTGCACATATCTGAGAGGCTTATGCTTTTTTTTTTCAAACGGGATGAGTCTCCATGGGGAAATCCCCCTTTCTCAAGAAAACAAATTTAAATCATTATTAGAGTTTTTTCTTGTTACAGCTGAACTACTTCAGTGCTACTCCATCTATTTATAATTGACTCTAATGCAAAGCCATCTTTTACACATTTTACTTTTATATTAAGTTCTTAAATTATTCTAATACCATAATATTAATATCAATCGTGCTTTGATTAAGTATACAGCACATGTTAGAAGGTTAAAAATAACTCGGCGACTTGTCATGAACAGTTTACATCTAAAACATGGAAGAAAGACGTGTCTGGCAGTACCAATAAGACTTATCTGTTTTAGACGTCAAAGCCATCTTCCTTTCCTCTTGGGTAAAGTAAGACACATAATCAATACCTTTTGCAAATTTAATAACGTGAATCTTCACTCCTGCGCTCAGGTCAGTTTCAATTATAGAAATGATTCTAGGCAATATTTTCTAACCGTATGAATGAGCCGCTTCCTTTTTACTCTTGCCTTAAATCTTCAAAGTAGCGAGCTATTCATGTAATTAATTTCCTGTATCTTGAAAAGGCGCAGACTGACAGGTAAACCAGAGGGACCCTTCTTTATTGCCAATACACCTCCTCCTGTGAGGTGTTTACTGCGGTGTAGTTTCCCCTGGAGGAAAACGGATGAGACGAGTCACATTGCTTGTTTGCTTTGTACGCTGATGGCTGTCAGAAAACAGGGGTGAGGAACTGGGGGAAATGAACTACTTTAAAAACTCATAGATACTAATGTCTTAATATGAGTATTGCATGAAGACTTTGTCTGACTGTTGCTGTTATTATCAATGCTGTCATGAAGTTTGTTTCCTTAATTCTGCTTCCTCACTGATATGGATGAGGTGTACCATCTCCTGTCCAACATGGTGAAAGACACAGCCTCGGAAACGTACTTCTTGTCCGTTCTTCAGCATCTTTTGCTCATCAGGAACGACTATTACATCAGGTAGGTTCAGTCTGACATTGATATACTCTTCTGTGCAGTGTTCTGAACACACATCATGCCATGAGTAAAAGTCTTTCAGTAGTAGTTATTACCACTCGTTATTTCCAGGATTTACATAACATATGTGCAAATCTACCACTGTCTTCAAAGAGGATAATGACCTGGTCTGTTAACTCCATGTAAACTTAAAACAGGGATGTCCAAGGCCTGACAGTTCATCTGTATAGATTCTGTTCATAAGAAAAAGGATTTCGACTCCTCCTAGTGTACAGTATTTTACCCCAGTTTTAACACACACCCTCTGTTAAAAGTTTGCCATTTTTAGCAATTAATGTCCATTTTGTCGCTTGCTTTGGAATTTTCAGGCCTGTGTGAAGAAGTAAGGCAAGATAATATTTTGCCGTATGCACTGTGTCTGGTAGTGTCTTACTAGAGTACAGTAAGACGCTAAAAACAGATGGCCCTCACAGTCCACCTTTTTGGTTTATCTTCAGTCACCATGAAAGAATTTAATTAGCAGATATAGTCAAAGCTTCTACCACAGAAGAAGTCACATGGTGTTCCATACAGTGCAAACTAAAGATATTGTATGATCATACTTGTACTAGACTGAAACCCATACTATCATATTATTCAGAATTAGATAGTGTTTTTTTTTTTCAAATATATTAGTTTGGAGACTCTGGTTGAGGTAGTGGAGCAGTAGACACACAATGGGACATATTCGGCTTTTGAACAATAGAGAGTACAAGGTTACTACAAGATAACTGTTCAAAAGTAACTGGCTAGATTAGAAAATAGTTGTCATATAGTGCATGAGTTGTCCATGAAGCCTTGCCATGGTATGAACATTACACAGCAAAACTGTACACTCAGAAAAACAAAGAAAACCTCTAAGCGCATCTCGGTAGTCGTTTGTTTTCTGTACCATGAAATACAGCTGGATATAGCATTTTTATGCAGTGTATACGTTGTATTATGTAATATTTTGTCCACTGTGTATATATGAATAATTGCTGGAATGATAGGTTAGCCTTTCACTTTGCCTTCGAAGAGCAAATCTGTCAGTCACCGGGAAGAAATGCAGCCACTTCTGTGAATGGACTGACACTGATGAATCCACTGCTGTGTCAGACCTTTCGCAGAAATAAGACATAAAAAAGAAAGTTAGAAGACGGAGGGAGGATGAGAGCTGGAAGATGAATTTACCATAGACAAGTTGCTGTACCCTCGGAGTTATGAATAATGTATTCCTCATCTATTCGGGTGGAAGTGAGAAATAGAATTCACATTAACCAGCTAGTACAGGCACATCCACCCTAACTCCGCTGTCCACGTACCCGTCTGTAAGCCAGCAATATGAGGGATCAGGCCTCATAAAAAATGGGCTTTTTAAAAGATATGTTTTGAAAATACATTTTTCTTTGCGCCTATCACAAATGCAAGGAGAGGCTTGCACTTGTGCACACCCAAACATTAACCCCGGAGATGCTGTCTAAGTGAGGCTCTTTATTTCCCATACATCACTGCTCTGTGGCCTACAGGGATGAAAGATGCCGTGCTGGAGGACGTACAGTACATGCAGCTGATTCTAATGTATACGAGAGTCTCAACCATAACTGGCATTGTTTTCTGGTTGGTTAGTCACTGTTAAACTGCCATATTGCAGTCTTTACTTTGTGTCCATAGTTGCGTTTTGACAACATTATGTTTCAAAAGATGACATTTAAAGAGGCAGGTCGAAGGAGTAGCATATCATTTTGTGCATACGTAGGCTTGACAGTTTACTCTGTGATCAAAGAATGCTGAGGGTGTGTACGCTAAGCTTGTTCCACCTTAAGAACCTATGATTTTATTTTTGGATTTGATCACCTTAAATTATCACCTTCTGTCAAGTAAGAAACACAAATAACATAATGCTGTTTGCACAATAGTACTTTTTACAGTAAACAAACTGATTTAGTGGCGAATGTCATTTCTCCAACACAATATTTGCTCTGGTTCTCCCCTCCAGGGCTTGGTTTATTTTTGATAATTAATCTCTCACTGCAAGCCTAATGAATGGGAGCACATCAAACCCACCCAGTAAATATAGAGCCGATCTGCTCTTTTGGAGCCTGGCGATATGGGGATTACACTGGCTATGTGGAGCAGAGCTGGATCAAGTGACTGGGGTTGTGCTGAACTGCGAGCTATCATTGGTAGAAATGAAGGTGCCAGAGTTAAAAAAAAAAAAAAAAAAAAAGTAGAGGTGGAAAATGATGCAGGGAGGGGAGGGCATATGCTTGCTTCTGGAGCCCAGCCCTGCCCACCGTGGAGGAGCCTGACAGTTCTGGGTCACTCTCTCCATCGCTAGTTATCTCCACCCAGCCCCTATCTGCTCTGTGATGGTGGAGGATGGAGGACGCAGGGAAAAAAAATAAAAAATAGGGCAGCTTATTGAGATAATAATGTGGTGTACATTGGTGACAGTTGTAAGCCGAGTGCCACAGCGCTTAAGCGATGCAGGGCGGTGTGTGAGCTTCCACCAGCTTGTTTCAACCAAGAGTGGGCGAATCCGCCAGCTCAAGCTTAATGTACAGCGTTTCATGCGCCTAAATGCAGATTTTTTTTTATTTGCTTTGGCTTAAAATGTTGTGTTCTTTCATATTTCACAACATGATATGGCCTGTCCACCCACAAGGTACCAACAGACAGCCTTTTTTGAAATCAAAGGGAACATTTAGTTTAGACAAACAAAAATAAACTTTGATTCAGTGTGAATGTTAACAAATGGCTGTTTTTCACATACAATTCTCTTTAATGATTCAGTGAGGTAAATATGCTTCTCGATAGTTTTGCCATTAAAATGTGAAAATAATGGCAAAGTTAAACATCTTCCGGTCAGTGTTGTGGTTCCACTTTCTCACTTGGCATCTCGGCTTAAGGTGGCGTTGTATTAGCTAAATGTCACTTACAATTAAAGTTGATAATGCTACCGAGAAAAGGTCAGATACAAACCTGTGTGACGGAGTAAGACTCGGGGGCCGATTCACAACCCCTTGCTCAACATCTTCCGAGCGCCCTGTCACGCTACTTAACTGGCTGACATGTTTTTCCCAGTCATTGTGCTTTCAATTACACACATTACCCTGATTAGATTTACATTTCACTTTTTATGGTTGTTCTAATTGGCAAAAATGACGGTAAATTAGGCAGGGGGGGTTAACACCGGAGCCTTGGCTACAGTCTGTCACCTTGAAACGGACAACACAGACTTGGCTTCCACGCGCCTATTAATCTGCTAATTTCATGATCGGGGGTGAAGCCAGTGATGAAATTTAATAGGCTTCCTATTTTCTCCAGCCGGTACCCTTTCTGACATGGCATTTTGTGACCTCTAGCTTGAATAAGAGAATAATTTGTGCTTAATTAGCCTTGTAGATTTTGTGTCACTCATACACTGCCGAGGCTTGTCTAACCGCTCTTGCTTTATGTTTCCTGACCCCCTCAGGCCGCAGTACTACAAGGTTATAGAGGAATGCGTCTCTCAGGTGGTCTTACATCGCAGTGGGATGGATCCAGACTTCGGATACAGTAAACGGCTGGATGTCGACTTCACACATCTAATTGGTAACTTCAGAAATACACTTTTTGTACAGTTGTTAATCTAATCCGTTATGGTTTTACAAATTAAATCGCGCTAATATGCTTAAAGAAATTTCACACGTCTTGCTCTTCAGGGGTGATATGACTAATATTGGTAAAAATATATTTGATGCCTCACAGTCATTCTCATTATCCTCCCACACACCTCTTGGATTACTCTGTCAAACACCTGTAGTGATATTACATATACAACAGATACAATTAATGCTGCTTATTTTCAATCTCTTCTCTTGCTCTTTGTCCTACTGAGAAGAAACAAACCAAACAACACTAGCACTGTATTACTTATGCTGAGAAAATGATCAAAAAACACCACATTGCCACTCGGTGTGTGTCAGTAACAGTTTAGCAACTTGCTAACAAAAAGTTTTTAACTGAAGAGGAATACATACGTTTTGTGTTTGGCTTTACTGATAGATAGATTGTTTAGAGTGTTATAGAGTTAGAGTGCGTCACCTTCTTAATATTTATTCACGCAAACACAACTAAACAGGCTGCTGAATAATATCAAAAACACAATACATTTAGCACAACTGTATGTTTCAACTGAATTTGTTGTTAAGTCCTTTTCATTTTAAAGGTCAGCCATGTTTACAATTGATTTGATTGATTTATATACAAAACACACATCTCTGGCATTTGGTATTTGATCACGTGAGTGTTATTTGCAACAATTTTCAATAAAAAAAAAAAAAGCATAGGTCAATATTCTTGTTTGGGAGAAGCTCTTTATCTGCATTGTGTAAAGAGAGCTTGAAATGTCTTGCGGTTGCCTTGTCTTCTAGATCAGTGCGTGGATAAAGCCCGAGTGGAAGAGAGCGAGCAGAAAGCTGACGAGTACTCTAAAAAGGTGAGGCATTAATCACTTCCAACAGCACACTTGGTTTCGCCGGCTCCCATCAGGAAAGTTTTTTCTTCCTCCGCGATCCCAGACTAGCTATCGATTTTCCATGCCCCTGATCAATACCTGGCTGTGACGCTACATGATCCGTATCAGCGTTACAAGGATCAATGCCAGTGTTCTGATGTATACGTATTTGTGCACAAAGCCCAGCGAAGTTATGGGTAAGTGTTTATGATCCAGTCCCACAATGGCATTTTGAGAAAGGCTGCTACGTTTCAAGCTTTTTTAACAGCTGTTTTAACAATTCCAGGAGTTCTTTTTTTATTGGAGGATAAAGAAAGTGCATGTCCAAAACAGACTGAATGGAATAGCTATTACAAAGCACTGTTTTTAAATTGAAGGACTCAAAGGAGTGTTGAAAGGCCCAAAAAGTTTTACTTGTTACTACAAACATTACCTGCAACAGAGCTGAGGCTAACTGGATATCTTACACAACGATAACATCATGACAGTTGAATAACTTGGACCGCTCCGGGATATGTTAGGCATCAGTGAACTCTTTGCCCATAACATTGATGTGTTGAAAGCAAGGGAGCATAAAGATTGGAGCATTTTAGACAAGAGCTAAGTCATGATGGCTAGACAGCGAGGTCAGAGCGTCTCTCAAACGCCAGCTCTTGTGGGCTCTTTATAGTCTGTAAGGAAGGAAAAGCAGTGAACCAGGACAGCAGGAGGTGATGGACACACTAGTCTGATCAGTGGGGTGCCAAAGGGATCTTTTACCAACCTTTACTTAAGTGGTCAAAGTGCTACAGCTTTATTTTTATGCAGTCTCTAAATTTGCTATCTTAGAGTATATGTAATTGAATCCCTGTGATATTTATGTGTAGATAAATCACATTCTTGTGCAACCTAAAGGCCCCCCATAAGTATGTTTTGTTCTTAAGAGTCCCACTAGCGTGCCGGACGTCATGCTGGGACTATGATGTCATCGGGGTGACACTGCTCGGTCTCTGCAAAGGTTAGATCCATCAACAAACAGGAAAGTTAAGTCTGAAACAAAGACACAAGGACAACAGTGTTCCAGCGGCATGAGAGATACGAATAGAAATCGGCCGGAGAGTTGCGAGACGCCATGTTTTTGTGTCTGCCGCTGATGTGCCCCATGGCCGGTCTCCGGAGACACCCTGCTGTTCCTAGTTCTATGTATTCACATGTGTGTGTGTTTGTGCCTGTGTGGACATGCTAGCTACGTGCACGTACACTCACTTGTCTCTTCTTTTGCAGTTTGATGAAGAGTTCAGTGCACGGCAGGAGGCCCAGGCCGAGAGTCAAAAGAAGGAAGAGAGAATCAAAGAGTTGGAAGGAAAAATCCAAACCCTGGAGTCTCAGGTAAACCCATAAAGAAAAATGTCCAAAAAAATCCAGCTAAAAGTCTTACACTTCACCAGATATCTTCAGGATTGTAGGTTTTATAGAAAGGTGTGAAAAATAAACTCACATGTACTGTACTTGTTTTTTAAGTAAAAAGGCAGAATCATAGCAATTGGAAAAAATGGAGCAACATGAAAATGGTTGATTTGGTCAGGATGATACCCTTCCAGTGCACTTAGAGATGCACTACTCCAGTAAGTGGGAGTTATCATCTATGCAGGAATATTTGATT
The DNA here is from genome assembly GCA_036850595.1 of Rhyacichthys aspro. Lineage (NCBI taxonomy): Eukaryota > Metazoa > Chordata > Actinopteri > Gobiiformes > Rhyacichthyidae > Rhyacichthys > Rhyacichthys aspro. The sequence continues at coordinate 9,359,539 of CM072157.1, read as the reverse complement.
TAATAAAGGGTCAATCTCCTTCCCGAGCTGTATCTCTTTATATAGGAGATTTGCTCAATTGAAACGTTTCCTATGTAATTCTATCATCACAAAGATGGATTGCGTTTCTTTTTCAGGCCTCCACATCGTTTCTTCCAGGCCAAAGCCCTCCTTTTTAAGAATGGAAAATGACTGCTATTTCCCCCTTAACCCAATTTCAAACACTTTAGTACTGTCTTGGGACAAGAGGGCAGTATGCTTCTATGCTTAGGGAATTTAATATAAACCAGCATTGAAAGATGGTATAGCTACATTTATATCTGAGAGTGCTTTTATCTTTTTTCCTCTGGTTCGTCATGTTGGCACCGACTATCTGATGAAATGCACCTACATCTGTGGTTCAAGCATCACTGGAAATCTTCCCAGTTGGAACATACTGATATTTCACTCCACAAGCAATCATTTCTTCAAGTAAATGCTGTGTCTATGCAGCAAACTTTAGCCAAAGTCCTGCCCAAAGTCAAATCAGGTTTTCTTCTAACTTTATTTTTGCCAATTCCCAGAGTGCAATGTTGCCACTTGTCACCAGTGTTTGTACTTTAACAGGTTCATAGCATACTCAATTTCCCACGACTGTCCACCCATTATAATGAGACAGCCACAATCTCAGCGTGCTTTCCGTTCGCACTACCTGTTCTTTCCTCTTCCCTCCGTCTGTCAGAAATGCATGCATGAGGCTGTGTTACTTTTCCTTGCCCTCCTTTTCTTGTTGAGCCTTTTTATGTTGTGTTTCTTTTCCCAAAACACACCCCTGCCTCACCCTCCCATGGCAGGTCTCTGTCTTTTGAAGAGCAATCGGTGAATGGTGCATTAACAGGTAGTGTAGAGTCCAAAACCTCTGGAGAATGGAACCATCACTGTCTGTTTGAATGCATCTTCAAAAAAAGGAGAGATGCACATCAACACACATTAAACTTATAGCTATGCATTTGGCAAAGAACCCCCTGGGAACATGGGTGACACGTAGAACAATAAAGAATTTACTGTTATGGGCTTATTACACTGCTTGTAAACACTGGATCCTAACAGCCATTGAAATCTCATGTGAAAATGAGGCTCCAACAATCCTGGCTCCCACTGACTCCCAGTTCAATACAAAAAAGATGGATGCCTTTGTTCAATCACATCATTAGATATAAATTGATTTCCCAAACTTGATCTGCCACAGTGTAAAGCTTCTAGGATCTGATAAGAGTTTATTTGATGACTGTATTTACTCTCAAATTTACTTCCAACCTTTCACTTTAATCCTTTACGCTACATGCTTTTTGCCAGCCTATAACGAACCACAGTGGCGTATACTATTTGTCCATCAAAGCTGCTCTGCCATCGCTGCCTTTTGATTATAAATACACCATGAGGTAACCATAACCTTTCATCTTCTAGACTCGAGTCCTGACAGATATTAAAACGCATGCATGTCTGAGCTACTTCTCTTCACCTTGTTTGTGAACCGACACATTTAATGAGAGGACCTTTGGCATTGTAACAAGGAGCCTGTTTGATGTGGCTGTTTGATTATCCCCCGATTGAGCTGAGTGGAGGTCCTGCCTGTAAACATCAACAAAGGACACAGAAAATCACAACAAGTGGAAATCATCCATCCTCTTCACAAACCTTCGCTTGAAACCGTTCAAGGCAAAAAAAAAAAAAAAAAAAGAAAAAAGTAAGCTTTTCATTCACTTGGCTCTGGATGTGATGAATAATGAAGCACTGCAGTGGTACATTGGAGCAGCGCGCACCATCCCATTAATAGGTTTGAACAACCTGGCGTACTTGTAGCTGACCCAGCTGAGCCCCATGAGGAGCTGAGGGTCTCGTGGACCACAGTTTTTTCTCTCCTCCGCTGCCAGCCCGCCTCTCGCTTTTACAGATGATAGAATTAGACTAAACTGTCAATGACAGTGGAATTTTCAAATATTGTTCTAATGTGTGCTTTGTTATGAGGTAGAGCCAGACCATTTGTAAAACCACTAAACTAGTGCCATTCAAATGCCATGTACTGATTTAATTGTACTGACAGTTTTGTAGCAGAGAACATGGACTCAGACACTGGAGCAAGAGAAACCATTTCAAAAATGTTTGCTGTATATTTTACCAAAGGAATGCTTTTAGTGCTTAGAGCTATTTAAGTATTTATGAACCAATTTATTGTATCAGTCCAACTATATGCAGAAAATACCATACATGAAAACATATTTGTCCAACTGGTATTGTGGTACATTGAATAAAAGCTGGACTAACACACCTAAATGATGAGGTTAGATGTCAAGCTCATGTGAACGCTTCAGTCTGAACTTAACTGTCCTCCCAATTTGGAGATGTCTATGCAGCGACACTGTCTTTGGAGGCAGAGCAGTTTGTCAAAGAAGTCCAATCCCAGGCTCCTCTTGTTACACTGTCCTTGACCGTGGCTCTAGTGAATGAAGAAGTGTGCATCGAGTGCCAGTGTTGGTTAAAAAAAAAGTGCTCAATAAATGCAGCTATTTACCATTTTCCAACTGAATGCTTGCAAACCAGCAGCCAACTTGTTCTGTGACATTACAGGTCAACCAGAAAAGTCCATCTATCGTAGCGGAGTCAAACATACTTTCATCAATATATCGATTTTTTCATGCTTGTATTCTGGGACAAAGACTATTTTAATTGACTAGCCAAGTCTTAACCATTGCACAGCTGCCTTTTTGAATTACTGAGTGCCTGTTTTCCACTTATTTAGTGCATGCCATTCCCTTCCCTTTCTTTCCATCTATAAGTCCTATAATTCAGGTTGAATTACTTTGTCTTACAGTCATTGAAATATATAAATTTAGTTTCAAATTAAACCTAATAGCTTGCATTATTTGATTTATATCAGGCATATTTATGAAAACGTATGTTCTGTAAAATATTTTCCATTCCCTGGTTGTGTAGAGCAAGCTGTCGAAGCAAAAAGACTGAACAAAGAAATTGATGCCCATCTCACAATTTTGTCCGTTTCTATTTATTTATATTTGGGAATGGATGAAGGCTTTTTCAGTATACGCAACTGTCACGGTGGACGTGCCTTGTTCCTTTCATCCTGGAGTCACTGTTCTCCACTGATGTTCTTTTGAAGCTAGATTACATCTTGTCTTAGGTGTAAAGGTACAGCACATCCTGCCTTTGCACATCAAATAGCTTCATCAGACCAAATTAGATCCTCCATTGTCATTTCTTGTGTGAGGGCCATTCTCCTTTTTCCTGCTCCTATCTTTCTTGTCTTCTCTGTTTGGTGAGTACTGTTCCTTGTAGTGTGTTAGTGTCCTTCTCTGTCTGTCTAACCCACCCACATTTGTGCCTCTTTTCTGTTGTGACTGGTGCTGTGTGTCTGCTGTGTGTGTTGTGTCGTATAGTTAACTATTGAGAGAGACAAGCTCAGTGAGGCTCAGAGACTCGTCTGGGAATCTGAAGCCAAGGTGGGTGTTCTCTTTGCATGTGGCCCTAGACCCTGCACAACTGTCTCCCACAAACCAGATGCGTGACCTCACAATTTAATAGCCTCTATAAAACCATAGTATTGTAATGCAGGCTGCCTTGTTTAGTAGATCATACATAACGAGAAAAAAGGAATGGGAGACCGACTCAATATGGAAACAACTGTTCTCTCATTTTGCTGCTAATTTTCTTCCATTCTCTCATTTAAATCTTCGACGAGAAAATTGGCCACAGAGGGCTCGAGACTGGCACACATGTAATCATTGAATTTGGATTTTTTTTTACTGAAGGGCTCTGAGCAATCTGTGTAAGAAGCTCCTTGAAGAATACCTTTTAAATTGTAGCCCTAGCAAACAGTTGCCAGAGCCATTATGTAATGACACTACACGATTGTATGTAATGGCTTAAATAAAATAACATTATATAACGCACACAATCCAGTCACACATACTGTAGCGAGGAATGAGTTTTGAAAATGCGAAGTGCAAAGAGGAAATGTATTGTGGTAACAGCTGGCGTCTAATCAGCTTCAAAGATCAGAAACAGTCTCGGCTTTGGTGTCTGTAATTGTTGTATTTGCATTTGCACTTTTTCATAAAATGTGTAATGGTACTAGACATTACAACAGTCTGCTGCTTTTTTTTTAATCACTTAGAGCGCTCATATTGGTCGTGTCTGCTGTCCAGTTCTGTGTCATTCCCAGCAGCAATTAGAAAGCAGCATATCTCTTGTAAATCCATTGTAATAATTAGAACTTTCAAGCTTTGGAATGTATTTTAGCTAGAAGAAAGAGCTCGCTGACATTTTTATCACCGCTTTCTGTTGTTTTCTCAGTGATAATTTGGTAATGGATGGAGGGTCAATCCATGGAATCATGCCATTTGTTTTAAAGTAACACTATGTAACTTTTTAATCACAAATAGACTGTCTTAAAATAATTAAAATATGTACCCTCACAGCTGTTTTGATGGTACTCTTACAAGAAAAGCATAGAGTCACACAGCTTGCTAGTCCACTGTCAGCTTATTCACACCAGTCAGGCTCTGTGCTTGCTACACAAGTAGTAGTTTTTTACCTTTTCATTGTCCTGTTGCATAAACATTGTTGCCGTACTCTTATCACTGGCAGTGTACAGTTACATAGTGAGAAAAAAAAAGCATGGAAAAAAAGTACAAAAGCTCTAGTGGTCTACGCAGGCCATAGACAAGTAGTCTCCGGGAACTGAACCAGAATCAGAGCTGAAGGGTATGCTATTATCTTATACCTTGCAACGTGAACTGAATTTTCTACACAACTGTTATATAAATAACATTGCATTATGGCACATGACAGTCCCATGAAACTCAGTGGGTGCAAAGTTATGTAGTGTTGCTTTATCTTTCACCTCAAACGTTTAAAGTTTCCCCCACTCAGTCCGCCGTCAGTAATGAATATATCTTGTTGCAGATCGCTGCAGGTCCATCTGCTCCTGGAGTTCCACCTCCTCCACCACCGCCGCCTGTCCCAGGAGGTGCTCCTCCTCCGCCGCCACCTCCTCCTCCACCTCCCCCTGGTGGCTGTGTTCCTCCACCACCGCCACCTCCGCCAGGTCACGCTTGTATGCCACCTCCACCACCTCCGCCGCCAGGTGGAGGACCCCCACCTCCTCCTCCACCACCTGGGTTCGGACCCCCGCCTCCCCCGCCCCCATTCGGTGGTCCTGGTGGGCCTCCTCCACCGCCGTCGTTGCCTGTGGTCAAACTGCCTTATGGACTTGAGCCCAAGAAGACCTACAAACCTGAAACTGTGATGAAGAGGGTCAACTGGACCAAGGTAATTTAACATTCATTTTAATGTGAATAATGTAAGTCAGAGTAATGTATCCTAAAATGTTAAATTGTAGGGGTTTTTTTTCTAGAGTAGCCATTTTAGAGAAGAAGTTTCTATAATTTTGCTAGGATACATGTAGTACCAAGGAACTTTTGTGAAGTAGTGTGAAACTTTAGCTTTTGTCTACTGGGCCGAGAAAGTGTCCTCTATTTAAATGCACTCTTAATTAAGTAAAATAATCGTTCTTTCACACATTGCTGTGTTCCACACTCATATCAAAGCATTCTACAGTAAACAATTTTCATTACTCAAATAACCTTGGATTTCTACATTTTTCAAATAAGTGATTGAAGACCTGATTGTGTAATGTTCCCTCACATTTGAATAGAGTTTGAATAGGGCATTTGCTTGCACATGGGCTTTTGTTTTACCATAGATACATAATCTATTACTTTAGTAGACGGTCATTTTCCAAAGCCTGTGTGACCTTGCATTTTTGTCTTCAGTTGCTCACATTAGGTTCAGACCAGAGGTAGTCGGGAAATCAAACTATGTAGCCTGTTAAAGTGTTCTGGATGCAGTTTGTTAAAGCAGGGAAGAGCAGTTGTATCAGTATTTTTTTCAGACACTAAAGTGAACAAATAAGATTATCTTGCTATAAAGAATATTTGGAATGCAACAACAAGAAATTAGACAATGAATCATAACAAAACGGTTTTAGGGATCTTTAGTCCCACCGTTATTCAGTGTTGAAATCACAACTCAAATTTATTTAGATAGAAGAGAGCTAAGTTTCTCCATGTGGTTTTCCATGTGTGTTGTTTTGCACGCAATTGCCCATTGTTTTAGAAGAGCAAGGAATCGGGTTAATGTGCAGGTGAATTAACCTTGCCTCCACAGGAATTGTAATTTGGAGATGCAAATGAAATTCATAACCACCTGAGGAAAAACAATCTGTGTCTCTTATGTCGATTAAGAGAGACATGAGTCGTCTGTCTTCTCTATGCGCAGCAGATGGAGGAGGACTTGTGCCGGGAGCTGCTAACACCCTAAACATGTCCAAAAGGAGCACCAGTCACACATACATGAAGTGAAAAACACAGGGTCTTGACACTTGAGTTTTTTCAGACCGCTAATGTTACAATGTTTGTATCATGTATTCATATTTCTGGTCTGTGGTGGTGGTTTGTATTCTTTTCAAGACAAGAATAAAGCAGGCTCATTGAAATGTCAGTGTAATTTATTTTAAATCAACATAAGTATTAGTTTTTATTCATATTGTGTCAGTAAATCTCTCTTGCTGTTTTAAAAAATCAGCAGGCGACTGTCAAAAAATACCAGAATAAACATTTTCATACTAGTAATTTGACAAGAGATGTGTCATCCAGCCATTTTCCTCCCTAATTTCTAGATAGATTTGGTCTTTTCAAAATTGTGCAATCTCTTCTCACACTGATTTGAGTTGAAAGCACCTCTTGTTGCCATTGTACTGCTTTTGGTTGTCATAGCACCTGTTAGTGTATCAATGTTACAGACAGCGTGGCTATTATTATTGCCTTATCTCTGAGCTGAGCAGAGGAAATGAAGGCGGAATCTTGTAAGCCCCCAGTGGCCTACTATAGGAGCAGGTTTTCGCAAGTTACACGTAGCTACGTCAACTAATATTTATGTGCAATAGTCATTCAGTCACTTAATTTACCTATGATATAGCTTGATGGTGATCAATCAGGCCTGCATAATATTACCAAAACATGTAATATGTGATTACTCTTAAATATTACAATGAGGGCATAAATAAGGACTTTCTTGGTATGAACTGAAAAACAGAAGACTGATACTGATTTTCTAAGTGGCCATTTATAGGATGTCAAAACACAAACTTTGACTGAGTTCATCTGTGTGTTCATCTGTGTCAAGCTGTGTTCACATGGATGCACTCAGCTGAAACACTGTATGTTTTCCAGGCAAGTAGAGGCACTGTAAACCCCAGTGCTGCTAACGCTAAACACAGAAGAAGAAGTAGGAAGAACTTGTTGCGTGTAGTTAGCAGCCAATAGCTTCCTGGGACGAAAGGGTCCTCACCGTTTTCTCTGACGTAGCAATACTTGCACAATGACATAGAAGGTCCCTGGACGAAAAAAACCCTCAACTGGATTCAGAGGTTTGTGTTTGTGTAGAGCAGTCCTTCTCAAATAGTGGCGCCCCTGGCGGTGTGATGCCGGGGGGGCACATGTGACCCCGGGGAACATGCTTTTTTTTTTTTGCCGTACTAGAATAAAGTGTAATTACACATCCACTACAGTAGGTGGCAGTGGCACTCTCATTGTCAGAGTGTGAGCTCTATGGTGTAGGGTTTCCTTGCACGGAGCATGCGCACACACAGCACAGAGCAGCAGATATGAAGTGCAGTGAATTTGGTAGCGACACCATGGAAAAGTATTTGACAGGGATAAAATGAAGCGTATGTCACAGTGACTACGGTGGGAGACGAGAAAAGACCGATGTGTGTACTGTGTCTTACCGCGGGGTTCCACTGCATGCATTGCAGCCCCGCTCCGCTGCGGAACGCCTCTGTCCGGCGTCGCACACCCGAGCCTACTGGATGTGTTTCAGATCCGCTGCGGAGCGGAGCCCCGAGCATGCACGATAAATACGCAATAAAAGCAATTGATAAAGACGTATGCAGGACCCATACAACTGTTTATCCAGAAGGAGGACCAGAAAACAAGTGTAGTTTGCAATCACTTTCACTTCACGGAGATTTTCCTCATTAAATTGGGAATAAGCATTACTGCAGTTCAGGCCGTCTTTATGAATTCTATATCACTTTTGTTAATTCTGTACTTGTGATGCATCAGCAGTACACTCACGCAGCCAAACAATGCTGATCATAAGAAGAGTCATTCCTTTTGTTCCTCTTATCACTTCTGTTTTGTTGTGTTTGCTCCTCAACCACTAAGGATGCACAAGGGCATGTATATGTCCATACACTGAGAAAAAAAAAAAAAAAAACCCCACAAAGCCCATCTCCAGTGAGAAGAACTTTTTGAGTGGCAGCTTGGTGGAATGGCACTCTCTGATTGTGGTGATAATGGAATCCTTGTGTCATTGCAGATAGTGCCTCAGGAAATGGCAGAGAATTGCTTCTGGATCAAAGTCAAAGAAGAGAAGTTTGAGAATCCTGACCTATTTGCTCAGCTCTCCCTGTGCTTCTCGTCGCAGAGCAAAGGTAAGGAGGCGTCATCTGAGTTCACCCCTTCTCTTTAATTAATCTTCACATGCAAGCCTCATTTAGCCTCTGCAAAAAAAAAAAAAAAAAAAAGACGCCAAGCCACTTTCATCTTGTGATGCTTTAAGAAACCATTCTCCCTCTGAAATATTAATTATTTTTAAACCGGGCACCTTTTTCCACAATATTTATATGCTCACAATTCAAATCTGTTTGCCAATTAGGGCTACAAATGCTCATGTTGCCGGCTGCTGGTGCCTTTAAAAACGCCAGCGAAGCATTGTGGCCGCATTGTGGCCGCATTGTATTCCTTGTGTGTACCCATTAAGTAGTTTTAGATAAGTGTTTTTGAGTGTGTGCACAAACTTGAACTCGCGCGAACCGAGAGCAGTTATGCTTGGTTTGCTTCTTGCCTTTTACAGTCCAGTAGGCCAATCCTCCATGGGGGGAAGTGGGGGAGGATTTTGTGAAGGAAGCTCGGGGAGTTTTTTGTCCCGGCCAGTTTGTTTTTTAGATACACAACCCAGCTATACCTAACTCGCTGATGAATAACACAAGCCGCACCAGAGCAAGTTTGTATTGAAGCAGAGGGCGAAGGGGGGCTTGATGTATTCCTCCCGTGACAATTTGACTGTTTTCTACTTCTTTGACAGTGCATGTGTGCGTGGTATACTTCTCTAATTCTAGCAGCGGTGGGAGGGGAAAAGGCAGAGCGCTGTCAAGTTCAGAACGATCAAATCGGATCTGTGTCAGGCAGTGTGGACATAACTACACGAAATCCTCCAACTTCTCCTACCATCTTGTTTGGACACCAGTCAGAATGTAAGCAGCGTCTCGCTCCCGTCTCCAGGTCGACAAACTAGACTCGGCTTGAAATAAATTTGGCTCAGCAGCCGTGAGGTTCTGGCATAATGCAGATGGAAGGAGAGAATGTGAGGAGGAAGGAACAGTTGTTGCACGGCTTAATGAAGTGGCAGGGCACAGCAGTGATGTGACTTTTTGTCTCATCTTTTACCAGAGAATATCTGTCAGACAATGTATTTTAACATGTTCCCTGTCTAAAGTAACTAAAACTGAAAACTTCTTGGCATATTTGACATCCATGTTTAATGAACTTTCTCTAGTATGACGCTCAGGTCTAGTAAGTAAAAAGAAAAAGACAAATGAGACCAGATTTTAAAGGTGATGCACATAGTTTTTGGCGCGTTTGTTGCTGACAGTGCAGAGTGCAATTCCATATTCCATACATATAGTGTTTTTTTGTACCCCAGGTGAACATTTACAGTAACACTGCAGAGACATGGGCAGTTTCCGAAACCAGTCCCTGTAGTATATACAACAAAGAGGTGTCCAGATGTCTCAAATGGAGTGCACTCAAAGTGAAAAATAGTGAGTTAGATTCAATTAATTAGTAAGAACTGCATATGGTAACAGCTATTATTTTGTCCTTTAGTCTAGCAGACATTCATTTACACATTACACCAGCGTCATTAAAAAAAATCAGTTATGTAGAGTCTAAAACCGTTCCCTAGTTAGTCCACTCTATAGGTCACTGTACTGTGCAACAATCTAAGGGTTAGGGACTAGGAAGTGGTTTTGGGAACAGCCACTATGTGAGAAAATGAACTCACTAAGGCGTCATTTTCAACATTCAAAATTTGGAGTCATTATTTTGAGAAAGCAGTTTCCATATATTCATTAAAAAGACACATTGCTTTAATTTAACTTTAAATGTCCTCTTTAATAGTTAATAAAAAATCACTTTCTCACCCACTGGGGTTTCAAAACGTCCTCTATAGATAGTCCATGTTCCCGCCGGCCGAGTAGGAATTCATGATCCAGCATTTCCCCGGGGAGTTACCTCCGCTGGATCCCTATCAATTACCCCTACAGGGACTTGACTGAATCAGCTCTTTTTGCCTTCATTGTTGAAACAGAACATGATTTGCTCATAAATGAAAAATGCCGTTTAATGTTTGATACCTACACCGCCCCTCTCCACACCCTTAGCCCGTGAAGTTGAAAGTCAATGAAAGGGGGGCTTTGATGTACAGTTAGATTGGATGTTATAAAAAATGTAGGGCGAAAAAAATGAGTGGGTATTACATTATTGTGCTTTTCCATTCTTTGAGTCAGCTGCAATATCCGGAAATGTGTCTGTAAGTGAGAACATTACGTTGGGAAAAAAAAACAACCGCCTTATTTAACTTTCAGATTGATGCCCGAGCGAGGCTTCCTCAGGTCAAGTCGGTTATATAATGTAGTAATAGTGCATTTTGAAGGGAGCTCAGGTGAACAGTCAGTGGGGTCTTGGGGTCTCCTACTCTTGTCGTAACCACCGAGCATTAAGCCTTTGTGCTGATTTGACAAAGAAGTATCTGTTTGAAACCGTCGTCATTTGTCTGGAGTGTTGTCACCGTTATATTCAGAAGCAACCAGGACTTCTCTTTGCTTCTGGTGCCTCCATCTTTTCCCCAACATGTGTGATGTGTAAATTTAGTAAAGCACAGTGTAGCTGGGGCTCGGCTTTTGTAAAAGATGAGGCAAGCAGGTGTAAATGCCCTCCCCACAGAGCGGCCCTCGGAAAATGGTGCAAAAAGGCTGCTGTTAACTTCACGTGCTTTGGGATTCTTGCTTGTTACTTGTATTGTTGAAAAGCAACACTTCAGCTGTAAAAAGGAAAAAAAAAATCACTTTAACCATCTCCAATTTTCAGATGCTTATTGCGCTCAGAAGAGGCCTTTAAAACAACTGAGAATGCAAGTCTGTCATCTCCCCCGCTGCTTTTATGAGTCTCACTGTTTAATGAGTTTTACTAAGGAAAGGAAATGATAATCAAGAGGGATTTTGAGTTCGGCTTCAATCTTTTCCAAGTGGCTTTTTTACTTTGTCATTTAGTATGTGGTAGCACTTAGCCCTGATTGAACCCTTAAATAATATGTCACCTCTTTCTGAGAAACCCTGAAAAGCTTGCACACCTGTGAAGTTCCTGGATGTCAATGCAATCAGGTTTCTGATGAATAACGTTGAATGAGGGATCAACATCTATTCAAGAAAACTTTACTCACTAAATAGAAACATTTAAATAGGGTGACATATCATTTATAATGACTATATTGAGGTAACACACTTGAAAGCACTCCTGATTCAAAATACTATAGTTATCAAACAGAGATCTGGATGTATAGTGTTTAAAAGGAACAAGTAGAAGCCCATATTAATAGTCATAAGCTTTCTTTTAAAATAATTACTGCTCTGTGTGCTATTTATTTATTGCTGTGTTATTTATTGTAAAGCACTTTGGTCAACCTGGTTGTTTTTAAATGTGCTTTATAAAGTTGCAGTTGCAGTCTTAAAACTAAAATGAAAGTAAAGCATTAATAATATGCACTGCCTATTCGTGCAGTGAACGGGCTCAGTACGTAGCTGCAGTTCCAAAAATCTATTTATGGGTTTCACCTTTACTGTCAAGTGTGATCAGAAATGTGTAGCCACACACTGAGCCCGACATTACAACATCACAGACCCACATCCAAACTCTTCCCAGCCTCCTTCTTAACGTCTTTTGAACTTTTGTATGAGACATTAAACAAGAGGAAGACCTAGCTGTGTGATAACATTAGATTATTATTTCCCCTTTTGCTTTCCGGCTCTTATCCTTTCCCCTTTTTCTGCCTGCAGCGGCTTTTGCTCTTTCTTCCGCCATTGACTCAGTCCTTTTTTTTTCTTCTTACCCTCATCTCCCCTTACTTTGCTTTATCAATCAGCGGGTTGTGCCTTTTGTATGGCTCTCGGGATCAAATCAGATTCACTTCGGGATTGAATGCGCGTAGCCATGGCCTGCTGCATTTGAAAGGCAATTCATTCAGCCGGAACTTTGTGGTTCAATTTGAAACGAGATTGATGTTGGCAAACTTCACACCCCCTTTCTTCTAAAATGTTTCCTCCATTGCCCACATCAATTGCTGATGGACAAAGGGCACATGCCACTTTGTAATGGTGATTTCTGTGCTTCTCAGCAAAAACAACACTACAATAAAAAAAAGAAAAGATTTAAGCTGAGAAACAAGAACTGAAAGCACAAAGTTTTTCTCATTAGTTTTCTATGTTTTAACACATTGTGTGTGTAATAATCGACTATAAATGACTGATAATATTTGGAGACAGCACAAATCTTTACTCTCTGCAGGTTTATAAAAATACTTTTAGTGCCGTACCGCACAGACAATAAATTTGCATACAGTGCACTCTGCGGTTTTCAAAGTTATTGCTTTACATACTTGTACAGAGGGAGATGGCCATAATGAAGATGTATGTGCATCCTCAAGGATAAATCAGAGTGCAGTCAGCCCCTCTGAGCAGGGTCATTGGGACTCCTTATCCCAGTATGCCTCAGTGTTAATGATGCCGAGGCAGCTAATGGACATGATTAGCCAAGTGCTCGTGGTGAAACAGGCCTGAGGGGACAGAGTTTTTACCAACCCGAGATACATTTTTAAAGGAAACTAAAACTTGTCTTGTCTCCGTAAAGGTCATGCCAGTCTTCATTCCTGAGGTGTTATATAGCTACATGTGGTCACTGGTCACAGCTGGAGTGGGCAAGGTTGACCTGAGATGTGCTAATTAATGGTTTTGTAGAATGTCCTTGTGTCCTACTTAAACCAAAACATGTAATCTTTTTTAATGAGAAGACATAAAAAAATTAGCTTTACCAAAACTGCTTTCTTACGACTGTAGATGTGTTTGAAGATCTATGTCAGGGCAAGACTGAGTTAAGACCGGCGCATGAAACATAAGAATACAGCTCATATGTAAGAATTACATCAGTCAGTTATTCATCATTTCAAGTCCAGCTTTAGTGCAAACTAATGGAGGGATTAATGTTTGGTAAAGGAGGCAGAGTTAGAGTGAGGGTTTTCTGATGTTTATTTGTCTACATCTGCTTGATGTAGACATACAAAACTGTTTTTGGCTCAGTTGGGTGTCTGAGATGGAGACGAGGCCAAAGTAAAAATGATCTGCAATAATGATCTTTAGGCCAGTCTCAAAACCAAGACCTGTTTTGATTTAACCTGACAAGCCACAGTTCCATCTGGGAAGGTTTCCATAGAAAGCATTTGCAAAGGGCATGTACTGTAAAGGAATAACTGGCTAATGACTGGATTTATCACCTGTTATTATCTGCAGTTTTATCCAGTCATCTCTGTTAAAACAGTTCCTACATGTTCAAACCTAAAACACATCCATACCTGTCTGTACGGTCACATCATTGATCACACCACTAGCCGATTCAGATGCGGATTATTGCTTGGAGCAGTTCAAGATTATTTTAATCTCGTGAGAATCCCGGTGGTGCACAGGGTAAGTTTCAGTACTACAACACCACAGTATTGTTAGGCCCATTTTTATTTTCCCCGCTCCACAGCTCTGAAACTACTGAACCACATTTATTAAGCGAATGAATAGTAAGGGTATAGACTATTTCCATACCCTTTACTGTCATTTACCACCCCAACCCGTCTCCTGACTAATATGGAACTGGGAGTTTTTTACACCTTGGATGACAATACATTCAAAAGCCAGCTCTAAAGAGTAAAACTTGCCAGTACCTGACTTTGATTCCTTTTTCCCCTCTTTACACGGGGTTTGATCAAATCCTCGAGTAGCTGTCCCCCCTTCTTATTGACACCTGCTTTCCTCACCTACCCCCGTCTGCCCCTGCTCCCCCCTCTGTGCTGGAGCGGCGTGCACACCAGCACATTCTCGATCCCCGCTACAAAGCCCCAGCAGCGGGGCGGTAATGACCCTGCCACAACAGCAGTAATGATGGGATCAGTGGGGGGCTTCTCTGCCTCTCTGCCTCTCCCTAATAAGTCCCCTAATAACTGTGTTAACATCAGGACTGACCCGGACACCAGATCAAACACATGGTTGACCACCTCACATGATACTCAGCAGCCGCTCGGTCAGACAGGGAAGCTGGGTACTGGGTGCCCTTTCCACGATATTATACGGGCACAATAGTGGCAGCAATGAGTGCCACTTGAAATATTCCTAATCTCTAAATTGTATTAACTAAGAATATGTCTTTGTAATAGAAACCTTTTGAAAGCTTAAAAAAAGACTGATCCCAAGACAACTGTTGGAGCCGTGCCTTCAGATACTCAGCCTGTAATAAAGGCTTTTGTCTAATGAGTTTAAGCCCAACATAAGACCCTGTAAAGCACCATGGAGTAGTCTGCCTCCTACTAGTCTGCGCACAATGATAAGCCTCTGATATGTTGCATGTCGGGGTGTTGTAAGTCAGGCGTGATGGTTTACCATGTTTCCCTCGAGTGCGTCGCTGTTTATTACCGATTCTGTTTATTGAGGGGAGACGCCTTCCTCTGCATCTTTATCACAGCTTTTCTTCTCCACAAGAGTCACTTTACAGACATGGCTCCCTTTTTCTATTTCTTATCTGCTCTTCCTCTGCTCTGCCTCAGAAAGCATCTCTTTGGACACGACGCTGCCTGTGCAGATTTACGAGCATCTTCGGAAAGAAAACACCCACTCTCGTTCCCAGTAACTCATTGTTTAACAGCCGCACTCTCCCGCAAACAAGACCACAATTGGCATTTTAACATATTAGGTAAACTGTCATCATGTGCTTTTGGTAAATTGTTTTTTTGTTTTTTTTTCCAACCCTCGAACTCGACCAGTAAATCACACACGCTGGATTAAAGATCCATTACTACACAAAGCAAACAAAGCAGGATATTAGTCGACTTTGAGAGGGGAAAAAGCCTTAAAATGCTACAATTTTCCTCATTTTCATGCAGAGACATTAATTGCTGGCACAGGCTGGATACATTTGTCTCAATAAAACACCAACCACCCTGATGTTCATTTCTCTGTTGGGCCAGCCAGCACACTGCGAATATCTCAGGGTCAGCCTTTTCCTTTGCTCATCGCTGCACATTTTTAATATATCACACATGAATGGAAATGACCGCCTTAAATATTAACGACAAGTAATTGGTTTATTGTAGGAGACTATATTATGTGCATCTGTGTCAAAAGAGAGAGGAGGGAGGGGTGGGGGGCAGATTTCCTCTCTTCTTTCCCGCTTCATATTGGCTCACTGTGACGTCCCACTGATTTTAATCTTCTCTTCTCAGATGAGAGCCATTCCTGGGTACCACGCTGCACTTTAACTTTAGCCCTCTGAATATTAGCTCGCTTTGAAACCCGCCGCTTCCTCCCTCCCCAGTCTACTCCCCGCTAACTGTTATGTGCCTTCAGGTAAAGCCTAATGTTCATCAAAATTAGTCCCTTTAAAAATAAATATTCCCCGTGCATCTTAAATGATTTTTTTTCCTCCTTGCGCTGGGGGAAAAACCCAGTGGATACATCTTTGGGATAAGTCGGTGTAATGTAGTTAAGACAGTTCTCAGCTTGCATTTTTAAAGCCCAGGTTTTTGTTATGTTTGTGTCATATAGCATAAAAAAGACTGCAATAGACCTTTAGTGACCTTTAGGGCTAATAATAAAAGTCAGTAAACATCTGTACTGGTTTTTGGGTTGAACATGTAATAGTTTTTGATTGCTTAAATGTTGTTGTTGTGCTTTCATATTAAAACTCAAACACTTGACCTTTTTGACCCCACATTACCATTAAATGTCATTTTCCGTGGGCGTATTATACACAGTAAAATATTCTCTTTGCGTCAAGGCAACTCACTTACATTCGGTTCAGTGATTCTTTTATGTTTCTTGGCGTCCTGTGTGGCTGGTTAATTGAGCGATAGGCTGCTTATTAACAGTGGGACTTGTCTTTAAAAAGAGGACAGTGTCAGCCCCTGTCATTGGAGCTTTTACATGGAAAAGCCCCGGCGGAGCTTCATTAACTCGCCCCCATGATCCCAGACAGCAGAATATGGGGTGCATATCTAATCCAGCTCACAAGAATGAGCGCAAGAGCTGTGGGTTTTCTGCAAAAGTGCTTGATACGTGATGCTTCGTGGTTCAGGGTGTGAATGGAACACCGCACTAGATTGGCAATTTTTCACAATTTTGTAAAACAGCTTAAGGAAAATGTGCTGCGCAGCTTTGTTTAGTGAAAGTGGTTTGGGAAAATGCGTTGTAGCACTTATTATTCTTTTACCCAGGTTCTCGTCGCCAGGTATTAATTTCAAGGGCCGATCGCTTTTGTTCCACTTAAGCAACAGTTGCTTTATTTACTTATTTTTTAAAACTGAGATAGGCCTCCAGACAAATTGTTTTTCAAGCTGTTCCGACTTAACCACCCGCTGTATTTCATAATCTCCTCCTAAATGAGATCGAACACAGGCTCTGTTTGCCGCACACTTAACCGAATCCATCAGTTGTAATTGCAAATGTTTTACTAGTTTTTCAATTTTACCTTCAGTTTTAGCTTCGACCTAAACTAATTTGCTTGATCAAATGGTTTTTCTCTACTTTGACTCTGTTACATGGCTTTAAATTGACATCTTCTTTGGTGGAATCGGTTTGTAACTACGACCGAAGGGGTGACGTGGCGCTCCTGGATGCAAAAGGATGCGGATGTGGTGAATGAGAGAGAAATATATGGAGTGAAGTCACAAGCAGGATGGGTAAACAATCAAAGGCCTGCGTGTTCAAGATGGTATCTCCTTGAGTATAAACAATCAGGACTTCACATGCCACGGCCAGGTAAATTACTGCACTGGCAGAAGTGGCTGAGCCGAGACGAGCGCTGACATCGACAGTCTCGTTGTAGAAAGTTATCTCTAGTCACTCAGAAAACAAAAAAAGTGAGTAGAGTTAGATAGAAACACATTTTTAACTTTTCTTTATGGTAGTTCCAGATACACCTAATTACACATGACCACATATAGTTAGTAGAGGACAATAATAGATTCAAGAGTGTGTAAAAATAGTATTTGAGACAACAGAAACAGAAAACATTTAGTTCTAATAATATTTTGAGTACATCCAGCGTGCCATCCGTGCTCTCAGAAGGACCAAGCACCTCGACACGGTCACACACTGTCCTTTGCACTTTCCTCCATTTCTTTTTTCGATATTGTTTTCCCTCTTTTATTTATTTTTCTTTTGCCAGTAGTGCCTCCTGTGCTCTCGCTTTTTATTTCGTACAACATTCCTCTCTCTGTCATCTCTTCTTTCTAGTCCTGTTTTTTTCTGCCATTGTCTTGGGACAGTGTCTACTCCATACATATTTCACATCTGCCTGTATTTCATTACCTGTATATGAAAGTTCGGGGCTGTCATTTTTGTCATGCCCAAAAAGTTCTTTTGACTCCCCAATTCGTCTCAGCCACAAACTAGGTTCTACAGCTGTTACTTCTTCAAAAAGCACATAGATATATAGTTATTGAAAAGCTTATATGTGCTACTTCCCATTGTTTGCCTTTTGAAGCCATTTCTGAAGAGGTATAGTGAAATAATTATAAAATTTTGATGCATTAAATCATGATCAATGCTTAGGTGACGTTAGATAAATCCCGTGTGAGGTTTTTATTGTTGCAGTGCAGCAGCCTTGGGGGGAAACACTTTCTGTGAATTGCAGCATTTGCAGATTGTTTCCTTCTTTGTTCTTGCCTTTTGATCATGTTTTATTAAACACATTGTACTGCTGGAAAATTGCAGACAAAAAAACTCTGCCGTTGTAATGTGATAAATGTGCTAGGGTGTGTATGAGACCGCTGTGAGAGTGAATCATTATTTTAATGTTGTTCCTGAGGTGCTGTTTGCTTTCGGGCCAATCTTTTGACTTGATAAACAAAAGCTAAATGCAGCTGGACCTGCTGAGAGGCAGCACTCAGACTTGACTTTGAATGTTTTGGTCTGTCACAGCACTGAGGTTTCAACTCCAAATACTTTCAATTTTCAGGTAAATGGAACATTTGAAAAGGTTTGGGTTGTTAAAAATATTACAAATAGGCTAAACTCATAAATGAATTCAGTCTCTTAAGCATTTCCACAAATTTTATTCTGTCCTGGTCATTCTGTCCTGACCCTACTCCTCACCCCCAACGGCAGCTTAGCAGCCGTTCCCTTTTTTGTGCTGTTTCATTAGCTGGCATAGCCAGTGCTGGAATAGACACTTTCTCTCTATTATTGGCAGCCATTATCTCCTTTTTGACATTGGTGTGGACCAATGGGAGCGTCCTTTACACGAGAGTGACTTTATAATATACTATTAAATGAATAACAGTTTTCTGAATTTATGAATCTTGTCACTTAAGAACACTGACCTATCCTAAATGTTAGCTAAAGTTATTCCAACACCTGATATACAATTTTAATCAAGGATTTTACAGGTGAAAAGTTTAGTACATATTACAAAAATGGTTTGTCACAGTGGTGATTTTCAAATTTTCATTACCATGCTATACTGCAAAACCTGTTACCTTCCTATCCTCAGTTGAAACAAACACAAGTTTCACAGTGAATACAGGTTTTGTGGGCTTTTTTCCTTTATTTGATAGAGACAGTAGCTTAACAGGAAACCGGGTGAGAATGAGAGGGAAATGACACTGAACATGACCAAGCCAGAATCAAACCTGGGTCTCTCGAGTGTGTTGTATGCGCTCTACCAGGTGAGCCACTGAGGTGTACTAGGTAGTATATTGTACTTTGATCTTACCTTAGTTGTTGGTGTCCTGCTCTGGCTCTAACTTATGTTAAGTGCGAAAAAAAAGTCCATGTATGGCTGGAGACTGTTAAGAAGGGAAGCCAGCACTTGTAAAGACTAGACAGATTACTTTGACTGTGCGCATTTGCATTAAGGTGTCTCTGCTCTCTTGGCCTTTCTTCTCACCTTTCCGACTCTCTCCCAATCCATCTCCGGCTGAGGTAAAGCAGCTTATTAACCTTTCTGAGGCCACAGGCGTCCCCAAGATGGAAAGAAACCACAGAAGTAGCGTGTAAGACAAATTAACCTTAGAGGATTGATATGCCTTTATTTTAATCACACTGAGCGGTGAAATACATTGGCCATTCAATGTGTGTCGTGAATATAGAAAATGTATTACACTTTGAATTGCGATTTCGACTTCAGCTTTAGGATAGCATAATAAATGACTTCTATAGTGTGCACATACTGTATGTCTGTTATGATTACGTCTTGTTAACTCGAATTATTCCATTCTTATTTATCGTGTTCTTCAAATCTCACCAATTCCGTTATATTTGCTTTGATCTGATTTGCACTGCCTTTGCGTCAGTGACATGAAAAGTGAATCATGCATATATGGCCAGGCGTTTCTCCTCCCTCCTCACTTTTCTTTGCCCAATTGCTCCCGGGCACTTTCACCCGAGGAAACGCTATACATCTTTTACAAATCTGCTCTGGCTGTATCTATAATTGACTATCTATAATTGGGTGTGTATGGCACCCCTGCAATGCAATTAGATCTCCTGCAGTGAGGTTGAAAGCAGGGAAAGAGACAGGTGTGGGAGGGTCACCTTGTAGCCCATTACTCTGCCTCTGACACGGGTGGTCTACACTCCAGGAGGCGCCTCTCTGGGTTATAAAACATGCTTCCACATAAGACCACTTGTATTGGACAAACAAATGAGTCAGGTTTTTTTTTTGTTTTGTTTTGTGCATTTTCGTCTAATTGCCATATTACACCAGAGACTGTAATGTGAGGTTCGATTAGAGGTGGAGAAGAGGGCAAAGGAAAATACTCTGGGGTTAATTGTTTGTTTGTCCGAGGTTGGCTGTAGTCTCTTAATCTGTTTGCATTAGCAGAAGCTAGCCGCGGCGGTGGAAGCGGAGGCTGTGATGAGCTAGCGGTGTAGCGGATGACTAAGCAGGGCAGGCCAGACACTCAGACTCCAGATCGCACTCTGTATAGTCTCCAATGACCCCACTTTCTATATGTTTTACAGCCTCCCCTTCCACCTTATCAAACTTCACCTGCACTCACTTCACCTAACTTGTGTACCCAATGTGAATGGGGTTTTTTGTATGTGTGATAATGAGGGCTCCTGGTGGTGTGTAATTAACACAACAGCAAATGTCCCCAAAGGGTAAGATTAACGTTGAACACATTAGACACAATAGAGCCCGGGAGAGACCTTTTTTTTTTTTGTCAATTAAATGTTTTGTGTGTGAGTCCGAGCATAACTCACGTTGGCATAACTGTACTCCTGCTTTCTCCGAGACATAAACATATACACAGACAAACATAAGGAACGCGAGGACAGGCTTGTGCGGCGCGGGCAGTCCCTCTGGATTTGCGGGCTCCTCACACGCCGCCTGGCAGGATTCTGTCTGCTTCCCTTTTCCCAACTGCCTCCTCCACACAACCTGGTCCAACACAGATAAACACATGCTGGGTAGATTATTAGAGGAGCACCGAGGGCCCAGAGCAGAGCAGCCAGAGCGCCATTGTGCTCCAAACGTGGTGGTACCTTGTAGAATCCGATGCAGTCACCCCAGGGTGTTCTAATACATACTTAGACACAGGTGGGCGCTGATACCAGCATGAGAGCTACAACAGGCTCCAATGACATTTCACTGTCGAAAGAAAAACTCCAAGCACATTGTTTTCACTAATGGCATTGCTGGTGGCTCTGGATGCTCTTGCAGCTTGAAAGGTGGAAGTGTGACTTGGCACTTGACTCCATATATATTATACGGTGGGGAAATACAATATACAAAGCAACAGGGCACTGCAGCAGCAACGTCTGTGCCAAGGCCACACAGTGTAATTAAATCAAACACCTATCTCGCGCTGTTGAAAAACAAAATGATTCCTCTGTCAGCCATTTTCCCGAATGCACTCTGAAATTACATCTGTTAAATGTATTGTAAGTTGCATTAAAGCTGTGTGGCAGTTTGTGTAATCCTGCTGTCAGCCAGGCAAACAAGCAAGGGTAGATAACTTTATTTATCCTGCAGTGGGGGAATTTACAAAGTTCACACAGCAAAGAACACACACTAGTGAACAATACTGATAAATAAAGCACACATACAGTGTATATTCACATGACTGTCTTCTTGCCTTATGCCTTGGCTCATAATTTAAATGACCAGCCAAATTCTTTCTAGCTTTCTTACTGTCATCCATCCATTTAATTATTACTTACTCCCAGGGCTTAATACTCTCTTGACAACGGGGCATACGAGAGGACAGCCAAGGTTATGCACAATGGAGAGCACTAGAAAGATGAAGGTTGTGCAGACAGACGTAGATTGTGCCGAGCTGAAAGAGATGTTTAAAGAAGTAGCATTATTTGAGATGAAGAAAGTGATAGAAGGGAGAAGAATGTGATAAGTGCACCGGCGGAGGCTGTTATTGCTGCTCAGGAAAATGATAACATTGCCCAGCAGAGGATTTGTGCATATAGCTCCACACCTCTGTCAACTTTATTGCATCAGGAGGACGCTGCGAGGGCTGTCTTGACTCAATGGAAACAAGACATCACAGGCGTTTTATGATATGGTGCGTCTGAGTAGCCTTGTAAACTGTTTGTTTGCTGTTGACAGATATGAACAGTGCTTTGGGTCAAAAGTGTCCGGACACATGTACACTTACCCTCTTAAAAGGAAAAATATTCAGCTCTAGGAAAATACCTGTGATGGCATTATTGTTGAGAAAAACACAACTGACACAATCAGTCATGGTGATTTTTTCTGCACTACGCATGGCTTGATGTTGAAATTCCCAATTAATGTGACATGTTTTCAGCAGGAATGTTTCTTTTGCTTTTTTTCTCCAAGGTCTTTAAAGCTGTTAATTGCCCATCAGTGCTGGCAGGTCAAGGGGATATGTTTGCAATGCTCTACCATTCAACAAGCTGCCAAACCTTGCACAGTCAATGGAAAGCACACAAGCAATTTGTCAACTAAAAAAAATGAAATAGCAGCGCATTAAACAATGGCAGTGAAAAAAAAGAGGAAGAAAGTGTTACAACAGTTCTTGGCAAACCTGTCAAAGCAGTAATACAATATTAGTTTTAGCAGGAATTTTTGCTTGTACTGTACTGTAGGTTGTGCTCATACTGTATAATGAAATTTGTTGAATCTGCTTTAATCTTCACATTGTTTTCATTTTAATGGCAGCCAGTGTGCAGTATATAGAAGTGTATGGTCCATAATGTGGCAATGAAAAAACAAAAGCAAACCAAAAACTTGAGTACAGGTTGTCCTTATTGCATATATGTTGGTCATCTTAGTTGCTGGAACATGTGTGTGTGTATCTAGAGTGCTACTTTATATGCTGTGTAACCTTAAATAACTTTAAAAAAGAAGATTTTATCATTTTATTGGATACTTTACAATCTGTTTCATTATTTGATGCATGAATGGTTTGGCACCAAACCCTCTTAATAATCTCAGTTCATTATTGTCCTTTGCCTCTTAACAGTCAAATATTTCAGCTTTTTTTTTTTTGCAAGAGTTCTGAAATACAGATCTAACAGTCATCATTGCTACATCACAACTGTTCTCAGAAATGTTTTGTGCCAGTAGGGGGCACTGTGATACAACGCATTGACCTAAGCCTTTTGAAGCTTTCAATGCGTCTTTAGTAGAGGAAAGTACACATCCTTTTACAGGCTCGTTGGCTTTTGTAAATCATAGATATATTTAATAAAACAACATACCTGCCATCAAAATGTGATCACGCAAAACACTGAGGAGTCTCTGAGTGTTGTGACAGGGACCCGTCTCAATGTTTTGTCTGTGTGAGACCAGAATCGATGAGCGCTCCTTCTCTGGTATAAACTTTCACATATTTAATTTCCCAACAGCATGTGTATTTCAATGCTACGGTCAATCAGGTTTTTGTCTGGTAATGGTTTGTGTCAAAAGACTGTTCTAACCTTTTCTTTCCGGAGCCTTTCATAGCCAGACTGTAAGTTTAGTGTTGGATGTCATTGAGAAGATTAAATGTGTTTGGCAAAAGAACATTCGCTTCTTTTGCTTTATGTGTGGAGAGATCTAAGAAAAACAGTGAGCTGAAGGAAAGGCCAAGCTCTTCCCCAGAAATGATGTTTCTATCTTGAAATATGAGTTGAAGAAGGTTAAGTAAACAATGTTTTTCAAAGTGAATTTTACTTGATTTTTATTGGCAAATTACTATGCCTCTAGCAAAAGTGTAGAGTAGTGTAGTGTACTATATCATATCAAACTACTGCTATTGCATGGTATACTAGACTATACTACTACACTTGTACACTGTACAAGTGTAGTTTAGTGTAGTGTAGAACAGTATAGTATAGTGTAGTAGTACTGAGTAGTGTACTGCAAAGTAGTATCACTGTAGCTGTGTATGGTATGCTATAGTGTAGTGTAGAGTTTAGTGAAGTCTAGTAGTATAATCAAGTGTAGTAGAGTATAATGTAGTAGTATAGTGCAGTGTACAGCGCAGTAGTATGGCTAATGTAGTGTGGTGTGCCAAAGTATATTGTAGGAATGTAGTGTAGTGTACTATAGTATAATATAGTATAGAACAGTATAGTGTAGTGTACAGTGCAGTATTACTGCTATAGCAGTGTATACTGTTCTGTAATATAGTTTAATGTAGTATAGTCTAGTGTGGTGTCGTGTAGAGTACAGCAGAATAGCTATAGTAGTTGTAGTATACTATAGTATAGTTAGTGTAATATAGTAGTGTAGTATGATATAGTATACTACAGTAAACTAGATGTCAGATGGCCTATTTGATCAGTGCATGTTTTGGACAGAGCTGCGTATTAACATTGTGTTGATATGATATATGTTGACAATGATATATCAAATATAGTTCAAAGAGAGGAATTATTTGTCCCATGTAACTTCAGCCTCCAAAGTAGTTATCATAATGGGAATAACAAAGGAACACACAGTGTTTGTTGACATTCATGACAGTCTGACATGAAGAAGTAAAAATTTGATTTGATTGAAATGTTTTTTTAATTCTTGCAGACTGTATAATTTACAGAAAGATCCACGTTTTTCAAAGCACTGCTATCAAAAATGTACAGCTGATGTTTTGCTCTATTGAATATATTCTATTTAAATTTTCTCTGTGTGAAAAGAGGCAGATAAGCTTAACCTGTAGCTGTTATATTCATCTTTGTTCCAAAATTGTTGATGAGCATATAAATCAATCATTCATACACATTCAGAGGCCCAGAAATATGATTGCTTATTATGTTCTATACTTCTTCTGCATGTGTCATTGCCCACTCATTTCTGTCCTTCCTTTGATCCAGCCTTTATTGTTTTTGTCTCCTTTTGTTGTCACAACAAGGCAGAAGCCCAATGGTCTTTGCAGATGATTTTTACTGAAATGTATCTGTAAACCTGGTCTTGCATTTGGGTCAAGCAGCTACCTGCTCCACTTGTCATCAGGAATTTGTAATGTTATTTAGGTTGAATACATGGTGAACAGATATGAGTCAGAGAATGAGATGTGAATATTTTGATTGTGTTGAATTAAGCTTGACAATCATTTCTGTTCAATTAGGAGTTGAGAATAAAGAAACTGTTATTGTAACTTGGCTCTCACCGCCTGGAGATATCAGTGCCATCTTCATCTGCCGCCTGCTTTGGTTTGCTGGCATGGTGTCTGCATGTATCTAACAGCTCTCTTGTTTCGCCATGCAGTATCAATTTATGATTTTACTTTAACAAACCCCTTTTTGTAGATATATTTGTGTAAGTAAGCAGGACTGGTAGTGATGGCTAGCCTCGTCTCTATTAAAACCTTTTGTCCTCGTAACCTGTTACCATAGGCAAAGCACCCTGAGAAAGAGGTGCGTATCACTTTACAATATGGTTACCAAGGCTTCTGGTGGGATTTTCAATTAAGATGCAATCTGTTATCTGTTCCGATGACTAATAAGCACAACAAAGCCATGGAGGGGACCCCCTGGAATTCATATCAGACCACTCGAAATAACCAAGCCCTCCTATCTGATGCACTGCCAATACCTGCTCACTTTTCCAATTAAAACCCCAGGCAAGTTGTTCTGCTGTTAATAAGGAAAGGAACAAGGCTACTGTCATTGTCTGACACATAATGGGTGGATGCCAGCTAACTGTGTGGGCTGAGAGCATTTTGTGTGGTTTGTGAGCTTGTTTTTTTAATGTTTTGTTTTTTTTTAATCTGAAATCAATGCGCGCGTCTTCATACATGTGCGCACAAAACAACGGCATGCTACGAGAGGGGACAGCGAGGTCAGCCGCTGATGTGGTCTTCTGTGATAATTAGGATTCTGCTGCGCCCAATCAGACACAGACGCTGTGAGTGAAAGCAGCATTGATGACCTTCGTTAATTATGCCGTGAAAAGGGAGGAAAAAAGTGTGAAAAGTATGAGACAATGACACAAACAGGTTGCATCGAGAGCAAGACAAGGACATCGTTTTATCCTTTTTTTTGTTTGTGATTCTCTTGATTTTTTTTTTTTTTTTTTGCATTATAAGAGTGAGAAAAACCTTCAAAACATGTATTAACACTGCAGTGGATGTGCGTGGGTTGTGGGTTGGATGTTGGCCCATTGACTAGCAATTAATATATTCTTTTTTACAAATTTAAGAGGTCTATTTTTTGCACTCGTCAATTATTTTTTGTAAGGCCTTGTTTGCCTTGAATCTCAGGGTTTTTTTTTTTTCTTTCAAACTTTGCAACAGATTCTCCTTTGCAAAAACATCTATATTGTTGTATTTTAGAAAACTCTGTAAGGATAGAGCATGGGCCAGGGATAAGTCTAATAAAATGAGGTGCAGGAGGTATTGATAGAATTTAATAGGTTTCCTTTTCTGCAAAACCCATAAATATTAGAACAAAACGAAACACTTCACTCAGAACTTTGTTTTCAAATACGTTCGTGACTAAAAGCCTGCTGAGAAGTTGAACCGTTCATGAGTTAATTACATGATGCGGCATCTTGTTTCAAGTACGGATCTTGAGTGTGTTGGGTGTTTTGGCTAAACGTGTGAATGGGCTCCTGTTTCAAAACTACCCTGTGAGATTGTAGTGTATGTAAGCTTTGGTTTGGAATTCATTTTACAGGTGATTATATTCTCAATAATCTGATTTTGAATAGGGCACTCTCCATAATCTAGTCCTAACAATTCATTTTCTGTCACTTTTGTATTTGATGAATGTAGTTTTAATACTGTATCCAGAAACATTTGATCGGGAGACTAGCTCAGTCTTGTACTGTGCATAGTAGATGCCCAGTGGTGGATTTCTACCAGCAAAGTCTTAGTTTGTCTGTGGTTCTGTGCATGAGGTCAGAATGCCTGTGGATTTCTCTTCCACCACTGTAACTTGTTGGCGCGGCAAGGAATGATATGAGCATTTCTGGCACTGCTGAAGGTTGATAGGCCCACATACACACAGCTCCTCTGAGATTAAGCAACATGGGCCAGTCTTTACTCAGGGCAAATGGCAGATGGAAAATGTGGCAAAAAAATATGTCTATTTTGTGCAACGTCTGTCTTCTATCTCTCCTTCTGATATCCGAGATTCACAAAGGCACACACATTCATTAAGGTAGACGCAAACAAGTCATTGTAAATACGCACATCCACTTTCGGGCAGGCACGTCTGAATCCAGATTGTTTTGAGGCAGTGAAGTAGATGCTGTTAATTAGACTGTGCCAGCAGCCTCTGAGAAATGCTCCTGGATTTGACACTGTTTTTCAAATGTTACTGGAAAGTGCCTCACTTGAAATGTGAATCAGTACAAAGACGTGTGTCACGTTCGTGCTGTTCATATTTTATTTTATTTTTTTACTCCCCTTCAGTATAGCAAAGTAATTACTGATAATGTAATAACTACATGACACATGATTCATATGCAATGATGGTATTTTAGATAGCCCTCAGAATTACATGTCATCTGGTAAATGTGCAAATATGCAGTCAGCGAATGCATGTGGAACATAACAAGTATTCACTGATAGACAACTCTATTGATAAGCACAGCACATTTTAATTATAAGGGCCCACACAACTGCAACTCAGTGAATTCTAAATAGAATTTCTGAACAGAATTTATATTAAAAAAATCAATCTCCCGATAATGCATTATTTCGACCTCACATTTTTACACAGTGCTTGCATTCAAATGTTTTTTTTTTGTTTGTTGTGCACCATATTTCCCAGTAGCACTTTACTCTGCTTGTGCTCCAGCTTCTTCTTTGTCTCCAATTCAGTCACAGTTTGAACTCCCAAATGCCCTGTGAGTCCAGACACTGTTGTCAGTTGGATGGCGATCTGTCTGTGCCTTTAACTCCACTGTGATCAGTAACGTCCAGTGAGGATAATTTATCAACTCAAATGGAGCGCTGTAGCAGATAATCCCCCCGTTGTTGCTGGGACTGGTTGGATTTTATTCAGGGGCCTCACACAGTGTGGGATGTCAGGAGACATCCTGAGTATAAAGTTCTTTACAGTAGTGAAATCGTGACTGTCTCTGTAGAGTTCACGGGTTTTTATAAATCTAATAGGAGAAATGGGATTTCATAGGTGCTCATGCAGTTTCTAAAAAAAAAAAACCTCTATGCACTTGCCCTTTAAACAAAGTAGGATTCTTCTCTCATGAAAGTTATCTAGGTTGTGAAAGTGGTGTTTTGCACAACAAGTACTAATCACCAGTATAAGTACCAATAACATGTCATAATGTAATTTTACATAACAAACCCTCAAATGTGTAATCAAACTGTTTTTTTGAAAGCCAAGATTCTCTTAAAGCAAGAATTCATTAAGATTCCTTGTTTATTTAAAGTAGAGACTCTACACAATAAAGTGAACATAAATTAATAGTTAGGTATGTGTTAGTGTCCGAGAAATTCACATCAAAGTAAGAGGTATGATCTATGATCTATAAAAAGATGATAGAAACCTAGGTAGTCCAAGAACTGGCCCCATGAGCAGTGACTACAGTGAAGTGAAGAGTCTTCATGTGTGTGCATGCCTCTCTTGTGTGCACTTGTCCATGAGTCTTTGTAGTGGTAGCCACTGTGGAGGTATAGCAAGGCCCTATGGGCATTTCACATCCATGTGAATTGTTTTCATTGCACCTCCATGGCAGAGCACAGGACTTTGTTGAAAATTTAATGGATCTTTGACCTAGATTTAGACTGCGTGTGCATGTGTGTGTTTCTGATGTATGTCAGTCTTCCTACTGTCATTTGAAGAAATACATTTACCACTGATGGAGGGAGGTTTGCTATGGAGAGATGTAGAGCTAGCAAGGATTTCTGTCAACCTGTCTTATCTGCATGAGCCTGTATTTACTCCTAAAGGAAATAATGAAGGCGGAAAAAGGAACCCTGCTGATAAGTGTGTGTTTTTTACTTTCAAAATTAAGTGTGGTGCATAATAATTTTCCCCTCATTTATGTATTTATGAAAGAATCACCCGTAGGTTTTGGGTCAACTGCCGAAGCTGCTTTGTCTGAAGAAACAGAGGGGCTGTGGAGTCAGACAGAAATAGTCAAATGGAGGACTCATCACTGACAGTCGTTCCGTAGCTTAGCGTATGCACTGACAGGCTAAAAACTGAATTATAGCTTTCTTCCTTTCAATTTGGCAGTTTGGTGTTCTGCCGCAGCCACTTTGTTTTGTTTAGTGAAGACACCTCTTAAGCAAAGTGAAGCCTCATCTGGGAATGAAAGAATGAATAGGCCACTCTAGGGTAATCATCTTCCCATGACATAAAATCTACATCTCCCATCTTCCCTTTTCTCAGCATGATTTGAAAACTTAAGATTGAAGTCATTTTGGTGTCAATTGGAGCTTCTTGATAACATACTTTTACCTGCCTGACATCTGTAGACAATTATGTAGCCTGAAAAGAGACATTCACGTCCCCAAAATGAAGTGGCTTCATAGAGTGTCCTTTCATTTACCCCCAAAATCAAACGTTAGTGAACTGCATCTTCCTAGAGTGCTCAATCAAAGTTGGAACTTTGATGCAAGACCATTGGATTTTGTTTGGAAAGTTTAGCTTCTTACAGATTTACATGTCAAAATCCAGTTGCAACCAACAAACCCAGCAATTATTTCGATTCCTGTTGGCTGCAGCCTCTTGTCTGGAACCTGGATGAAATTAAACCAGGAATGGGGCGTAAGAATTCCTTATTGGGTGATTAAAAGTAACCTTTCGAGCTATGGTGAAGCTGTTAGCCATGCCCTTTCTTTCCCTGCAAATGCCATCTTAGAACTCTGCTCTAATGATGCTACAATAGTTTCAAGGCAATTACACTGCCTCTAAATTGATCCCAAAGCACTGGACGTGTTCGTGGGGGAGTCGAGGGAAGGTGGGAGCGCAAAGGTAGATGCCAATCCAACAAGCAGGTGGTCAAACGAGCAAGCAAAAGGCCTCACAGATTCTGAGCAATTAGCTAACCGGACCTGACAGCAACAATGTCATTTCAGCCTCTAGAAAACAGATAGACACTGGGCACTGGCGTCGTAGAAGCAGAAGGATGGCTCATGGACGCTAGCTGCTCATATACAAGCATCGCAGCCCTTTCCTGCCCTTCTTGTTAGCGTGGACCGCCATTTCTACGAGTGCCTCCAGGTACGTGCCGCAGCAGGGGAGGCAGGACCCAGCGGGAGCCTTGTTTTTGCCGCCGCCCGAGTCCTCGCAAACCAAGGGAATTCTGTGAGGTCCTGCCAATCAGTTGCTAAGGATCACAAACTGCCTACTTTCTTTAAGGCCAGTGTGGGCGGTAAAAAATGTACACATACAGACCTAATCCAACTGGCGAGGCAGAAATATATCTCTCCGCTTTAGTCCCTCCTACATTCATGCATACATAAGATTGTGTACTCAAGGATTTGTGCGATGAGGTGATTGAGTACAGACGAGCAACTTCTTCTCTATCAGATTTGCTTATCTGTCTTTCTTCATTATTCAGTCAAAAGTATTGTTCATCTTGAAAGGATAAGGCTTTGTCAGCTCACTACAGTGCAACAAGCATTCGGCTTTTTTACGAATCTAAATAGCATTGACCTGTACTGGAAAAAAAAACAAACACAAAATAAACATAAGCTGGAAAAGTCATGCAAGCCTGTCACGACAATATATTATCTACAAAGAATTACATCTCGAACAGACACAGCTATTGATTTGTCGCCTATCTGCCTACTTGCAGAAAGCCGATGCAAATTTGAGACTTAATTCTGCCGAAGGTGATGATAAAGCACTGTTGATGTTTATGTAATGAGCAGCAGACAGCAGAACAAAATGACAAACAGAATCATGTCTGAAGCTCGCTTTAGGAATAAACAAGCTTTGTTTTCTCTCTTCACACTTTGGAAAGTCCAAAGATTCAAAAGTCGCAGTCCAGCATGAGAAGGCAGATGGCCCCCACTTATACTGTGACCTCACCAAATCTGCCATACATCAACTCAGTCTGTGTTCAGCTTGGGGGGAAAAAAAAGTGTTTGGGATGTAGTTTGTGGTCTCGGATCGTCTCTCACTTTGAGCCTGGAGTTGGGGCCTAGGCGTTAAGGAAAGTCATTTCCCTTCCGCGCGTCCTCCTCAAATCTTTTAGTCTGTCGTACAAGGGAAGTTTGAAAGTGGGGTGGATGGAGAGCAGGTGTACGGTGATTGGGATCAGTGTAGCAGAAAGCTGTGGGATTCAGGGGACCTGGCCTGACAGTTACAGTATGAGCCGCTCCTCTCGACTCCCTGCCAAGCCCCAGCTGAGGCCATCTGTTTGGGTGACAACACTCGCTCAGACGGTCACGGCCACGATAGTACGCTTGAAACGTTCGACTTTATTACTGTTGGCAAGGAAACGGCTGCTGAAGAGAATGCTAATTTTATTAATGAGTGAAATCAGGGACAGTTCAATTTAGAGCTGTGCGATATATTTTTATAGCATTTGATATGATGTCTGATCCTTTCTAATATATATGTGCAATATACAATACTTAGAATAGGCATCTATTGAAATATTTGTAGCCCAGAATGTCAAAATTTTTGGTATTACATCCTAGAGTTTAACATAAACACTCTAAACATTAATAATGGATAATACATGTTTAGCTTTTTCTGTTGTTGCTCTCCCAATCAATGCTGAATATAATCACATGACTCTTTTACCTGTTTAAGGAGAATAAACTTTAAGGAGAACAATACAAAACCATGAGACAGTTGGATTATGATTGTAAAATCTTTAAAAAATGACACTAATTTAATCTAAAGAGTGCTAATATACATGCATATCATCATATTATCTCAGGATCACAACTCCTCTGTAACACCACAGTTGTTAATTAAAATACATTTGCATATTTTCTCACTCACATACTTTTTTTTGCTCTTATAAGTAAGTAGTGTTCCTCTTTAACAGGCAGCACATGCTTTTTGAATTGTCTCCCCTTTTCCAAATACTTCAGTGGCATTATCTCTTTCCTTCCGGTGTTTAGGGGGTGTGTGTTTGACCGACAATGTTGTCTCAGCTCAGCCCTGTGACACAGAGCGAGATTCTGGCGGCCCCCTGAGCTCAAGGGAGACATTCCTCGCCTTCAACTGCTGCTCAGGAGTGGGAGGGAGGGTGGGGCTGGCCTCTTTCACTTGCACATTATATGCCCCAGATAGCTGCATTCTTATCCCCGCGCCCTGTCCAGCCTCCTACATGCGATCTCATACACAGACCCGGGACGATACCGCACCTTTCCTCTGAATATCACCACATCTTCTGGGTTTAATCTTCTGGGGAAATATTTATTCACGGTCCACTGTCATTACTCGGTTTGATGTGTTGATGAGGTTGTTTTTTATTGGCATTGTGCCTTATAGTCCTCTGCCTTCAAGGTGAACTTTTATTAACACCCGGAGAAATTCATAATGGTTAGAATTTGGTCAAAATTAAGTCCAGTATTATTTTTTTATTATTGCAAAAATAATACTGTCAAACAGAGGACTAGCTGTTTTGGCTGGCTGGCTTTCAGTGACAAATTCTGGAGGGATTTAAAAAAAAAAGAAGTGTGTAGTTTTCAAGTCATGGGAATAGATGTAAAATGAACAAATAAATAATGTATATTGTCCTGGAAAAATTGAATTGCATTTATAAGTTTGGTAGGCATTTTGTTTGAAACAGACTATGGATAAACAATACTCTGCATAAACCAATTGTAAATAACACATCTGACTTTTGACCCTCTTGGGCTTCTGTAGTTTGAGTTTTGTGGAGTGGGGGAGTGGTTTAAACTGTAGCTGAGCTGTCAGAATAATGCCTGCAGTTGAACCCTGAGATAGATTTCTGTGATAGATGATCTTTTATAATAGATTGTCATCTTGTATGGCCAATTTTATATAATAAGATACCATTTCTTTATATAATCTAGGTTATAAAATGAACAACCTGGAACATGGAACTGTTTAAGGCTGCACAATGTTAAAAATGGCAATATCAGTATCTCAAAGAACTGCTTGTATCACAGTAATTCTACAGTCTTCCATCTGATACACTTGCACCAATGTCAAAATAACTTCCCAATCAGAGCCTTTCGATTAGTCCTGGTGTTGTCCTGATTTAGCCTCTGTTTTTATTTAGCCCAGGTATTGACCAGTAGAAGTTAGTCTAGACCCTTGTATTTCTTCATACGTTTTGATTGATGCTCTGTAATTGCTTTGCACACTTTCTTTTGCCCTGTTTTATTGGCAGCAAAGTGGCAGTTTAGCACCTCCAATGTTTACCTCTTGATGTTCTCTAATATTTGACTGACCGCATTGCACTGAGCATTTTAATTGACATTAGCATCATTGATTGATGTTCTAAGAGGGTGTTGGAACATTTTTGTGGGTGCAAGTGCACAAGGAGACTCCAATAACATGGAAGGAGGCAGTTTGTCAGATTTACATCTAAAAGGTGACAGCCAAAGACGCTAACACCACAAAGCTGAAGGAAACAGTTTTTTATCGTTAATGACAATTATTTCTCTGACAATTAATCGCCAACTAAAGTTTTATGATGGTGATAGCTCTAGATACGTGGCTGTACTTTGTGATGGATAAGGTTAAACATTTAATACTGATGGCTAAAAATAGTCATAAAGGAAATGGAGGGCTGACAAGTCATTAGTTTTGCTGGTAGTAAATTTATAATGTAACCCAACAAAGATGTTGCTAAGATTGGTTTGTTCAGGAGATTTTGTCCTTATTTTATGACTCCAATTACATTTTGTGGTGCAGTGTCAAAACTGTCATGTGTATTAGACTTTGGATAGTTAATCACATTCTCCTTGCATCCCAGCTGTAAATCAGCCCCTTGCTCTCTTCTTAAACTTTTTTCCTAAATTGTCTTCAAAAAGCCAATGTGTTTCTGTTAAAATACATGTGTTTCTACGAGGACAAAAGTAGTGGAATAGAAGCACTACCTCATGCTGTTTTTAATCCTCTGAATAAGTATGCCAAGAGCAGCACTGTCACATTCACAGAGCAGCATTTTAAAGGGATCTGCCCCAGTGTGCTCTGTGATCAGCACCGCATTGTGCATATCCGACATGTCCTTAAAGCGCTCGAGGCGTTGCGATCTGACTTATTTCCTTGAGTGACTTCTCTCCCATCGAAATCGTCTTACTCTAGTAACATGCTTAGCGTTGCCTGCTCACAGAAATGGCATTGAAACAAGGTCGCTGCATGGCAAATGCTTAAGTCGCGAAATGACATTCTCAATTTCAAAGTCAACCCAGCGCCATTGAGCAGATTTGTCTTGAAACACAGCAGGCCAGTGCCATAAACACAAGTCATACATTTAGTTAAGCTCTCATTTTATAAATCCTCTATGTATTAACTCCATGTTTGTAGATAGATGGGAATTCCATATATTGTTCTGATTTGGGTGAGTGGGACTGTATCCAATCTCACATACAATACATTTATGTAACTATAACAGAAAAATGGGTCAATGTTATGAATTCAAACAGAGATATGTAGCACACTAAGATGTTTTATTAGCTTGGCCAGCCATACCCTATTATTAAGACAATCGGGCCCAATCCCTTCTTTTTAGACCTATTTACACTCAGTTGTTGGACCAATCGTAACTGTCCTAAAAAATGAGGCGGGCTTTATGTGATGCATTGTTTCTCTGATTTGTTGTATCTCTATCCAACTGCCCCCAGAGCCACTTTATTTTACATCCATTGGCACTCCCATCTGAAAATCAATTTTGAAAAGACCAGACTAATTTTATGTGTGGGATATAAGAAGAATCAGATAGTCCGCCCAAGCTAGTATTTTACGGTTGATATGTAATAACACAGGATCTTAGTGAAGGCCATATCACCACACTATGTGTAAGAAGGATTTAGTACTTGACACAGCATTTCTATAGAGCCTTTTAAAATGTTACACTCATAGCCTGCATTATTGGAGGTCAACTCTGGGTTACGTTGTATCACTTAACTGCTCTCTGGGCTGTAGCCAAAGCAACCTTTCACTGGCTTGTTTTTTGTAGCTTGACTTACATGGACTACCTATGTTTTTTTTCTCCTTCTTCAACAAGCAAGACAACAGTGGAGCGGTTCAAAGCTGTGGTAGGGCAGGGTCACTCTGAAGTAACAATGAAGAGCAAACACATGCAGCTGCGCGGTTACGTATGTGCTGTTGGTTTTACGTTTCTTTGATCTCCAACCTTCTTTGTGTTTCCGCAAGATTTCTGTGAGGCACCGAATCGCCTTCAAATCTTCAATTGATAGCCCCCAATTTATCAAATCTCACCGGAACATGTCAAACCTCATTCAGTTTAGCTGCACAATGAAAATTCATCATTTGCCAATCGATAAATCTGCACTTTTGAAGTCAGATGTAAGGGTGATGAAATATGAATTATGAGTTTGCTGAGGCCTTCTTTTTGCCCACATCCATCATTGTCAACAAAATGAGTCCAGCAAATATTCAATTAAGACCTCGGGGCTCCATTTCTCATTCATTATTCTGGGGTTAATTTGTAACAGTAGATTTGTCTTTTGTCACTTTAAGGCAAGGGAGGTAGAATTTTAAATGGAGATTTTAGTTAAACGTGTGTGTATTTTTTTCACCTTGTTGTATGCATAAATATCCATCTAAAAATCTACTATAGACTTTTTAGACTATTAAGTGCATCTGCTCATTACTGCATACAATTAGCTCTTCCAGCTGGCACATTATGGTTGCGTTTGTAGTGTCACAAAGGTGTGTAAGTAAGCATGTCTGACGTGAAGTTATAACACATGTAAATTTTCACAATTTTTTTGCATCTTCTATGGAAGAAGAGGTGTTGTGAATCTTTTGTTATGTGTTAATTTTAAGTCAAAAAACTCTCAGGTGTTACCAGCATCTTGTATAACATAATAGTCCCAACAATTTCCTCCCCACATTGCCATCCCTCATAGGAAACTGTTGAGTGCAGAATATTTCCTCTCGCCTTAGGCCACCACACAGGCCAGTCAGGCTCATTGATTGCCTTTTCATCAAGGGGTGGGCGCCGAGGAAGAGGTGAATGTCGCACTGAGTGGCGAGAGGTGAGGAAGCAGTGGGAGAGCCATTGGCCGACAGAATGAAAGTTAAACACTGGCCTACAGTCTTGTCTCACAGCTGGAGTCGGCTTGTAGCCTCGGGGTAAGGGCTCACTTTATTGACCAAAGCTGGTCCCACTCACCTGCCCAAACCAGAGCAGCCTAACATGGATTTTCCATGAGCCCGGCTCTTTAGCGATGTCCATGTGTTATTGATTTAAATGTTCACCTTTGTCACTAGTCTGTAACTGCATTCTGCGTTTTAATTTCACCACATCACTGTGTTTTTAAGCTTCCTCTGATAGTTCTTGTATCTCTCCTTTTTCTGGACAATGAGGGCCTCAAGTCCCAGTCATCATGATTGTGTGATAAGGACTGGTGCAATCCACATCGATTCCAAGTCTAAAAAGGATTAAAGGTCACCCCAAAACTGCACTGCAGTCGTGTGCTCTCACAGGCCATCTGGAGAAGTAAAAATTTAACTTCCCCAGATATTCTTTAAGAGCTGTTTTGTACGAAAGCCATTTTGAGACTTTGAGATCCACAGACCATAAAAACTTTAGATAAAAACACCATTACATATAGTTGCTTACTGTGATCACTAAAAGTCCATTAACTAACTACACAATGCAAATAAATCATGCAATCTATATCCTTGCGGTTGGTCCTGCTTTTCATACTGAATCTCAGACATGAAAGTGTCAATTCTCTGTCAAACCAGTCCCAATATTTGTGATAAACAAAACAGACCAGGCCCAAACATAGTAATTATATTGTTTTTCTGATTCCATGTAATTGCTAAAAAAATATTTTCACTGTGCTTTTCAAATGCTTGAAATCCTAGTGTGTCCACTTAGTCAATCACCTATCATTTTAATTAGGTGTTTATGAAATAAATCAACTCTATCTGACCAAATAAATTGTCAAAATTTGTATCCTCTGCAGCCCTTGTTGGATGGAAAATGGAACCAACATTTTGCTGCTAACATACATGGAGTTTGATAGATGTTAAAACAGGTAAAACTAAGAAATCTCAATTGGCTGTGAGTATTATTTTTGTGCACAGCGTCCAAATCCAAAGCTACATTTTTGTTACATATGACACTCAATGGTTGGACGACATAGAAAGGTAAAATGTATGACGCCTCACTTCTGTCCCTGCGACACGTGGGTATTGCTGTGTTATTTGCTCACCAGATATTGAACTGGTACTGTTTGATGTAGTTAGGCCTGACATTTCCACTGAGCCCGCTGACACTCTTGTCACAGCGTTATCTATAGCTCATCCAACAGTTACTCGTAAAATCTTCTACATCGCCTCGCTTAGTCCTGAGACTCCACCATTTGATCCGGTGTATTTATTGCCTCTGAACAGACAGTGATGGAACAAGAGCCTGGCCTCGTTGATGAATCTGCATTGTCATCTTATTAATACCCCCACACGGCCGGGGCGGCTGCCATGGATTTTCCATCTAAATGGATTAAGCTTTCATTTCTTATGCCTAACCACCAAAAAAAGAGAGAGGTTATGGACGAAGAAAACATGCGATAAAGGGTTTTGCCTACACACCGTCACTCGGTTACTTCTTAGCGTCTTTCAGATTGACCCCCTCCTCCTCACCTTTGTGTCCTCTTGAAAATAAACAGATCAGCTTGTTCTGTGCAAGCCTTATGAATATATATAAGAGATTAGAGTCTTTTGTGCGTTTTCTGACACTTCATATATTCTGCGTTTTTGGATTACTGATGTAGAAGCCTGAAAACAGCTGTAGACCTTATATATTTGACTATTTTGGTGGACTTTGCAAAATAATCTTGGTGCAAACTAAAATTGATGTATTATTCCTATTGATTTGATCATTATTTGTTCATTAAGTTGCCTATTACAACTTTTCTCAATCCAGCAAGCTAACACTTTGAACAGAAACTCCTTTTAGCAGTGATTTAGTTGAACCGTATGCCACCGAGTAAAGTGTGACCTGCCATGTGTCCGGCTCAACCGCAGGTGGGAGGCGTACCAGCCGCAGACCCACATGCAAGCGCCACAGTCACTCCAGATATTCCAGCTTGACCTCTACAAGCTGAAATAATGTCACATGTTGCCGAGACGCATCTTGGCAATTGTCCTGCACTGAGGGGATTTGCCGGGAGAAGAAGAGGGATGGGAACGAGGGGGATATAGATAGGTTGGCGGAGTCAGCCCTGGATTTATGTGTCTGTAACGGGGGCCATTTACGAGGAGACACTTCCCCCCCTTTTCTTTAGAGGGGGGAGTTGCTTGTTTGCCACAGGAAAAAAAAAAAAAAAAAGCTGCTGTGCAAATATTAGCTGTCCTGGTGCACCTGCTGCCATTGTAGGCCTGTCCCCCCCCTCCCTTTATGCTCTCCCGCCCTGTATTGCTCTACACTTTATTTGTCAAACATACAAAGGAAGACAGATACACAATAGAGAGACATTTTAGCCGTGCCTGGCCCTGCGCTGATGCCCTGACACGGGGTAAACAGCCACACGTCCTCCCACCCCCCCTCAGGAGTTGGCGCTGGTCTCTTTTAATCAAGAGTCGCGGGCCTTCAAAAGTGCAGGTCAGGATTAGGCTCTAATGTTTGCGTAGAGCTGACCGCTATACGCCCTCATCTGCATATGCATGGCAGACGCACCGCTGTCAGGGGCCGGTGGCAGTAGATGGCGGTATGTATTTATGTTGACGGGATGACTAATCTCATTGTCCTGCCAGCCAAAGACTTTTGCGTTCAATCTCAATCAGCATTAAATCCTGTTAATTTCCCCCTTCATTCATCAATATTTAATTTCCGCAATTACATAAAACTATTCTGTCCTCACAACTCCATTCCAACTTTTTTTTTTTCAATATGATTTAGCTTATTTAATTTAGATTTAAACTAATGCACTCGAGAGACTTTAATGTGGATATAGCTCTATTCATTTTGTCATGTGTTTATTAATTTGTGGGAGATAGACTTCAATTCTTTGTGTTAATTAAATTTTATACGAGGTTGAGTTTATCGAGTTAAAACCCTTTTATTTACATGAACTATATTACAAAAAAAGTGAACCTACACAGTTCTTATGAAAGCTGTATACATTTGTAAGTTAAAACATTGAATGCATTACTTTTATCCTTGAGAACTCTTGTTGTTTTTTCCGTCAAATGTTTATCTGTAGCCATGTGCAGACTAGAGTCATATTCTCACAAACAAGAGGTGTCCCCGGAGTGGCCACAATTACTGCACCCATTGTTGCCTACTCATTACGTCTGACAGGCCACACTGCTCGTGCTCGGCCGCTGTCTCCTGTGCCTTTGCTCCTGCATCACCCTGTTTCCCATTGAACAGAGGACTCACACCGAGGCTCAGAATGTGCAGCAGGCCGCTATCCGCTCATACAAACAGGAACACAGGGTTTCAGTGGCTACGGCAGCCTTCTGATGATATGTTAAAATACCTATAGTATGAGCATCTGTAGTGTATTTGTATTACATTCGTTTTTCCTGTTCACAGAGTTCATTATATGTGGCCCACTTGGCAGAGTGGAGACCTGGGTTCGATTTCGGGTCATTTGTTCAGTGCCATGTCCTTATCTACACTGACTCAAATAAAGGCTAAAATCCCCAAAGATAAACTAAAAAAAAAAAAAGAAAGAAATCTACATATACAGAAGACTGAAACCCATATCCCATGGATTGGAATAAACATACAGTTCTGTTGTTCTTTGGCACAAATGACCAAAAAGAATCAGGCTGCAAGCACCATCTATTCCAAAAGTCCATTTTTTGTTGACTATTCTCACTATAAATTAAACAAAAAATGTCCTC
This sequence comes from Rhyacichthys aspro, assembly GCA_036850595.1. NCBI lineage: Eukaryota > Metazoa > Chordata > Actinopteri > Gobiiformes > Rhyacichthyidae > Rhyacichthys > Rhyacichthys aspro. The sequence goes on along the minus strand of CM072157.1, from coordinate 9,319,701 downwards.
TGCCTTATTTTCAAAATTTCTGTATCATGTATAGAGAACAACAGTATAAATTCTGAACACACATTATAACAAATAACAAAATAATTAGACTCTGCAGTCAAAACATACTTCATTACAAGCATTTTTTTTTTAACTTTCCCTCACTTTGATTTTTCTGATTAATAACGCTTGTGTGACTATGATGCTCTGCAGAGTTCAGAGAGCAGAATGTGTGTTACCTGAGAAGCATTTATTACACCATGAACCTTAAGCAAAAGTAAAAGCAACATTTTTAGATGCATGAAATTGTTTTACAAATCCTTTTGAAATAGAGGCATGAGAATAAACTAGGTGGACGATATGCACTGTCCTTATTCCTTAAAAGCAAAGAAAGTGCTATACTGGTCAACTACACAGAAATGTCTTGTGCTTCAAAACAATTTAAGTGAATTTAAAAGTCACAAATATCTTTTGGACTTTGGTTGCTGGTCATAGAGCCAAAAGAGCTCATTGTTGAGGCCGTCAACATTGCTTTAGACATTTCCCTTTATGTTTTGTGTTTTAAGAACCGTATTATTTTTTGTTAGGTCTTGATTTCACCAGTCTCCATAGCTTCGCGTCAACAGGGAAGTCTGTTAAGTTTCTTTGCACTTGGCTGACTGCACTGCAGCTGCATTAAAATGGTACTTTGACACTTAATAGGCACTCTCCAGCCATTTTCACAGTCAGGCTCCTGATAAATCTCAACTGCACTATTGCTAACGCTTGCAACATACCGCCCCAAGCATACCCAACGCACTTTTGTCAAACAGGGGGAAAAAAATGCAAACGGGGGGAGACAAGACTCCCAATTAATTGGCCATAGATATGCAGCTACATGAAGCCATTAATGTGGAGCAAATAGCTTTAACTTTGTTTCTAATGTAATATAAACTTTAATTAATAAAGTGTGTGATGAAGTGGAGACTTATCAAACAAGCCCTGTGTCCATTAAAGGCCCTAAACCCTCACAAGGCAAGCATATTAAAGCCCGTTTCCAAATGTGTTTACGAGCCCCGTGGAGCCGGAACAGGGAGAAATGCCGAGACATGAAGAAAGCGAAATGAGTTGTGTAATTAGTGAAAATTAAGAGCTTTTAATCCACGAGGAGGGATGATACAGGGGGGGAGCCAGTTAAAAAGGGGGTATTGGCAGGGTGAGATGGGTGGGAGGGACCGCGCCAGTACTGCTTAGCTTCATTTTGTTTGCCCCTGAAGAAATGAGCAAGGACCCCAAAGCACACACCTAATAAAGACGCTCGTAATAAAAATACGGTTATTTTTGCAAGGGGCTTTGAAAAGCATCACTACCTTCACCTGTTCACCTCTCACAGAAAATGGGCTCGTTTAAACTCCTGCATCCTTTTAAATTCTCCTCACTTGCATCAAACTGATAATTCATTTTCAGGCTCTATACTGATATCCTATACTGCGCTGACGGTATATGTGACATGTCAGTGGCACTTATTTCCAGTCTTAATCTGGGTAAATGTTAAAACGCTGGCCGTTATCAGTAAAAGAACACTATTTCCTGGTTCATCGTCGAGAGTGGCATTTCTCTGCTCCATTCCGTAACACATATCAAGACAACTTCCAAAATCCAGATGTTTCAAGTGATGGGCAGAAGGAAGAAACGATCATGGTTTTGGACACAGAGTAATAGAATGGAAAAGAACCACATAAAAGAAGAAAAAAGTCTGATCTTCAAACTCACATCCTTGCCAGTCACGAGGCTAATAAAATCTTAATAAAAGGGCTGTAAGTGTAGCAAAGTGGTTTTCACACCCAAGCAAAAATGTTAAGTCATTTAAAAACATTGTCTCAGGTAAAGACCCCCCATTGTTTACAACAGAAGCATGAGCCATTTTGGTGCACATTTTGGATCGCCGGAAGCCTTTTGAGCGATTGTTCTCGCCTATGAGCTCACTTAACCTCTCCCTCCTGCCGAGTCTCTCTGGCACAAATCTCCCCTTAATGAATGTTTTAAGTTGGTGCACAGTCCGCACCTTTGTCGTCATCGAAGAAAAAAAAAAGAAAAGAAATTGCTCACGCAGCTGTTTTTATTTTATTTCATTATCACCTTGGCAATACTAGTCATACAGAGGCTGTGTTCTGCTGTGGAGCGTCACCTGGTTAATGAAATTCATCCGCAGAAGTTCCACCGGTAATTCATTCATGGCGTCCGACCAGAAATATCTCCACTGCCTTTTTATGTTTGTTCGGTTCGGCAAACGGGAACAGACAGATGGTAAACACGGAGTTAACTGCCGACAGTTATTTCATCCAGTTCTGGGGATGCAACGCCAGCACGTTTTCCTGTCCAGGGTTACGAGTACACAGCATCGGATTGTAACTGCCATGGCCCTTAAGCAACAATGACCATGCAGTCTGAGCAGAATAAAACAAAATACATCACCTGATACTGCTGAGTTTTTAGCCGATGTTGTTACTGTTAAAAAGTCCAAACCAAAATTGTAATCTTTACTCATTTTTTCCATGAAAAACCTATAGGATCAGTTTACACAAGGGACAGTGGGGTTCTAGAAAATACCTCAGCATGAGAAATGTGAGCTGACCTGTTGACTTTAACATGTGCTGAAAAGTAACTTTAACACCCTGTTGACACAGTTTCTTGTTCATGGTTTCCATTTGCTCTCTAGACGTTAAGACACTAGAGAGAACTGTGGTCTTGACTGAACTAATTTAATAACTGTACAGAATGAGGCACATTTTATTGATTTAGTGTTTCACCTTACTAAGTTTAAAGGCAGGGGTCTCAGGGTGTTGCTGTTGAGAATACAATAGATTGCCACTAATGATGAAAGACTGTTGTATTTCTTTTTTCTTTTTTTTTCTGGTAACATTTCTTTATTTACCTGCACCGTTAATTTAGGACTTAGATCATATTTTTGCCATACTGATGTTTGCAGAGTATTTGTATCTATGTCTGTACACGGCTCTACTAAGGTTTTTTTTATTTTATTTTTTTATTTGATTTTATTATAGGTTATTTTGATTATACCAGCCAATACGCTAAATAAACTAGTCTAAAGCTAACTTTATAGCCAGCAATCTAAACACTGTCATAATTTATTTACAGCTGATTCCATTCTACCTCGTTCTGTCATTTTTTCCCACATTGTCTCATTAGATGTGCTGTTTCATACTTTAGTTGAACAGTGCTTTCGTCCACATATGCTTCTGGTTTGTTTTTTTGTCCGCTTTGCATTCTCACCTCAGTCGAACCAGGGTTCACTTGGAAGCAAGCCGAGACCTGTGTTTTCAGACGGACCAGAGTTTGCATCTTTGTCCAAGCTCCAGTACAAATGTATAACCCTTTAACTCAAACTTGACTAATGTGGACCAAACAGGGCTGGTTGAATGCACTAGCTCATTTTCCCAAAACAAAACATAACATTTCTTTTACATTTGGACATTTTGGACGGATAAATGTCACTTTCACTTAAAGTAATCTTTAGATACTGGTGGCAGAGTCGGTTGAAATCCATGGGTACATTGAGAAAAAAGTAGTTTTTGTTATAGTAGAAGTAGTACAACAGTAACTTGCTATTATTATTGACTTTGACTATCACAATACCTTTATCAGAAGAGGCCCTGGTGTCTCTCAGTCGGACCAATTAAATTCTTTCACATTCTGAAGACTATTCACGGGTCCAAAAATCCAAACCCATTTGTCTCCAGCAGTTTTCAATACAAAGTGACACCCCTGCAGAAAACCCCACTTACCGTACATCACCTCTGGCATGTGAAAATAAGACTGGCATTGTTACTGAGCAAAAAAATGAACAAAAGAATAATAGGTGTCAGGGCTGGTGCTTAGGAGAAGTGCTGCCACGTTACAACAGGTTCTGTCATGACTATAGGCTGCACGACTTTGGAAGTGACAGCAGTGGGGTGCATGTAATGGATCCAGCACCTTCCACTACGCGCTTTGTTCTCTCGGGAGATGGAACTCGGTGTGTATGGGGCCTCTCTGCTACTTTTTTAAACGGAATCCCATAAGGTAGAAGTCCAAGAACGGCCCCTGGGAATACTCTTGAGTGAGCCTCCACTTCTGATAAAAAGACACCTACATTCAGCAAATGTAGAGGATGGTCAGACTGTGTGAGGTCTCAGGACAGCTCGCAGGAGAAAGAAATGGGATACTGCAATTTGGGAGGTTATTTTAGTACAGGAACAAAAAGAGCTTGACTTTTTGTATCTGAAAAATGTGAACGTGCTATACAGAGAGGGAATTTTAACTTAGACCTATAGGAGGAATAAACAGCATTCCTTTTTGATCTGATGCAATTGGTAAGCCGAAAGAGTTCTGTCCTTCAGTCGCGGTGGCCTACTTTGAAAGTAAAATAGCAACTATCGGAAAAGTTGAATGCCAATACGGCACTTAATATGCATGCATATTAGCCGAGTGCGACGGCGCCGAGGCACACCTGAGAGGAATGTGAAACTCCGGTCCAGGTGCTCGCTTCCCCGAGAGAGTGGGGACCGCAGGGTTTGGAGAACAGAGGGAGCGTTTGAAGTCCTCCTGGATGGGTCTGGATCGTGGGTGGTATGTGAACTCACAAAGGCTCAAAAAAAAAAAAAAAACACATGCTGCCACCTGGTTGTCTAAAATAGGCTGCCATGCAATTATCTGCACCAATAACACAGAGCTATTCCAGATTTTATTTTCTGTGTAGTCGTCGTTAGGTTCTTAATTGTGTCTGAACGTTTTGGGGAAAGTGGACTGTGGGGAAGTTTTTGAAGCTGAGCATTAAGTGGGATTGGTACTGCTCGCTAAATGCAAATGTGGGCTATCAGCACTGGAGTTGGCATCACCGGTTTCGTTGTTTAGATGAATAAATGAAGCCTTTTGGAAATATGCATTATAGAGTAAATGCACCTTGTATAGTTTTTATCATATCTCTCTCTTCTCACACTCAGATTGGACAGTATGTTTTTCCTCACGGCAGAGGAACGTCAAGCATCTGACAATAAACACTTTCGGTCTGGATCTTGATAGAGACTAGTATTAAACTACTTATTTTAAAGTTTAAAAACAAACCTTTACTGATGAAAATACATTTTGATTTGAGGAAGAATGAAGTGTTTAATGGTGGGTTCAGTCCATCCAGTTTCCATTCACTATTCTCAATGTCGTATTCAAAGTGATACTGGACAGTCCATTGCTGAAAATGTCACCTTGTGCCCTTAAAGATTTCTCTGTCCAAAGCTCACCTGTCAAGCTGTTGAGGAACTAGTCCTTTTACTCTTCAATCTTTCAAATGTTGACTTTTTAAAAGCTATTGCCGCTTGGCGCACCTTCCCACATGCAGGTTTTCTTTCACACATTGTGAGAGCCGCGGCCCCCACTGTTACTTTGTGCATGTAGCAGGTGACCCGACCTGGGCTGGCTCATCTGCTGACACAGATAACAGCTCCTGGGTGGAGGGAGATGAAACAACAGGGAAGCTGTCTGTCACAATGATAAAATTCATCCCATTTCCACTACTGTAGATTTGTGGACACATACACACATAATAATAGCACACACATATACTGTATAGAGTGATGCATTACATTAGAAGGGACAGCTGGCCGAAATCCACTATATATCCTTTCAAGATGATTCCTTCTGTTTTCTGCCACTGTCTCCTATAGAAACCATCTACTTCACAGTCTCAGCACTGCTGTTTGGAGCAGGAACACTTAGGATGGTGTTGGGTCGACTGAACATACGACAAAAATACAATACAATTTATGCTGATATGCTTTTTAACTTTTTATAATTCTGCCTTTCTTTCCTGACACCTCTTCCTAAATGATGCAGTAACAATGACAAGACTGACTGTTTGTGCAAAGTAGACATGTGCTTTTTGGTTTTGATTTCACTCTAGATGCTGGACATTTTTTTCCCAGAATGCCAGGATGCTGCATACTGCCTGAGATGGGATATTGAAACTGCCACAAATACCAGGCTAATGAAAAATTCCTTTGCGTGAACAGTTTTTATTGTATCTGTTTGTTCTGTTGTAAGGTTTTGAAATTTGTACAATTTCTGTGACCTTGTGTTATTCTGTTAACAGAATATTACTGACCTTTAGCTTTATGTGTGGCTGAAATTATATAAAAAATATAAAAATGATATATCCATCACTATGTCTTTTTTGGCTTACATTAGCAAAAGGTTGATTTTTGTGTTCTCACGTGCAACCTAATGTATCATCGTGAAGAGCACAGTGTAAAGTGTTGGTTCACGGCATCTGTGTTGGTAAACAATTGTGTTACTGTACTGTTTAAGAGAATGGCAGCAATAACCATCCAGAGGTCCAAATGACTTAAGTGATGCACTTACACGTCAAAGCGCCAAAAACTCTGCCTTTAAGAGCTGTAATGGCGGTAGTTTAGCTGTTGTGTTTTCGCTGGAGTGTGATTTTAAAAGCTTAGCAAATCTCCAAATATCATTTATTTAGGGGAGTATGGTGGGTTCAGTGCACTGTCATGGCCTTGGTTCTGATGTTACATAGAGAGAAGCTTATGTTAAAAAAGTTTAACATTGCACTGTGGATGTTGCCTCAAACATTTAAAAGATGCACCCAGAAATAAACAGCTTGTGTACGTTCGACTGTGTTGTCTAAATGCATATATTTTCCCATATTTTCTTGTATTTTAACCCAATTCTGTCTCCTTGGCAGCTGCAGACATGCCATTATGGGTTTGCTTTTAATCTTATATGATATGTCTTGGCAGGATTCTGCTGTTTTTCTTTAACACGTGTGCTCTTTCACTTTTTTTTATGTCAGAGACAAATCGGAACATCCATAAAATCCACCTGACAACTGACACTTGGCTGGAGATAAACATCTGGTGCCACGCAGCCTGTGTTTATCTGTTGTTTGTGGCTATTAGGGATGAAATGACAGCCGCGAGTGGAACACTTTCAGGACGTGCATTGATCTTTTGTTTTTCTTTTGTATACTTTGCAGTCTTTAGGTGCCTTTACAAAATCTTATTAATGTGTGCACAGTTCCTATGTGTGTTTTGGTTGTTTCAATTCATCACAGAGGGAATTGTAGCAGGGAGTCAGGGTTTGTAAAGGCTCGTGTCAAGATCAAGGACTGTGTGTATATGTGGGTGTGTGCGAGTTTGGAGGAATATAGTAGAAAGAACGCACATTCCAAAGATCATCTTGTGCCAATGGACATGCATTTGGCCTCATGCAGTTTCCCTTCATCTGGAGATACCTAGTGAAAGGCTCGTGGCCGCCTGTGCACTCGCTTTTGATCAGTGCACCACAGCAACTTCAGTTAAGTGTACTTTTCACCGAGATGACTCTTTGTGATCTACACAGAACAAGTGGTTTCACAGAGCATCTCTGCTGTCTCTCTGCTGATATGAGAGCTAATAGACCTAATAGCTTGTGCATATTAGTATGGAATAAAATTGCTTATTGCACGTTCCCCAAAATTCAGGCACCTTAAATTGTATTTTCCCCACACAGTTATGACCTTTTGGCTCCTCTATTGAGTGTTTTTGACCTGTAGGCATGTTCCTCCTTTACTTCAAAAGTGAGATTTAGTGTCTTGATTTAAAGGAATTTTCTTGATCAACAAAAGCAATAGGAGGTGGGATATAACATTCAGGACTAGGGAACTGGAGACTATTTTAGCGCATCACTTAACTTGCAGCCTCTAAATGACTGTTTACAACCTCAGCTACTGACACACATGCGACTGAGGAGTCTCAGTAAGTATTCTCAGTATGAGTTCTCTCACACATCTGCTCTCTCACACAGTACAGTGTCTGAAATGATAGGTGCACTGTCTATAAACATGGTTAAAATAGCATTAAGGATACTTGAATTCATTTCAGGCTCTGTATTTTACAGTAAAAAGTTACATTGTGTTGTGTACATTGCCGCTTTAACTACTGCATTACAGGGTGCGATTAGCAGTGAGCATAATCTAATAACAGGTTAAGAAGCAGACATCTGGAGTCTGGTTTTGACACTTGAATACTGTGTTAATGAGGTTTCCTAGATGTACCATTGTTATTTCCCTCCAAACTTCAGTGTATGTTAGCAACTACTAAAACCACTGGTCAGCAGTATGGTTTTTATTGGACTGCCCCCCGACTGCTCACAGGCTTCACTTTTACAAGGGAAACTTCACTAAGCCACTGACTCAGTACCACGGCTCACTCTTTTTTTTTTTCTTTTTTTTTTACTGCCTTCAGGTTTATACAGCATTTCATCCTTGTCACCCAGACAGCAGGGAGGCTACGGGACTTATAAACACATCATAATCACACAACTGAGAAGGAGCGTGCCAACCTTTTCTTCCCCGACACCATGGATACCCCTAATTCCACTGTGGCACCAGGCACCAATCCGGATCTAGCACTGCTCCTTGAAGTTCTAGCTGCATCCACACACAGCGCCAAGTGTAGTCTATCATTACGGCTCATTAGGCACGGGTAACCTCTTATTCTTTTACCGAGGAGATAGAGCGTAATTGTAATGACGGTTTGGACTCTATACTTTGGGATATGATTAGGTTATGCTCGGTTTAGCCAAAATAATAATTACATTTACTACCACCATTTGAATTTTACCTTTTAACAAAGATTACACTTAGGTAGCAGTACTTACACACACTATATTTATCCGTATTTCCTTCCCCCTGTCTGGAGAGCAGCCGTTTCTTATTTTAAATGCTCCAGGAAAGCATCTCTATTCTCTTTGTCCCTTACCTAATTTCAATAGTATATTTACATTCCTCGACTTGGCCACCAGAATATATTTCGCCCACACAGAACATAGACATACACCACTTCTGCCAATATTCAGTTTCTTAGAAGTCTAGTTAATCCACTAGCATTTCCTTTTCATGATAAATTTGTGGGATTCGTTTGCTGCTGTGCCATCGGAACATATCCCTCATCTTTTAAATTGACTGGTGACAAAATATTTTAGCATTTTAATGATGTTTGGCTGTGCAAGATGATATTCCTGTTGACGACCTTCAGATTTTTGTTGTTGTTTGAATACAGTCGACCTGCTGTGTTCATGTTTTTGTCTCTGTTTGCATTGTCAGGTTTGTAGGCGTGTGAATGGGAAGAAAGTACGCAACTATTCCTCTTGACTGGGATAAATATAAAACATTGTGTCAATTCATGTGCATTTAAACACATGACTTTCTTTCCGTTCACCTGTGCGTTGTCACATTCTCTAGACTGATCAGAGGCCCTTGTCCTTCTTTAGGTAACAAAGGCAGAAATCCTCAATGCGAAAGTGGAGGCTGGTGAACGGCTCGCTGACTACCACGGCGGGGATTTAAAATGCAGTTCACGGCACAGCGGCTGGCTTTACGCGCGCGTATTCTCCTTGCCTCACTTTTAACTCCATCGCAGGTGTTGCATGGTGCATCTTTAATCAGGGCATGTCTGTCTTTGACACCTTCATGTCACAGGAACATGTCTCTACGCTGCTACAGAGGAATAGTCATCAGCTGGTGGCACGTCGAAACCTGTTTAAACCCAGTTTCTTTTGACTGTATGTGACTGTATGTCTCTTTAGTGAGTTTGTTTTAGCAACAGTCCCCAGCTGTCTTTGGGTGATCGGGGACTTACAATTACACTGCATATATATATATATATACTGTATATATCCGTCACCTTGTTGATTGCAAAGGATAAGCCTATTGCCGCTAACAAGCGTGGAGTGGAGCCGCCAGAAAGAGAAAAAGTCATTTCCCCCTCCTCTTGTCCTCATCTCTCCGTAAACCTTGACATTTTCCGGCACAGAAATGTGAAGTATTTCTTAAGTCCTTTCACGCCTCAGTAGACAAATTGGATCAACCTATCGGTTAACCTTCACAAGAAGAAGAGATAATGCTTGAGAACATTTTAAAAAAATAAAACATACACATGGGCGTCTTTTTTTGTGTTTGACAACCTTGTGTCTCCGTGCGTCAGTGTCTTAAGCTGACTAAAAGCACCTGCGAGTTACTCGGAAAAAAATGCCACAACTATGTATTTTTGCTAAAAACAAAACAAAACAAAAACAAGCAGAAACAAAACATATTTCATTAAAATGAATAAGAAACACAACATTTCACTGTCACTCTAAATGACATGACCCCAGTTCAATCCAAATAAATGTTAGCGTTGCTTGTTTTATCTGTCGTCTCCAAATGTAAAATCAGCAGCCACACATGAACGCCAGAACTGGGTTGCTGTGAAAAAAAAAAAAAGTTGTTGAAAGCTAAAAGAGTAACACCGCTTTAAAGAGTGAGGGCAGATAATGTTCTGTCAGCTGACAAGTGTACAAAATGCAACCCTGTCAAATACCCTCCAAACTAGGACAAACAACACGCAGACAAAAACCTGAGCCATTCAGCTACAGCAGTCAGTGTGAATGACATACAAAATGTTTTTCACAGCACAATGCATAAATAACACTGAATTTAGTGTTGAGCTGAAAATGAAAAAAAACTTTGTAAAGCTTTAACAGCAATAAAATAGGGTAATAATAATTGGTGAAGCTGAAGAAAACAGCCTTAGAGTTAGTTTAGTAGTCAGTTTAATTTAAACAGTACAACACATTACCCATAATGCTCTCTAGAAATACATTTTTTAAGGTCTTGAAGCTTAATGAAGCCAGAGAAAACTCCCTTTTAATCTTCTCTCAGCCTAAGCCCCTCCCACAACAACATAGAGACCTGCTTGATTTTTATAAAACAGTAGACTTCATTGATCCACTTGGAAATATTACAAAACACAAATGAGTGCCTACTTTGAACTCCTGTTTTAGACTGATGTGATCCTCATACTCATCTTCATATTGTGAAGTTTCCATTTTTTTCAGTAGTAACTTTTCCAGTATAATTTTCTGTGCCTTTAATTCAATATTGACAAGCTTTGTAGTCAAAGCTGTGCGAGTATGACAAAGAGCACACTTTCCAGTTTCTGCACAGTGTTCTTTAGAGGTGTTCACTCAGTACAAACCTTACACCTCTACCTACATTTAGACCAGATTCTTTCTTTGGGCTTGGTCCTATGTGGCCGCTTGCTGGGAGAGGTAATAAAGACCGCAGAGACTTTGGTTATCCAGCCAGCTGTCCTAAAAACAGTCTTACAGCCTCAAAATGTCTATTCTCCCCTTCCTCGAAACAAGGCAAGTTCCACTCTGTCTTCTGAATGCTTGAAATGGGACAGCCCAGCTTGGTTTTAATGGACTCCGGGAGCAGCCGTTCAGGCCATCAGCTGGTGCCGTCCACTGTAGCACCGGAGCGGGCCCGGGCACATCGGCAGAGCGCTTTCCGTCAGCTGATTGGCTGGAGGTCTCGATGCTTTCCATGCCCCGAGGAGCATGTCTCTATGACCAATTTGAGAGGCAGAGTCAGAGCCTTCCCACACTCCTTGGCTTTGAGAGAGAGAACAATAGCCATGCGTTGATGTGGGCAGATTAAATGTTCTCGTTAAAAGGCCGGATGGAGAGGCAGGTCACTGGCAGCGCTCGCAGTTATTGATTTTGCGCATATGCATTGTTTTTATTGAGGTTCACTGTCAACTTCTTTTGTGGTGTGAATTACTGACACTCTTGTCTTTATGAATTAAGTGACGGTGTATGACTTCATACACTGTACTGAAGTAAACCCTATTTTTAGTCCTGTAACTGAGACTTTTTAGTAGTTTTCCATGGCTCTTCCCTCTCTTAAAGGAGGGAATGGGGTCACTGAGGGAGATCTGTGTTGTCTCAATTAGAAGAGGAGGCGTTTTCTCACTGGGCCCCGCTCCAGGCCCAGCTGTGTACCTCCAGCGTGGGCCGAGCCTCTCCCTGCATACTGAAAACATTACTGGCCGGCGTTAGGTCAGCGTGTCACTCGGTGGGATTTATGCTGCCTCTCTTAAACATACACCTTTTATTTAGAGATCTTCGATAAGTAGAACCAGATGGCGCGCAGATAACTTCAGAAAAAAAAAACCTCCTGTCCGTTTGGATTTAAATTACGCACATAATTACCTGTGCGTTCTCGAATTCATGTGATCGTGTACGGCCTTGCACTTCCACTCATTTTAAAAATCGTTATTATTACCAGCCTATTGCCTGGACTTCCCCGTTATCATTAGGCACGATGGTGATTGCACGGATGAAAGCGCCATATCTTCCCCCCCTTAACTGCCGCTCAATTTGAAGAGTTCACCTTGCACTGTTGGGGCGTACTTCTAAAAAAAGCTTCCAGATCCGTGCCATGTGAAGGTTAGACCTGCCAATGGTACGTGGGGGTGTCTGAGTTTCCACGGTAGATTTAGTTTTCAGGCGAGCATTTATTTAAAACTTCTGTCGGGGTACGGCCTGTGTGTCAACTGCACGGCTTCATTTGAGGTTGGCGTTTTTAACAATTGTTACTAAATCCATTTCAAAACAACAAGTCGAACATTCAACTTGAACACATGCTGCTACATTGACGGTAAGATGAGATAAATATAGGGAACACTTCACTTATTAATGCTTTTTGTTGAAATTAAAGAAACATGAAGATGTGTTGAGAATTCAGGGT